>CM053027.1:463090789-463690789 GCA_028564925.1 Lithobates sylvaticus | reverse complement strand
ACCCCTGGTGGTCATGGATGGGCATACTTGGTGGTCATGGGTGGGCATCATTGGTGGGCATCCTTGGTGGTCCTGGGGGGAATCCATGGTGGTCCTGGGTGGGCATTCTTGCTCCCCTGTCATTAGAGCAGCCGATCGGCTCTCCTCTACTCGCGTCTGTGAGACGCGATAGAGGAAAAGTCGATACATGACTTTTCCTGTTTAAACTGTGATCAGCTGTGATTGGACACGGCTTATCACATGCTAAAGAGCCTCCGTCAGAGGCTCCTTACCAAGATCAGAGATGCGGTGTGTCAGGCTGACACACCACACCACCGACCGCCATGCTGAGCGCCACTGTGGGTGCATGCTGGCTTGTTATCCTGCTGGACATCATATGACGCACAGTTAGGATAACTGAACCACTTCCCAGTCATCATTCTTCTATAGGCCAGGCAGGAAGTGGTTAAAATGTAACTTTACAAAAACTTGTGGCAAAAAATAAAATCTTCCATGCAATCAACATGCCTCTCAGCAAATGTTTTGGGGTGTCTACTTTACAAAAAGGGTCATTTGGGGGGTGTTTGTATTGCCGTGGCATTATAGAACCTCAAGAAATGTGATAGGCAGTCAGAAAGTAAAAGCTGCATAAATTCCAGTATATATACCATAGTTTGTAGATGCTATAACTTTCACACAAACCAATTAATATAAACTCATTAGGATTTTGTGTACCAAAGACATGTAGCAGAATACATTATGGCCTAAATGTATGATGAAATGAAAGAAGAAAATATAGTTTTTTCACAAATTGCACAAAATCTTTTTAAATCTATAGCACCAAAAAGAAAAAAACCCAGTGGGGATCAAATACCACCTAAAGAAAGCTCTATTTGTGTGAAAAAATGATATCAATGTCATTTGGGTATATTGTTGGCAGGTAAAGTAGCACAGTGCTGAATAGCAAAAAATGCCCTGGTTATTAAGGAGGAAAATCCTCCTTAAGTGGTTAAATACCTTTATTGTTTAAATAAAACAAATCTTATGATGCCATTAACATTTACAATCTCAAAAGTTTTACGTACCAAAAGATTTTTCTAGAAAATGTTTTTAAAGAGGTTGTAAATAACCCCCCCCCCCCCCCAAAAAAAAAAAAAAAAACCTGCAAGACAATGGCATCTCATTATGAAATACTTACCTTAAAACAAAGCTATTGCAGCATTCCCCATACACCGCTGTCATGGCCGACATCTTTCCCGGAGCTTCTTCCAGGTTCGTGGGCTCTGGCGCTGTGATTGTCCGGAGCAGCAATGACATCACTTCGGCACATGCGCATGGGAGCCGCTGTTCACGACACGGGCTTGGAAGGAACGGCACACGTGGGCTGTTCCTTCATATCGCATGCGCCAGCCGTGGAAATATCTCCTAAACTGTACAGGTTTAGGAGATATTTTCAATACCTATAGGTAAGCCTTATTGTAGGCTTAGAAGAAAAAAAATTGGGAATGAAAAAATGGACTTTGTAGATAAAAATTTTTGTTTTTTTAATTGGATAAAGTTAAATACATGGTTTACAAACACATATTTCAAGGAAAGCACATATTAAAATATTAATTAGTATAGGCTTACCTATAGGTAAAAGTTTGCAGAGGAAGTTTGCTTCCTCTTTAAACTTTCAACCTAGTATAGCTGATAATGCAAAATTTCTAAATAAAATGAATGGCATGTATAATTACCATTTATGGAAAACACACATGCACATATTAATATATATTTTTATGCCTAAATATTGTATAACCTTCAAACATAACCCATCTCTTTTATCTACTTCAAAAGAATAGGATCAATATTTCCAAAGTTTATCTGGAGAAAATTAAATTGAGTCAAAAAATGATATACTGTTCTAAAAAAAAGGAAGATTTAGGAGATGGCCTTGAGATCCTTAAACATGTTATAAGGCTACCTACGGTATGTTAAATTATTTTGGGAGTGCTTCATAAATACTGGGGGAAAAAAATGATTTTAATCTCTTGATAGTAGCTTAAAAAATGATTTTGCTAGTAAAATAAATATTTACCTATTACAAAAAAAGTGTCCAATTTTACTCCTATGGCTTAACCACTTAAGGATCGCCCCATAGCAGTTATATTGCTACAGGGCGGCCCTATTGTGCATAATCACACACACATATAAATATATATATATATATATATATATATACCTGATTCTGTACTTTCGCCTACAGGGCATGTGCGCACACTGCTCCCGGCTCACTTCTGCTGTGATTACACTGGCTAGGCACACAGTTAACCCTTTGATCGCCCTAGATGTTTAACCCCTTCCCAGTCAGTGTCATTAGTACAGTGACAGTGCATATTTTTAGTACTGATCACTGTATTAGTGTCACTGGTTCCCACAAAGTGTCAAAAGTGTCCGCCGCAATATCGCTATAAGTCGCTGATTGCTGCCATTACTAATATATTTAAAAAAAAAAACACACAAAATCCCAATATATATAACATAGTTTGTAGACGCTATAACTTTTATGCAAATCAATCAATATACGCTTATTGGAATTTTTTTTTTTACCAAGAATATGTAGTAGAATACATATTGGCCTAAATGTATGAAGTTGAATTTATGTTTTATTGCAGAAAGTAATAAATATTGTTTTTTTTTTTTTTTCAAAATTGTCTGTCTTTTTTGTTTATAGCACAAAAAATAAAAAAAAGCAGTGGTGATCAAATACCACCAAAGAAAGCTTTATTTGTTAGAAAAAAATGGCATACATTTTATTTGTGTACAGCAATGCATGCCCATGAAATTTTCAGTTAAAGTAACGCAAAGATGGCCTGGTCATGAAGGGGGGTAAATCTTACGGAGGTCAAGTGGTTAATTGGTTTTATGATTTCTGTACAAGTATACCATCAATATGTGCTGCTGTTAGACAAGTATAAGCAAAGCATGCAAAGAGAACTTGCATTTCAAATTTAAAGAAACACAAAGAAACGACAACAGAAATGTAGTTTATAGAAAAAGAAACCTTGTGAAAAATTACTTTCATGCCACGTACACACGAGCGGATTTTCCGTCATAAAAATCTTGGATGGTTTTTCTGACGGAATTTCACTCAAGCTTGGCTTGCATACACACGGTCGCATGGAATTTGGCCAGCAAAAGTCCGATGGAACATACACACGGTCGCATTTTCCGACCTAAAGCTCTTATCGGTCTTTTGCTGGCCAAATTTCCGATTGTGTGTACGCGGCATTAGATGTTTTGTAACTCTGGCATTTTTGGAGAAAATTTACCCTTTTATTTTGTAAATTTGCTGTTCTAGGAGGCTATTTGCATCATTCTGCACATTTGGTGCCCTTTTTTCCATTTTATTCTGTAAAAGGCTAAGTTCACCTTTTTGGGCCGAATTTCATGTTTCATAATAAATAGAATCCTTTTGTAATATCATTTCTGGCCCACCAATCCTAATGATATTATCTCTCACTTACCTTATTCAAAAAAGGTTTACAATTTCATGTTTCTGTCTTCTGTTTTAAAACATTCTTTCTGATTGCATCACTTTCATTAGGTCAGCTCCCATCATTCTCTGTGTTTTTGCATCACAGAAAAGGGTGTGTTTGGACCACACCTCCCTTATTACAATACCACCACCTACGTTCTACCTTAAGGTGACAATATACATTACAATCTTATGGTACAATCTCCTTTAGATATACCACCAGCTATGTAATGCAAGGGCCTGACTTATTTGATACAAATTGATAGATTTTTCAGGTGAGTCCTCCTATTCCATAGTTCTAGTAAATCTAAAGGAAATTGTACAAAGATTGTACAATCAGATTGCATAGTGTATGGCCATTTTTTACAAGTACATAGGAGGGAGTGAATAGAGGCACTCAGTTGTCAGGCCTTATTCACATATTCACATAGCGAGAACTTGGGTTTCCGCACATGTTTTTTTTGGGGGGGGGGGGGGGGTTTGGAGTGTTTCCGCTTGTCACGCATAGTTGACTTGAATGAGCTGCCCTGTTCTCAACATTCACCCCAAAGAATCTTCAGAACTTTTAATTGAGTGGATGTGGTTATGTTTTTTACCTTGCTTTTTGGTGCGTTTGCATCGTGTTTCTGATACGCCCAGCAAAGCACATATTTTCTGTGCTATTTGCCATGCTTTTAGAAACACACAGATGTGAATGGAGTCTTATTGTTCTTGTGTAAACACACCAATTTCACTTTTAGGGCCCATTCCCACATAGCGTAGTGGGAGCACCCATTTTTTGGCTTGTTTTTACTGTGATATACATATGGCACCATGTTGATTTCAATGGACTATCCTACACATGGCAAATTAGCTTGTGGGACATTTTGACATGGTATGAGTTGCACATTCTTTTTACTGTGCATGTTGTTGCATTTGTCACCCATCTAGTTAATTTGAGGTGTATAAAGGTGCCCATAGACTACACAATGTGTTTGTACAATCTCCTATAGATTTACAAAAACAATGGGATAGAAGAAGACACCATCTATTCAATAACTCTGTATCCAATCAGGATAATCATGCACTACATCAGGGGTGTCCAACCTGTGGCCCAGAGAGTTTGGCATGCGGACATTGCAAACATAGCAGCTGTGGCAGCCTAAATTCACAAGACAGGCAAATTCACATGTAGAGGGATGCTGTGCAAACATAGTTGATGGGTGAAGGGTGTGAGTTTTATTGAGGTCAGCACAGGATGTGTGTGCTAATGAGGCCAGCTGGTAAACTGTTTCCTGTGTCTTACTGGTTTCTCCATTCCAAATCTATATACCAGGAAGTCTCTGAAACTTTCTAAGAAATAGAGTAACTGCTAAGGTAATGCCTTATTGATACATGCAGTAGGGGAGCTGGAATTTCGAAAGTGATGTTATCCTTTATGGACACTAATAGATGGTACTGATTGGCAGCACTAATGATGAGGTACTAACAGATGCTACTGTTGGGCACTGATTGGCACTATGGTGGGCAGTGATTTTCACTTTCATTGGGACTGACAGCCGTTGTATATGGGGCACTGATTGACAGCTGATGGGCACTGATTAGAAGCTGATGGGCTCAGCTGAAGGGGGCTGTGCTGATAATCAATGTGCTGATTATCAGCACAAACCCCCCTCTCTGACAGGGAGAACCGCCGATCAGCTCTTCCTGTCAGCGCAAACCGAGGAATGCCGTTTACTGGCACTTCCTGGTTCACACGATGATCAGCTGTGATTGGTTACAGCTGATCATGTGGTAAGAAGCCTCTGTCAGAGGCTCCATACCATGATCGGAGATGCAGTGTGTTAGACTGACACACAGCTTCTCCGACCATGGGCGTGTGACGGCTTGTTATCCTGCCTAACGTTATATGACGCCCAGTCAGTATAACAGAACCACCACCCAGTCGTCAGTCTGTTATAGGCCAGGCAGGAAGTGGTTAAATACCACCAAAAGCTCTCTTTGTGTAAAAAAAATCATAAATATTTTATATGGCTATTCCGTTGCACGACCTCGCAATTGTCATTCAAAGCACAACAGCCCTTTGAAATTCGCTGGGTAGGGATGGGGTAAAAGTGCCCAATATTTAAGTGGTTAAAGATAACACTGATCAACCATTGCTCCCTGAAACTATTATTTTTAATATACATGATAGAATAGATTACTGTTTACACTATTTACAAACCTTTGTATTAAATGATACACAAATGGCAAAAAAAGCAGTATATACTTTTAGAGACTAAATAAGAGAAGTGAAAAAAAACAGTATAACATAACAGGAAATTATACATACCAAACAAGTACAGTTATTTCCCACAAATCTAGACAACATTTAAAACCTCAGATTTTGCATAGATAATGAATACCTGAACCTCTTGTCTCATGTGTATCATTTATTTTCAAAATGTCCTACTTACACAAAAAGTTATGTCTTAAAATGCAGTGGCTCTTTAACCTGTAGCTGACAGCCCACTGTCAAATGATGGCGGAGCAGTGCAGCTGTTGTGGCGGGCCACCGTCATATGATGGCGCTCGCTTTTTGGCCACTAGGGGGCGCGCGCGCGTCGCAGGAGGCGCACGCGCGTGCCAGCCGCGTAGCTGGGGACCCGATGCGCGTGCCCGGCTGGCCGCGATGTCCACCAGGCACCCGCGATTGCCCGGTAACTGAGCAGGACGTGGATCTGTGTGTGTAAACACACAGATCCACGTCCTGTCAAAGGAGAGGAGACCGATGGTGTGTCCCTTGTACATAGGGACACCGATTGGTCCCCTCCCCCAGTCAGTCCCCTCCCCCCACAGTTAGAATCACTCATATAGGGAACATATTAACCCCTGCAGTGCCCCCTAGTGTTAACCCCTTCCCTGCCAGTCACATTTATACAGTAATCAATGCATTTTTATAGCACGGATCGCTGTATAAATGTGAATGGTCCCAAAAATGTTTCAAAAGTGTCCGATATGTCCGCCGCAATGTCGCAGTCACGATAAAAATCACAAATCCCCGCCACTAGTAAAAAAAAAATAATAATAAAAATGCTATAAATCTATCCCCTATTTTGTAGACGCTATAACTTTTGCGCAAACCAATCAATAGATGCTTATTGCGATTTTTTTTTACCAAAAATATGTAGAAGAATACGTATCGGTCTAAACTGAGGAAAAAATTTGTTTAAAAAAAAATAAAAAATTGGATATTTATTATAATAAAAAGTAAAAAATATTGCGTTTTTTCAAACTTGTCCCTCTTAATTTGTTTATAGCGCAAGAAATAAAAACCGCAGAGGTGACCAAAATAAAGCTCTATTTGTGGGGAAAAAATGATAAAATTTTTATTTGGGTACATCCTTGCATGACCTTGCAAAGCTGAAAAATGGCTTGGTCAGGAAGGGGGTGTTCGTACCTGGTAGGCAAGTGGTTAAAAACATTCTTAATTATTTCATCCACTTGATTCTTGCTTGCGGTGTCATGAGTTTTCAAAATGAGGGCCAATTTTCTTTGGTTTTTACACAGAATAACTGCTCAATTGCAGCCTCAAACCCACTTGACTTCTGCTTCTTTAAAGTAATTTTTTCCTTTTGGCCTGTCTCTGGCTTGGGTTCATGCCATCCTGCTTTCCAGCCTAATTTGCATGGCTTTTCTTCAATCATCCTCATTAAAGCTATACATCTTTATTACATTTTGTTCAGAGTTTATGTTCGATTGCTGAAGGTCTGGTTTCTGATTTTTTTCTGGTTTAGGTTTTTGTTACACTTTACTGCATTGAATGAATTCTTCTCACTGATGATAGTTTACTGTGTGTTAGCATTTCACCTTAAGGGCTTGCTCTCTCTCATCTTAAAGCCAAACTCCAGGCTAAAGCCAAACTCCAGGCAAACATAAATGCCATATATTATTATATTTCAGCAATGATTAATACTTCAGTAATAGCATTGTAAAAATGCCAGCAGTGCATGGGAACACATGCAAGAAGTTGTTGAAAAATTTCACCATGTGTAAAAAATCATATATTCTTGGTTAAACATATATTCTTGGTTAAACCCCTGTGCACTAAAACACAACATAACATACTGTACCCTACACATGTGAAGCAAACTTTGTTTTGAAATGTAAAATTTTGATTTAAATGTATTTCAAGAAATGGTAACTATAGTCAGCAGCATAAAAGTGATCCTTCTCTGTACAGTCCCTGCCTTGCAACCAAGAAAGCCAAATACTTCTTTGTACATACTGTAGTATACCTAAATTAACATGAAGTGTCAGGATTGTATTATATCCATTGTCTTTATGCCCACTTTAAATAAAATAAATAAACAACAAACATGTTATACTTACCTGCTCTGTTGCAGTGGATTTGCACAGAGCAACCTGGATCCTCCTCTTCTCAGGTCCCTCTTCGCTGCTCCTGGCCACTCCCTCCTGTCGAGTGCCCCCACAGCCAATCAGGAGTGAGAGTCAGGACTCTGTGCAGGCCAGTCAAGTTCCTCCACCCCAAACTCGCTCATCCATGTCTTTATGGATCTTGCTTTGTGCACTGGTGCGTAGTCATGTTGGAACAGGAAGGGGCCATTCCCAAAATAACTTTGGAGCATGACATTGTCCATAATGTCTTGGTATGCTGACACCTTAAGAGATCCCTTTACTGGAACTAAGGGTCCAAGCCCAACCCCTGAAAAACAACCCCCACACAATAATCCACCCACCACCAAATGATTTGGACCAGTGCAATAAGCAAGGTCCATAAAGACACGGATGAATGAGTTTGGAGTGGAGGAACTTGACTGAAGAGTTGAAGCTGTTATAGTTGCAAAGGGTGGGCCAACTCAATATTGACCCCTACAGACTAAAATAGGATGCCAGTAAAAGGTTCATGTGCGTGCGGCAAGCATCCCAATACTTTTGGTAATTGAATGTACATACTGTATATACTGTGAGGGGGTTAGCTCGGCAGCGGGTGTGTGTGACCCCCTGGATGGGTTCACCACATAAAATCAG
Organism: Lithobates sylvaticus; assembly: GCA_028564925.1. Taxonomy (NCBI): domain Eukaryota; kingdom Metazoa; phylum Chordata; class Amphibia; order Anura; family Ranidae; genus Lithobates; species Lithobates sylvaticus. The sequence continues at coordinate 463,682,283 of CM053027.1, read as the reverse complement.
GCACAGCAGACAGCGTTGTAGGTGAAAAAAGAACAAAGGTGCGGTTTATTTATACTATATGCAAGGAAAAATATAACAGCAAAACAAAAAGAAACATGAAAAGATATCCTGGTCAGCTTGATCACTTACAACACACATAGATTCCCAATCTAACAACTAGGTGCAGCCGTGTGCTGCCCCCGTCCCTATCTCCCTGTTTTAGAAGTTTTGCCACACAGGCGTTGACTCACCCCACAGGACAGATACCACACTCCCCAGTCTGCACAACACAGAACTGGTTCCAGGATGAAGCATCTCCCTAAACATTTTGTTTTTTTTTGTAGAGGTCTTAATGAGCCCACTTACTTCAGCTTGGCTCATTAACTCTTCCCCTGTAGGACTCCCAGCACTCCCTCTAGTGGTATAAGTCGGCATAAAGCCTGAATCTAGGGCATACATATTTGTCATCCTGGATGCAACCAGGTGATTTTACCTGCCTGCTGTCACAATATATTATATATGTACACACTATAGTTTGTAGATGCTATAAGTTTCATGCAAACCATTCAATATACATTTATTGGGATTTTTTTTTTACCAAAGCCTTGTAGCAGAATAAATGTTGCCCTCGATTTATGATGATTTGTTTTTTTTTATTTGACATATTCTATAGCAGAAAGTAAAAAATAATGTTTTTTTTTTTTAAATAATAATTTGTAAAATATCACCAAAAGAAAGCTCTGATTGTGTGAAAAAATGTATACAAATTTTGTTTGGGTACAGCATTTCAAGACCACACAATTACCAGTTAAAGTATCGCAGTGCTAAATAGAAAGAAATGGCCTGGTCATGAAGGTAATAAAACCTTCTGAAGCTGAAATAGCAATAACAATGAATGAACATAACATGGTGCACCAGTAACGTGCATTTTTACAGCACAATCGTGTAAATGGTGACTTAGCAGTGAAATAATTGCAGTGAAATACAACTTAGGCCCAATTGGGGTATATTTATTAAGCAGTAAATGTGACTTTCACTATAAATTCATTGGTGCTGAATAGGGTTGAGCCGAACACCCCAGGGTTCGGTTCGCACCAGAACCTTCGAACGGACGGAAAGTTCGCGTGAATTTTCGAACCCTATTCGTTATAATGGACGCGAACGTTCGAAATCAAAATTGCTAATTACAACGGCCAATATGCATGTTAATGTCATAAAACAGGTTTGGGGACCCGGGTCCTGCCCCAGGGGACATATATCATATATGTTATACAGGGGCTGAAAAATTGTGCCTTAGGCATTGGTGCTGGTGCCACAACACGGCAACCCCTCACAGATACTGTACTCTGAGCACAGCAATGAGACCTGTTGCAAAGCATTGCCTAAAAATTGAAATTACACGCCCCAACAGGGGCTGAAAAAATTGTGCCTTAGGCACTGGTGCTGGTGCCACAACACTGCAACCCCTCACAGATACTGTACTTGGAGCACAGCAGTCACGCCTGTTGCGAAGCATCTTTTAAAAAAATTGTAATTACACGTCCCTGTTATACAGGGGCTGAAAAATTGTGCCTTAGGCATTGGTGCTGGTGCCACAACACTGCAACCCCTCACAGATACTGTACTCTGAGCACAGCAATGAGACCTGTTGCAAAGCATTGCCTAAAAATTGAAATTACACGCCCCAATAGGGGCTGAAAAATTGTGCCTTAGGCACTGGTGCTGGTGCCACAACACTGCAACCCCTCACAGATACTGTACTTGGAGCACAGCAGTCACACCTGTTGCGAAGCATCTTTTTAAAAAATTGTAATTACACGCCCCTGTTATACAGGGGCTGAAAAATTGTGCCTTAGGCATTGGTGCTGGTGCCACAACACTGCAACCCCTCATAGATACTGTACTCTGAGCACAGCAATGAGACCTGTTGCAAAGCATTGCCTAAAAATTGAAATTACACGCCCCAACAGGGGCTGAAAAAATGTGCCTTAGGCACTGGTGCTGGTGCCACAACACTGCAACCCCTCACAGATACTGTACTTGGAGCACAGCAGTCACACCTGTTGCGAAGCATCTTTTTAAAAAAAAATTTAATTACACGCCCCTGTTATACAGGGGCTGAAAAATTGTGCCTTAGGCATTGGTGCTGGTGCCACAACACTGCAACCCCTCACAGATACTGTACTCTGAGCACAGCAATGAGACCTGTTGCAAAGCATTGCCTAAAAATTGAAATTACACGCCCCAACAGGGGCTGAAAAATTGTGCCTTAGGCACTGGTGCTGGTGCCACAACACTGCAACCCCTCACAGATACTGTACTTGGAGCACAGCAGTCACACCTGTTGCGAAGCATTTTTTTAAAAAATTTTAAGTACACGGCCCTGTTATACAGGGGCTGAAAAATTGTGCCTTAGGCATTGGTGCTGGTGCCACAACACTGCAACCCCTCACAGATACTGTACTCTGAGCACAGCAATGAGACCTGTTGCAAAGCATTGCCTAAAAATTGTAATTACACGCCCCAACAGGGGCTGAAAAATTGTGCCTTAGGCACTGGTGCTGGTGCCACAACACTGCAACCCCTCACAGATACTGTACTTGGAGCACAGCAATCACACCTGTTGCGAAGCATTTTAAAAAAAAAAATTGTAAGTACACGCCCCTGTTATACAGGGGCTGAAAAATTGTGCCTTAGGCACTGGTGTGGTGGCATGGATCATTGAGGAGGAGGAAGAGGATAGTCAGTGAACATAACCGGACAGTCACTCAGCATCAGCATAGGCAGTCTTGAAGGGATGTGACATTATAAATTATTCAGTTATATCCGCTTCAGGTGCCTGGTAGCTGGTGGTGATCCAAGACTGATTCATTTTTATGAAGGTCAGTCGATCAACCGAGTCGGTGGACAGGCGCACCCTATGATCGGTGACAAATCCTCCAGCAGCACTGAATGTGCGTTCGGAAAGAACGCTGGATGCAGGACAGGCCAGTAGCTCAATTGCATACTGTGCAAGCTCTGGCCAGTGATCCATCCTCAGGACCCAGTAAGCCAGAGGATTTTCGGTGGGAAAGGTGTCCAAGTCTGACCTTGCCCCTAGGTATTCCTGCACCATGTATATCAGACGCTGGCGATGGTTGCTGGAACCGATCATACCTTGGGGCTGCGGACTAAAAAATTGTCTGAACGCATCGGTCAGACGTCCACCTTCCCCACCGCTTCTTCTGCTACTGACCGAAGCCTCAGCAACTCGTCGTCCAGGACCAGGAGTTTGTAACCTCCCACTTTCTGGGAACGCATTGCACAGACCTTTCTGCAAGGCCTCCCTGAGATGTCTCATCCTCTGCACCCTCTGCGATGGCAAGATAAGGTCCGCAACCTTACCCTTGTACCGTGGATCAAGGAGAGTGGCCAGCCAGTGTGATGGGTGGGACAGAAGGAACACTGTCTGGATAAAGGGGGCCTTGAGAGGCAAGGAAGTCCTCCTCTTCCTGCCTCTGTTCTGCCTCAAGTGCCCTGTCCATTATCCCACGCAGCGTATGCTCCAACAGGTGGACAAGAGGTACAGTGTCACTGATGCAAGCACTGTCACTGCTCACCATCCTCGTGGCCTCCTCAAATGGTGAGAGGACAGTGCATGCATCCCTGATCATGCTCCACTGGCGTGGGGGAAAAAAACCAAGCTCCCCTGACCCTGTCCTGGTGCCGTAGTCGCAAAGGTACTCATTGATGGCCCTCTGCTGCGTGTGCAGTCGCTGCAGCATGGCCAAAGTTGAGTTCCACCTGGTGGGCATGTCACATATTAGGCGGTTCTTGGGCAGGTTCAGCTCCTTTTTCAGCTCAGTCAGCCGAGCACTGGCATTATAAGATCGGCACAAATGCACACAGACTTTCCTGGCCTGCCTCAGGACATCCTGTAAGCCTGGGTACCTGCCCAAGAACCGCTGCACCACCAGGTTGAGGACGTGAGCCATACAGGGCACATGGGTGAGCTGCCCCTGTCGCAGGGCGGAGAGGAGGTTGGTGCCATTGTCAGAAACGACCATTCCTGGCTTAAGCTGGCGTGGCGTCAACCACCACTCGGCCTTCCCCTGCAGAGCTGGCAGAACCTCTGCCCCAGTGTGGCTCCTGTCCCCCAAACACACCAGCGCAAGCACGGCATGGCATCTTTTTGCCTGCGTACTCGCGTAGCCCCTTGTACGCCTACAGAGCACCGCTGGTTCCGAGGACAGAGCACTGGAGGAAGAAGAAGAGGAGGGGGTGGAGGAGAGAGGTGTGTCACAACCAGTAGTAGCATTTTGTAGGCGTGGTGGCAGAACAACCTCCAACACTACTGCACCTTGTCCTGCATCCCTCCCAGCTGCCAATAGTGACCCAATGGGCCGTGAAAGAAAGGTAACATCCCTGTCCATGCCTGCTGGACCATGAGTCAGCGGTAATATGCACCTTACCGCTGACCGCCCTGTCCAGCGAGGCATGGACATTGCCTTCCACATGCCGGTAGAGAGACGGAATCGCCTTCCGTGAGAAAAAGTGGCGTTTGGGAACCTGCCACTGAGGAACCGCACATTGAACAAACTCACGGAAGGGGGCCGAGTCTTCCAACTGAAAAGGCAGCAGTTGAAGTGCTAGCAATTTAGCCAAGCTAGCATTCAACCGCTGGGCATGTGGATGGCTGGGAGTATACTTCTTTCGACGGTCCAGCAGCTGGGGCAGGGAAATTTGCCTGCTACAATCGGACGTCGGTGTACTGCAAGTACTTGGTTGTGACACACCTAATTCTACACCTTCAGTCCTCTCAGAGCAGCTTTCAGAGAGGACTGAAGATATAGTGGGGATGGAGATCCCAGCTGATGAGGAGCAAGGAGAGGTCCGCTTTGTTCTTTGGTGTGGGTCTTTTATGTGTGCTTGCCAACGAGCTGCATGGCAGGTCGACATATGTCTGCTCATGCTTGTGGTGCCCAAGCGGCTGATGTTTTGGCCACGCGAGATATGCTTGAGACAAATATTGCAAATAGCAGTGGTGCGATCTGATGCACTCGTCTCAAAAAAGGCCCACACCAAAGAACTTTTGTGATAACGTGCAGAGGCAGCGCCCTGCACAGGCGGAGCTCTACGGTGTGGTACAGTTGCTGTGCTGGCCTCTAGCTGGCCTCCAGGGGGCATCCTGCCTCGTTGGACATGTGACGCCGCATCCTCCTCCTCCTCCTCTCTCCCTTCAGGCACCCACGTGGAGTCAGTGACCTCATCATCCCCTCCCTCTTCACCACTAGAGCAAACCTGGCAGTAAGCTGCAGCTGGTGGAACAGTACTGCCAGATTGCTGTCCTTCAGCATCCCCTCTCTCTGCGCGCACACTACTGCCTTCCTCAAGCTGGGTATCATCATCCGAGCCTTCGAATCGTTGGGCATCCTCCTGGAGCATGTACCCAACACTGTGCTCAAACTGTTCGGGGGACTCCTCAGGAGGAAATGGTGGGTCTAGGGAAGGGGTGGCTGATGATGCCATTGAGTACGCGTTGGCAGCTGCTCTGCCAGTACCCTGAGCCTGGGTGAGAGAGGATGAGGAGGATGAGGAGGGCTTGGTCATCCATTCTACCAAGCCTTCGGCATGATGCGGCTCCACATGTCCAGCTGCCGAAAACAAAGACAAGCGTGTCCCATGGCAACGTGCTGATGACGATGCACGACCATGTCCACGGCCAGCACTGTTGTCTCTAGAAACAGAGCCTGCCTGCCCTGTGTTCTTGCCTCGGCACGCTCTGCCTCTCCTTGGCGGTCTTCCAGCCATTGTAGTCGGTAGTGTATATAGTATAAAAAATAGAGCTCCTATGTGTGCTCACAACACACTGTAGGTCCTATGGGTGCTGACACTAACACACTATAGGTACTATGTGTGCTGCTGACAAGAAAATATAGGAGCTATGTGTGCTGCCACAAACACACTATAAGTCCTATGGGTGCTGCTGACACAAAGACACTATAGGTACTATATGTGTGCTGCTGTCAAGAAAATATAGGAGCTCTGTGTGCTGCCACTAACACACTAGAAGTCCTATGGGTGCTGCTGACACAATAGGTAGTATATGTGTGCTGCTGAGAAGAAAATATAGGAGCTCTGTGTGCTGCCACTAACACACTAGAAGTCCTATGGGTGCTGCTGACACAATAGGTAAAATATGTGTGCTGCTGTCAAGAAAATATAGGAGCTCTGTGTGCTGCCACTAACACACTAGAAGTCCTATGGGTGCTGCTGACACAATAGGTAAAATATGTGTGCTGCTGTCAAGAAAATATAGGAGCTCTGTGTGCTGCCACTAACACACTAGAAGTCCTATGGGTGCTGCTGAGAAGAAAATATAGGAGCTCTGTGTGCTGCCACTAACACACTAGAAGTCCTATGGGTGCTGCTGACACAATAGGTAAAATATGTGTGCTGCTGTCAAGAAAATATAGGAGCTCTGTGTGCTGCCACTAACACACTAGAAGTCCTATGGGTGCTGCTGACACAATAGGTAAAATATGTGTGCTTCTGTCAAGAAAATATAGGAGCTCTGTGTGCTGCCACTAACACACTAGAAGTCCTATGGGTGCTGCTGAGAAGAAAATATAGGAGCTCTGTGTGCTGCCACTAACACACTAGAAGTCCTATGGGTGCTGCTGAGAAGAAAATATAGGAGCTCTGTTTGCTGCCACTAACACACTAGAAGTCCTATTGGTGCTGCTGAGAAGAAAATATAGGAGCTCTGTGTGATGCCACTAACACACTAGAAGTCCTATGGGTGCTGCTGAGAAGAAAATATAGGAGCTCTGTGTGATGCCACTAACACCCTAGAAGTCCTATGGGTGCTGCTGAGAAGAAAATATAGGAGCTCTGTGTGATGCCACTAACACACTAGAAGTCCTATGGGTGCTGCTGAGAAGAAAATATAGGAGCTCTGTGTGATGCCACTAACACACTAGAAGTCCTATGGGTGCTGCTGACACAATAGGTAAAATATGTGTGCTGCTGTCAAGAAAATATAGGATCTCTGTGTGCTGCCTGCCACTAACACACTAGAAGTCCTATGGGTGCTGCTGTGAAGAAAATATAGGAGCTCTGTTTGCTGCCACTAACACACTAGAAGTCCTATGGGTGCTGCTGAGAAGAAAATATAGGAGCTCTGTGTGATGCCACTAACACACTAGAAGTCCTATGGGTGCTGCTGAGAAAGAAAATATAGGAGCTCTGTGTGATGCCACTAACACACTAGAAGTCCTATGGGTGCTGCTGAGAAGAAAATATAGGAGCTCTGTGTGATGCCACTAACACACTAGAAGTCCTATGGGTGCTGCTGAGAAGAAAATATAGGAGCTCTGTGTGATGCCACTAACACACTAGAAGTCCTATGGGTGCTGCTGAGAAGAAAAATATAGGAGCTCTGTGTGATGCCACTAACACACTAGAAGTCCTATGGGTGCTGCTGAGAAGAAAATATAGGAGCTCTGTGTGATGCCACTAACACACTAGAAGTCCTATGGGTGCTGCTGAGAAGAAAATATAGGAGCTCTGTGTGATGCCACTAACACACTAGAAGTCATATGGGTGCTGCTGAGAAGAAAATATAGGAGCTCTGTGTGATGCCACTAACACACTAGAAGTCCTATGGGTGCTGCTGAGAAGAAAATATAGGAGCTCTGTTTGCTGCCACTAACACACTAGAAGTCCTATGGGTGCTGTTGGGGTGCAATGCTGTGCTAACAGCACTGCGGTTGGCACTACTGCAATACTGTACTAACAGTAAGCACGCACCAGACTTATCCCCAGCAGCAGCTAATAACACACTAACTGTGCAATCAGCAGCAATGAACGATCACTAATGATGAATGACTCAGGTAGCAATGGTTTAGCAAAGAAATAGCCAATGGTTTAGCAAAGAAATAGCAGTCAAGCAAAGACAGAATCAGCAGACTGCTCTCTCCTAAAGCCGGAACACATGTGACCGGGGCCGACGGCGTGGTGGCCTTTTAAATGGTGGGGCGTGTACCAAAGCCCCTGAGCTTTAATTGGCTACAGGCGTCCTGCCTGTAGCCAATTATTGCTCTCCGAGTTTCCGGCGCTGTGATTGGCCAAGCATGCGGGGTCACAGTGCATGCTTGGCCAATCATCAGCCAGCAATGCACTGCGCCGGCCGTGCCGGCCGCAATGCATTGCCGGGCCGCTCGCATCACACGAATGTGATGCGAACGGCCCAAATAGTTCTGGGCTCGCCGAGCGAGCGAACGCCCGGTGCTCGATTCGAACGTGGGTTCGAATCGAGCACCTGGCCCATCCCTAGTGCTTAATCAGTCACTGTCATTTAAAGCACATGCAAGACTCAACTGCAGTGAATGTTTGGTTAATGTAAGATGCACTGCTTTATAAACATGTCTCATTGTGGTTGATTTACTAAAACTAGAGAGTGCAAAATCTAATGCAGCTCTGCATAGAAACCAATCAGCTTCCATTTTTTTTTTGTCTTCACTTAATTTAACAGGCTAAAATTAAAAGCTGATTGGCTTCCATGCACATTTGCATCAGATTTTGCACTATCCAGTTTTAGTAAATCAACCCCATTGCGTTTGGCAGTTTACAAATGGGAAAAAATCGATATATTTCATAAGAGTGTAATGTTCATGGATTTGGTGCACCAGTTCAGTACATGCAATGTACAGCTGCTTGATACATTTTTTCTAGCATTTGCAAACAACTGAAAAAGATGGAGAAAAAAGAAAGGAACAGAAATAATAAAAATGTTTTACATTATTTTTGGAATTGAGGTTAATTACAACCCATCTCATGCAAATATCTAATCTGGGGTAATAAAAATAATTTATTGTTAACACTGACTTTATTAGAATTATTTAAAATTGTATAATTTTCATATTTAACAGCTAGAAGCATAAGATGACAAAATAAACATTTTTGTCTAGGTAAAGGAAAAACTTTCAGTTTTACTAATGTGTTGTACATAATACAGGAATTGAATCATGCTGAGCTCAGATGGTCTTTAATGTTCCAGATAAACTCTGAGATTTAACTGATTTATTTGCCAACTGAATCCTGCTAACAACCAGCACAGCAGAGAGTACGTTAAGGATGAATGCTTTTGGTGATAACCTTTCATTAGTAAATATCTGGAGACAATAAAATGAGGCTATTTCATTTCACTTTCTTGAATGTATTAGCTGGTGAATAAAAAACAAAAAAGTGTTTACTTAACTGTTTTCAATTGAAACTTTTGTTTTGATGCTTATTTTACTCTACTTATTCTTTTGAGGTTAATTACATTTATTAAATAATGATCAAAGAGCATTTTTTGCTACCCTCTTTTTTTAGACTGCACGACACATTGGTGCAGCAACTTCACTTCATAAAACCAAAAATATGTTCACTTATTTTATTTTTACCAGAAAACCTAAAAGCAGCATTATATGATTTGTGATAAACCAAAAATGGGAAAGCGTAGCAACTCTCCACTGCAGGCTCCTTATTCTCTGAGCATGTGGAGCCAAACCATATAAGCAAAGATAGAAAATAGTTAAAGACATCTGATAAAAGTAGTGCATATTACTTATGCTCATTTGATATTACTTCCATCAGATACTGTATTACACAGTTGTTGGCTAAATAATATGGTTTAATCACATCATGACTACAATCTCTAGTAACATTCTTAGTCAAGGATCCCACTTGGTCAGTGACAGCTACAGCTGCAGAGAGCATGCACTTTATCTTTTTATTTTTAGTATATGCTACTTGTGCTTTATACCGTGTTTTGTGATTTTTGCTTTGTCAACCGCAACCCAAAAAATCGGGGAGACTAAGAAGAAGCACTATATATTATACCTTATTATTTTTAGAATGTCTTTTTTTCTTTTTTTTTTATTAAATTCAGTTTTCTGGTAACAGCTAGGGATAATCAAACCAGGCAAACCATTTTTTTTTAATTATATGATTATCTGAGGATGGAGCATATCTTCATGCATTTGTTAAGGAGAAACTCAGAAACTCAGAATGTGCAATGTGCAATTAAAAATAAAAATTAAAAATCAGCGCTAACACGTCAATTTAAATAAAATACAAAGGTGCAAAGGACATATAACCATAATCTCTCCAAAAGTTATGCAAGTTCATATAATCACACATGAATCAAACAAATAAATTCAAAGTGCAAAATGCAAAAACATGCATTAAAAATATAATTTCTAGGAATTAAGCAAATTCATAGAATTCCACAGAAATTATGCAAATCCTTATATTCGTAGTAAAAAAAGAAAACATGTGAAGGTATGTGGTACACCTGTATGAAGAAGTCCTTCCAATATCCAATCCAATGGTGCAATCAAAATTGATTGATGAGTTCCACCACCAACAATTAGCATACACCTCTTACCAGATGATGTGGACCAAAAAATATAATGGTCATAGGTGCATGTGATAACCCAAAGAAAACTGTCATCAAAGGCAAGCTATGGCTACTCAATAATGACTCCAAATAAAATAAAGAATAAAAGACAACATAGAGGTGCATGTTTAGGTCTGTCAGCTTGTGGAAAAACGAAGCTGCACGTGTTGGCTCAACATGCGTGATGCCACCAGTACCAGGCCAATCCCGACGCATTTTGTCATCTGTGACGTCCTCTTAGGGTCAGACCAAATGTCCGGCATCATGCACCATTAGTATAAATAGTAATCACAGTCTGCTATAATTGGTTATTCTAATGAAACAGGAGGAACAAATGCAAATTTCCTAAACCTGACAGACCCAATAGAGCTTGCATTCAAGTGCTCAACCTGGGGAAACTCAATCTAGTGGTTAAAAAACAGATGACAATATAGTAAATTAAATTAAACCCGGTGCACTAGGGAAATGGGGAATGGTGAGGAGCACCAGGGTTTTGTGATACCCAAAGAATAGCAAGGTAAGTATAAACACAAAATTGTAACATGTAAGTACTGTATTTATCGGCGTATAACACGCACTTTTCCCCCCTTAAAATCGGGGGAAGTCATGGGTGCGTGTTATACGCCGATACCCCCCAAAAAAATGACAAAAATGGCAAGCGCCGCCGAAAAATAGTGAGCGCTGCCGAAAAAAGACTGAGTCGCGGCCTAAAAACCCGAAGTGGCGCCGGAATAGACCGAGCAGACTGTTTGGCTCTGCTCGTAGTCCCGCCTCTCTGCGCTCACTCCGGAAACAGCAGGGAGGCGGGACCGCGAGCAGAGCTGAACAGTCGGCTCGGCCTTTTCCGGAGGCGCTTCGGTCTTTTTCGGCCGCTCTTCGGTCTTTTTCGGCGGCGCACGCGACAGAGAGTCTCCGCGGCGGGAAATTTAAACCGGGACCGGACTTCAAATGACGCTGGCAAGTTCCAAAGAAACTGGGCATGGCTGCAATGACGCTGGGCAAGCTGCAATGACGCTGGGCAAGCTAAAATGACACTGGGCAAGGCTGCAAATGACGCTGGGCAAGGCTGCAAATGACGCTGGGCAAGGCTGCAAATGACGCTGGGCAAGGCTGCAATGACGCTGGGCAAGCTGCAATGACGCTGGGCAAGGCTGCAATGATGCTGGGCAAGCTGAAATGACACTGGGCAAGGCTGCAAATGACGCTGGGCAAGCTGCAAATGACGCTTAAATGTAAGTTTTTTTTCCCTAAACTTCTCTTCCTTAAAATGCCCTCCTAAACTTGGGGTTATACGCCGATAAATATGGTAGTTTACAATTGGATCCTTATGTGTTTTTTGAATACTTTGGTACATTCATATGTATTTTACTCACTATATGTATTTGTTCTGGAATATTCTCTGATGTGCTACCCTAGGGCAATCCCCTAAGAAAGACCATTTTGGTCAAAACGCGTTGAGGCTGCTTGGAAAATACACCATTCATCATATTCATTCAAAGTGCATTATATTATTTTTATGTCCATATATACTTGAATGTTTAGTCCAAGTCCCCGACTCTATTGTAGAGAGGATATTTTAGCTTTGCCAATTATGTGCTTATACTAACCTTGCTATAACCTTGCTATTCTTTGGGTTGGGTACAAAACCCTGGTGCTCTTCACCATTCCCCATTACCCATTACCCATTACCCTAATGGATAGTGTTTTATACATTATTTGGGGTTGATACCTATGGTTGGGATTTCTTGGCTGTATTTGGGATACTTACTTACTTACATATACATATAGTAAAATAAAAAGTTAATAACCAAGCTGACAACCTGTTGTTTAACAAATATAACCAATCCAACTTTTCATAATTGATGATACATTAAATATTAAATTATTAAATATAAAAGAAAGTATATAAAAAAGGAAAACATTAAAAAAATGAAAATAAAAATGAAAATAAAAATGAAATGCAAATAAAATAAACTTAATAGAAAAATGCAAACATCATAAAAAATTATGCTAAATAAATAAATAAAATATAAAAAGACCTGCCAATACTAATATAGCCCTAAATAAACAAATAATGCACAAGAATCTTCACCAGGAATCATAATGGATATTAACCTTTTAACTATTAATAATAAAACAATTTATGTCCCAGTCGACATTCATGCTAAATGGGACATGAGTCCTAAGGTAGTATATGTATTGGGTTTAAGGTGTGAGATCTCTCTTCTGATATTACTGCCCCTCCAATGTGGTAAGAAATGATCAATCACCAAAAAAGTAGTGCACATGGGATTTTTATTGTGATATTTGGCATAGTGCTTAGAGACACTATGTCCTGGGAACCCTAATTTGAGGTTTTTAATGTGTTCCTTAGGTCTAGTCTGTAGCTTTCTAATTGTCCTTCCTATGTACTGTTTGTCACAGGGACAATCATGTAAACAACATTTTTGCCTGCTTAGGATAATAGGTTGAAACTGAGTTTACAGGGATAAACCAATTATTTGGAAATTTAAAAAAATATATATCTTTTTAAATCCCTTGAATATTACTGGGTAGTTATAGTGAAAACAGGCCCCCCATTTTACTAAGATGAGCAAACATTTGGCTTGTTATGAACAAACTCTACCCAATTATTCAAAATTGTGTGCACTATATTATGAAGTTATAAACTATAATGTACAATATAATACGTAAAATTAAAAACGTTGTTGTTGATATCAATTTTTTTGTCTGTTTTATTATTTTAAGGATAATAAAAAAGGCAACATGCGTCTGTACGTTCTTTCTCAATCACTTTGTGGTTGTTGCCAATTGAAATAAGTCCTTGAAGATAAAGCAACAACTGGGGTAATCTTTTTCGTATCAAAACATATTTTTGGAGATTGATAGGAATATTGGCATTACTAGATTATGTTAATTACAGCCAGACTGTTTTCACACCAGGAGTTTTTCAGCTATCATGATTATTAGGTTTATGTTATGTTAGCCAAGCTGTTCTTAATAGTATTACTTCTAAGTAAAATTGTACTATTAGGATTCCTGCTTTTTCAGATTTATTCCTGTTTATTAATTTATTTTTTAGATTTAGATTTTAACATTAACCCTTTATACTTTGTTTTGTATAATGTGTCTGTAAATGTTTCTTTCTTAAAGTGGTGGGACACCCTGAAAAAAAAAACTTTAAAAAAATGTAAACAACAATTTAAAATGAAAAAAAAAAAAATTTTTTTTTTTACTTACCAGAAATGGCTGTTGCTAGGCAGATCGTCCTAATCTGCCTTATCCAGCCGCGGTGATCTTCTCTCCTTCCGTCTTCTAGTGAATGGGGCGCGGTGTGTTATGGGAACTGTGTCCCACAACACATCGCGTTCCCCATTCACAAATTAGACTCGCGCATGCACAGTAGGCCGCGTGCCGACTCGCGCATGCGCAGTAGGCCGTGCGCCGACTCGCGCATGCGCAGTAGGAAATGGGAAGCCGTTTCCCTTACCGAGGATGGCGGCGCTGGAATCGGATCGCCGAGGGACATCTCGGCCTCCACGACCGACATCGCGGGCGCCCTGGGAGGGTAAGTGTACTTATTAAAAGTCAGCAGCTACTTTTTTTTTAGCTGCTGACTTTTACATTTTTTTTTTAAGGTGAAACACCGCTTTATTTTAATGTAGCTACATTTTTGTGTTAAGTTTTATTAAAGTGCATTTATATAAGTGAATTTGCTCCAAAATTTTACACAATTACCTGATACAAATTGTCCTAACAGTTATGTTTATAATATATAATTACATTTTTAATTGTCTGCATAATCTTAAAAAACCCACAAAAAAATGTATGTAAATAATCGCACGCTGAAAAACAAACATATATAGCCCTGATAAAAATTGTCATAACAGTTATATTTAAAATATACAATTTCGTTTTTAATTGCCTGCCAAACCTTAAATAACTACAAAAATAAATGTAAATAATTACACATTGAAAAAAAGACATCCATAGCCCTTTACACATTTGGAGGTGCTATCTAAAGAATTCCATTGCAGCTTCATCCATCTAATTTGTCTAGAGCAATTCATATGTATACCAATGAATTGTTTTACCTCTCCCCCTTCTGGTGGAGCAAATCTCTCAGAAGTAGCTATTAATCCACTTCAGTCTCCAAGAATTTTGTCAAACCAGAAAGTGATGAACTCTACAGTCTAGTAATGATAAAGAAGTCCTGAGTGTTAAAAGTCTCAGGATGTCTGGAGTTTTAATTAGATAAGTGTGTATTATCTTTTTACTCACTGCAACATCACAGGAATGTGAAAATACAGTGATCATGTGAATAACTACTTCATGTAAAGAAACAATTATGTAATTCGCTTACCCTAAATCCATAGGAAGCAGTACATAGTATCCTAGCTATTTAGGTCTGTCCTAGGGAAAATTCTATTTAACAAGATGTGCCCACTGGGACATCTTGTTAGGGGTGGGTCCAATCAGATGTGGCTTTATGTATCAAAGTGCCTGAACAAAAGTATTGTTTGCATTGTCACACACAAACAAATAAAATTAGATTTTAACTTTCGTTTTTTTGATTGTTAAACTTTCTAATGTTAAATTAAATGATTGTGCTTAAATATTTGTCCATTTGTTTTTTGCAAGATACATATATAAAAGGCAATGCTAATCCTGTAATAAATGTCAGATGTGTGGATTGTGTGTAACCATGAGGATAGGAGCAATTGTCAAAACATTTCACAAAAGTGATTGAGATTGAGAAATTACATATATACAGTGTGTATACACAATATATACTACTACTATACACACACACTATATATATATATATACAGTATGTATGTTTTTTTGTTTTTGTTTTTTTTTCTGTGATTATGTCAACATAACCTCACAGGACTATTGGTTTCATAAAAACTTGTGTGCCTGTGATTCCATTTTGTGCAAGCACAAATCATCTACTGCCATTCAATATCAAGGATTCCTCTACAGATTATAAGTATTTGCTTTCCACAGTTGTACATCAAGCTTTTCTTCAACATTAAATACCGTAGTCAGTCTCACAGTTTAAGCCTTATGGTTTCGCAAAGCCACATGCTGACTGTACTTTTTGCACATACACAACCTTTATATTTAACCTATGTAGGTTAACTAGACAGTACTGCAGATATATGACTTAACCTGGACCTTGTCTTTCTGCTTCTCTTGATAAGTATTGACTGACAGCTATCCTGTATTTGTTAGAGTTCTTGCTGTATTTTAGTTCTATATTCTATTTTTTGTCCCATTACATGAAAAAAACATTTATTTAAAATATAAAGAACCCACAGAAGTGCTTAAATTGGTTATAACATTGCTGAAAATGAATTATTTTTTTTCAGATTACAATGCAAACATTAATAAAGATTCTCACCTTGCTAGTTTAAAGCCCTACAATGTTAAGTGTCCTATTGAGCTTTTACTGTTACCTGCCGTGCTTGATATCATATTCTGTGGAAAACATGATTACCTCACACTTCAGCTCCAGAAAGAATTGCTTTTTACCTGCTGTGTAAGTTTTGATTTCTAAACAATATGCATTAAAGCTCTTATAAATATAAAGATTTTACATTTTAAATGCTTCAAATGTCTATATATACTGTATGTACACATCTATATATACAGTATATACATTGTAATATAAATAGTCATTCTGAATACAGTTTGAACTTTAATGAATACATAGATATGTTATTTTAAAAATGTTTAATATTTTGTTGTATATTTTTAAATATGATAGATTACAAAGACCACAAAGTACACATTTTGTGCAAAACATTCAGTTGTGAATGGATGTTGGTGGGATGGATCACAAGAACAACATAGCTTTCAAGGACATCAACAATGAGATTTCCCTAGATTCTCACTTCCTCTGGTTCTTGTTCCATGTTAATTATAAAAAAAAAAATATCAATGTGGGAGAACAAGTGTGGAATCCCAGTTCTTGTAAGCAGACATAAAGTAAGAAAAAAAGGGCTTTGAAGGACAAGGATTTACACATGGGGAGGGTGTGTGAAAGTGCGTTTATTTACTAAAGCTGGAAAGTGCAAAATCAGGCTCCCTTCTGCATAGAAATAAATGAGATTCTAACCCCGGATTGTTCAATTAAGCTTTGGTAATAAAACCTGGAAGGTCATTGGTTTCTATGCAGAAGTGAGCCTAATTTTGCACTTTCCAGCTTTAGTAAATAAACCCCATTGTGTACTTAAAAGTGGAGTATGCCTGTATTAACTACTTGATTGGTTCACCCTTTAACTGTTTGTTAGCGTGACTCATATCCTCATATATGCTGCGCTTGTATAATCTATAAAAAATAGAAATTATAAGGTTTTATAGAATATAGTATTATAGAAATTATAACAATCATGTGGAAAATAGCATTACATCATATTGCCTCTTTGAAAACTACAAATTATCTCTGAACATAGAAATTAATAACTGCTGAAGTTCCTTCTAAGTGGTTTACATATACAGTGTATAAGAGTATATATATATATATATATATAGCAAAATTATAAACGCAATGTTTGTGTTTGCCACTATTTATCATGAGCTGAACTCAAAGATCTATGACTTTTTCTATGTACACAAAGGGGTTCTTTCTCTCAAATATTGTTCACAAATCTGTCTAAATCTGTGTTAGTGAGCACTTCTCCTTTGCTGAGATAATCCATCCACCACATGGGTGTGGCATATCAAGATGCTGATTATACAGCATGATTATTGCACAGGTGTGCCTTAGGCTGGCCACAATAAAAGGCCACTCTAAAATGTGCAGTTTTATCACACAGTACAATGCCACAGATGTCACAAGTTTTGAGGGAGCATGCGATTGGCATGCTAACTGCAGGAATGTCCACCAGAGCTGTTGCCCTTGAATTGAATGTTCATTTCTCTACCATAAGCCGTCTCCAAGGGTGTTTCAGAGAATTTGACAGTACATCCAACTGGCCTCAAAACCGCAGTCCAAGTGTAACCACACCAGCCCAGGACCTCCACATCCAGCATCTTCACCTCCAAGATCGTCTGAGACCAGCCACCCGGAGACAGCTGCTGCAACAACCGGTTTGCATAACCAAAGAACTTCTGCACAATCTGTCAGAAACCGTCTCAGGGAAGCTCATCTGCATGCTCGTCATCCTCATCGGGGTCTCAGCCTGACTGCAGTTCACTGTCGTAACCAACTTGAGTGGGCAAATGCTCACATTCAATGGTGTCTGGCAAGTTAGGGAGGTGTTCTCTTCACCGAAGAATCACAGTTTTCACTGTACAGGGCAGATGGCATACAGTGTGTATGGCGTTGTGTGGGTGAGCGGTTTGCTGATGTCAATGCTGTGGATTGAGCGGCCCATGGTGGCAGTGGGGTTATGGAATGGGCAGGTGTATGCTATGGACAACGAACACAGGTGCATTTTATCGATGGCATTTTTTAATGCACAGAGATACCGTGGCGAGATCCTGAGGCCCATTGTTGTGCCATTCCTCCACAACCATCACCCCATGTTGCAAGGATATGTACACAATTCCTGGAAGCTGAAAACATCCCAGTTCTTGCATGGCCAGCATACACACCAGACATGTTGCCCATTGAGCATGTTTGGGATGCTCTGGATCAGCGTATACGACATTGTGTTCCAGTTACTGCCAATATCCAGCAACTTTGCACAGCCATTAAAGAGGAATGGACCAACATTCCACAGGCCACAATCAACAACCTTATTAACTCTATGCGAAGGAGATGTGCTGCACTATGTGAGGCAAATGGTGTTCACACCAGATACTGACTGGTTTTCGGACCCCCCGGACCCCCCAATACAGTAAAACGGCACATTTTAGAGTGGCCTTTTATTGTGGCCAGCCTAAGGCACAACTGTTCAATTATAATGGTGTCTAATCAGCATCTTGATATGCCACACCTGTGAGGTGGATAGGTTATCTTGGCAAAGGAGAAGTGCTCACTAACACAGATTTAGACAGACTTGTGAACAATATTTGAGAGAAAAAAGCCTTTTGTGTACATAGAAAAAGTCATAGATCTTTGCGTTCAGCTCATGATAAATAGGAGCAAACACAAAAGTGTTGTGTTTAAAATTTTGCTCAGTGTATATATATATAAATATATATATATATATATATATATATATATATATATATACACACACACATACAGACATATATGTAGTATTTGTAAACCAACCTGTTTGAAAAATCGTGAACTAATCCAAAGCAGAAATGAACTGCAGTTGAAAAGGAAAGTTCTTGCTATAATGTGTAAGAATGCACAATATACTTGTACATTGTGGCAAACTTACTTACTAGTCTGCTCTCTTCCAGTGCCAACAAGCCCATGCTCAATGCTGCTTCATCTGCTATGATCTCTAATGCCGCGTACACACGATCGGAAATGCCGCCAGCAAAAGACCGATGTGAGCTTTTGGTCGGAAAATGCGACCGTGTGTATGCTCCATCGGACTTTTGCTGGTGGCATTTCCACCAGCAAAAGATTGAGAGTAGGTTCTCGGTTTTTCAGTCGGAAAAAGTTCAGATTGGAAATTTCGATTGTCTGTACCAATTCCGACGCGCAAATTTCTATGCATGCTCAGAAACAATTTGACGCATGCTCTAAGCATTGAACTTCATTTTCTCGGCTCGTCATTGTGTTGTACGTCACCTCGTTCTCGGCGGTCGAACGGTCAGAGAACTTTTGTGTGACCGTGTGTATGCAAGCCAAGCTGGAGCGGAATTCCATTGGAAAAAACATCCAAGATTTTTCTGATGGAAATTCCGCTTGTGTGTACAGGGCATTATAATTTTTCCTTTGCTGGGTGTCTTCCCCTTTCAGCTATTGGGGTTCTACCAATGTGGTTCAAAAAGCTCTACCGTGTAGTATTTTTTTTTTAAATTTTCTGACTTTAGTTCCACTTTAAGAATGCAGGGTAGCTGATTAGATTTCCCCCTGTAATGAACACAATACAATATTAGGTTTAATAACCAATACGATTAAATATGAACTACTGAGGTCATTCAAAAATATTTAATAACTTATATAAATACAGTATGTATAAAAAATGTTCCTCAGAGGATACAAAACTATGATACCTGTTGAAATGTTATATTTAGCATGTGGTTTATATTTTTGTCACTTTATGTTCAAACGTGTTACAATATACTGTATAGGATGTCTTAAAAATGTATTTAACTGTTCATGAAAACAAAGGCATCATCCATTCAAAATCTGTATTCCAATTTCAAGTAAAATATATAAAGTATTTGTTTACTAAAAAAAATGTTTTATAATGTATCTGTGATGAAGGAAATACTAATAAACAGATTATATATAACAAAAAAATAGAATATATTTTAATAACAGCTGCAGAAAATACCTTTGCATTCTGTAATCTCCTATACAGTGACATAAAGTCTAGGAGAAGATGGTCAGCATTCTATACACATGGTGGATGCTTGCAGCTATAAATGTAAAGTAGGACATGTACAGTATGTGGGATATATCTAAAAATCTGAAATAATGATTTTTTCCTGGAGTTCTACTTTACAATTTTACTACACAGTTTTCCACACATTTTACTTTGTACTAAGAAAAACGAATTTCAAATGATGTAAAGCTCAAAAGTTTTTTTCATGAGTGCTCTTTTTATTATTGTTATGATGCTGTGAAGCATTTGAAATCAGAAGAAAATAAAAAGGTTCTGTGTGACCTAAAGTGCTTGTTAGTTTGATTACAAGAAAGAATTTCAAGATATAAATATTTTGTGCCTGTAACTAGATCTTGTATTTCATTTTCAATATTTGTCATGGAAGGTTGTGTTGCTGTTTTGCCTCGAACACTTCAAATCCTCAGGGGCTTACAGCTTTCAACAGTTTCTATAGTTTTAAGAATTTATTTTTTAATTTGATTCCGATTTTCTGGAGGTCCAATTCTCATATATTGACATATTGAATTTAATATTACTTTCCAAATGTAAATGTGAGATTTAAAGGTTGCATATATGAATGAAAATGAAGACTGTGTGCTTTATACATTTTTAACAATGAGCAGGACTGAAAGCATTAGTTACCACACATTTGATGGCACCAAATGAATCTGAGATGGAATAATTGGTGTCATGTTTGTGTCATGTGCAGTAATAATGTCAACCTCAACTTTCACACTTTGAACTACACTAACATTTCCAAATCGTAATAATAGAATATTTAATAAGGCAATATTTCACATTTATGAAGTTTTTCTAGCTATACTGAAATGTGTACATTAGTAATATGGAATTTTAGGGCTTAGATACATCTGTATTGATCAACACAGGCACAATATATGGAGAGACAGAAAAAAATATTGTTTTTTATGTCTTTTTTCACACCATACATGTGCGCTGGAGTGCATTGTGTAAAAATACAACATGCCTTGCAATGCAGTACAATGTTCTGTGATCCATAGAGTTGAATAAAGCGTTATTTTTTGACACTTCAATAAAATAAAATGAAATGGCTTAACTCCGTCCCTACACATTGCACTCTGGCATATGTAAACAGAACATAAAAAAATGGTTCTTATTATGTGATTTTGTACATTCCTCTACCCAGACATATAAATGGATATAATAGGGATAATTAACAGTTCACAGAAATAAAAGATATTACACTAAGGTAAAAACGTGCTGACACCATGAGGTTAGTTTACTAAAAAATTTGAGAGAGTTTTCATCTTGTAAATGTTTATTGAACTTTTTGATGAGACTTTGTTTACTTCATTCAGACAATCATTTATTTTAAATCCCCTCATACATGATTGGGTAATCAAAGTTAACACAGATTCACCTTATTTACTATGAAAAATGAGCAGTCTCTACTTTAGTAAATCAATCTCTATATATTTTGTAGTTACAGCCATTTCTGCATAAAATTAGGCTTCTAAAGAGTTACCAAACAGTGTCTGACAGCTTCATTGAGAAATATGATCTAAGTTATGTCATGGTAACAGATACACAACATGCAGGCACTTGAGATGAGTTGAGCAGTATCTTGATATAGCGCGGTCTTACCCCGAAGGGTCCTGATGCGCTTGGCAGAGTCCCTGTAGAGAAAAAAAAAAGAGACTAGGAGGAGACAGCAGCAGGAAAGCAGCATAAAAAATGGAACCACAAAGGCTACGTAGGAAAGACTTGTGTGAAGAGCCAAGTCTTCAATTTCCTGCGAAAGACCAGGATGGTAGGGGCCTCCTGGAGCTCAGCAGGGAGGCTATTCCACAGCACGGCACCCTAGTGGGAGAAAACTTGACCACCACGCCGGGTCTTCTTAGGCACAGAGATGAGGAGGTCTCTTCTGCTTGATCTAAGTGATCTGCCCAGAACTCGTTTGTGGAAGCATAAACAGAGCAAGGCTTCTCATGATTTTAAACATGATACAACCTTCTTTAAACAGAGTACGATGGTAAATTGGTAGCCATTGCAATGCACAAATAACGGGGGTGATATGATCCCTCAAAGGGACGCCCATAAGTAGCCTCGCCGCAGCATTCTGTATGAGTTGAAGCCTCTGCACTATTTTATTTGGCAATCCCAGATATCATGAGTTACAGTAGTCTAGGCAACTTAGAACTAAATTTGGCAGTAAACATGACACTTCCAAATTAAGCACTGTACATACGGACAGATTGTTTGGAGACATTTGCCATTTAAAAAAATACCGGCTGACATTCTGCCCATGTGTAAGTCGGTCTGTTTGACAGAAGCCAGCTGTTCGGCCAGCTTCTGACGGACGTGCATGCTGGAAAATCAGCAGCCGACCAACTCCAGCCAATGGCAGAGAGTGCAGATCAGAGTGTTCTGATGAGGTGTCCCCCTGTCAGAACACAACAGCTCAGCAGGGGAGATCGCTGGACTAACCTCCCATGGTTAGTACAGCGCCTCCTGACCAGAGATGTCAGTTTTTTTTTCGTGCAACTGGTGGGGTTGTATGAAAAAAAACGGAAGTAGGTACAGTACTAGGCTTTACAGTGAAACTTGTATCATTTATAAAACCAAAACAAGCCAGCTAACCTCTTTTTTAAAATACTATTTATATTATTACAATATAGGTGCTCTTTAAAGATAATTTTCTTCTACATGTATGTGTTTTTATGTTATTTTATAAGAACAAAACAAATGGATTTGTGTATTCACTTAATAAATATGCAGACAGTGTAGAATGTAAACATGCTCACACCACATTTTATCGTCCACATCATAACGGTAAACAGCAAGATAGGTCAATACAACCTTTTAGGCCCCTATTATTTATTATAGCTTCATATAGACTTCAAGTAATATTTTTGAGCATATCACATAAAGGAAACATAACAGTCACTCCATGGGTTGCAGAACTTTTTTTTAAAACCTGTAATCACCACTCAGACATCAATTATTTTGTCATAAAAGCACATGGATGATCATTCATGTCCAAACCAGTATGAAAAAAACATACTTTTACACAATGAGCAGGTTTTACAACCTTAGAAAAATGAACACTAGCAATCTAGTGCAACCACTTCCAAAAGTACAGACCTCTTTCATGCTGAGTTTGCCATTATTGCGTTACTATCATAAAAGCCAAAACAGAATCACACTTCGTAAGTTTAACAAAAGTTATTTATACAGTGTACAATTGCTTGCAAAGTAACCACACACGTGCCAAACACATGAAAGTATATGTAAACCCTCACCTTGGAAAATAACCAATTGTGTTTAAAATAGAAATGAAAGGCAAAACATGTATGTATACATAGAAAAAAATAACATTATAAATACCCTTCTTCCCCTTTTTATAAGTGATCACATAACCTCGGTTCTCAGCTGTATAAGGAGCTTAGAGAGCCAGGGGAGGATAAGCAGCAGCACAGTGATCTTCCCAGTGCATGACTGTGTAGGGGGGTGTCAATCTTTCAAGTGCATGACTGTGTGTGTGTGTGTGTGGGGGGGGGGTGTCAACAGAAGTTTTGAATGAGAGCAGGCTGAGTTCCCAGCACAGCTATAAAACTGACCACGCTGTGCTTTCATGCCTAGTGTAGACAGCATTTAATATATCAGGAATTTCATAATATTTAAGTAGAAGCACAAATACCACATGCACATACATTAAAGCGGTTTAACACTGTCTCCGATGTTTTTTTTTTTCTTTGTATAATGTGCAGTAATGCGAGTTGAAAATGCATGACTCACTTGTTTCATTTCTCCATGTAAATGCTGCCCTTTTTCTTCCCCAAATTACACTTATAAAACACGATCCTGCCTGGTTCCATCTTCCCTGTGGGCACCTGAAACCACACAGGCCCCTTTCTTCCGTGTTGCTGGCCCACAATGCACCTCTGTATTTGCGCCGATCTCGTGCGTGCACAGTAACGGCGCCGACAACAGCTCAGGTTGCCATCACAACGGGCGGCGTCGTAGGAAGTCCTGCCCTGTTGTGATGGCAACCCACATAAATCCAAAATGCCCTCCAAAACGTGGGCGGCGTGATGACGTCACGCCGCGTAACTCCCGCAAGATTTTGCTTCGGAACCCCCGCAAAGTCTCCTGGGATTGATCCCAGGAGACACAGGGAGATATCCCAGAAGACACAGCGCGAGGTCCCAGGAGACACTGCGAACTGGACGGAAGTGACGACGATCCCCGCCGAGAGCCCGCCCACCGCCGCAGGGAGAAGAACACAGATGAAGCCATCAGTAAAGGTAAGTGTAAAAGATGCAGAATTGAACTATCAATTCTGTCATCTTGAATGCTAGGGAAGCCAAATCCATGTCAGACCCTCATCCGAGCACGCAGCCTGGCAGGCCAGGAAAGGGGTGGGGACGAACGAGCGCCCCCCCCCCCCTCCTGAGCCGTACCAGGCCGCGTGCCCTCAACATGGGGGGTGCCCTGGGGAAAGGGGGGCCGTGCGGCCCCCCCACCCCAAAGCACCTTGTCCCCATGTTGATGAGGACAAGGGCCTCTTCCCGACAACCCTGGCCGTTGGTTGTCGGGGTCTGCGGGCGGGGGCTTATCGGAATCTGGGAACCCCCTTTAATAAGGGGGCCCCCAGATCCCGGCCCCCCACCCTATGTGAATGAGTATGGGGTACGATGTACCCCTACCCATTCACCTAAGGTGTAAAATGTAAAGTAAAAAAAAACACCCACACTTTTGAAAAAATAGTTTATTGCACTGCTCCGGGGGTCTTCTTCCGTCTTGGGGGTCTTCTCGCCGGACTCCCCCGCCATTTACCAAGCTCTTTTACCGAGCGGGGGAAGTCCGGCTACCTTCTTCGTCGTCGCCGCCGTCTGGGGGTCTCGATCCGCCTTCGGGGGTCTTCTTCCGTCTTGGGGTCTTCTCGCCGGACTCCTCCGCTCTCTTCTGCTCTTTTACCTAGCTCTTTCACGAGGGGAGGAGTCCGGCTACCTTCTTCGTCGTCGCCGCCGTCGTCTGGGGGTCTCGATCCGCCTTCGGGGGTCTTCCGGGGGTCTCTTCTGTTCTTGCGGCGGTCGTCGTCTTCCGCGCCGCCGGCGCCTTCTTCTTCTTGTCCTTCTTCTTGTCCTTCTTGTTCTTCTTCTTCCGATGTTGACCCGACGCTCTCTCTGCCCGGAATGCCTGTGCCGCTCTGCGCTCGGACTTATATAGGGACATGGGGGACAGGGTCACATGTTCATGTCACATGGTGACCCCGCCCCCTTGCGATGTCACAGTCCCAGCATCCTCCGGGACTGTGACAACACAAGGGGGCGGGGTCACCATGTGACATGTGCATGTGACCCTGTCCCCCATGTCCATATATAAGTCCGAGCGCAGAGCGGCACAGGCATTCCGGGCAGAGAGAGCGTCGGGTCAACATCGGAAGAAGAAGAAGAACAAGAAGGACAAGAAGAAGGACAAGAAGAAGAAGGCGCCGGCGGCGCGGAAGACGACGACCGCCGCAAGAACAGAAGAGACCCCCGGAAGACCCCCGAAGGCGGATCGAGACCCCCAGACGACGGCGGCGACGACGAAGAAGGTAGCCGGACTCCTCCCTCGTGAAAGAGCTAGGTAAAAGAGCAGAAGAGAGCGGAGGAGTCCGGCGAGAAGACCCCCAAGACGGAAGAAGACCCCCGGAGCAGTGCAATAAAATATTTTTTCAAAAGTGTGTGTGTTTTTGTACTTTACATTTTACACCTTAGGTGAATGGGTAGGGGTACATCGTACCCCATACTCATTCACATAGGGTGGGGGGCCGGTATCTGGGGGCCCCCTTATTAAAGGGGGCTCCCAGATTCCGATAAGCCCCCGCCCGCAGACCCCGACAACCAACGGCCAGGGTTGTCGGGAAGAGGCCCTTGTCCTCATCAACATGGGGACAAGGTGCTTTGGGGTGGGGGGGCCGCACGGCCCCCCTTTCCCCAGGGCACCCCCCATGTTGAGGGCACGCGGCCTGGTACGGCTCAGGAGGGGGGGGGCGCTCGTTCGTCCCCACCCCTTTCCTGGCCTGCCAGGCTGCGTGCTCGGATGAGGGTCTGACATGGATTTGGGGGGAACCCCACGCCGTTTTTTTCGGCGTGGGGATTCCCTTTAAATCCATGCCAGCTTGCGGAGCTAGCGCGGTGGCATTTACTGCCTACGCTAGCTACGTAACCTGAAGTTACGTTCGAAATGAACGGACTGCTCCGTGTGTGGGCAAGTCCGTTCATTTTCAAAAGTCCCGCGGACTTTTGGCCGGCGGATTATCCGCTGGAGAAGTCCGTGCGTGTGTGCAGAACCGCTTTAAATTGGTTGAAGCTAATAAACGGTAAGAATTTTAAAAACAGCTATTATAAAAAAAGACTGCTAAAAGTTGAAGAAGTTTTAGCCTACTGCTAACACAGTTGTTCTAGTAATTTCAGTATATTCAGTGATTCAGTATAATATTAATTTAAAAAAGTCAAAGGGTTTTGGCCAGCCATTCTCATTACCATTTCTATTAGTTAGGATGGCATTTGGCTACTTACTGGTTTACCATTGCTTTTTCTTGGGTCATCTTTACTGCATCCTGAGTTATTTTTCAGCTTTTTGGTGAAAGATGACAATGCTTAATACTTTTTACAGTGGTTTGGAACCAGCTATCATATTGAACCTGCACCACATCCTTCATTACGGGTGTTGAACAATTAGAGAAATAAAGATTGGGACTTTTCAGGTGCCACTTCAACAAGATACAAGCTATTTGTTTAAAAAATATATAAACCCTCTTTTTTATTAAGCAAGATTTTTTTTTTTCTCATAAAAGCATGCCTTACATTTAAACAATCAACAAAGTATATGTTTGTGAATCTTGTTGAGGTTGCACCTGAAAAATCCCAAAGTTTATTTCTCTAATTGTTTGATGCTTATATATTGTCCAATGATTAAGCTGGAAGTGAAGAGGTTACATAGGAAGCTACAAAACGAAATAAAGAGGCCGAATTGCTGAACCAGCCTATATATATGTATGCTGTTTTTTGTGTGTTTTACTGTTATTTGATGTTTCTTAAGGTATAACAATAAAAATACACAGAAAATAAAGTAATACAATAAAAAAAAGTATATTGCCTCTTTAAAATTTTCAAGTTGCTAACTTAGCTCTTTTTTTTTCTTGCAATAGTCTAAAAAATATATTCATGCACTGCCTGAACTTAAAGACGTAAAAATGGACCTAGCTGAATGAGCCTCTCTTACTTCTGGAGGCTCTTGCCTGGCTGAACTGTAAGTTTTCTTGATGCCCTTAATGACAAGGTTTTCCTGTAGCTTCCTCCTCCAAACTTTCCTGATGGTAACACAAACAGCCTTTCCGGAGGATTTTAACTAGGAAGTTGCTTGAAGGTAGGCAATTTAGACACCTGGTACATCCAGTGTAGGTTAGGTACTGTCAAGGTGCTCGAGGGGCATAGATCCAACTTGGGGGGGGATAGGCTTTAGGACTCTGTTGCACCAAGATCCGATACTCTGCCCCTTGAAGTTATTGAGGGCCACTGCCTATCAAGTGATGTCCCACTGAGAACTGCTTTCTGATGATGTGAAGAGAGTCCTGGCAAGGAAATCCACGACCAGAATAAAAGCCCACTGGTAATGTTATTTCTCCTCAGGGCAAAGTCTCAGGACCAACCCCCTGAAGCGTTCACCTGTCAGTTCACGCAGCTATTTTTCCTAGTGCAATTTGAAATTTATGGAATCTTGCCAGGATTGAACCACTCCCAGAGGATGGCCCAAGTCCTCCAATCCTTTCCTCTTGATTTCCAGTTCATCCTGGGACAGGTGTCTTTTTCTACACTTCACCAACTTTTCTTTTCTTTTCCTTTTTTTCTTTTCCTTCCCCTCACTATGTCTTTTCCTATACTTCTTCTGTCTATTATGGTGGTAGGTGGCAGCTCCCTATCCTTAACTCCTTTTGAGTTTACGTCGCATGTAATGATACCAAACTATATAAATGTTACTCATTGTATGCTTGTCTTTTCTCTTTTTATTTTTAGAAAAAATATAGAAAAACCCCTGAAGAAGCGTCGCATGACGCGTAACATGTAGGGCAACTGTAACAAGCTGTTTCTATGACTAAATTGCCTATATATGGTCTCTAATTGTTTATTCAATGTCACATTTCTTTGTTGGAATTTGAATGTGTATATTTAAATTCAGTGACCCTATTGAAACCATATTGACGCTACCTATGCATAACTGTCTATCAGCTTGTCAAACTTTTCTATATTAATCTAGATCTTTTTCTTTTTTTTTAAAAAAATTGTTTTAAGTTTTTGAACTAAATGTGTATCTATACTTTTAATAAAATTTCTATTTAAATTTTATGCCTAAAAAGTCCATCATCTTCCAACACCAATCAGTTGATTTTTATTATTAAGATTCAAATTTTCGGGACGTGGCAATTTACCTCTTTACCTTGTACCGTATCCACTAATGCCATTACGTGATGATACGGGGATAAATATTTGTTTTCAAAAGACTCCCTTAGGGTGGAAGCACCCACCTTTCTGCATGGTTTATACATAGCCAGGCTATGACTGCCACTTTGTTTTTTTTTAAAAACAAATAAACTTGTCCATTTCTATCCCTTGTTCCAAAATAATTGTAGGAACACCGGATTGAAATGTGGGTATATGAACCCTATTTTTGACTAATTCATTTTTTACTATTAAACTTATTTTCCCCTCTTCTCTGTCTTCCCTCATCCTTGGGACTGACATGAGATATATACATATATAGATTCACTCTGTGTTTATATATTTCTTTTTTCAAAACCAATTCTTTTTCCACTTACAAAATCCCTTTCAGTCTCCCATTTACAATATTCTTTTGGGTCTCTTATTGGTGTTGGAAAATCATGGACTTCATTGGCACAGCCTGGACAGGCTATATGAACGAGATTCAAACCAACGTTAATCTAGATACGGGTCCTGAAATTAATATCAACCAATACATGAACAAAATGAAGAGGCTTCTTAAAAAAAAGTCCAATCTTTATTGGCACGTTGACTTCCTACAACAGTATATCCGTGAGAATATCAGTCCAATTGGACTTCGGACACATCTATATCCTTCTTTTCAAAACTATACCCAGGATTTTAAAAAATCCTGGGAGAAAATTCTCACACAATGCAGTGTGGAACTTATGAAAATACTTATCACACAATACCAATCAGAACTGTTAAGTCTAAATCAGGATATACTGATGTTGCAATCAACTAATGAATCAATTAGAGATCATGCTCAATATGCAAAACGATGGCAGGAAGTCAAAGACTATATCACAAAAATAACTAAAGATATTATTTTCAAAAAATAAAATAAAATGTCCAAAGACAAATTGGCCTTCATGGAAGGTTTTGCATATAAATGGCAGAACTTCCATCAAGGAAGAGGACCTAGGAACAACACCCGTGGTAGACAATTGGGTAATGATTTTGGTTTAACCGAAGACGATACTGAGTCTGATTCTTCCATGTCTATTATTTCTCCACAGCCAACTACTAGACGAGAAACACCAACATCCAACAGCACTAACTCAGGATCAAGTAAGAGGGGTCATGGTGGTGGGCACTTCACACCCTATCCAAAAAGATCAAGCAACAATGATAATAAACCTAGGACTCACTCCCAACCAGACACGTTAGCTAATCAAGGTGGTGGTGCTAGATCACAAAACAAATATATGGGAAACATAGCCCAACAAGCAGCACAAATTTTGAATATACAACCACAGACCTCAAGAGGTCCTCCTGTATCAAACTCACTCCCTACACGTGTTTCCTCCAATTCGTCCACGAGTAATGGACCACAGACAGCCAATTCATCTACACTCAACTTTCCAGTCACATCTGGCCCCACTTCTGCCACACAATTAATTCCTAATAACTCAACAATCACTAGACAAACTACATTAGATTCACATTTGGCTTCAGCAGCCACATCACAATCAAATTTTCAGATGGCGGAGCCCCACCCACATCCAACCTAGAACTGGATATAATTAATTTAACCACATACCAACTTACCAACATTGAAATGGAAGTATTAAAATTAGGACTACGTTTTTGTCCCTCTACAAATCTAGATAAATATGAATTAATCAAGGACATATATATGTCTGCTAGGAATCTGACATACAAATATATGTTCGACCAAACCACTATTAGAACCAGACAGGAACGTGAACTAGCAGAAAGAATTAAACACTATACTATGGCTGATTTCCGAGCACTGCGGGATCTAATGATACTCTTAGAAGAAAACAATGATGATGTAATCAATACTGCTTTAAATGATATCCCAGAAACAAAAAATATGCTTTTATCTACATCCCAAAATGCTAAGATCACAGTCACTCCCAAAAAGTTTAAACCGAAATCTACCCGTTTTCCAGACCTGTCAACCAACTCCCATATTTGGACCTTCCTACTGAACGTAATTAGTGATATCAAAAGTATGCAGATTAACTCACATTCTAACAACCTTACTTCCTGTCAGAGAAATGCCATTACCAAACTTACCAACCACCCTGATCTGATCATCAAGGCATCAGACAAGGGAGGAAATGTAGTTCTGATGACCAAACTGACCTACGAAACAATGTGCTATGACATTCTACACAATAAAGACTGGTATAAACCAATACCGTCTACAAGCCTCTCCGTTTACCAGAACCAATATCTAGCGATTATAAACCAAGGCTATCATACAAATTTGATAGACCAAGACACCTATAATTATCTGAATAATAAATTTCCTAGGGAGGCTACATTTTATGCCTTACCCAAGGTGCACAAGAAATGTTCATCGATACCCGGTCGACCAATTATTTCTGGTATTGGATCACTTACGGAGAGAGCTAGTAGACTGATAGATTCAGTCCTCACACCACATGTAGTAAGCCTCTCATCTTATACACGTGACACACTCGATTTTCTGACAAAGATTGAAGGAATGGTGGTCCCTCCCGATGCCCTTCTCGTGACTCTGGATGTGGAGTCATTATACTCTAGCATCCCTCACGAGCAGGGCATCGGGATGGTTCGCACCTTCCTATACGAAGAGCCTCATACCCAATGGAAATACAATGAATTCATTTTAATGCTTTTGAAATTTGTGTTAACACACAACTACTTCAGTTTCAAAGAGTCCCACTTCCTCCAGGTGCAGGGAGTTGCTATGGGCACATGTTGTGCCCCAGCCTATGCAAACCTGTACCTGGGGGGTGGGAACGTCATATTTTTTCAACGGAGGAACTATCTATATACACCGACCAGGTCATGTCGTGGATGAGGTATATAGATGATATCTTCCTGATTTGGACTGGTACCCCCACCACATTGATAGCCTTTGTTGAGGCACTCAACATGAATTCTTTCAACCTAAAATTCACCCTGAACATGAATCAATCCAGAATTAGTTTCTTGGATCTCATCATATTCAAAGATGAAATGAACTGTTTGGCCACCAGCCTATATAGAAAAGAAACTGCCGGTAACACAATTTTACATGCAGACAGTGCTCATCCTGCAGCCTTGTTAAGAATCATTCCATATGCGCAATATATAAGACTGCGCAGAAACTGCACACACCTCCAAGACTTTATATCGGAGGATAAATCACTCCAAATACGTCTGCGAGCGAGAGGATATACAAAATCCCTCTTACGTAAAGCTTACAACAAAGCATTAAAACAACCACGAAACTCACTTTTATATTCCAAGCAAAAACATGAGCCCGACAAAGCCATCAAATCTAGAATCATTACACGCTATTCTTCCCAACACCAAGAAGTCCGTGATATTATCACTAATCACTGGCACCTACTACACCAGGACCCAACTGTGAGGAAACACATTGGCCCAAGACCTGAACTTACTTTCAGACGCACTACATCGATACGGGATCGTCTAGTCTCAAGTCATTACTCCACTAAATCCCAGAATGACGACAAATGCAATGGCACATTCAAATGTGGCAATTGTGATTTCTGTCCCTGGGTACGCCAAAGTAAAACCATCAAATTACCCAAAGGAGACTCTTTCACCTTAAAAACAAGAGCAGACTGTACCACCCAAGGGGTTATTTACCTTATGTCATGTATCTGCGAGGCTTTTTATGTGGGCAAGACAGTTCGCTGTCTGTGGCAACGCATAAAGGATCACGTATATGTCTCCTCTAATGGAAAAATGCTCACCACGGTCAGCAGACACATTGACCTATAGGTTTGATGCTTCCTGTGTTTCCTTCAGTGTCTTAGCGGTTGTGCCCAAAGACCCACGAGGTGGTAACTGGGATAGATTAATCCTACAAAAGGAAACAATGTGGATAGAACGACTGGACGCTATCTATGCCCCTGGTCTTAATGAATCCCACTCATATAAATCCTTTTTGTAGTCCAAATAATCAATCTATTAATTCCAACCTGCAGTTTCCCACCATTCTTTCACATACATTGTAGAATACATATTATCCAAATATTCCCCTCATAAAACAGATCGGACTTTCCCCCTCATAATTTATTTTACTATCCATCCCCCCCTTCATTTCTTCTTGTTCCTTTCCCCTCTTTTTTTGATTTGATTGTTTTTTTTCAAACAAATATGTAAATAACACTTAAGGTATATACATTTTACAGAGTAATGCAATGTCGAATATATGCACTGAATAAATCCCCAATATACCTATGGCTATATAATTAATGTGTATGGCCATGGCTATGGAGACATATGTGCTAAATTAACACCAGTCTACAATGAGTAAAAAATATATAAAAAAATCTAACCCGGATTGAATAACTATATAATGTTATATGTTATATGCCTCTCTTATGTGTTTCTATGTTTATTATATATATTCTATGTAAACTTTTTTTTTTTTTGTATATATATTCTTTCCATTTTAAATCTACATTCCAATGCTATTTGCACTGGATTAATACTCAATATATCCTAGATATTTTCCAACTAATAACGTTCTAAACATATGTGCGTTCATCCTGGGACAGGTGTTGTTGAAACACTGGTGGATGAAGTTCTTGATCCTGACTAGGTTCCAGGGCTAGGGTAAACCGAAGGCCTTCAGGCCAATTGTAATGCTTGCTATCACAGTGAGACCCTCAGACAATAGTCTCCCCTGGAACTTCATGACCAAAAGCAGTAGAGAAAAGCCATCTGCTAGGTGATTATTCCTTGGGTAAGTGGGACCACCCACTTTCTCCACCAAAGGATGAGGGTAGCAAGAGAGGCATCTTATGAATGGATGGTATTGCAAACAGACTCAGTTGAGGGTAGCCCCATACTTTAGTGATATGGGCAAGATCTTCCAAATAAAAACCCATTCATTGGGAACGAAGTACTGGCATCAGTGATGACAATTCCACATCCCAAAAACACTTAATCAGCGACATCAGCATCAGGGACTTGATAGCTGTTGCTAATCCAGGAATAATTAATTTTAATAAATGTCAGTTGGTCTACAGAGTCTGTGGACAGACACTCTCTTTTATCTGTCACAAAACCTCTTGCACCACTGAATGCCTATTTGTAAAGCACACTGGATCACGGGCAGCCCAGCAGCTCAATTACACACCGGGCAAGTTCAGGCCAGTGATCTATCCTCATGACCCAGTAACCCAGTGGATCGTCAACTGGAAAGTTCTCCATGTCTGTTTTCGCCCCTAGATAATCTCCCACCATATGATGCAGATGCTGCCAATGGAATGTGGAAGCTGACAGCCTTGGGCACGAGGACTAAAAAATATTTGAAATGCATCACTGAGGCAGCCCCCTTCTCTACTGCTCCTTCTTTGACCAACAGGATCCTTTAAAACTAGCTTTACCATGAGACTATAACCTACCAGAGTGTGGAAAGGCATTACATAAATTCCTATTCAAAGTGTCCTCAAGATATTTCATCCTCTGCTCCCTCTATGGGGATGGGATGATTTCTGAGACTTTCCCCTCGTAACAGTGGTCAAGGAGGGTTGCCAAACAATAATGATCCTTCTCCTTGATGCCACAAATTCTCGGGTCCTTTCGCAGGCTTTGAAGAATAAGGGAACCCATGCACCTCATGTTTACGGAGGCATGAGAAGCAGCGTGCTCGTGGTCACTGAGGATTACAGTATCTAGAACTACCTCCTCCCATCCACGTACTACTTTCAAGGGTTCTGGGGGCGGAAAACAATCTCTTAATGTTTGACGTACAGTATGTCTTACTCTGCTTTAATTCCTCCAAAACTGCCAGAATCCTCCTCCCTCTCCTCTGGTGTGTTCTGTGGCTTTGGTGTCTACATAAAGTGGGCCTTTATGTAGCCTTTATGTATCCTCCTCGTCCTCCTGCTGCTCTGCCTCCAGTGCCCTGTCCTTTATGCCACTCATAGTCTGCTCCAGCAGGAACGCAACAGGGATTGTTTCACTGATGCATGCATTGTCACAGCTCCCCATCCTTGTCTCCTCCTCAAATGGTGACAGTACAGTGCATGCATCCTTTATCAGCAGCCATTGGTGTGGGGAAAAAAAGCAGAGCCGCCTTGAGCCTGTCATTGTGCCATACTCACACAGGTACTTGTTGATGGCCCCTCTGCAGCATGTGCAGCCACTGCAGCATTTGCAAAAGCTGAGTTCCACCTGGTGGGCATGTCACAAATCAGGCAGTTTAGCGGCAGGTGGAATTCTCACTGAATTTTAGCCAACCAAACACTGGCTGTGTATGACTGCCTGAAATGGCTACAGACTCAGAAGATATTGCAACTCTGGGTACCTGTTTAAGAAATTCTGCACCACCAAATTGAGGACATGTGCCAGGCATGTCACATGTGTCAACATTCTGTGGTATAGGGTAAACAGGAGGTTAGTGCCATTATCGCACACCACCATTCCTGCCTCAAGCTGGCATTGCGTAAAACTCCTCTGGGCCTTCCCCTGCAGAGCTGGAAGAATCTCTGCTCCAGTGTGGCTCCTGTCCCCAAGACAGACCAGCTGAAGCACTGCAAGACATCTTTTAGCCTGACTCATTGAATAGCCCCTTGAACGCTTAGGGAGTACTGGTGGTTCATAGGACAATTCAGCATAGGAGGGCATGGAGGAGGAAGAGGAGAGGGTGGAGCTGGCAAATCTCACATCATTACCACCAGCTGTATGTTGATGTGGTGGCAAAACAAGCTCCAGCACTGAGCCTTGCCCTGCATCCTTCCTAGTTGCAAGCTGTTACTGAGTGTGCTGTGTATGAAATATAATGAATGGGAGAGACAATCAATTTATAAGCAATGCAGCTTAACCAGCAGAGATAGGGGCTGAACTCTGTCTTCAATCCCTTTCTATGTCTAAAAAAAGAGACATTAGGGGTCTGTTTAGACCCCTGATGTCTCCCCAAAGCCCCCCCCCCTCCAAAAAGTGTAAAAAAAAAAAAAACTAAATTATTGTAAAAATAAAATAAAAGTCATAGTAAAGCCCCTTTCACGCAGGGTCTCCATGGGATGGAATCTGCTTGCTCAGCGGGGGGTGTCCCCATGTTGATCCATGTTGAGCAGGCAGATGACAGGTCCATCCCTGCTCACTGTGCAGAGCAGAGATGGACACAGTCCTGCTCTCCTCTATGGGGAGATCGGGTGAAAATGGACCGCCTGTCCGTTTTTATCCAATCATATCTGATTTGATATGGATATAGGACCACCATCCCTCTGTTTTTTATGGACAGGATTGGATCAGATAGTGGTGGATGTCAGCAGACATGTTGCTGCTGACATCCGCTACTCCATAGAGGTGAATGGAGGGTCTGATCAGGTCCGCCTGAAAAACTGACAGGCGGACCTGATGTGAAAGGGCCCTAAGGGTAGATTTAGACATGCATCTAAATCGCCCTTGTCTCTGAAGCCTGAAGCTAAGCTCCAGAGGCTACTGACAGGTGGTGAGGAAGTGATGTTATGCCTCCTCACCACCTGTTTTAACCCCATTTTTGCAGACAAATGCACCGCAACTGCATGCATTGCATACAGTTGTGGGACCTTTGCGGCACTTCCCCATTAATTTGAATGTGTAGCGTTCGGCAAGAGGCATCGCTACAAG
Source organism: Lithobates sylvaticus (assembly GCA_028564925.1). NCBI lineage: Eukaryota > Metazoa > Chordata > Amphibia > Anura > Ranidae > Lithobates > Lithobates sylvaticus. The sequence continues at coordinate 463,646,290 of CM053027.1, read as the reverse complement.
CCAGGTCAACTTTGCCACAGGTGCAAAGCATCACAGCCCCAGCATGCAAACACCCCCATCCACTGCCTATTGCAGCTTGAGGGGTGTGGTTGATGGGTGGTAGAAACACAGCTCAATAGTGCATTTTTGCTCCCCCCAACCATAAGTTTAAACAAATCCTAAGGCCTTGTTCACGCGTATGGGGCATACAACTACAGGGCCGTGTTTAGCTGCAGAGAGATGCACAGGTGTTCCGTGCATCCCCATGCAGGCAGTCTTATTCATGTCAATTGAGATGCAACGGTGGCAAGGCCAACTTGACATCCATGTGGGTTCATGTCCCTGAACTCACAATGTCTGCGTTTGGGTCCATGCAGCTACACCCGCATGGATGTCAGATCTGTCCTTGCAGCTGCTGCGTCCCCATTGACATGAATAGGACTGCCTGCACAGGGATGCACAGAATAACTGTTCATCCCGGTACAGGTAAACACGACCCTCCATGGTCATACTCTTTAGCACACCCCACTGAGTACCCCACTGAGCACACCCTTAGTAAGAATATAGCAGGAATTACGTAATTTATATTGTGTTTATGCGTGCAAATAAGGTTTTTTTTTGTGAAAATAATGATTTGATAAACATTTGTGCAAAAATTGCAGGGCCTTACAAATCAGTAACACCTTCTTTGTATTATACTGGTCATGTGCTTTCAGAAAATATATGGTTTGGGGGTCTTTTACAAACTCTGAAAGCTGTAAGTGAAAAATGAAAACCTGCAGATTTTTTGAGAATTTTTTGGGTACATTCGACTTTCACCCTTTTGCAAAAAGGCACAATTTAAAATGTACAACTACCGTATATACTCGAGTATAAGCCGAGTTTTTCAGCACATTTTTTTGTGCTGAAAGTGCCCCCCTCGGCTTATACTCGAGTCAAGCACTTTTCTGCAGCAAAAAAAAAATTTCTGACCCGAATTTGGGGCCCCGTATCTCAGGGCCACTTGGGTCTAGGAGTCCCAAATTTGGTGTGCCAACCCGGTGGACCTAGCACTATAACATATCCAAATATGGGGTTCCTAGCACTAAGTGCCCCGAGATACAGGGCCCCAAAGTCGGTTCAGAAAATGTCATTCTCTGCTGCAGAAAAGTGCTTGAGATTTTCTGACCCGAATTTGGGGCCCCATATCTTGGGGACACTTGGTGCTAGGAACCCCAAATGTTGTATTCCAACCCAGTGGAATTAGCACTACAACATATCTAAAGATGGGGTTCCTAGCACTAAGTGACCCTGAGATACAGGGCCCCAAATCGGTCAACTGTGTCCATCTGCATGGGCACAGTGAGGCTGCAAATGGGCATCGTTGACCCTCTTTTCCACTTACAGTAGCTGCGCATTTCTCACCCTAGGCTTATACTCGAGTCAATAAGTTTTCCCAGTTGTTTGTGGTAAAATTAGGTGCCTCGGCTTATATTCGGGTCGGCCTATACTCGAGTATATACGGTATTTGTTATTTATAAGCTCAACACAGGTAAAGCTTTTATATTTAGTAATAATTTAGCAGGAATTTTGTAAAATTTGCAGTGTTTTTATCTGCTAATAATGATGTCAGTGTATTTTTAGCAAAAATATTGCTTTGATAAACATTTGCACAAATACTGCAAGCCTTAATCTCCCTGACGGTATGATTATTTCTGATTTTAGGTGCTAAAAGCGGTACAATTATTTTGCATGGAAATTTGGCATTTTATATTGTAGGCCTGCAATTCTTAGGAATAACTCACTTAACTCTGTTCAAACCAGAGTCTAGTAGACATCCCGGGTATGATAAAGTTTGTAACTTAAAATCATAAATTATAATATAATAAATAACTATAAATAATTATAACAAATAATAATATAATAATAATAAAAAATATTCAATAATGTAATCAAATCAAAAACACTGAAATTTGCTCAGTTGCAGAATTGTCGCTGTCATTAGATTTAGTGTTTGATGACGAATTTCCCCACAAATCACTATCGCTTAATTCTGCAAGTGATTCGAATTTATTATCACTGTTTTCTAGCTGGTCTAAAACCACTTTTGACATAAAGGGACACTTTTTGTTTGCTATGGACAATCTCCAAATTCCAGGCAGAAAAAACTGTATTTATAATATAAAAGTGCTTGCAGGGCACTGGACAGACCACTAGGGACAAAGGGGATGTGTATTTTTTTTATATAGTACTGTAATCTGTAAGATTACAGTGTACTGTATGTGTTTTTACTTTTTTGAAATTGGCGTCAATCTCCTCTCCCGTGCGTCGCAACGTCGCAGGGAACGGAGCTCGGCGGCACTTGGCACTGTGTGAATCGAGCGAGGAGACAGCTCGCTCACACAGTGGGGAGACATCACAGGATCCAGGGGACAAGGTAAGTAACTTTCCCTGGATACTGTGATGCGATCCCGAGTCTGGCTCGAGGTTACCGCTAGTGATACTGAAATTCCACCCCGAGCCAGACTCAGGAATACCGCCAGGGAGGTTAAAGATCAGTAGCACCTTCTTTTTATTCTGGAGGTCATATGCTTTCAGAAAATATATGGTTTGGGGGGTCTTTCACAAATTCTGAAAGCTGTAAGGGAAAAATGAAAACCTTCAGATTTTTTGAGAAATTTGGATATTTACGTTTTTGGGTATGTTCGATTTTTACCATTTTGCAAAACTGCACAATTTAAAAGCTACAAATATTTGTTATTTATTAACTCAGTACATGTTAAGCTTTTATATTTATTAGGAATTTTGCAGGAATTTTGTTAAAATTAGCTGTGTTTTTATTTGCTATTAATGGTTTTAGTGTATTTTTAGCATAAATATTGTTTTGATAAACATTTGTGCAAATATCGTGGGGCCTTAAAAATCAGTAGCATCTTCTTTTTATTCTACATGTCATGTGCTTCCATAAAATATGTAGTTGGCGGTGGGTCTTTTACAAAGTTCTTAAAGCTCTAGTGGAAAAATTAAAAGCTTCAGATTTTTTGGAGAAATTTGGATATTTACATTTTTTGCGTTCATTTGATTTTCACCATTTTGCAAAAAGGCGCAATGTAAAGATTACAAATATTTGTTATTTATTAATTCATACAGCTTAAACTTTTATATTTAGTAGGGATTTAGCAGGAAGTTTGTAAAATTAGCTGTGTTTTTATCTGCTAATAATGATTTTAGTGTATTTTTAGCAAAAATATTGTTTTTGATAAACATTTGCGCAAATATCGTGGGACCTTAAAAAGCAGTAGCACCTTCTTTTTATTCTACTGGCCCTGTGATTTTGGGGGGTCTTTTACAAACTCTGAAAGCTTTAAGTGAAAAATAAAAAAGCAAAGGAAATATTGCAAAAATGGACCGGCCAGCTGAGCGAAAAGGTTAAAGCCTGGTACACACTAGTAGTTTATTTTTGTTCAACCAAGCAGGGCTGAACAAAAAAACGGACAGTTCAGGAGGAGCAGCTGTACTAACTATGTGATGTTAGTACAGTGATCTCTCCTGCTGTGCTATTGTGTTCTGAGGGAGACTACCCCCCTGCCAGAACACTCCTGTCAGCGCTCTCAGAGAGAGCTGATCTGGAGCCGATCGGCAGACCTTTTTTGGTCATGCCCCTTCGAGAGATGTTGGACCGGCTGCAGTACACACGGGTCAAATATCGTTTCTATTAAACCAGCCTATGCCGTACGAGATTCGGCCTGTGTGTACTAGGCTTAAAGAGCACTGTTGTTTAAAGTACTGTTTGGGTTGGGGCAAGTTGGATCATTGCACTTATTGTAAATCATCTGCACAAAGACAACAAAAGAGTTTCTAGTTTTAAATTACATCTATTGTTTTTAGTGGAAACAGGAGATGTTTAAATCCTTAAAGAATTTATATTAATATTAAACCTGGATTCCCTGTATAACAGTTACTGTTTGAACGTTGCCATCTACAGCGTCTTATATCCACTTCTATTTCTTTTACATTTGATGTAAAATGTAAATAACATTTAGATTAACATCACTGCTTCTGAGCATTATGGATTATTAAGAATTAAATAGTTGGATTTAGCATGTCAGTGACCTACAACAGAACAAAATTAAAACATTAATTCTCATCAATTTTCATATAAGTATTTGTTTATTATTAGTTCTAGGTAGACTAAAACTGAGCATCTGCCTTAAGCCTTTTAAACTTTAATCAAGAGAAACATGAAATGAAATAAGATTAGGCATGTAAAACGTAAATTACATTAAATATTAAGGTCAGTAGACTTAGCACAACAATGAATTTCAAGTATGGGTTTGAATCCTTCTGGAACAGTACGGCGTATATTCCTCTCATCTGCATACTAGGCAAAGAAAATACAATATATACTTATAACATTACTTTTTTTCATGCTAAAGAAAAAAGTTAAAACAGATTCTATATTACCTATTGTATGAACAATCCTCTGCTTGTGGTATCTCACATTTATTCAGTAGAGATGTGCACTGCCAAAAAATTTTTTAGTTTTCGTTTTATTCCTTTTTTTTTCATTTTTCAGGTCATTCGTTATGATTGATATTCGTTTTTTCAAATAAATTTGTAAATTCAGAAAAATTTTAATTTGTTATCTTCCATTCGTATGGATGCAGTTTTCATTATTTCGATAATCCGTACATTTGGATAAATTTGTATTTGTTATGTTCACTAACAGCCAAATTTGAAAGGAAATTACAATAACTATAATTTAATAGCGTATAACTATTAATATAGTTTTTCATTATTATTATTATTTATTATCAATAAATAATAATATTAATAGAAAAACTATAATAATGGTTAATAAATGTAATAATTGAACTACTTTCGAACCACCCACCACACATATACTGTGACAGGGCGGCCTGGCTGTGCGAAACACTGTACCTGTGTGTTGTTCGCACTTCCTGGTCTTGGACGCATGCACGCGCCACTGGCCACTCGCTTCCGCTGTGATTGGACACAGCGGGAGCCAATCAGCGGGGTCTGGTGGCCGCGATCATTCGGGGGAATGGCAGAACGGCAATCTGCCTATGTAAACAAGGCAGACTGTCATTCTTTCAGAGAAGAAGAAAGAGATCTGTGATTTCTACTAATCAGGAACACCGACCCCTCTCTTCATCTAGTGTCAGCATCCCCCACATAGCTAGAAAGCACGCATAGGGAAGGGAACACATTTAACCCTTTGATTACCTCTGATGTTAACCCCTTCCTTGCCAGTGTAATTTATACAGAGTCAATGCATTTTTTTAGCACTGATTACTGTATTGGTGTCACTGGTCCCCAAAAAGTGTTACTAAGTGTCCATTTTCTCCGCCGCAATGCCGCAGTCCTGCTAAAAATCACTGATCGTTGCCATTACTAGTAAAATATTAAAAAAAATCAAAGTCCCTAAATCTATCCCATAGTTTGTAGACGTGATAACTTTTGCGCAAACCAATCAATGTACGCTAATTGGCATTTTTTTTACTAAAAATATGTAGCAGAATACAAATTGGCCTAAATTGATAAAGAAATTTGTTTTTTTTACATATTTTTATTGGATATGTTTTATAGCTGAAAGTAAAAAATATATATATTTTTTTTCAAAATCGTTGCTTTTTTTGTTTGTGCAACGTCGAATGACTGCGCAATTGTCAGTTAAAGTAATGCAGTGCTGTATCACAAAAAATGGCCGGGTCATCAAGGGGGTAAATCCTTCTGGGGCTGAAGTGGTTAATTATAATAGAATGCTTTTTGTTCTTTTGTATTTTTGAGTTTTCAGATTTTCAATCTTATTTTCAGATTTTCATTTTTTCAAATTTTAGGATTTTTGTTTTTATTTTTGTATCTTTGAATTTTCAGATTTTTGGATTTTTGAATTTTAGGATTTTCGTTCTTTAGAATTTTCGTTCTTTTAGAAAATGTGTTTTTTGAAAAAATGTATTAAACGGTCTTTCATTAATTCAGATGTTTCCGAATTAATGAATATGCCGAATTTTTACGAAAAATTTATTTGGAAAAAAGCTAATTACACATGTCTATTAATCAGCTTCTAGGCACAAATGAATAAAAAACAACAATATCATATACGATATGCAAATATAATTTTCCCAGAAATATATGTTGACAGTAATAATTATAATTATCAGAGCAAATGGAGGTCAAAAAGCCTCCACACATCCTTTATAAACATGTGTGATTAAATAACAAAAGGTACTTTGGGAATTTTTACAAAGCAAGATCATTTTCCCTTAGCTTTGTGAATGAGGTAAATCTCTGCTAACATATGTCATCCAATCATGTGCAAGCAAAAAATTTTATTTGATTTTCCTTGCACATGATTGGGTATTCTTGCAAAGTGATTGTTCACCACATTCACATAGCTAAGGAAAAATTCCCTCCCTGGCGGTATGATTATGTCAGATTTTTGCGTCTCTAAGCAGTACAATTGTTTTGCAAATTCTTAGCAATAACACACTTAAATCTGTCCAAACAAGAGTCTCGTAGACATCCCAGGTATGATAAAGTTTGAAACACAAAATCATAAATTATAATATAGTAAATAACTATAAATAATTATAAAAAATAACAATATAATAATATAATACATTTCCCCACGATTCATTATCGTTCAATTCTGCAAGTGTTCTAATTTACTACCGCTGTTTTCTAGCTGGTCTAAAACCACTTTTGATGTAAAGGGATGCTTTTTAGTTGCTATGGACAATCTCAAGTTTCCAGGCAGAAAGAACAGTATACATAATATAAAACTGCATGCAGGGCACTGGACAAAGCACTGGGGACAAAAGGGATGTGAAATGATTTCATACAGTAATGTGATCTGTAATGTGTTATGAATTTTCCATTTTTTTAATTTGCCGCCGTGCTCCACCCCATTGCGTTGCGGCGCTCGCAGGTAACGGAGCCCAGCACACAAGACATCGGGGCAGAGGACAGAGCCCGCGGACACAGTGGGGGGAAATCGCAGGATCTTGGGGACAAGGTAAGTAACCTGCACCAGGATCCTGCAATGCAATCCCGAGTGTGGCTCGGGGTTACCACTAATGGTAATAAAATTTAACCCCAAGCCGCACTCGGGAAAACCGCCAGGGAGTTTAAAAATTAAAAATTTTTGTCTTTGTTAAATCAACTAAAAGCAGGCCACAATTAGCTTTTATACCTCATTGTCAATGGTATGCCTCCATTGGATGCAAGGGTTTCAGCTTCAAACTAGTTTGGACTTAAAGTGTCTAGTCCACTGTGGCACAGTAGGTAATTAATGATTTCTTCAAATTATTCCTTTATATTTATGGGACTTCTGCCATGAGCTTGCAGAGTCAAAAAAGTGACAAAATTATTGATGCATAGTAAACTATTCTGCTCTGTCTGTGATGATAATAAGGCATGCAAGAATAGGCACTTATAACAGTGTGTGCATGCATCAAATAAAACCCTTTGAGTAAGGATGGACAAATAATAGTAGTCAAATTAAAGGGTCCATATGACCAGGCCTAACACTTAGGGGATCTATTTATAAAAAAATGACTGCATGAATGTCTCAGCATTTGCACAGTTGTGTATAATCCCCATAATGTGTGTATAATTTGTGAAATGTCATTTAAAAATTTCTCTCCTATGATTGTCAGAATGTGGTATTTTCCTGAAATATGGATAATATCACATTCTGGCCACTAAATTGAACTTTTCATCATAGGAGATCAGACAATTTCACACATGTTAGACACCTTATGGGGAGTGCACCTAATCTCTTTTTTTTTTAAATGATCATTTCAATTAACATAAATTATAAGCAAAAATGTGAATGCAAAGGACCATTATCTTTATAAACACAGTTTCAGAACCATAAGTAATCATCAGTGAAATCATGTTCTTCATTGTACTTGTGAGATTCAATGGATGTTCACTAACTACTGCATTTCCCCGTATTACATTCATCCTAAAAATGTAATCCACATGTTAACTTTGCACAGATAAATAAATTGGCTTTTGTCATGTGTAGTGCACAATCTTTTATTTACTCCACTCTCCTCATTTTACCTACATATCTCAGAGGGACAGTTTTGATTTGGTTCTTTTATTACTTAGTGTTTACACTTTAAGGGGTAGGGGCCATCCATGAGATGTTTTTCCTTGGCCAATCAAAGTCTTCAAATAGCATTAAAAGAGGAGTATGTTTTTTGTAGAATCATACATACCTAGGTGGATGCAGCATCAGTGTGATGCTACATCTGTCCCCCACCGGGCTCTAAGGCCAAGAACTGAGAGATCAAACACCACTGATCACTCAGTTCTCAGTGCATCGTTAGCAGAGAGCTGGTGACCTTCAGTTACCGGCTCTCTGCTCTGCCCCATCCTCGCTCACTTGGGCACTGGGCTGTGACGGGTGGGGGTGGCTGTATCAGGCTTTCAGTTGCTTACATCAGCCCACTATCAGCTGAAAACAGGTCACAGGAGTGCAGAATAAACTGCACTATGAGAAGTACAGCCAAAAAAGTATTGGCTGTACTTCTCCTTTAATAACTGAATAGAGTTTTGTACTAAAAATTACAGTGACAGGTCTACCAAGAGGGCTGCAACTATAAAGTAAATGGGCTTAAAGCATTTGTTACCCCAACATTTCATATTCCTGATATGTGCCTGCTGTACCATGTACTTGTATGAAAAAGTATCCTGTTCTCTTTGTATTCATATTCCTTATATGTGCCTGCTGTACCATGTACTTGTATGAAAAAGTATCCTGTTCTCTTTGCATTGCTTTTTTGTGTGAAATCCCTGGCATTCCTGCTAGTCCCCTGGCTTATACGCAAATGTTTTGCCTTTCATTTCTATTTTAAACAGAATGGGTTGTTTTACAAGGTGATTGTTTACAATCACCTTATGTATTCATATGTAGGTACAAAATACAATTGCCAGAGTTTAAAACTGCAGTCACGTAATAAGTGTGTGTAAGTATAAGACTCCTTTCACACTGGGGCCATGGCTGCATTAGCCCTAAAGCACTGCTTGTTTTAGCAGAGCTTTAGTGCTGTTTAAGCAGCACTTTTTGGCCACTAACGGGGTGCTTTTAACCCAAAAGAAGGTTAAAAATTCCTGTGTTGCAGTGCTTTCAAATCGCTTTTCAGGCTGTACTAAATACTAAAGTACTAAATACAGCGTGCCCAAACTGCCCCAAAGATTCTGCTTGAGGGACTTTTTGGAATGTCCCGCAAGCGCACCGCCTCAGTGTGAAAAGTCACACTTGAATGAATGGGAGGCGGTTTTCAGGCGCTTAGCAGAGGCTTCAGCGCTAAAGTGCCTGAAAACCGCCCCAGTGTGAAAGGGGTCTAAGATTAGAGCAAAGTACTTAAACAATTAGTTAACCTGGCTGTTAAAGTTTTTTGCATGTCATACTGAGACTTGAACATTGTCCACAAATAACAAGTGGTCTTTAGTTATTAATGTCTAGTTCTAGACAAATTATATAAGTGTTCGCCAAGTTATTTGCTTATTTTACTGTTTATGTATGTTACCGGCATGTATCATTCAGACCAATTAAATATATATAGGTATACCTTCCAAAAGAAGTGTTATGAATTTCATTATCCATTGAAACCTTCCACATACATGTCTGAGGATGGTATTTTTAGCTTTTTCTAATATAACTTATATTTTTGGCTTTAATATTTTTCACAGTGGTGATCTATAATGATTTCCTTGGCAATACTTTCTGCAGAGGTTGGATGTGGATGTTTTGTTCATGTAATTCAAAGGATCCAAAGGCAACCTGCTTATAAGAACAGCTAATATATTTTATTTTGTTTATTTCTTACCAAGCACATATATGTTGAATGTGTCAGACATTACTAAGTCTCCTTGTGTGTGCCCTGCGAACCTCGATTGGCTGATTCAGAGGAAAATCAAGTTCATAATAGTATATACACAAAATGAAGAAGTTACTAATATACCACTTTATTATGCAGAATTTTAATAGACTTTAACTTCACTTCAAATGTTTCCTTTTTCTTTTGTGTTCTTGTTTTTGAAAGTGCTAAAAAAGGAATCAGCTTGTCTTTATTGTTCATCATCATAATAGCAGTTCTGCAACTGGATGAAAGAATGCAAGAAGGGCACACCAGCCTTGTGCATTACTCTTCTTTAGAGCTATTTGACTGCAGACTTGGATGTGTTTAAATAGGAGTGTGGATTAGTAATAGGTCACACCCCGCAAAACCTAATGAGGGGAAGGGTTCACAATAAAGCAAAGAGATTAAAAACAAAACATAAACATTTAAAGTAAATGAAATGATACATGTACCTTTAACCACTTCAGCCCTTTGGCTGGCCAAAGATCAAAGCACTTTTTTCGATTCAGCCCTGCGTCGCTTTAACTGACAATTGCGCAGTCATGCGACGTGGCTCCCAAACAAAATCGATGTTCTTTTTTCCCCACAAATAGAGCTTTCTTTTGGTGGTATTTGATCACCTCTGTGTTTTTATTTTTTGCGCTATAAACAAAAAAAGAACGACAATTTTGAAAAACAATATTTTTTACTTTTTACTATAATAAATAACAAAAAATAAATTAAAAAAAAACAAATTTCTTTATCAGTTTAGGCCGATATATATATTTTTCTACATATTTTTGGTAAAAAAAAAAGCGCAATAAGCGTATATTGATTGGTTTGCGCAAAAGTTATAGCGTCTACAAAATAGGAGATATTTTTATGGCATTTTTATTAATATTTTTTTTTTTACTAGTAATGGCGGTGATCATACATTTTTATCGTGACTGCGACATTATGGTGGACACATCAGACTATTTTAACACATTTTTGGGACCATTGGCATTAATACAGCGATCAGTGCGATTAAAAATGCATTGACTACTGTAAAAATGCCACTGGCAGTAAAGGGGTTAACACTAGGGGGCGATCAAGGGGTTAATGTGTTCCCTAGTGTATGTTCTAAGGGATATGGGGACTGTGCAGATAAGTTAACAGATCGCTGTTCATACTCTGTATGAACAGACGATCTGTCAGTTCTCCCCTCAGAGAACCGAAAACTGTGTGTTTACACACACAGTTCCGGGTTCTCCGTGTGCCCCGAGCAATCGCGGGAGCCCATCGGTGATCGAGACCGCCGGGCACTTGCATCAGCTCGGGGGGCGTGCACCCCTAGTGGCCACAGGACGAAACAATGTTACATAACGTTGTTTTGCCCAGCCATGAAATTCTGCCACAGTACAACTGCGGTGGCTGGTCGGCATGTGGTTAAACAAAAGCCTCTCTGCCTCACATTTCAACAATCACCCTGTGGCGATGATGAAAATAATGAAAGTAGTGACTGATAAAAGTACCCAATGATAGGCAGCATGCTTAGCTTACCTGGGTGAAGCTTTGCAATATACCGTTAACAGTAAACTAATGCACACCAAAATTACAGAGCAGGAGGTGACAGAAAGCTGATAGTGAACTGTCACTTTTTGTTCTGCTCTGCTTTGCTCTAAAGATAATAGGTAGTAAGGCAACTTGCAAGGAATTGATATATGCAAATTTCTAACAGATATAAGGTAAATACAGTGACTAAAATTAAAATGATGATAAAGTAATGGACATAACTCAACTATATAAAAAAAAAAAACAACATGTGCAAACCAAGATACACCATCATAAAAATCAATAAATCAATAAAAACATACAAAAGTTAGTGATACATTTATGGAAATGCCGCTGATTACCTCAGCAGCAGTGTGTGAGGTCAAAAGGCATCAACAAAATGTGTTTTGCCCAATGGGACATGTTCAGGGACTGGGCATATTGATAGACCACTGCACTATATAAAGGCTTGATCTCTAAGTTCCTAACCTTCCTCCTACAATGTATTAGTTTACCCTCCCAGGATTATTCTCCTTCTTAATCGTTAAAGGTCCAATTACCAACCACAAACAGAAAACTACAGATGGAGGAGAGGGAAAGGAGGACAACACGACACTATACAACACTATATTGTTGAATACAAAATCATATGTAAAAACAAATAAAGTTATGTTACTAGAACTTCAAATATAGAAATAAACATTGAAAAAATGTGGATCCTTTTAAAATACAATTTCTGGAGAGTCAGGCAAGAATCCAGATAGAAATGATAGAAATTGTTCCCACTGCCTTACATCCCCCTCAAGCCTGATACCTAACTGGGTTTGTAAGTATATTGCATTGTTATCATATATTCAAATACATAGTACCTTAGGTATTGCACATGGCTGGTGTGCCCTTCTTGTGTTCTTGTTCTGTTAATGCTGTTTTCAGGATCCCCCAGATATAAATAAGGCAGTAATGGCTTAAATTCACCTGGATTACCACATATTGCTAAAGCTAGCAAGGAAGACTTTCACCTGTGTTTTTTTGTTTTGTTTTTACTCTAAATTGACACTTAGACCTAAGCACAGAAAAGCAGATTTTTGTGTGTAAACTATCAGTTTTCCATCACCTAACCACTTCAGCTCCCACACCTTTAAACTTCCTATGGACCAGAGCAATTTTTCAATTTCTGGACAAACAAAGCCAAATATGCTATGATATTGTCATGCAAAAAAATTTTTTATGCAATAAAACAAAGTAACAAAACCCCAAAACACACTTTTTTAACAGTATAGTTTAAAATGTATTGTTACTGTAGATAAAAGGGTACATTTTAGTTTGTAATTGGTCCTGTTTAAAATGGTACTAAAAGTGTTATTCGTTTGCAAAGCATTGTAAAGTTATTCAGAACAAAAGTTGTGTTTTGTTTAATGTGGAACTAAAAAACAAATCAATAAAACCATAAAAGATGAAAAAATTGATAGTTAATAAAAAAGAAAAACATAATAAGATCAGCAGGAAAATAATAGATGAAGGTAGATAGGGAATAAAGAGTTAATTAGAGCCGGTTATGGTAAACTAAGGGTTAATAAGGGGTTAAATAGAGACACATCTTTTTACTAGTGCTATTATAAATGACAGCTTCCTGGTATCATTGGTCCATAACTACCAGTGACGTCATCAGAACCTATTGGTGGTGTCCATACTGTATATGGTTAGTGACATAATGCAGTAGACTCTGCCCTTTTATGTATATCAGCAGTCATCTGCCGAAGCTGTCACAAGAGGGAGTGAAACAATGGGAACAGACACATTTGTGAATATATTGCATTTTTTTTATATTTTTTAATATTTATTCATTTTCCTAGGACTTTTTCTAAGAAGTTGCATTTAAAATGTTATCCATCTATGGCCAGCTTAAAATGGTTATAAAGCCTAAACATTTTTTTACCTTAATGCATTCCTTGCATTAAAGTAAAATGTATTTAGATATCTGAATTGCCCCCTGATCACTCCTCCCCCCTTAAGCCCCATACACACGCGCGGATTATCCGAGGACCAGGTCCGTCGGATCATGTCCGTCGTACTTTGTCCGATGTTGGTTTTGCGTACACACGGTCGGACAAAGTTGTCGGAAAATCCGATCATTCTGAACGTGGTGACGTTTGTTGCCTACGACGGGACTACGTAGAGGCTAGTAGCCAATAGCTTTGGTCTTGTAATGTGATCTGAGCATGCGTAGCACTTTGTCCGTCGGAATTCGCTACACACGATCAGATTTGGTGTGATCGGACTTTGTTGTCAAAAAATCTATCCAGCAGGAGATAGGACTTTGTCCGTCGGACAATCCGATGGAAACTGTCCGATGGTGCCTACACACGGTCGGAATTTCCGACAACATTGTCTGATAGGACAGAATGCATGGGAAAATCCGACCGTGTGTATGGGGCTTAATACTTACCTGATTTGATGTAATGCTGTGCCAATCTGCAGCCTCTCTCACTCCTCACCTCCAGGTGTCACAGTCTTTGCTGAGGAGCCATTGGCACCCATTGCTGTCAATCAAAGCCAGTAATGAGGGAGTGGGGGTGTGTCTATAGATGCAAGCAGCAGGACTCGGGAGTGAGCCCTTTTGATTGTCCCCATAGGAAGCAAGGGGAGCCAGCAGAGCCTACAGGGGACCCGAGAAGAGGATGTTCAGGGCTGCTCTTTGCAATCCCATTGCAGGTAAGTATAAATCTGTTTGTTATTTTTATTTATTTTTTTACATTTACAAACACTTTAAGAACTGGTAAAGATAAGCAGGACATTTATAAGTGGACAGGATAGGAGTCTTGATAACAATTACCCTAATGACAGAGGTTGTAGTAGTAGTAGTTTTTGTAGTCATTGTTGTAGCTAACCCTTCACCCTTTGTACCCCTAGAGCCACCGGTTAAGGCCTCGTTTACCCATTTCTTTCTTATTTCTTGGGGTAATGTCTGTCGATGCCTATTCACAGGGAGCCATTCAGAAACTGCAATGTTAAGGAAAGACCCTTGTTTCGTCTCACACGAAATTCTGTTTGAACCAGGGTTCAGAATAAACCAGCAGCTCATCACTAGTACTTGTAGTGGCCAATAATAAAAAATGCACATTTGATAACTTTGCAAGAAATTCTTTGAAGGATGGATTCTGTGGGGTTGGTTTACTAAAGGCAAATAGACTGTTCACTTTGCAAAGTGCAGTTGCACTCTGCAAGAGCAGTTGCTCCTAAGCTTAGTAAATGAGCAGAAGCTCTGCTGACTTCAATCATCCAATCATGTAAAAGCAAAAACATTTTTTTTTCCTTGCATGTGATTGGCTATTCTTTGCAAAGTGAAGCTTTAGCTCATTTACTAAGCCCTGGAGCAACTGCTTTGCAAAGTGCACAGTCGTTTTGCCTTTAGGAAATCAACCCTTGTATTACACATATTAGGTTTTTACAGACCCTTAAATTGATCCAGTATGAAAAATTAAAAGATAGATAGGGCAAACACCTCACTCTAAAAGCCTATAGGCCACATAACGCCGGTCACTTATGCGGCCTATAGGCTTTTAGCATGAGGTATTTGCCCCATGGTGGCTGAGTCACGTTTCCATGACGTTGTACTTGTGGTCATATGACCAGGTGGTGACGAGATTGCACCCCTGATCCCAGTGAGGTTCAGATGAGCCATTGTGGATCACGTGACCGACGTCACTCGGTTTGCAGGCTTTCCGAGTGAGGCGTTTGCCTCGCGTTGGCCGCATCACTTCCGGGTTGATGCCACAAGTGTAGTCACACCACCATGATGTTACTCTTGGTGTCATGGGACCGGGTCTGCTCGGTTCATTGGCTCCCCGATTGAGGCTCGGAACTCATGCCGTCATGTGAACGGCTTTGCTCCAATCACTGGTCTCGGGATTTTGGCGTGGAATTCATGCTGGCCATGCCCCTTTTAGGTTGATGCCGCATACCATGCTTTGATGATTGGTTTCTTAATTTATTTATATTTTATAAATATGTGCAATGTGGGGGATGTATGCCCCAGTTAAAGTCCATTGGGACGAAATGCGTCAGCCTTGACTTTCAGCTTTCCACATTGCTTTTTATTCTGTGATCACAGTTTTATATTAATGGATGAATGTTGTTTTTTTTCAATAAAACCCACCTTTTTGACGTACACCATATGGAGGCATTTTTTTCTTTCTATATCCCCTCTGATAAGAGTTTTTGGCTTTCCGCTCCATCTGAGTTCCAGCCTCACGTCCATCTGCACAATTTTCAGGATCCTTGCTTGGAGTTCGCAGGATTCCCTGGATCATTTCTGGAATTTCGTTGATTGGGCCATTCTTGCGTGATTGACTTGTCGCTGACACTCGAGTCCACTCCTTCCGGTAAGAGTACATACCCCTTATCCTGGGTGGAAGACACACTACCCCTGGTGCTCTACATGCCTGCCAAAGCCGTTGTACCCCACTACTGAGCAACAACTTTTCCTTTGGCGGACTCTATATATGTTTACCTTTAAGGGCTTTCCACCTTTGGGACTTTCCACTTTCCACTCCGCTTTTGTTTTTACACACTATATATACATATGTTCACGTGTTAATTTTATTTTGTGATTGATTTCATCATATGTTTGCACTGTTTTGAAATACTATTTGGTATATTGTTATTGATTATTGCTTTCTATCGCTTAGCGCTACATTTATACTAGCCTTTTATATAGAATTTTTTTCACATTCCTGTGTAGCAGATTTTTTCCTTTTCACACACGGGGTTAGTGCAGTAATATCCCCCATTTACACTATTGTAATAACTGCATGCTTATACTATAATTCTAATCTAATTCTTCAGGTTCTTCTTGGCAGCACATCTCATTCACATTGCACTAGTGATTTTGGATTATGGCTCTCTGTACAAACATGAGTAAATTAAGAATTTGGAGTTCCTACAGACCACTACATGGACACTTCTCATTTATCTATATCTCTTCTGGGGACCATATGTGTGCGCCCGACTTCTCCAGGGGTCTCTGTTACTACAGCTCCTGTGACAGACATCTTAGGCAGCCCTCAGCTTGCAGTATCGCATTTTCTCCTGATGAAGTGGAGCGATCTCACGAAACACGTTGGGCTTATCTTGATGCATTCATATACTTTTTATAGATGGTTTTAAAAAATTAGACCACACCACACTATTCTCTTATTTAATCGACTTTATGACATGGAGGACTATCGTTTACACCTCATAATGCAATGTGCTTATGCTGTCATTGTAATTCTATGTATATGTATCGCAATACATTATTATTATGTATTATGTATGTACCAACTGTAATGTGTCATGCCACCTATTGTTTTAGAGAATAAACAAACATGCTTTTTACCATTTACATATCATCTAGTTATGCCACACACACCTCATTTAAAGTCCCACAACTCCTCCTTTTTTTGTGCATACAGATACAATGATGGAGGCGTATATTTCCATAAGTTTAATGTAAAGTTCCAAACAAATCTCTCTTTAGTTTACATGTTTTACACACACGTTATCAATATATTTGAAGTCCCTGTTATTTTTCTGTTTCTGTTTTCATATACTTTTAAAAGAAAGTTCCTTTTGAACCAAGCATGACGGCATTTTTTGAAAAAGAAAAATGCTTCATTAAAGCCCTATATTCAAACTAAGTCAAATGTTCTCGCCTTAGTTATATTTGTAATTAATTTTTATAAATGGAATTTATTATAAGGCTTTGTAAGAAACTGTAATAAAATATTTATTTTGATTAATTTGTTTGTTTTCAACTGCAAAGATTTTTTTAATGTAGAAATCAAGCTAGCTACAACATTATATAACTAGTTTTAACTACTTATTGACAAAGAAATTAACCTGTTCCATTGTCTAGGAGCTTTTTTTCCAGTGTGTATTGTAATAACTGCATGCCTATACTATCATTCTAATCAAATTCTTCAGGTTTCTAACATCATGACACAGTGTAAACTCTCAGCAGATACATTGTAGAGAGATGAGGTGACCTTGGAGTCAGACAAAACAAAGCATCTAAAGTGTGCGTCTATTAACATCTTGCTTATGTGTCTACTCTTTCATGTTGGATAAAAGCCAAAAATTGAAAAAAAAAATTAAGTAAACTTTACAACTAACATTTAAATATGACATCATTATTTGTCTTTTACACTTCTCCTAATATTGTTCAGTTTTCAAGTGTACAGTATGAAATAGTTGATTTTTTCAGTATTTACCATGTTCAGAGAATCTATTCTTAAAGCTCAAAGGAAACAAATTTGACTGCATCTGCTGTAAACTTTGAAACAATTATAAATTCAAGTTACATCCAAGCATTTCTACACTTATAATAGCATTGTCAGTCTGAAATTGCACTAGATATAGCAGTTTATTACAAATATAACCATTGGTATTCTATAGTCGATTTCTTCATCTATTTATGACATTTGTTTCAAGTAAAATTTGTTATTTATTTAAGTGTTTACTTAATTTTGGGGAAATGGGGTCCTAAGAGTTAAAACCTGAATTCCTGCTCACATCTTTCCCATCTTCTAGCATCCCCTTTGCCACATCTCTCATCTATAACTCATATACTCTTTCTTTCTATGACTCCTTCACTTGTTGTAACCACACCACTATCTTCAGCTTTTATGCTGGCCAGTTCTTTGTACCTTTGGCCGCTAAAAGCAGTGTTTACAGTGGGCTGTTAATTTCTATGTGAATATTTTATTTATAAAATGCTTTTTTTCACATACAGTACATATAATATCTGCACACCACAGGGCATGGTTCTGAAAATTAGGGTGCAGATAAAAGATAAAAAAAAAAACAGACAGAAGGATTGTAGGGTTTCTCATGAATTCCGAGGACAGCTCTGCCAATCACAATCACAAATCTCATCACAACATTATAGCCCTGTAACCCTAGTACTTTTTTAGGACTGTATATCTGTTCTATATCTCTAATATTATTTTATTAATGTGTTATTCTTATATAGGGATGTTAAAACACCTGGTAGTGAAGGAATGTGTAAGCAAATACAGAGTATTGCTTTTGAAGGGTATTAGTGTACATACGCTAAATTGAATCTTTCTATACAGAAAATGCAATCTCACTAACACTTTCATGGTAAAATAGGACTAAATGAATTGATTGATGTTATAGTGACAATTCATATTACCAAGTAAAAGGGACTTGAAAGCAGCTTAAAACTGACAGCATTTTAGTTATGTGTTTGGGGCTTTAAAATTATTTAATTGAGACAGGTAAATGTAATACTGTCTGGAAGAAAGAAATAAAAATTTGAAACCAAATGTGCAACAGTGCTCCTGGACACAATAGCTGACATAACTGATATGGTTTAATTGTCACTACATTTAGATGATTTGTGGCTACACATTACCTCGGAGACAAGCAAATTCATACAGTAGATTTTTGAGTTGTCAAGAAAGAATAAGAATGTAACACAAATTTATGTTGGCTGTAGATAACCAGACCTTGCATGCAGGAAATCCTAAATCAGAAAAACAAATCCTTTCTAGTGTGACCACACAACATTGAGATTGTAGGACCCCACTAGACCTTATAACCCCACCAAACATCAATTAAATAAACACCAACAAACCATTTTTTTGGCAAAATAATTGGCCGCGGCACCTTTATTGGTTTAAACATATTAATATAACTCTTTTATTCAAATCATCAATTCAACCAACACAGAATTCTATCTGCTCAGTTTTTAGAACTCGAGCAGTACCACCATTATAAATATAATTAACCGTCCCCCCCAGAATCCGGGGTGACCCTACCACATAAGGGTGCACGCGACAGGGCGGGAGGGAGGGAGCTCCAATCTTTTGCTGATTCAAAGGGAAAGAGGGCAAGCCCCTTTCCTGATATCCTTATATAGCCTCCACAGACTTCCAGAACATTCCTTACTCCCTGATTGGCTCTTCCTGACTACCACTCTCTCTACCTTAAAGGGACAGCAACATATTAAACTGACACTGAAATAAATGCTATTTTACCTCACAAAAGAAAAGGGGGGGAGGGGGAGTCCACAATCTCAGGAAAGTGGACCCATATTGTGTCCCCTTTTTCATGAGATTGTAGGACCCCACTAGACCTTATAAACCCACCAAACATCAATTAAATAAACACCAACAAACCATTTTTTTTGGCAAAATAATTGGCCGCGGCACCTTTATTGGTTTAAACATATTAATATAACTCTTTTATTCAAATCATCAATTCAACCAACACAGAATTCTATCTGCTCAGTTTTTAGAACTCGAGCAGTACCACCATTATAAATATAATTAACCGTCCCCACAAGCCGGGCTTGAGTAACAAGGACGGCCCACCCCCACCACCGCGGCCACTGCATTCTCAATGCTATTTTGCAAACCAAGGTTAAATATATCCAGCCCCACTTCTGATAAATGAACCCCATCAGGCCTATATAGCCCTGGGAAACCACCCTCGAGATCTACATGACGGTAAGATAAACCGCCAATTTGAGGCATGAATTTCTCCATCGCCTTGTTAACCCTTTTCCTCATCTTTTCCATAACCCTCCTCTGGCCAGAGGAGAGCCAAGAAAAACGAGGAACTATTTCAGAAAATATGAACACTGTACCTGGGAACGTGATACTAAAACGAAGGAGGTCCCTTTTTATCATAAATAACAAATCCAAAGTTCTAAGGTTACCTATGTCATTCCCCCCTACATGAATAATCACTATGGAAGGCGGGGGCCACATCTGACATAACCTAGTTAACTGAAAATAAAGTTGATACCACTGAAGTCCTCTCACACCCTTCCAAAATAACTGAAATGATTCTGGCTGCAGAGACAGATTCAATGAGTAACTGCGTTGAGCCGCTCTTTTTTGTGCCCAATATATAAACGAGTGTCCCAGGATCCATACCGTGTGCTGGGTACCTGAAATTAGATAAACAAATTAGGACGAACATATAACTTATAACATTGGGACCTCCACCTCCCCATTTCTTTAATATCAGACTCCGGGACCCCTAAGCGAGATGCTTCGGAAGCTGCACCTATCCTAAATGAGTGCGATGAAAACTTGAACCCTCTCAAGCCTAAATGCGTCAGGCATCTATGGAAGACTACATCGAACTGGTATTTCGTTAAAGGGATCCCATCCTTATGAATAAGAAAATTACCCGACACAGATGGCCTAATTACCAGGAATTGCCTGACGGCCGCTACTGGACACACAAATAAGTCCCCCTGCTCCCGCAAGTGGACCCAACTACCCCTGCCACATTGATCTGTTTTGGAATGATGTAACCTAATATGCACTCCCTCGCTGTCCATTACCAATTGTTCCAACCTAATTCCAGAGCCTCCCCGCTTATTCGGGGGAACCAGCTCCGAAATGCGGAATGCGCCAAAAAATGCAAGCGCAAATGACGTTCTAAATAGCAAGGCCTCATATGCTGAGAAGCAAATGACTTCGGTACTTCTACAAAGGCCACCAAGGATGTCAAGTGAGATTGGTCGTCTGGCATCAGCCTCAAATGTTGACCGCCTGTATCCCTTTAGTGCCTGTTTAACCGAAAAATAATAAGAACAATGCTGTAAGCCAAACAATTTAAAGAAAAAGGAAATGCCGGCCAGCGTTTTCGCTATATAACTATATGAATACCGCTGGCGCATAAGGCCTGCCAAAAAGCCAAAATCAACTCCTCTGACGGCATATTAAAAGGAAAACTTTCATTGTTAGCAAATGACAACCAGCTCTTCCATGCTGCTGAGTAACTGGCCCAAGTCTTGGGGGCCAAGGAACCCTGAATAGCTTCTGACACTATATTGAGATCACTTCCCACAAATGGTCTGGGCATGGGATGCCTTCCCGGTCTGCCTCTGGAAGTAACAGCCTGAAACGGTCCATCTGAAAGCGAGACAGAGAATCGGCTATATTATTCAATATTCCGGGCGTATATTTAGCTTTCAGCCAAATGTTGAATTTGAGGCATCTAAAAACCACCTGGCGCAGTACTTTAATCACCCACACAGAGCTGGAGGAGAGACAATTTACTGCATAAAGTACGCCTTTATTATCCGTTTCCACCAGGATACGCTTGTTTGCTAAATCTGACCCCCATAACTCCAAAGCCACTAAAATTGGAAATAACTCCAACAAAACGATGTTCTTAGTTGCGCCTAATTGTACCCAGGCATTAGGCCAATTGGAACAACACCAGTGTGTGTGCCAAATGGCCCCAAAACCTTGGGAGCCCGCTGCATCAGTAAACAACCTGAGATCAGGGGCAAAAATGAATTCAGATTGAAAAAACGACCGCCCGTTGTAACAATCAAGGAAATTTGCCCAAATTAACAAATCCTCCTTAAGAGGCATTGTCATGCGAATGTGGGCCCTAGGGGACTTGTAGCCCGAGATGGATAAATAGAGGCGACGCGAAAAAATTCTGCCCACTGGCATAATACGACACGCAAACGCCAAAATACCCAGGAGAGATTGCATCTCTTTCAACCGGATTTTTTTCTTCTGGAGAACCCCAGCGATCAGCCATTTTAATTTGCGCAGCTTTACCTCGGGCAAACGAAATTCCATTCTATGGGTGTCAATTTCGATGCCCAAAAACTCTAAGACCATGCTGGGCATACATGTCTTTTCAGCCGCTAGCGGAATACCAAACTCAACCGCCAGTGCCTGAAAATCCATTAACAAATCAGCGCAACGCATGGAGTCCGCCGGACCGATAAATAAAAAATCATCTAAATAATGAATAACGCTGTCCGAACCCGACCGCTCGTCTAAAGTCCAATGAAGAAAAGTAGCAAATGCCTCAAAATATGCGCATGATAATGAACACCCCATAGGGAGACACTTATCAAAAAAATAATGCTCCTCAAAGAAAAACCCCAATGAATTGAATGCTTCTGGAGCGATAGGTAAAAGGCGAAAAGCCGATTGTATATCAGCTTTTGCCAATAAAGCCCCCTGACCGTACGACCTGATTTTTTTTAACCGCGTCGTCAAAAGTTGCATAAGAAACTGAGCATAAGCTTGCATCGATGTCATCGTTTAAAGAATCTCCCTTCGGAAATGACAGATGGTGTATTATGCGGAACGCATTGGGTTCGCGCTTAGGGACTACCCCCAATGGGGAAATCCGAAAATTAGGGAAAGGCGGCTGCTTAAAAGGCCCCTCAATACGCCCCTCTGCAAGTTCCTTGCACAATTTATCCCTTACCACCTGGGGAAAAAAATCGACCGACTTTAAATTCCTCATAACTGTACAACCAGACCCTGAAAAAGCAGGCAAAGGAAAACCTTTGGAAAAGCCTTCAGTGAGGAAATATGCCTTCTCCCTGTCTGGGTATCTGTCCAGCCATGGGCGCATTTTTTCCAGCCTCACTGGAGTGCAGGCTTTTTGGAAAAATATCCCTCTGCGCAGGACTTTGACTGACATTAGCTTTATTTTTGAAACATTTAGCTGCTGGATGCGCACCCGCACAAATAGAACATTCATGCCTATATTTACAGGTCGCATTCCAACGGCACTGACTTTCATTAAATGCAAAACAGCATCCTCTTCTGAAAGCAGGATTTTGAGGGTTAGCCATGGAAGGTTTAGGTGCCGCTATCCTCTGAGGCAGAATTAAATTGAGCCACAAACCCACGTCCTTCATTCCCCATTTTAACGATGGGTGTATAGACAATTTTTGACGAAAAGATTCGTCGTAATAGAACCATCCCAGGCCCCCAAAGTTCTTATAGGCCTCTAAAATATGGTCCAGATGCTGGAAAAGGCCTCCACACATTTCAGGATGCTTGTCAGCCAATATACCAGCATAAATACAAAAAGCCTGCAGCCAATTATTAAATGACCGAGGAAACGATCTGCGTCTATCCTCCTCACCCTTCTCCTCCCCCTTTCTTTCTGTTCTAGACACAAAATCCTTATGTGAAGGCAAAAGGGAAAGGATTTCTATATATTCCCCCTTCCATATTTTATCTTTAATCGCTGCGCTCAAATGACAACCCAAAGGTGACATCTCACAAGGCATTACCCCTTTCATGCATGTCTCTGGTATATTTAGTTTAACAGGTGCAGCCGTGTACAGTGACTCAGGGCAAATAATGTCATTCTGCAATCCCACATTAACATTCCTATCATGCACAGCCAGACTGACAGGGGAAGGAGATAGCACAGCAGCAGGAGAGTTAAATGGCAGAGCTGCCATAGAGGAAGAAACAGGTACAGGCACCTGAGACAAAGATTGAACTAAAGAAGACAAAGATCCTATTAAACCATTTAAAATAGATAATTGGTTCAACTCACCAGCTGCTGGAGGCTGTCTGTCTCCCTCCAGCAGCACTGCAGGGTCTGGGACTTGAAACTGCTGCCCAACCTGGGACTGATAAGACACCTCAGGGCGCTGAGTGTCATGCTGCACTGTTTCAGATGTCTGCTGCCATGGATGCTGCGGCGTCGACTGTCTTCCCCTGGCTACACTGGTGGGCTGCTGGGCTATGCACATCCGACCGTTTCTGCCCGCTGGAGACTGGGAACAGGACCTCCTCTTCTTGGGCCCTCGGCGGCCCCGAACCGACCGGCCGGCATCCGAACGTTCCTGAGGCGTGCTTTCTTCTTCGGTTGCGACCGCAACCTGGCGAAAACGTTCGGGAGGAATGCTCCTCCTAGTTCTCATACGCAAGGCGGGCTCTCCTTCATACCGCCCCACGCCATTAGGGTCCGCCTGTTCGCCGCCTACCGCAGAGCCTCCGCCTTCAGCCCTGACACAGGGCTCCTCCTCTTCATTGGCAGACGCCAGGCAGCGGCGAAGCCATGCCTCTCCTCCTGCACTGCCGGCTTTCTCAATCAGCTGATGTAGTAGTGACTCCATAGCAGGACAGGTAGGAGCTCCAATCTTTTGCTGATTCAAAGGGAAAGAGGGCAAGCCCCTTTCCTGATATCCTTATATAGCCTCCACAGACTTCCAGAACATTCCTTACTCCCTGATTGGCTCTTCCTGACTACCACTCTCTCTACCTTAAAGGGACAGCAACATATTAAACTGACACTGAAATAAATGCTATTTTACCTCACAAAAGAAAAGGGGGGGAGGGGGAGTCCACAATCTCAGGAAAGTGGACCCATATTGTGTCCCCTTTTTCATTCTTTCAGATAACACTCTATATTGTTTATTTTATTTTATTTGATTCTCTATAATTTTGGTTGTAAATAAATCTAAGCATACATAGTTAGATTTCTTGACAGAATGGATAATTTGAGACTTGTTTTGCTAATATATCAGAGCACAGTTCACAGACATATTTGTCCATTTAATATCCACAAATATACTAAACATGCACAATGGAAACTCAAGTCCTATGATGGCTTCATGCGCCTGCAGTCTGCATACATCTATTTCCACTGCCTTACAACACTCCCACAGTCAACCTAAATGTTTATAAGCTTATTAGGGACATGGATATTCAAAAAGTACAGATCTCCTATATTTGTGTATACATTTGTTACAGTTATGCCCCGTACACACAGTCGGATATTCCGATGGAAAAAGTCTGATCAGATTATGTTGTTTTGTTGGACTTTTTCCGATTGTGTGTAGAGAATTCCGACGCACAAAGTACCACGCATGCTCAGAAGAAATTTGGAGACGAAAGCTATTGGCTACTGGCCTCTACGTAGTCCCGTCGTACATTTTGTACGTCACCTCATTTGGAACTTTTCCGACAACTTTGTCCAACCGTGTGTGTGCAACACAAGTTTCGGACAAAATAAGTCGGAAAAAATCAGACGGATTTTGTGGTCGGAATGTCCGAACGTGTGTACAAGGCATTACACTTGTCTGTTAGGCTCCTCAGTTCTAAGCCCCATCGATTCCCAGTCACTTGTCTTAGATCAAATTAGATATTGTTCACTTGTTTGCAGAGCGTATTTTCAAAAAGTTCTCGTGTGGGCCTGTGCGTGCAATACGATTACAATCCAATTCATTCCTATGGACCCCTGGGAAGGGTTAAGTTTACCAAGAATAAAGGTTTTTAGAGTAAAGATCCAGATTGATTCCAGTGACTTTAGTCTTCTGAATGTATTTATGTTTTCAGGGACCTCATAAACCTAAGGTTTCTGCTCAAACTCCTGTAAATCCATACAGTGTTTCCTGCTATAGGTGCTGGCTGGGCAGGAGTCCTTCTAACTCCTCAGATTTTATGGATATGTATAGAGAAAGGTCCAAAACATTACATACCTAGCAAGGCCATTAAGTGAAAGCAACCTCATCCAAAGCCATGTCCCCAACATGTTTCACTCTGCCCACAGGGCTTAATCACAGAGTTGTGAGTATCCAGAAGTGGAGGAATTATATATTGCATCATTAGCTGCAGAAATAACTAGGCAACAACATGGGTGTGGTTCAGGAAGAAACAATTATTCCTGCAGCTGATGATGCAATATAGTCTATATATTTTTTCATGGAGTTTTATTTGTTCTGTGGGCGTGACCTTATAAATATTTAAGAGTTTGTTGTGTAGTAGTAGACTATCATGCTTAGAAACATCCATGAAGCCTTTCTATATATTCCCCTTATGTTGACCTGGTTATCTGGAATTTTTGCGCAGTCATGGCACCAACATATTGAAGTCTGAAATGGCATTACAACAGGTATATCATGTAGTCTGAGTTGCAGGTGATGATAGATTTAATCTGATAACTTTTATTTTGTGCTGAATTCATGTGATTAATTGTATTCCATTGCTAATGGAGTTGCATGTCTGCTGCCCACAAATGTATTGTGGTGTAAACCTTTTTTTTTTTTTTTTTTAAAGATTTCACTTTTCAGAATGTACAGCTGAGTGTTAAGTTATTTTCAGTTATAAGTCATTTTGTATATACTAGTGTGTACTTAGGACCTTATTGATATTATTATATTGTTATTGTACCTTGTAATAAAGTTAAAGGGGTTGTAAAGCTTTTTTCACCTTAATGCATCCTGTGCATTAAGGTGAAAATACACCTTGCACTCTCCGGCCCCCCAGAGCCCTAGTTTTACTTACCTGAGCCCCAAATCTCAATGGGCGCAATCCTGCATTGCTTTCCCCCAGCTCTTGTGGGGTCTTCATTGGATGATTGATAGCAGCGCAGCCATTGGCTCCCGCTGCTGTCAATCAAATCAATGACGCAGTGCACCGGGGCGGGGTCGAGTGATACACTCAGCGGCTATGGCTGCTAAGTGTATCACACAGGAGCGTGCCCCCAAGCTAACCCCCTTGGGAGAGCGCTTCCCAGAGGGGGGTTAGCTCTTGTGGGGAGGAGCCGAGACAACCACCGAGGGACCCCAGAAGACGAGGTTTGGGGCCACTATGTGCAAAACAAACTGCACAGTGGAGGTAATTATGACATGTTTGTTATTTTAAAAAATAAAAATAAACCTTTACAACCCTTTAAGCTTTTGTCTTTTGTGTGTGTATCTTTTGCTTTTGTTTAAACTAACCCTAATGCTTTCAGCCTAAATTCCTCAATTAGATTTTTTATATGGTGCTTATTTTGAAATTTGCTGGATAATATGGAATATTGCATCTCATAATCTTAAACCATTCAACAATGTTTGCTTTAAAACCACCCACAGGAAATATAGTTCTTATGCCCCGTACACACGGTCGGACATTCCGATGGAAAAAGTCAGATCGGATTATGTTGTCGGAAAATCCGATCGTGTGTGGGCTCTAGCGGACTATTTCCGTGGGAATTTCGGATGGAAAAAAATTGAGAGCGGGACCTAAAATTTTCCGACAACAAAATGCAATCAGACTTTTTCCGATCATTTGTATAGAATTTCGACGCACAATGTGCCACGCATGCTCAGAATAAATTTGGAGACGAAAGCTATTGGCTACTGGCCTCTTCGTAGTCCTGTCGTACGCGGTGTACGTCACTGTGTTCTGAACGATCAGATTTTCTGTCAACTTTGTGCGACCGCGTGTATGCAAGACAAGTTTCGGCCAAAATCCATCTGAAAAATCAGACGGATTTTGTGGTAGGAATGTCCAACCGTGTGTACAAAGCATAACAGGAGACTAATACTGGATACTGAAAAAAAACCTATTTAGTTATTTCAATCTACTATGATAAGAAGGTTCTGGAATAAATGTTGCAATTTTATATACATGTGAGGGGATATGAAATGTGTGGTGTATTGGTCTTGGTTACTGGTGAAGTTGAGATTTCCTCGTGTATTAAGACTTTTTATTATGTATAACATGACCCGTGGTTGCAGGAAAGAAATCCACTCAGTGTATGGCTGGCCTTAGTCTTTTTCATATCAACGTTCTCCTATAATTCTGTCCCACCCTGTCCCTATCTGAATGTTGCTTTCCTAGGGGATTGCAAGAGGTTGACACCAATTCAAATCTCAGTGCTTATATTAGTTGCATTTAAAATGTATTTCATAATTTATTAATGAATCTCAAACTGTGCTAATTTGTGTCTTTTTATATGCCTGGAATTTACATGAATACAATCCTACCAAGATGTTTATTACAGAATTTCTCAAATAGACATTTATCTAACAATTGCCCCTGTAACTCAAACCACATAATGTATTTTTAGCATGGTTTTTGGTGTGTTGCATTACAATGTGACACAAAGCAAGGTTTGCTTTACTTGTGTTTTTGTCTGTTTTACATGTTTTTTAGCCCAGGTTCACACTGCTGTGGGGTTGAAATTGTGCGAGTTCAGCTGAACTCACACAATTTCATTCCTGTATGTCAGTCTGACAATTTCAGAGACATCTGTGTGGTTTCCTGCACAGATGTTTGTTGAAATCACACCCGAAATCGGCAAAAGTAGTACAGAAACGACTTTTGGGAATATGTGCAGCGCAGCAAAGTCGGCGTTGCACCAATTCACACGGTTCCATTGTGGACAATAGTCACCGATTTGGCATGCGATTTGACATGTCAAATCGCATGCCAAATTGCATCAATGTGAACCAGGGCTTACACAGTTTTTTCTTCAGTGTGTTTTTCATGCATTTCCATTCCCTATAATAATATTTTTACCAAAATGCCCAAAACATGCAGCTGTCTTCTAACATGATGCACTTATGTGAGTAGCTTTGTAGATTACAGGCATACCCCACTTTTAAGTACACAATGGGGTTTATTTACTAAAGCTGGAAAGTGCAAAATCAGGCTCACTTCTGCATAGAAACCAATGAGCTTCCAGGTTTTATTACCAAAGCTTAATTGAACAAGCTGGGGTTAGAAGCTCATTGGTTTCTATGCAGAAGTGAGCCTGATTTTGCACTTTCCAGCTTTAGTAAATAAACCCCATTGTGTACTTAAAAATGGGGTATGCCGGTATAATAGTTCCATAGGCTTCCATAGGCTTCCATAGGCTTTTAGCTTGCTTGACCCTGCATTGTAGTGCATATAAAACACAATGAAGTGAATAGGTCCGGGCATTGTTCTTTAACCTTCTTAGCGGTAATCCAGAGTGTGGCTCGGGGTGAATTTTCAGTACCAAAAGAGATAATCCCGAGCCACACTTGGGATTGCATCACAGGATACAGGCAAAGTTACTTACCTTGTCCCCAGGATCCTGCACATCTCCCCCTGTGTGAGCGAGCTGTCCTCCGCCGGATCTAACACAGTGCCAAGCTCCATTCCCTGCAAGCATTTTGACTCACGGGGATGGAGAACGGCACATTACACATATAGTACACTATAATCTTACAGATTATATTACTGTATCAAGTAATTTCACATCCCTTTTGTCACTAGTTGTCTGTCCAGTGCCCTGCATGCAGTTTTATGTTATACATACTGTTCTTTCTGCCTGGAAACTGGAGATTGTCCATAGCAACCAAAAAGTGTCCCTTTACATCAAAAGCGGTTTTAGACCAACTAGAAAACTGTGATAGTACATTAGAATCACTCGCAGAATTGAGCGATAGTGATTTGTGGGGAAATCCGACATCAAACACTGAAAGTAATGACAGCGACAATTCTGCAACTGAGCAAATTTCTGTGTTTTTGATTTGATTACATTATTAAATATTTTTATTATTATTGTTATATTATTATTTTTATAATTATTTATAGTTATTTATTATATTATAATTTATGATTTTGTGTTTCAAACTTTATCATACACGGGATGTCTACTGAACTCTTGTTTGGACAGATTCAAGTGTGTTATTCCTAAGAATTGCAGGCCTACAATATAAAATGCCAAATTTCCATGCAAAACAATGTACCGCTTTGAGCATCAAAAATAAAAATCTGAAATAATCATATCACCAGGGAGGTTAACAGAACAAACCATAATGTCCCACCCTCCTCTTTTACATAGTTATATTTATTAATACAGTACAGAGAAGCCTTCTAATGGAAGCAAGCATTGGATATCAGCTAGAATGTTAGACACACAGACAGGTATGAAATATATTTGAAAAATTAAAAAACAATCAATGGAGTTGGAATATAAAGCAATTTCTACCTTTAAAGCACATATCCTGAGCTAATCTTATATTCATAGTGTATCTTCTCCTGCATGTTTTTATTCCTGATACTTTGGTTTCTTGCTTGTTTTATGTTACTCATTAATAATTCATTAAGGCAAAGACATTGTAGTGTAATTGGATTAGTCATTGATTTGCACAGAAAAAAAAAGTATAAACAAGCTCGATATGAAACAACAACAACTGTTTTATCAGTCAAAAACTGTTTGAAAGCATCCTGTAAAGAATAAAATTCATTTCCAAGGATGCATAGAGGCTTCACCATCTGTCCAGCATCTCAAATTTACTGTCTTGGATATCTTCATATTTCACCCTATAGTCCCCAAAGGAACATCATTTAAACAGCGCAACATAGAAAATTCTCTTCAATAACAGCTGAAGGTCTAGCATTAACCATTAATTCATTACAACTGGTTAGTGATATGCCAATATATACTGTGTATATTGTATACATACAGTATATTCTATATACCAGTATACAAGCGGTATAAAAAAGAGACAGTGCCTGTTTCAACATTTTCCCAGAAACTGTCTGCATTTATATGTTTCTTGCAAATGCAAAACCCAATTGCAGAGAATTGAATGGTTGTGGATGGGGCAGTTTATAAAACTCACTAAAACATAGCATGCTATTAGCAGCACAAGTTTGTACACTGTTGGAAAACTATTAAACATATTGAAATAATGAAACCAGTTCCTTCACATAGTAAACATAGTAGCAGGTATTTACTAAGACTGGAGCAGAGAAAATCTGGAGCGAATGGGTATAGTAACCAATGAGCTTGTTTAGTTCAGCTTTGAAAATGAAAGCTAGAAGATGATTGATTACCATGCACAGCTTCGCCAGTCTTAGCAAATTCTTCTCACTGATTTCACTTTGAATACCATGGCTAAGTTTACCATTAGATACAGTGGGGGGTATTTGTCAAAACTGGAGCCCTCAGAAACTGGTGCAGCTGTGCATCGTAGCCATTCAGCTTCTAACTTTAGCTTGTTCACTTAATAAAATCTGGAAGCTGATTGGTTTATTTACCAAATTTTGCACGCTCTAGGTTTAGGGGCAGAGGGATGGCTATTTACAAATAATTTAACTATACTTAATTAAGTAAGGATAAAAATTGGGCAAAAGAGATGACCCTTGAATAGGCAGATAGGCTTGATTTCAAAGGCTGTTTCTTCAGACTCCAGTGATGAAAGTCCTGGTGAATACCTAATCCTGAATGGAAGGAAATTAAAAAAAGGAGTATTATGTCTGGCATATGTTCGTATTACTGAAGTTAAAACACTTTCATCGTTCTTACTAATGGTGGACATTCCCATAAACATTCACTTTGCTAAGTGATCTGTTCCTGTTCAGTATATCAGTCCTGTATTTTTGAATATGATTAACTGATATAAAAGATATCAGATATGTGAAAGGAAAAACATTTAGGGCCAAACACTTTTGTGTTCAATGGTTAAAACCATTGAGTGTGTTTAAGCATCAAATCATTCCTAGTTTCCCTGTAGGTGTTTTTGCAAATAAATATCTTCTAAAGTGCTGCACAGCATTTACATAACCTGAATCATGAATGCCTCAAAAAAAAAATCCTTGGAAGAAGTCACAGGAAGGGATGAAACACATCAGGGCGGAACTTAGCGATGTCATCATGCCACCCGGAAGGAGCTGCCTGGATGCAATTGACTGGTGATGCTGGGTCTAAGTGTTAAGGTGAGCACAGAGAGTGACTAGGGGTGATACTCACTGATGAGTGATCACATCAATTTAGTTTTTTTGAGGATTTTTTTATACATTGGGTGTTGCGCAGAATTGTTTTCATTCACTTTACATTTGTTATTGTAAATGTTATTGTAAATAGTTTCTACTTCCATTGTCTTTCCTTATCACATCTCACATGGGTTGTAAAACAGAAGCCTTGTTAGAATTCTTCAATCAGGCTGCATCCAATATGCATTTGCTGGGTATAATGACCAATTAGTGCATTGTATTAGCCACTGTACAGAAAGGAGAGGGGGATATAATGCATTGCTACCAAGCTGATCACTCCCAGTGTTCTTTGTGCAGGGACACCAAAAGCAATCAGCATGATCAGATCTGAAGCTGAGAGGTAAACTGTACATTGTATTGTAAATATGTTTTTGCATGTCATTTGTAAATATCATGTAATCCAGTATGATAATGTGTTGTAAATACTGTTTAATGAATCATTTGTATATATTATGCAAACCTATCAATAAATGTATATTGCAGATCAAACTACTACTTTTATTCAAGAATCCTCAAATTTAGCTGTGTATATGTGAATACGCTTATAGCGTTTGGAGTGTATTCACATATACATGGAACCTAGTTAACAGACACATTTTCTACACAAATGGAACATACAAGATACTCTGCTAGCCCACAGATTGAGGCTTCCTGACTTGGAACACAAACCTATCAGACTTAGGATGGCAACTTTGTGTCTCAACAGAAACCCATTTAAGATTCTGTCTGAATTTTGTTCCCTACAACTGAAATCATACTTTGGTTCTGACTCTTTTTCAGTAGTCTATATAGAAGAAATGTTAACTGATATCTGCCTCCTTTCTATTACTCCAGCTTTTAGTTCTATGTTTGAACAATGTATCTCCTCTGATGAGGTCTTCCAAACCATTAAACAGTTGACACCCCATAAGCTACCAGACCATGACTATGCTAACCTCACCATAATAGGGAGACCCTCGCTCACATTAATTGCTCAGGAGGAATTGGCTAACTGCTCAAATGCTAATACATAACTCATTTAGTCCAAATCCCTAATTGCCATGCCTCGCATGAGACACCCCTCTGGGTGGTCCTCAATGCTATAGAATTAGACCCTCTATGTGTCAACAACCTTTTTTGGCTCAACTGCCCTACAGACAATTCTGGTCCTACCCTATCATTAAGCTTACAAGCCTGGAATGCAGTTAAATACTGCAGTTAAATACTCCCCTGTGACAATAACTCATAGCCCAGTATTCCACCCAGGACTTTATACCCCTCTGGTCTTTAAATAATGAATAACTAGAGGACTTACTCAATAGGCCTCATATTTCCTCCTCCTCGCAGTGGCTGGGGGAGCGTCTGTGTAAAGTGTTGTATTTGTGCATATCTCCATCTATCCAATGGCCTAACTAGAGGACTTACTCAAGTGCAACACCGAATTAATAAGGCAGAATCAAGCCCTTTTTCTTCTTAAAATGAGAGAAATAATTTACAATGGTGAATTTATCTGCTATATTTATTTTCCTACAGGTGAATGTGCATAACCCAAATGGCCCTCTAGTCATCACACTCTTTCAGCAATGATGCTACTCAGACCCTATAGATTATGTCAGGTTCCTATGGTAGTGAGATCTTGCAGAAGGCCAACTTCCCAAGGGCACAGAATCTATGCCCCAGTCTGCTTCTTCACCAGGGCCCCTAATGGTGGGGACGGACTTGGAGCAAACTGGAATCAGGTCACGGTACCCAAATACACCCAGCTGAAGATGTGGAGACCACTCACATATGCCCAGTACAGATGGCAGGAGATAGAAAAGAATCCAGCTAACAAGCCGAGGTCAGGGCATGTAGCAGGCAGGTAGAAATGGTAGACAAAGCCAGATCAGCACATGGGAAGTTAGACACAGAATACATGGGCAAGCAGGAGCATGGAGAAAATAGGAAGTTGCTCAATGTTGGCCGCACTGAGCATGTCTTTATATAGAGAAGCAGACTGGGAGGGAAAGGGATATAAATCCACAGTAGATCAGGCGATACCCATAGGTCAACACAGAAGTCTGCAGCACATGAGAGTAGAGCCACAAGTCCAGCAGAACCTGCAGCAAGGAAAAAATAAGCAGGAAACTGGAAGTTAAACCATGAAACTCTAGCACAGGAGATTATCATCCTATTATACTCATCTCATAGTGCCTAACTTCCAACAGTCTCATAAATACACCCAAAATAGGTTAGCAGATTTGGCAACAGACTTGGATGCACAAGATTGGTTCAAAATACGGAAAACAGCCAAATCCTGTTCTTGAAATACCCTTGCTGTTGAGACCAGCTATAAAGTAATGACACATTGATATTTTTGTTGACCTAAATAGCTTGCTATGTACCTGAACACTTTCTGCTTTGTTCTAAAAATTGTGGTCAACTGGGATCATATGGTGGACTTGCCAAGTAGCAAAGCACTTCCAGGAAGACATTTTCCAAGATCTAACTTAGACTTCTGCTTTATGTTTTAACAGCAGCCAAACAGACATTTGCTGGAAATTGCCCACCATTTTTATGAAACTAAATCTGAGGTTAATGCAATCATGCTCCACAAAGAGATAGAAGCCAGTCTGATTGATACAATACATACGTATTTAACTATCTGATATCCCTGGCCCTCTCACTATCTCCCAGTTGGATTTGAGTGGGACCTTCTGATCCTCTGAAGAAGACTGTGCTTGTGGGATACACCTACCTTTTCTCACTCATCTCTACCTTTCCCCCCCACCCACTCTTCCTCTTCTCTCCTTTTTTCTCCCTCCCCTCTCTCCTCAATCCTTCCTTTCCTTGTTTCCCCTGTTCCTTACAATAACATACCCCTTGCTCTCTGTCTGTTTTGCTTCTCCAATTGTTTTAGGCACCCGGGGCCATCCCAATTCAACCTTTTGCATCAGAGACCCCATTTCCTCTTTGTATGCTCCAGGGATGATTTGTTTTCATTGGAATTATTATATGGTACAATTTATACCCTAATTTACAAACTTTAACACCACATGTATTTTGCAAATCATTCTCAAATGTAATGTGATGTGATTTAATGATGTTTATACTAGCATGTGATAAAACAAAATACTGCTGCTTGAAAATTCAACCAGAAATAAAAACTTTTATCAAAGCTGCGCTCCTGTCAAAATAGTCACATTGACTGGCTAGCACAGGCAAGTATACCTATACGATCACAAAATACAAAATATTATTGAAGACACTGGCAGGATAGCAGAGTGAAAAAAATCATATATAGGGTAATATAGAGGTATAGTCCATGATGAGTTTAATTAGTGGTCCTAGAGGAATCTGCCGGGGAGTGCACCTTTCACCACAATCTTCCACACTGTGTTCCACACACCCCACTGCGGCTTAAACTCACCACAATGATGATAAGATCAAGCCTCACAGATCCACAATATCCTGTCCCATACACAGATATGGTCACACTGGAAAAACGGAATGTAGATATTCTTCTAACCTCAAGCGTCCACGGTATCCTTACGCTTATCCAAATTAATCACACTGGAAGATCCCGATTTCTCAAGTTGAGTAGAGACCTTCCCATTGAGAAATCAGTGTGAGAAGAAAGGTGAAACAAACAGTAAAGTCTTCAAAGAGAAAGCAGCTATGAAGTGGTATTGTTTCGTAGGAACTGAGGATCTCCCAGTATGATTAATATGGATCTCCCAGTGTGATTAATCTGGATAAGTGGAAGAATACCGTGGACGCTTGAGGTTAGAAGCATATCTACATTCCGTTTTTCCAGTGTGACCGTATCTGTGTATGGGACAGGATATCATGGATCTGTGAGGCTTGATCTTATCATCATTGTGTGGATGGGAAGCCAGCTGCTGAATCCTTAACAACTGATAACTTATCAGTAGAGTTGAGCGGACACCTGGATGTTCGGGTTCGGCGGCTCGGCCGAACTTCGGAAAAAATTCTGGGTTCGGGACCGAACTTGACCCGAACTTGACCCCGAGCTCCGAACCCCATTGAAGTCAATGGGACCCGGACTTTTGAACACTAAAATGGCTGTAAAAAAGTCATGGAAAGGGCTAGAGGGCTGCAAATGGCAAAAAAATGTTGTTAAGAGCATGGCAAGTGATCTGCAAACAAATGTGGATAGGGAAATAACTTAAAATAACATAAAAAAATTAAAAATAAAAATAAAATGCTGGAGGCCCCCTTCTCAGCTGCAGAGGTACAGGAAGTCATTAAGAACCTCAAAAAACTCAACGGCACGATGCCGCACATATGGTGGGAATACCCCAGAATAAGCACTTTCTGGAAAAAATTATTAACTTTCATCAGGAGACTGGGTGGGAGACAATGTGAAGGAACCGGAGACACTGTCAGCAACCCAATCTACTATCGCCTGTACTTGTCCTGGCCTCAACATTCGTACAGCCTCATTAGGCGCGCCAAAATACCGCTGCAGGCTCTGTCGCCTACTCGCACCTGAGGAAGGTGTTTCACTAGTGCGTGTAGCTGGCACAGATCGACCACGTCCTCTCCCTGCAACAGGAGCGCCACCAGCACCACCACGACCAGGGCCACGTCCCCTTTTTGATGATCTCCTCATATTTTCAAAATGTATGATCTTGCCCTAAATGGGTGTTTTTGTCTATAGCAGAATACACGTACAGTGTCTAAAGCATTTATTGAACACGCATAAAATGCTATTGGGAAAAAAAAAAAACTGCAAAATTTAATTTTTTTGCAATGTTTTTTCAATATCAGAATACACGGATAGTGTCTACAGCGTGTATGTATGAACACGCAGAAAATGCTATTGGGAAAAAAAACACAGCAAAATTAAATTTTTTTGCAATGTTTTTCCAATATCAGAATAAACGGATAGTGTCTAAAGCGTTTATGAAAACGCAGAAAATTCTATTGGGAAGAAAAAAA
Source organism: Lithobates sylvaticus (assembly GCA_028564925.1). Taxonomy (NCBI): domain Eukaryota; kingdom Metazoa; phylum Chordata; class Amphibia; order Anura; family Ranidae; genus Lithobates; species Lithobates sylvaticus. The sequence continues at coordinate 463,609,674 of CM053027.1, read as the reverse complement.
ACACAGCAAAATTAATTTTTTTTGCAATGTTTTTCCAATATCAGAATACACGGATAGTGTCTACAGCGTGTATGTATGAACACGCAGAAAATGCTATTGGGAAAAAAAAACACAGCAAAATTAAATTTTTTTGCAATGTTTTTCCAATATCAGAATACACGGATAGTGTCTACAGCGTGTATGTATGAACACGCAGAAAATGCTATTGGGGAAAAAAAAACACAGCAAAATTAAATTTTTTTGCAATGTTTTTCCAATATTAGAATACACGGATAGTGTCTACAGCGTGTATGTATGAACACGCAGGAAATGCTATTGGGAAAAAAAAAACACAGCAAAATTAAATTTTTTTGCAAGGTTTTTCCAATATCAGAATACACGGACAGTATCTAAAGCGTTTATGAAAACGCAGAAAATGCTTTTGAGAAAAAAAAAACACTGCAAAATAAAAAATTGTTTGCAATGTTTTTCCAATATCAGAATACACGGACAGTATCTAAAGCGTTTATGAAAATGCAGAAAATGCTATTGGGAAAAAAAAAAACACTGCAAAATTAAATTTTTTTGCAATATTTTTCCAATATCAGAATACACGGATAGTGCCTACAGCGTGTATGTATGAACACGCAGAAAATACTATTGGAAAAAAAAAACACAGCAAAATTAAATTTTTTTGCAATGTTTTTTCAATATCAGAATACACGGATAGTGTCTACAGCGTGTATGTATGAACACGCAGAAAATGCTATTGGGAAAAAAAAACACAGCAAAATTAACTTTTTTTGCAATGTTTTTCCAATATCAGAATAAACGCATAGTGTCTAAAGCGTTTATGAAAACGCAGAAAATGCTATTGGGAAAAAAAAAAACACAGCAAAATTAAATTTTTTTGCAATGTTTTTCCAATAGCAGAATACACACAGACTATGGTGTATCTCTTACTATATGCAGTGTTGGTCCTAATGGTGCACTGAGCTTGCAGGTAAAACTTTTATATTTTGTCTGGCACTGGCCGCATGGCACTGTTAAAAGACTGTGCACTGCACCCCAGCCAGGGTACAATTGATTTAGGAATCTCTTCAATAATTCTCTCTGCCTCTTTCTCTTCCTTACTAAAGAAACTCTGTACTCTACTCTATCTCTCTACTCTAGCTATGTAGATCGCTCACTGATCTAACTAATTAGAAGAAAAGTTAAGGAATGTGGACTGACTGACTGACTGACTTTATCACACTAACTCCTAAAATCCTCTCAGCAGCACAGGAACCTGTCTATAGCAGAATGACGCTGTGTGGCTGTGTGTCTCTATATTTAGAGGCTGGGTCACATGCTGCACTGGCCAATCACAGCCATGCCATTAGTAGGCATGGCTGTGATGACTTCTAAGGGCACACTAGTGAAACTAGCGTCGATTGTCTGCCCTGCAGCTGTTAAAAAGGCGACAATACATCGCCGAACACCGGACCCGAACCCGAACTTACAGCCAATAGTTCGGGTCCGGGTCCCGGACACCCAAAAGTCCGGTACGGACTCAACCCTACTTATCAGCTGTCAGCGGACTTCCCCGCTCGACAGATGAATGTAAACAAAAGAATGCTGGCAATGAAAAAGGCAGCAAAAAACAGTGTGGGGTCCCCCAATCCATACCAGAGCCTTATCTGAGCATGCAGCCCAGCAGGCCAGAAAAGGGGGAAGACAAGCGAGCCCCCCCCCCCCTTGAACCATACCAGACCAGGCCACATGCCCTCAACATGCATCGGATGTGATGAATCTACGACTAAGTCAAAAACTTGTGTTGTGTCTTTATTTTTTTAATTTTTTGTTGAAGGAGTAGGGGTACTATGTATCCCCTACTCATTCACATAGGGGGCTGGAATCTGGGGGCCCCACAACCACCGACCAGGGTTGTGGAGAAGAGGCCCTTGTCCCCATCAACAAAGGGACAAGGTGCTTTGGGTGGGCAGAGCCTCCCCTGTCCTAAAGCCCCCCAGCCTGCTGGGTGGCATTCACGGATAAGGGTCTGGTATGGATTTTGGGGGGCCCCATGCTGTTTCTTTAAAAAATGTTGGTGTGGGGTTCCCTTTAAAATCACGTTTTTTTCCTGCTTTTTTTATTGCTGCCATTTTTTCCTTTACATTTCAGCTGTTAGTCGGGAAGACCACTGACAGCTGATGAGTCATCGGTTGTTAAGGATGCGGCAGCTCCCCCCACCCCAAAGCACCTTGTCCCCATGTTGGTGAGGACAAGGGCCTCTTCCCGACAAACCTGGCCTTTGGTTGTCAGGGTCTGCAGGCGGGGGGCTTATCAGAATCTGGAAGTAAAGAGGGCCCCCGGATCCTGGCCCCCACCCTATGTGAATGAGTATGAAGTACATTGTACCCCTACCCATTCACCTAAAAAAAGTGTCAAAAATAAAACACATTACACATATTTTTAAAGTAATTTATTATGGCAGCTCTGGCGTCGCTTCCGATCTCTTCTCTCCTCTCTGGCTCTTCTGCCTCCTCTGCTGGTGTCTTCTGCTTCTGATGGTTCTTCTCCCCTCCCTGGGTCTTCTAGTTCTCTTCTTTTTCCTCTGTCCGCTATCTGCTGGGTCTTGTCTGCTGTCTTCTCGCTCTTTTGCCGGGTCTTCTCCCTCTATCTTCTCCCTCTGTTCTTCTTCTGATGTTGCCTCAATCTACTCTCCCGCTATAATGCTGGGTGCGTGGTGTGCCACTACTTATATTGGCAAGGGGCGGGGTCACCGTGTGACATCATCCTGAGGCCCCGCTGCCCCTTATGACATCACCACCAGGGCATGATGGGGTGGTGAGTTCATAAGGGACCAGTGGAGGAGGCAAAAGAGCCGGAGAGGGGAGAAAAGATTGAAAGTGATGCCGGAGCTGCCTTAATAAATTACTTTAAAAGCATGTGTAATGTGTTTTAGTTTTGAAACTTTTTTTTTCAATGTACCCCATACTCATTCACATAGGGTGGGGGCAGGGATCTGGGGCCCCCCTTGTTAAAGGGGACTTCCAGATTCTGATAAGCCCCCCGCCCCCAGACCCCAACAACCAACGGCCAGGGTTGTCGGGAAGAGGCCCTTGTCCTCATCAACATGGGGACAAGGTGCTTTGGGGTTGGGGGCACAAGGCCCCCCTGCCCCAAAGCACCCACCCCCCTATGTTGAGGGCATGTGGTCTGGTACGGTTCAGGAGGGGGGGTGCTCGCTCGTCCCCACCCCCTTTCCTGACCTGCCAGGCTGCGTGCTTGGATAAGGGTCCGGTATGGATTTTGGCGTGGGGGTTCACCTTACAATCCATACCAGATGGAAAGGGCCTGGTATGCTCTTGGAGGGGGAACCCATGCTGTTTTTATTTTTTTATTTGGCGTGGAGTTCCCTTTCAAGATCATCAGAGCACAAGTCGCATGCCAAAGTTTTTGCATTGCTTACAAAAAAAGGGGGCGGTGTAAAACCCTGGTGATATTTGATCCCTTTCATGTTGTTCAGGTGAATCTCCACCTTTCAAATATTGCCAAGCCCTGCTCCAGGGTTTTGAAAGAAATGGAGAGGTATGTCAAAATGAGGACAGTTTCTCCAAAATCTTTTGAATTATCCTCTCAATATTTACTTGAGAGGAAATAACTCTTTAGCCACCTCTTGACGTGAGGTCAAAGAGATGGTTGGTGGGGGGGGCAGGTCAACTTTTGCATCGGGGCCCACAAGCTTCAAGCTACGCTTCTGAATGGCACCACAAATGCAACACACTTTTTTAGTGAGTTTTGTAAATGTGCACAAAAATGCATGATTTTGCACTTATTTAATACATGTGTAGCTTTATTACAAAAAATACAAAATTTTGTTTCTCCACATACTAATTAAATAAATAAGTTTGCATTATTTATATTCTCTCTCAGATCAGGTTTTAAATAAATGTTTGTTACCAGTACTTCTCTATATGAGGTTTTAAACATTAACAGTTTTGAATGTTGTTTTTCTATTTACAACTGTGCAATTATTTGCTGATCCATAAGTAGTCAGCTTTCATATGCAAACTAACAACCTGCTTGGATATTATCCCACGCTCCTGCATTGTAATCTGCAGAAGGCTAGCAATACCATCTGACTCCATGAAATTCAACATTAGTTATTGTGTTCTCAGCCTGTAACTTCTCAGAGGAATGTCATATGGTTTTATTGTTTTGGCAAGAGAATGCTGTCCATCTGTGACAAACTCATATGCTATAAAGTAAAAAAAAAAAACATTTTAAATATTGGACATTAGCTATCTTGTAATATAGTCCTGTTCTGATAACATGAGCTTCATTTTTATTATACTTACTATTTTTTATTTGTACAGCCTCTTCTATTTATTTAGAGCAATCGCAAATATTAGAAAAACATGTAAAACATATTGCTAACATGTGAATATGTTATTTCTAATAATAACATAAATAACATTAATAGCAACTCTACCCAAAATTGATATCTCAGATTTGCATAGTTGCTAGCAAAATGTATTACACGTTGCCTTTTTATCCAGTGGTGAGACCTCCCAATCAAAATTCTCTACACAATACAAATGCTGCAGCCAATCATGTGCAAATTATGGTGTTGCTCTAATGTATATATGCACAACATTGGAGAATAAGGCTATAAGAGAGCAGCACTTTTTCTTCAGGAGAAACAATCGATATACAAGTTGCTTTGAAATCTTCACAACATAAGAAAAGCCATCATGTTGATTCAATCAATTGGTTTCCAACCAGTGATAGAATGTTACTATGTTTAACATTCACTCAGCTTAGTGAATGATGTTAAATTGTGTTCACTTTAATTTCTTTTCTTTTTTTATAGACATCAGTTTTTTTTCAGCAAAGGAGTTACAATTAGTATGGATAGCATGTATAAAGCAGACCTAGAACTTTATTTGTTGGATGGAAAAAAAAAGAATATCCATATGCAATACTGTACATTTAATGTTTTAAATTGTGTAAATAAGAAAAATGTGTGTGGCAGCCTATGTATAGCTGCTAGCACAATGTGTATAAAACACCTTTCCAAATTAACAGAAATAAGGGGTGCGCTGATAAATCTCTGACAATTATTTAAAGTATCAAACCACTTAAGTGAAAAATAGAATATGAACATCAAAATTTGTGGCAAATAGTGATAAGTCCAAAACAGTCCAAATTCTTGTGACACAAAAATTACGTGCTGTTACTGATGAGAAGGCCTCCACCAATCCCCTAAGAGTGTGCTCTCACCTTAAATTTTTGACCCTCACTACAAAGATCAAATGTACGTGTTTACCATGATCAAGCAGGTACTCTTTGGTGGACTCAGCAGTTATGACTTTGCCCTGACATCTAGTGGCAGCCCAACTCATCCAGTTTTATTTTAACTTGGTGTTTGTCTATATATAGTGCCAATATTAAAGCGTAGCTCCACCCTAAAGTGGAACTTCCACTCATCGGAACCCTCCCCCCCTCCAGTGCCACAATTCGCACCTTTTAGGGGGGTACAGATACCTGTATAATACAGGTATCTGCACCGACTTCCGGGCATAGATAGCCGCAGAATCTGATTCTGCGGGTATTTACGCCACTTCCTGTCATCCCCCCGCTGTCTGCTGGGAAACACATGGATCCCAGAGACAACAGGGAGCATCCTTATTGCGCAGCGCGACTCGCGAGGCTTCACTTCCTGATTCCCATACCGAAGATGGTGGCGGCAGCACCCGAGGGACGATCGACAGATCGGCTTTCAAGTGCCGACATCGTGGGTGCGCTGGACGGGTAAGTGTCCATATTTTAAAAGCCAGCAGCTGCAGTGTTTGTAGCTGCTGACTTTTGAAAAAAAATTTGCCGGACTCCCTCTTTAACAAACTATACATATGGTTGATTAAGACATCTGGTTGTATATGATGACTGCGGGGTGCATTTATTTGGGAACATGGGCAGCTGCAGGCAGTGAGATTACAGATAAATACCTCTTCTATGGCCACTGTGCTTTGTGCCTTTGATGTCAGCACAATGAAAAAAACGTATTGGACAGAGCTTAGTGATTCAGGAGGGAGTGAGATATTGTGGGCTGAAGGAATCTGGTAGCTCCTTGTCAGCATACAGGCATATATACATAGCTCCACTCTATTGCATGCAATGTATTATGTGAAGTGTTTAATTTTGCTACATTCAATTGAGTGAAGTTTTTTACTGTTTACAAATAAAGTGATTAGTGGTGAGCACTATGTTCCGTTTTCTTTTCATTTGAGCTTGGTTTTATACTGATTCCCTGAAGTATATGTTTATTGGCCAGCCTGGTTCACTGAAAGCCAGTGATCACATGGAGGTGTACAGTATTGCTAATTGCCATTGTCTGCATTGCATCTGAGAGTCATTATTGCGTATAGTCCATCCAGAGTACTTGTTTGATTCTGGACTTAAATAAACGTGTGCATTTGACTTTTGTAGTGAGAATTTTAAGGTGAGAGCATACCCTTAGGAGGTTGATGGAGGTCTTCTCATCAGCAAAAGCATATTTAATTTGTGTCACAAGAAGTTTGACTGTTTAGGACTTAGCACTATTTTTATGTTAAATATTTCAAGCTTACTTGGCTACAAAAACATTTTTAAAATTTATTTTTAGTTGTTCAAATATTAGATGAAAACACTATTCCCTTAAAATATGTATGTGTAGAAACATTACATTAGTTTTAACTGTTTGCATAGTTTGTAAAATGTTACTCTTATGAAGAAAAATACATATAAAAAAATGAAATGCCTGGTCTGCCTGGTCAACCTAGAGGCCAGTGAAACACCCTAGTGATTTTTTACTAAAGAAGTAAAGTTTTTTTAAACACTTTCCTACTGGGCACTTAAACCCCCTTCCTGCCCAGGCCAGTTTTCAGCTTTCAGCGCTGTCACACTTTGAAAAACAATTGCGCGGTCATGCTACTCTGTATCCAAATTACATTTTTATAATTTTTTCACACAAATAGAGCTTTCTTTTGGTGGTATTTAATCACTACTGGGGTTTTTATTTTTTGCTAAACAAAGAAAAAAATGGCTAAACATTTTGAAAAAAACAAACAGTTTTTATATTATAAAATTTTGCAACCAGGTAATTTTTCTTCTTCATTGATGTGCGCTGATGAGGCTGCATTGATGGGCACTGATAGGCTGCACTGATGGCCACTGATAGGTGGCACTAATGGGCACTGGTAGGTGACACTGATAGGCAGCACTGATGAGGAGGCACTGATGGGTACTGTTTGGCAGCACTGATCGGCAATGATAGGTGGCACTGGAAGGCATTTATAGGTGGCACTCGTGAGCATTGATAGGTGGCACTGGTGGGCACTGATAGGCAGCACTGATTTGCACTGGTAGATGGTTATGATGGGCACTGGCGGGTGGCACTGGTGGGCACAGAGGAGGCAGCGGTGGCTCTCCATGTTCAGGACCGATGTCCCTCAGACAGAAGCCAGTGATCGCGTTTTTTTTTTCTCCTTGCGCTGTAGCGTGAAGAAAAATAATTGCAGATTACTGGCTCTGTTTACATCACAAGATCAGCTGTCATTGGCTGACAGCTGATCCGTGGTAAGGGGTCAGGATCAGCCCCTTACTCTGATCCATGATCAGCTGAGTATCATTGACTCTCTGACCACAGAACGTTCCACACATTCCCCGCAGGGGGCACGCAGGCAGCTCATGCAAAGGAGGACATACATGGAGGCCCTCCCGGCAATTTAGGCCCACAATGCTATGTTTTGGCTATAACGCTGACGCAAAGGGGTTAATTAGCAAAGGAAACATTCATTCAAGTGAACGTTCTTAAATAAAGATAACCTATGTTCACCTTGAATGCGCAAACAGATGCAAGGGAAATTCAAGAAAAAATGATTTTTCTAGCATATGAAAGAACACATGTTAACCTTGATTACAGTACATGTGCAAAATTCAACAATCACTTTGCTAAGTGAACATTCCCCAATACTTTCATAAACCAACCCCACTATGTCTGAAAATATTAAGGGCTTATTCAAATAAGTGCATTGCTGTAAAATGTGCATGTTACGGCAATGCATGGCAAAGCGCCTGCTGAATGCTTAGTGCTATACTTTGTAAATGGTAGCCCAACATTCTGTGCATTAGATGACAACGCACAATGCAGAGCAGGTAGCCCCAAGCACATGCCATGTGTTGTGGTGGGCTGTGTTACTAAAAAAAGGATTGTGTATGTCTTTGGTCCATTGATGTGCATAGGCAGCCAGCTCTTAATGAGTTGCATTAACACACCGCAACAGATCACTCATTTGGGAATCAGCCCTTGAGCTAAATGATTAATTCAAATGCCAAAGCCAATAATAGACATTGGTGCTGAAGGAAACTTGAGAAAAGAAATTGAATTTAATTTACTAAAAATTAATCCACAATTTAATTTAGTGAGAAATTGTTATGAGACCTATAGTCCCATCTACTGTATGTTAGAGGGTTGCATGAGCGCATGGATAAATGTTCATGCACCCAAACTCTTCAAAGTTTCAGCTTATCTCTTATGCCCTGTACACACGGTCAGATATTCAGATGGAAAAAGTCTGATCGGATTATGTTGTCGGAAAATCCGATTGTGTGTGGGCTCTAGCAGGCTTTTTCCATTGGAATTTCCAATGGAAAAAATTTTAGAGCAGGATCTAAAATTTTCCGACAACAAAATCCGATCAGACTTTTTCCGATCGTGTGTAGAGAATTCCGACGCACAAGGTGCCACACAAAGTGCCACACAAAGCTATTGGCTACTGGCCTCTAAGTAGTCCTGTCGTACATTTTATACGTCACCTCATTCGGAACGATCAGATTTTCTGACTGTGTGTGTGCAACACAAGTTTCAGATAAAATCCATCGGAAAAAATCAGACGGATTTTGTGGTCAGAATGTCCGACCGTGTGTACAAGGCATTAGACAGGTCCTTGCTTGCAGTGTGCATTGAACATCCAGAGAAGGTTGCTTTTCTATCTAATATGAATATACATTGCATTACGCAAAGTGTGTGGATCCTACACAGAGTGGATTTTTTTTCCATATATTAAAATGTAATGTATACATTAGGAATGAAAAACACGGTGAATTAAATGTTACCTGTAAATATTTTGTATGTTCTTAATTCCAAAGGTAAAAAAAACAAAAACAAAAAAAAAAACAAAGAACAATGATGCCAGATTAGTTTATTTAACCACTTTAATACATGGCATTTTCAGCCCCTTCCTCCCCAGACCAATTTTCAACTTTCAGTGCTGTCACGCTTTAAATGACAATTGTGCAGTCATGCAACACTATACCATATGAATTTTTTTTATCATTTTTTTCACACAAATAGAGTTTTCTTTTGGTGGTATTTAATCACCACTGTTTCTGTTGTTCAATGTTGCAAATAAATAAGTTTTCCTCATAAATTTAGACCAAACTGTATTCTGCTACATTTATTTATAGTTATAGAGTCCAAAAACGATGGTGTATATATCTATCTATCTATATATAGATAGATATATATATAGATATGTATCTATATATAGTTAGATAGATAGATAGATAGATAGATAGATAGATAGATGGATGGATAGATAGATAGATAGATAGATAGATAGATAGATAGATAGATAGATAGATAGATAGATAGATAGATAGATAGATAGATAGATAGATAGATAGATAGATAGATAGATAGATAGATAGATAGATAGATAGATAGATAGACAGATAGACAGATAGACAGATAGATAGATAGATAGATAGATAGATAGATAGATAGATAGATAGATAGATATATAGATAGATAGATCTATATCTATAGATATTTATATCTATAGATATACAGTATATATATTGTATATATGAAAATTGATCAACCCTGATGTACTAATGGCTTATCTCATTTCTTGAGGACTGAAAATGCCAGGACAGTACACTACTTTCCAAAAAAGAGCTCATTTGGGGAATATAACAGTCCAAGGTATATTTAGTAAGAGGCATGGTGAGTTTTTTGAAATTGTAATTTTTTGTCACAAGTTTTTGGAAAATAAATACATAAAAATAAATGTTTTCCCTTTGTTCTTTTAACATATTGTCACCAGTTCAGTACAGTGTCATCATATAACTGGTGTGGCAGTGATCAGGGACACTGACTGGTGACAGTATGTTAAAAAAAATTGTTACCATGTTTTTTTTTTACAAATTATAATTGCTTATACCAGTGCATTTAACTGTTATAAGCAATAATTTTTACTGAATAAAATTGATTAATTTAGTATATAGTGTTGTGATTAGCTGTGTTTGGCCACAGCTAATTGCATGGTACAGATGGGCTGTGATTGGTTCTGGCTGTACCATGTGATCTCTGTGACCAATCACAGCTAGTAACACAATTGTACACAATGAATAGCATGAATCAAAGACATTCATTGTTTTCAATTATCAAGTGATATGCTGTGATGAGTTACAGCGATCACATGTCACTGGCAGCAATCCAGTACACTGATCGGTCATCGGCTGTGACTGGTGGACAGTCATCAGTCATCGGCTGTGTCCAGTGGACATGGCCAGTGATAGATTGCTCTGCAATGTGGCCTCATGGCTACACATGAGGCATGTTGTATCCTGGGTGGGAAGTGGTTAAATGAATACATAAAAACTATAACATGACAAGCAACATGATTGCTCATTAAGTTTTGAAAAGTGCACACTTCTTAGAAAAGGATCCAAACACTATTTTCTTGAAGGAAAAAAAGGTAAATAAGGCAGAGTAAATACACATGTTTATCATTACAACATACAACTGTAAGTAGCAGCATATATGCATGTTACCCACCACAAAGATTTTTAAAGTTACCTAAAGTATAACCCAGGAAGAAAACTAGGTACTGGAATAAATGTGTACTGTGCAATGCTGACTAAAGCCAGCCATAGATGGTTCAATTCTTGGGCTGAACTGGCTGAGATTCAAATCATTCATGGGCAGGATGGTTGTACCCAAGTTGATCGATGAATCAACTTGGGTACAACCAGCCTGTCAGATTTTTCATGCAATTAGAGCCAGCCAGTTAGTTATATAACTAAAGACTTGGTGCATAAGGTATGCCTTTTTGCTGATGACACAAAAGTGAGCAATATGGTTGATACCCCTGGAGGTGTCTGTAACATGGAATATGATTTGGCATTGCTAGAGGGTTGGTCAAATCAGTGGAAACTGCAGTTTAATGTTTCTAAATGTAAAATAATGCACCTAGGGGAATAAATCCCTTGACAGAGTACAATACTGGGGGTACAGTGTTGTCCAGCTCCATAGAGGAAAAAGATTAGGGAGTAAATATTTTGGATGACTGCAAAATTCGCAAACAGCTTGGCCACACAGTGGGAAGAGCAAATATAATTCCAGGTTGCATTACTAGAGAAGTCACCAGCAATGGGAAGGAGGTCCTGATTCCCCTATATAGATAGATCTTTAGTTAGAAATCATTTTGAATCCTGTGTCCAGTTCTGGAGACCTCACTTACAAAAATATATTGATTAAACAGAACGGGTCCAGAGACAGGCAAAAAAAATGATAAAAGCTCTGAGGGATAAAACATATCTGGAGAGACTTCAGGAACTTGATGTGTACAGTCTATAGGAAAAAAGGGCAAAGGGACACAATATTTTCAATATGAAGCCAAGATCAAGATCACAGGGACAAACTAGCTGGAGGAAAGATCAAAACTAATCTTAGGAAGTGTTATTTTACTAAAAGAGTAGTTAATTCTTGCAATAGACTTCCAGCAGAGACAGTAAGTCAGTCAACAGTAAGGCCCCTTTCACACTGGGGCATTTTTCAGGCGGTACATCGCTAAAAATAGCGCCTGTTCACCGCCTGAAAAAATCCGGCCCCTTTAACTCCAGTGTGAAAGCCGGCGGGCTTTCACACTGGAGCAGTACGGCAAAAAAAGTCCTGCTAGAAGCATCTTTGGAGCGGTATAGGAGCGGTGTGTTCACCGCTCCTATACCGCTCCTTCCCATTGACTTGAATGGGAAACCGCGGTAAAACCGCAGCAATACCGCCGCAAAGCGCCGCTACGGCGGCGCTCTGCGGGGGATATTAACCCTTTTTCGGCCGCTCGCGGGGGTAAAACCGCACCGCGAGCGGCCGAATACCGCAGTTAAAACGACGGTAAAGCAGCGCTAAATTTAGCGCTGCTTTACCGTCACTGCGGCTCCCCGCCCCAGTGTGAAAGGGGCCTAATTGGATTCAAACATGCTTGGGACACACATAGTTCTATATTCAGACAAAAGAGTAAAACAATTTAAAAAAATGCAATAAACAAAAAGGGACAGACTCGATAAATTAGTTGGTAATTTTTCTGCTGTTACTCTTTTATGTTTCTATGAAAGATATTGCAGCCTAACGGTCCTTAGATGTGATGGTTGTAATCATTTTCATTTTTCAGGCTAAGAACACTTTTAACATACAAAAATACATGTTGATCTTGTCAGAATTGCAGCATCCTTGTCACTAACCGTAAGATGAACTTAAAGCAAAAACAATGTTATCTTTCTTGTGTAAACTACTAATCTCATCACTGCCAATGTAATGGAGATGAACAAAGGCAGACATATTTGGAAGCCAAGCCTGGATGGCAATCATGTCTCCCTCCATACACACAGTGGAAAAGAGACTGTAGCCACCCAAGGGCAGAGCGTTTGTTATCAGCAAAATTGCCAGGTAAAAATAAAGCCTGAAAAAAAAAAATGCATCCACAACATCTAAGTAATGGTCATCTTCAAAATATTACACTGTTGCTTTTGAATGTAGACAAGCATGATAGGTGCTATCAATACATGATGACTAACTGTTGCAAAACAGAAGAATAAAAACATCAGAGAAAAACTGTATTTTTGTACTTACCTGTAATTCAATTTCTTGCAGTACATCACTTGACACAGAGCAGGCTATAATTGTTACTACACCTAGGTTATGCCCCACTATAGCTGAATGGACACCAGCAGAACAAACAGACAGGAAGTTCCCCCCTATATCCCGTGATATCTCAAGGATAAATTTGCTGGGTTAAAAAAAGTTCTAAATCCCTGTTTTTACTTACTTTAAAGTGTATTGATTCTTTTGAAGCTATAATTGGGAGAACATCCACTTTATATTTGTTACATGTCCCCAGTAACATAGCATAACTTAAATAAATAATAATAATAATTCAACTTAGCATAGTTTTCTGTTTATGAGAGCGCTGGGGAGCTGTTTGCCGGACTAAGTCCGCCGGAAAGTCCGATCGTGTGTATGCGGCATAAGAGGTAGATCTGAAATGAGTGGAAGCTCTGCTGATTTTATAATCCAATCATGTGCAAGCTAAAATTATGTTTTTTATTTTCCTTGCATGTCCCCCTCGGATCTACAGCGACTTTACTTCCAAGTGCACTTTCAGTGCAAAGTGGATTTTCCTTTAGTAAATCACCCCCAATGTTCCTATTTTTAAACTGGCATCATATTACCAATGGTGGCTAATTGTCATTCATACAAAGTAGACCAAAGCAATTTTATTGATAATTTTGAGTTACATAGAAATATCAACATCTTACACACTGTATTTAATTCAAACTTTGATGAAATATGCAATGGGCAAGGTTATGTTACTCATGAAAAATAGTGCTTAGAAGCAGGAAAACTGATACATAAATTACATTCAGTATAATAACTCATTGCTTCTTTTCTGCCTAGTTTATGTTATCTCATTGTTTTGATGCTTAATGACTAAAGTCATAGTTGTAAAAGTGACATCTGTGCACATGAAACACTCTAATAGGGAGCTCCTCCAGGACTAATGAATTGTAATTGATGGTGTTTAGCGTGGCTTTTGGCTTCCTTTCCTTCATGATGAGCATCAGCCCCTCTGCTACTGTGTCCTTAGTGAGCTAGCTTTCTGCTGGGAGACATGAACACACAGATGGTCACCAAAAGGTGAAGAATGCCTGAACTCATTTGCCATAAGTCGTTTTTCAAAGAGGATACAACATGACACGCAAATCAGCTTAGTTTCCAAACCAAGTCAAATACATGTCTTTAACAACAACTTATTTATATATATATATATATATATATATATATATATATATATATATATATATATATATATATGATCACATCACAACCATGTTGCCTACATATGAAAATGATAGTAAACACTCTTTATCTAGAATGAAATACATTATTTTTAAAAGAATCAATTGGTTAACCTGCTAAATGCTTAGTGTTATTTATCTGGATATGACCCACTTCTGCTCACAGTTTATGGGCCAGGGCAATGTTTACATTTCAGGGTCTTACCTGCTGCTGATGGCAAGGTCTGATGTAAGAAGAAAATTGTTTTATTTAAAAAAAATATTATATACATAATGTAACGATTTTTTTCAGCTTACTACTAAAATAGGTATATTGTAATGAATTGCTTTTATCAATAGTGAAAATATAACCTATTGTAATGGTGCTCACTGCAAATGCTATTGCATTGATTGCTGAATCAAGAGATGATGTCACACTGACAGTGGATCTTAGGAGGTTATTTATGAAAAGGCAAATCCACTTTGCACTACAAGTGCAGACTACTGGTGCAAAGTGCACTTGCAATTGCAGTTGCATTAAATCTGAGGGGTAGATCTGAAATGAGGGGAAGCTCTGCTGATTTTATCATCCAATCACGTTCAAGCTAAAATGCTGTTTTTTATTTTCCTTGCATGTCTCCCTCGGATCTACAGCGACTGCACTTCCAAGTGCACTTGCAGTGCAATTTCAAAGTGCATAGTGGATTTGCCTTTAATAAAGGGTTATAGCCCTAGTGTGCCCAGTAGGAGAATGTTATAAGGCACACAATATAAGGTAAGCCCTTACTATTCAGATTACATTTTAGAGAGAATACTTTGTATGCTCTTAATCATTTTACAGTTAATGACAATGGAAAAAATGAAGAAGAAATAGTGCAGTTAACATTTTCATGTAGAAAGGAGGGACAGGTATCTGGGTGCTTCAATAATCCAATAATTTCCCTCCTGCAGACACCCACATCCACTGGGCCAGGGATGTAGGGATACGTCTATTAAGCCAGCTACATGGGAACAAGGTGCCCTACAGGGGGGAGGCTTTGTGCCCCCCCCTCCTTCAAGGTACCCCCAAATTTGAAGGCATGGGACCTGGAATGGCCACAACATGAATAATAATAAATAAATAATAATAATAATAATAATAATAATAAATGTGGTGTGCTATCCCTTTAAACCACAATAATAACACATGGTTTTGAAGATTATAATAAAGTGCAAAAAAATTATAATTGCAATGATAAATTCTCACAAATACAATAAATAAAATTACTTCTTTATTAAAAGTACATAAAAAAAAAACATTCAGTGATCAGTGAGTAAACCAGGTGTATCAGTTCACTGCCTGTTAGTGACACAAACTTCAGTGCACTGACAACACAGAAAATTGCACACCACCTGCTTACCAGAGCAAGAGACGTCTAAAGTTCTGAGGTCAAAATCACTTATATTAGGTCATCACTTCTCCCATCGTAAGTAATAGAGTTCTATAACATCAACTTTGCACTGCAGGTTCCTTAAAACCACTTGCTTACTGGGCACTTAAACCACCCTCCTATCCAGACCAATTTTCAGCTTTCAGCGCTGTCGCACTTTGAATAACAATTGCGCGGTCATACAACACTGTACCCAAATTACATTTTTATCATTTTTTCCCCCCAAATAGAGCTTTCTTTTGGTGGTATTTGATCACCTCTGCGATTTGTATCTTTTGTTAAATTTTTTTAAAAAGACAGAATTTAAAAAAATAAATAATTTTTTTTAAAATTTTGTTATAAAAATTGAAAATGGGTAAATTGTGTGCATCATTGATGTACGCTTATAAGGCGGCAGTGACGGGCACTGATAGATGGCAGTGATGGACAGTGATGGGCACTAAGGGGTTACACTGAAAGGCAGCACTTTTAGGTGGCACTGATTGGCAGCACTGGTGGGCATTGATAGGTGGCACTTGTGGGCATTGATAGGTGGCACTTATGGGCATTGACAGGTGGCACTTATGGGAATTGACAGGTGGTACTTGTGGGCATTCACAGGTGGCATACATAAGGCATAATTGCCTCTGACTTTTAGGGACCGATGTCCCTTTAAGATGAGCAGGTAATTAGCTTTTTTTTTCTCCTCCGCTGTCAGCGTGAGGAGAAAAAAAAAATGATCACAGAGCTTTTGTTTTGATCATGTGATCAGCTGTCATTGGCTGACAGCTGGTCACATGGTAAGGGGCCGGGACCCACCCCTTACTTGTATCGCTGATCATCCGAGTCTCAGTGACTCAGTGATCACAGCACGCTCTGCGCATGCCCTCTAGGGCGTGCGCAGGGAGCGTGCACAGAGGAGGACGTCATATGACGGCCTCCCGGGAATTGAGATCCGCGCTGTGGCCGTCATTTGGCCATAGCACGGATGTCAAGTGGTTAAAGTGACAAATCACCACAGCTCCACAGATTATAGAGGCAGTGAGACACAGTGCAGCATAGAGGAAAACAGAGCAGATTCTAGTGTATTACCCTCATGCAACATTATTTATTGTTAAAAGAAAGGTAAAAAAAAATCTAAATTACAGAAATCTGATGAATAATATAGAAGTCCAAATATTTGTTGGGATTAAACACAAAGCCCAGACAGTAGCAGCAAAAAAGCATCTACGTGTGGAAACAGAGATCCAAGGACTTAGGAAATGCATGACAATTCTTCCACCAAGATGCCTGCTCGCTCACCTTGTTCAATGGACCTTGTTCAATGAAGTCAACAGCACGTCTCCTTAGGGGTAAAATATGAATTAAAAAAGATCCCTGGGGAATAATACACACTGACAGAAGTCGGAGTGTGGACATCCCCTGCTGACGAAGTTTAATTGGACAGAATGCATATGGGGAGGAGCTACGTTAGGATGACATCACCTGCTGCCATTCTGTGAGACGGAGATCACACAGAGCTCCGTCCTATGTATTGTGAGCCTTATACCATCGTTTTAAATGTGAGTAGGAACTTTTTATATGTATGGGGTATATATGGGGTATTTAACAGAGAGCACTTGGATCTTTTTTCATTCACATGTGTTGGGGGGACCATTTGGAGATTGGTACCTGCCTTTCTGATCATATTTTATCCCTAAGGGAACACACACTGTTGACTTCCTGTTAGTTCATGGGTCTATTGAACAAGGTGAGCGAGCAGGCATCTTGGTGGAGGGATTGTTACACATTATTGTGTCCTTGGATCTCTGTTTCCACACATGGATACTTTTTGCTGCTACTGTCTGGGCTTTATGGTTCATCCCGCCGAATATTTGAACTTCTGTTTTATTCATCTCTTTTCATTTCTGGAATTTTGATTAGTTTTTTTTTTGTGCCGCACTTCTTTTTATTTTTGATCTACCTTCAGGTGTTGTGATTACCCTTAAGTGTTCAGCTGCAAACTATTGTCCTTAATAATCTATTGTGTACTCGCACTGATTGCTCTTTCTGTTATATTGTAGACTGAAACATTGCACGCCAGTCTGACCAGCAGTCGATGACGTAACTGCTAAAAGCACCGCCCCAACTAAATTCATCTACAGACATCTTCAGGGGACAGTGGATCATCGCACTTTATCAAATCATGTGAGTTATTATTGTGATTTAACAGATAAATCAGTCTGTATAAGCAGTAAAGCATTATTTCTTATACACACTGTTGAACCTAAGGGGTAATCCACTGCATTGTGTAAAAAGGCTGTTTAATCCTGTCGCCTATGATCCTATCCTTCTTCCACTGTCCCCAATCCATTTCCTGATAAGACAGAGTCTTTGGAGTCACTCTGCACATGCTCACTTTGGTGTTTATTGCTATTTTTTTTTTTTCTTGGAAGGGTACATGAGATCGACAATCAGGGCCAATCAGCACTGTCCAGACAGAGGGTCAGGGGTCCTGCAGCCTCATAGGACAGTCAGAGTAGAATTAAAGCTTCTTCTGCAAGCTTTAACCTGACACAGATAGAAGTCACAAGACTGCTATACTGCTGATGAGAAGCAGTTTGTATTTACTAAAAAAAAATACATGTCTTTCTTAAATCAAATAAAATCATTGCTTATATTTTTCTTACACACATTATTATCTAAAGTATTCAAGCTATCATAAGCAGCAGCAGCTTCACTATATATATACTGTAAATCTTTGGAATAAGCGCAAATATATAACTTTTACAAGATACACTTTCATGCCTGTGTCTTCAAGCATAAAATATATATATTTAATTACCGTATTTATCGGCGTATAACACGCACCCTGATTTTAAGAGGAAAGTTTCAGGAAAAAAACTTTCCACAGCCCTGCACATCACACGGACCCCCTGCACATCACACAGACCCCCTGCACAGCACACGGACCCCCTGAACTTCACATGGACCCCCTGCACAGAACACGGACCACCTGCACAGCACACGGACCCCCTGCACTTCACATGGACCCCCTGCACATCACACGGACCACCTTCACAGCACACAGATCCCCTGCATATCACATGGGCCCCCTGCACAGCATCCATGCACAGTACAAGCCTCCTGGGACAGCGCTGCCAGCATACCTTTAGGGGTTGAGAAGCTCCTCCTGTGTCACAGTCATTGTAGATGGGGGCTTCTGTGTGCCTCAATTAAAGCTGCTTTCTACTTTCAATAGTTTTTTATTAGTTTTTACAAAGGCAACAAAGATACATGGTAAAACAGATTTTTAAAGGCACAAAGCTGAGGAGGAAACAAATATCAATCTCAAGGATAGCAATAGTATATTGTGTTCAGCTGCCTGGTTCTGGCACAATGCCCATCCGTGCCTCAAGCTTGTGTGAGAGAGGTGACGATCCCCCCCCACGGCACCCCGAAAGGGATCTAACTGTGCCAGGGAAGAGAGCCACTCCCCCAAAAACGTATCATTGAGGAAGCAGAGGGATGGGGAACTGGGCCAGACCCAAGTCATAATAGATCAACAATCAATAGTATTATGTGTTGAACGGTCAAAGCATTGAAACCGTCATTGGTGCCCCCAGTGCTCCCCACAGATAGGAGACATGGTCATGTCCTTTAAAAGCAATACAAAGCATAGCAACAAGGGTGTTTTGCCCGTGTATCAAACTTGAAGTGTATATGAGATAGAACAAAAACGAAACTCAAAAAACAAAAATTATAAAAAACAAAATAAGAGATAAGCATAGGTCAATAAGGAGAACAGAGGAGACAAAAGAGTGAGGAAGAAAGGGGAGGAGAGGAGGGAGATAGAGGGAGAGAGAAGAGGGGGAAGAGGCAAGAGGAAGTTCTTCAGTGACGGTGCGGGCCTCGCAGCTCTACTCAGTACCCGAGGAAGCGGAGGTGTCTGGCACCAGGGAGATGTATTTAAGCCAGGGTTCCCAGATGGCATCATGTTTGGAAACAGTGTCCAGAAGGATGCTAGTCGTCTTTTCCTGGGCCATTATCCAGGATATTTTTCTTTTAACCAGGGTAAAAGAAACGGAAGGCTGCTTCCAGGAGCGAGCAATGGTTAGTTTAGTACCAAGTAGAATGAACATAATGAGGCATTGGGTCAGTTTCGGTGTTCCTGGGTGACGGAAGTTAAGAAGAGCGATTTGAGGAGTCTGGGGAATGGGCCTATCTGTAAGTTTCCTAATAACGTGGAAAACCTTATTCCAAAGTCCCCTGAGCTTGGGACAATTCCACCATGTGTGCAGCATCGACCCCACGTGTCCACAATTACGGAAACACAATGGAGATGCGTTTGGGAAAATTTTTGCAATTCGAAGTGGAACGAGATACCACCTCATCAGTACTTTCAAGTTAGTCTCAATTAGAGTTATGTTCAATAAGCCTTTGTAAGCAGAGGTCGATGCTTTGTTCCATTCCCCCAGACTCCAGCTCTGACCCAGGTCCTTTTCCCATTCCCTCATGTAGAGAGTTTTGGAGGTTGTTGAGGCAAGTGTTCGGTAAATCACCGTTATTCCTCCCCGCTGCTCCGTAGCCTGACCACACCACATCTCATACGCCGTAACCGTCAGAGGATTAAGCGTAGAGGACCCCAGGGAACGAATAAAGTGAGAGATCTGGTGGAGTCTGAACCTCTCCGTGGTGGGCATTCCCAGTTTGTTAGAGCAATGGATGGGTGTTAGGGGCCCCATAGAGCTGACAAAATGTCCAATTCTGTAAAGCCCTCTATCCAGCCACCATTGAAATGCCTTAATGTCCATGCCCGGGGGAAAAAGAGGGTTTCGAAAGATATGTGAGAGTGGGTGCCAATGTGATATTAAAAGTGAATTTCCTTTAAGCGAATCCCAAAGATTTAGGGAGTGTGATAACGTTGGAGCCATAACAGCAGGTCTAGTTTTGGCAGGGCACCAAAGGAGGAAGTCCAGGGTGTATTGGGGAACAGCCTGCCTCTCCATATGCACCCAGTCAGGGTGTGCTATTTTAGAGTAAATGACAGAGAGTTGAGATAATTGAGCTGCGTGATGATACCAAAGCAGGTTCGGTAATCCGATCCCTCCCTGATCTCTAGTGCGATAGAGGGTCCCCTTAGCCACCCTGTGTCCTTTAGATCCCCAAATAAAATTTATTAGCTTAGATTGAAATTTTCTAATCTGATTCCTAGGAACAGGGATAGGCAGGGACCTAAATAAGTATAAAATGCGTGGCAAAAGTGTCATCTTAACAGCATTAACCCTACCTATCCAGGAGAGTCTAAGGTTATTCCATTGTGTAAGATCGTTGCCTAGTTTGTGAAATAGTGGAGGGAAATTAGCTGCATAGAGACCGTCCATTGAGGCCGTTAGGTTAATTCCTAGGTAAGGGATCGCCCTATCATGCCATTGAAATTGAAAGTTTTCTTTAAGTCGTGAGACCAAGCTAGCGGGCAAATTTATGTTCAAGGCTAGAGATTTTGCATAATTAACCCAGAGGCCAGATATTTTACCAAAATCATTGAGCACCTTGCAGATATTTGGTAGTGAAGTCAAAGGCGAAGTGACAAAAAGCAGCACGTCTTCAGCAAAGAGGGCACATTTATGAGTTTGGGGCCCACAACTCACTCCACTGATATCGGGGTTGTCCCTTATAGCAATGGCTAGGGTCTCAATGACGATGGCAAAAATCAGTGGAGAAAGGGGACAACCCTGCCTCGTACCCTTGCGAATAGGGAAGGAATCTGAGTAAAAGCCTTGCATTCTTATCTTTGCCTCCGGGGTGGCGTATAGGGCCTTAATTATGTTAAGGAAGGAGTGCCCAAAACCCCACCTCTGCAGGATAGGAGTCAGGAAAGACCAGGAGACAGTATCAAAAGCTTTCATGAGATCTAAAGAGAGTAGGAGCCCCGTCTGAGGAGGACCCCCATCCCATCCTGAATGAAGAAGGGAGACAATGTCAATCGCCCTCCTGATTTGATCGGGGCCCTGTCTTCCAGGTATGAAGCCCACCTGGTCCCTATGTATGTAAAGACTGATAAAATTGGAGATCCTGTCTGCTAAAATTTTTGTCAAAATTTTTAGATCATTATTGATCAATGAGATAGGGCGGTAGTTTGAAGGACAACTAGTGTCCTTGCCAGGTTTGGGGATAATTGTAATGAAGGCAGAGTTTAAGGCAGTATCAAGCTGAGATCCCGCTCGTAGTTGATTATAGAATCTAGTTAGATAAGGAGTAAGGGTGGCGGAAAAATGTTTGTAGTACGGGGCGGAAAAACCGTCGGGGCCAGGGGCTGAGTCATTGCGGAGATTTTTAATAACTAGAGTCACTTCGTCAGCTGATATTGAGGATTCCAAGTCAGCCCTGTGTAGGTCTGAGATCTTAGGTATATTTAGTGAGTTGAGAAAGGAGTCCCGAAGGGTAGGTGAATAGACCTTTCCGTCATCACTATATAGGGAGCTATAAAAGTTGTGGAAGACCTCTAGGATCTTTTGAGGGTTTTGTGACAGGGTACCATCACGAAGTCTAATTTTGGGTAAGGTGCGACATTTGATTTTAGGGGTCAGCCTATTAGCTAGGAGAGAACCCATCTTGTCCGTCTGGTGATAAAACCTACCCCCTACCCAGCGTAGACTTTTTTCCGCAATTGCAGTGAGGGAAAGGTTCAGGGCAGTACGCGCCGTGTCAAGTTTGTTCGCCGTGGTTGGACAGGGATTACGTTTGTGTAGTTTACTTAACAGTTGAAATTCCTTGTCTAATCGTTCAACATCCGTCTTATGAGCCCTACGAATCCTAGAGGCTATTTGGATAATTTTACCCCTAATAAAGGCCTTGTGCGCAGCCCATAATGTAGTAGGGGAAATATTATTGACATCATTTAACAAAAAGTATTCCTGCAGTCCCTTTTCAATTTCAAGAGCGTGAGCGGGATTACTAAGAATAGAGGCATTAAGTCTCCAACAAAACCCTTTACTGGGACCTGACGGCCTGTTCATGGTGAGCAGGAGTATGGAGTGGTCCGACCAGGCAGAGTCTTTAATGACAGACCTACTTACCAGTGGAACGTGGGTAGACAGCATAAAGAAATGATCGATTCTGGCATAGGAGTTGTGGGGGTGAGAAAAGTGCGTGTAGTCTCGCGCACGAGGATTTGTTTCTCTCCACACATCCACCAACCCTTGGTGAAAGATTTGTCGAGCCACATTGAGGCTCTGCCTGGTAGGACGGACGCGGTCCTTGCCCGGAGGTCGGGACTTATCCAGTCCAGCATCAAATGCAGTGTTAGAGTCTCCTCCATATACGGTCAGGCCCTCGGTAAGCGGGTTTAAGGTGTGAAAGAGGCATTTGAAAAATTTTGATTGCCCCCTGTTTGGGGAATAATAAGAGACAAATGAATAGAGTTGTTCATCAATAAAGCCTTTCACCAGCAAGAACCTACCCTCCGGATCCTTAAACTCCGAGAGTAGAGAAAACTGAGTCTTGCTGGAGAAAAAAATGCCCACCCCTTTAGTTTTGTTGTCAGAATTTGCCAGGTAAAATTTGGGAAATTTAGAGTGTATAAAAGAGGGAGTGTATGATTTGGGGAAATGTGTCTCCTGGAGGAATAACACATCTATTTTACGGTCATGGTAGGACTGGAAAATCTTCCGGCGTTTAATGGGTGAATTTAGCCCCTGAACATTATGGGAGGCAATGCACAGGGAGGGGCGAGATGTAGCGTGGTCAGCCATGGAGCAGAACAGAGGGTACAGCTAGTGATTCCCAATCACCTACCTTTATCTCAATGGGAAGCCAGGGGATCAGACGACCAGCATTCTCAGGGAAAGCAGCCTCCATAGTCCGGCCGGAGCACGAGTTCGCACACATAAAGCTGCTTTCTAGTGGACCCAGTCATGCGACTCTCCTCTGCTGTTTCATTGAGGGTCACATGCCCGCTATCCTCCTCCAATCAAAAGCTACAATCGAGGAGGAGGTGGAGTGGGAGGAGAACGGTCATGTGACCATCAATGAGCAGAGGAGAG
Source organism: Lithobates sylvaticus (assembly GCA_028564925.1). NCBI lineage: Eukaryota > Metazoa > Chordata > Amphibia > Anura > Ranidae > Lithobates > Lithobates sylvaticus. The sequence continues at coordinate 463,586,120 of CM053027.1, read as the reverse complement.
CCACATGACCGTGTAAACGAGAGATCTCAATTGAGAAGCCGCCTCCTCCAATAAAAATCTACAATTGAGGAGGAGGCAGAGCGGGAGGAGGAGAGCAGCCAGAACGAGCGGCTTCTGTTTACAGGTACCGGCATCGGGGGTGACGCGGGGGATACGGTGTGTGGGAGGGGGTTGGCATTTTCTGAACCAGGGCCAGAAAGGGCGGGGCGGCCAGCCCAACAGCCTCCCAATGAGGCGGACCGCCCGATCCCCCCCACCCCATCGGTTAAAAAAAAAAATATTGCCGTATAACACGCAGGCACGATTTACCCTCTGTTTTCAGGGGGAAAAGTGCATGTTATACGACGATAAATACGGTATGTTTTGTCTTTACTTATCCCTTGAAAGACACCAGTTTCAAATGTATAAACCTACTATATTCTTAATATGTAGTAAATAAGGCTTACATTTTGATATGCATACAGTATGAAGTGTTCACATACTTTTGGAATATTGGATTTCCATTTGACACAATGTAAAAATGTGGAACACACAATGCAAGATGTAGTTACAGGATTATCAATTCAGTCACAAGAGCAGTCTTTACCGAAGTATGTTGGCAGAAGTGCCATGTATAAGCAAACCTAGAGGATAAGTGGTTTAATGCCATGCATCTGTCATCTTGGGAAATTACTGATCTGCCTGGTTGCAATATGGGGAAAGTGATGGTATAGCCAGATTATAAGGAAGCTTTATGAACATTGCATCTTCAGTTGAAATCTGATACTCTTCGGTAAATGGAATTTAACGTTTCTTCAGGAGAATTTGATTCTGAATATATATGAAAAAAATTGCATAATTACCAAATTATGAATAAAAAAATACATCAGATAAAACACTTTAATAGATACAATTTGCAAAAATATATAAAGGAATCCCCCAAAGAAAGTGTTCCAAATGGATAGTGACAGCAGGTGAGCCCCTCCACTCAATCACCCTTCAAAAAGACCGGCGGGAGTAGGAAGCAAAGTCACCTGGTTGGGACACATATATATATGTGTGTGTATATATATATATATAGAAAAGGCATAAAGAGCTAGGAAATGTATATAATATATATAAACAGTTAAATATAGTAACCAAAAAAATTAAATACGATCAAAAATAGTCTTAGTGATTAGTTACATAATCCCACAGTCCATACAGCAAATAGATAGAAAATTGAAAATAGAAAAATAGTAATTAATTATAGTGGTCTTTTCTTACAAAATACTTTTGAGCAGCAGGGATAAACAAAGCTGTATTGCTGGTAAGCAATTAGATACACTTTTGTATAACCAAGGAAATACACCGTTGCCAAAACAGAAACTCTTGGGAGGTAATCAAAATAGAGTGCTAATTAGCAGCATATATGTAACAAAACAGTCCGGTTATGTAGCAAACATAGGGCTAAAAAATTTGCAGAGGCTGGCGTCTGAAATAAAGCACAGACAACATAGCCCAAAGAGCTTAGCCATATTTACATTAAATATCAAAAGTGAACAAAACTGAGATAGTAATAAGCCATAGCACTAAAGTGATTACCTCCTCAAGTATGATAGACCCAGAATGTGTGGCGTCGGTATATGTCCCAGTGCATAAATCAGCACTGCTACTACGTCAAAGGGATAATAATGTGTGATACCTATATAGGTCCCGGCCGGGGGCGCGTCACTCAAGGAGGAGCCACACAAGCCGGCCCGGCTGATGGCTACAGCTCATGTGCCAAAGAGCTCTGTCAGAGCGGCACCGATCGGCCAATGCGCCAGCAGCAGAGGCAGGAAAGGGAGGACCAAGAAGTCAACCTCATTCCCCATCAATCGCCGCACAGTAGAGCCCGGGTACCTGTCCAGACGATAAAAACATTGTCAGTGTAGCGTCTCCAAACCAGGACTTTGTCAACAAAGTCCGTAAATACCTCACTGAAAAAAAGATCCCACCCTCCCAGATACAGGCTTGCGTAGGCCGGTGCACAGCATGTGCCCATGGCCACTCCCTGTATCTGGAGGAAGTGGGATTCCATAAAACAAAACCAGTTATGTGTGAGGATAAACCACAACAATTTCAATATAAACTCATTATATTTCCACTGATGGTGGTGCTCCTCAAGAAGGAAGGTATGAATCATCCCAACTCCCTGCTCAAATGTATAGACCCTTTGCAGTTTTCATACCAACTAAGACTGGGGGTTGAGGATGTTATCATTTTCTTGGTAAATCAAATGTATGCACACCTGTGAGGGTCATGTTTTTTGACTTCTCCAGTGCTTTTGATACTATCAGGCCAGATATTTTGGGCGAGAAGCTAGCAGCAATACAGGTTAATGTTTCCCTTGTGTTCTGGATTGTAGACTACCTGACAGGAAGACCACAGTATGTGTGTTTGCAAGACTGTGTGTCATATAGGGTGATCAGCAATATTGGGTTTCCACAGGGGCAGTGTTGCCAACCGTAAGTATTTTTACTGGCAGCCAGTAAAAACAGGCAATTTTCGCCTGCCAGTAAATGCCAGTAAAAAGAAAAGGTTGCCAGTAAAAAATATGGCTGTGACGCTCGGCCTGGAGCCAGCCGAGACCATACAAGTATCTGCTACAGTGTGTTTGGGCGGCTCTGGTGGAGGCGGTGCCTGAACATGTCCTGTGATGTGATGGTGCAAGGAAGCAGAGTGTCCAGAGCCTTGTGTGTGGATCTGTGGGATGGGAGCAAGGCAGGCCAGAAGCGGAACCATCAGTGCTGTTTGGACTGGAGGGCCACCTGGCTTGGAGAGAGACTGTCACTGTGACTCAGGAGGGGACGTGTCGTGTCGATAATCTGTGCTGCTGCACACTGCTGTCAGTATCACTGTGAGAGTCAATTTCATGTGTGTGCCATTCTAATTTCTTGCCCTCCTGAATCCTGTCCCTGAGGTACTTACTTACTATATCGAAAATAAAATAAGAAATATATTTTTTGCCTTATTATCTACCTTTAATGACATTGCTAATTACATATTGTATTTGTTTGTAGCCTAAATAGTAAAATTTGTGCTTAAAACTGTAATTTTGTAACTTTTGGAAATGCCAGTAAAAACTTGGCTGTGCCAGTAAATTTTGGGTGCCGTGTCAGTAAATTTCAATCTGTTAGGTTGGCAACACTGCACAGGGGACAGTTCTCTCTCCTTCTTTTTACTGTCTACACCACTGATTTCAGCTACCAAACAGAGTCTTGCCATCTTCAGAAGTTTTCTGATGACTCTGCAGTAGGGGGATGTATCAGGGATGGGGAAGAGACTGAGTATAGTACTGTGGTGGAGAACTTTGTTAGGTTAATCATCTGTACCTAAATGTATCAAAGACAAAAGTGCTGGTTGTGTATATCAGAAAGAGGAAGCCACCAGTGACCCCAATCTCTATCCAAGGAGTGGATGTGGATGTAGTAGAGAGTTACAAGTGTCTGGGGGTGCTCATAGATAATAAGCTGGACTGGAGCAAGAACAATGAGGTGCTTAATAGGAAGGGCCAGAGCCGTCTCTACTTTTTGAGGAGACTGAGGTCCCTTAACATCTGCTGGACGATGCTGAAGATTTTTTATGAATCTGTGGTGCACAATGCACCACAGAGCGACACAGGAAATATATTTTTGCCTGTGGCAATCAAGATATATAATTATTTTCTGTGAGGCCTCAAGGTGAAGATTTAATTCTGGTTGTTTATGATCAGGATTTTGTGTTGTTTTTATAGTATGTTGGTTATTATCTGGGGTGTTAGAGAAAGTGGTGTATTATTTGTATTTGTTAGTTTGCCCGTTATTTTAATCCGTGTTATGTATTCTACAGTATGTTGTATTTTAATTGTATGGATGTTTTATTTGTATTGTATTTTTTAATTTTGTTATTTGGTGTTAATGGCTGTTATTGGTAATTGTGTTGTGTTTTTGCATCTTGTTCAGTCTATTGTTGTGATTTTGTGTTGTCTTTGTTAAGTGTAACTGTGTCATAACAATTTCCCAATTTCCCTTTGGGATTAATAAAATATTCTGTATTCTGAATATTTGCAAGAAGGATCAGAAGAATTATTTATTGTAGGGTCTTTAAAGGCATTTGGTTTGGGATTATGGGTTATATTTGATATTGCTGGCTAGTAAGGGGTCTACTTTGTCATAGTAGTGTTGTGTATTCAGGCATGTTGCCTACAGTATGTTAGTTAAAAAGTTGGCTGGCCCAGGCCTGAGAAGGGTTAATGTTCAGCACTGCTGTTCCTGGGCTTTTTAGACCCTGCCTAACCACCATATTATAAAGGAGGTCGAAGGCCGAAGTGTCGCTGTCTCTGGATCTTGCTCATCCCTGTTCCTCAAGATATTGTAGCTGTCATGGAGCACTGAGAGGAGCCGCTGGAGTACTACCTTGTCTTGCAGGATGCCACTAATGGACTACTACCTTGTTGAGCTATGCCTGGGCAGCCTCGTTGAGTTAGATCGGAAATATTCCACTGTAATGTTCTGGTTGGACTGTGACACAAAATGTTCAGTAAAGTTGCATCAACTGTTTTAAGCCTGGTCTAAAGTAATTTAAAGGGATGCATGAAGGTTCCTGGCGTATAAAAAAACAAGGGTCAGTAAAGCACATGTGGAGTATTAAGCAAAGCCATCACGGAAGGTGTTCTCAAAAAGACAATCAGGAGAAGTCATATAGTTGCTATGGGTAATCAGAAATAGTGCAAGGTAAATTGCAGCCAGTCAGAAGTGTGGTACCTGGTGCAGGTGACAGGTTCTCCAGTAGCAAGGGGGTCAGTGATCTAGCTCCCCCCTAGTGGTCATCTGGACTGGGATCAAATTCACGGTATGGAGACCTTGTGTGCCTGGGATGGTATGGGAAGGACTTAAAGAGTGCATATATTAGGTCCACGCTGGGTGCACAGTGGGACCCCATTCTGTCACTACCTGTGAGGTGACAGAGGTAAGCCGAACTGGTGGAGAGCAAGAAGGCTCTATGTTGTCCCCTCTAAATGCAACAAATATCAAGCTAAATTGTGTAGTTACATAGGACAGCACTTCTACAGAAGGGACTCTGTGTAAATAATTACTGCACACTGTGTGAAGCTCATCTCTGAGCTGGGGAACCGCCATAATGTTTTATGCTCACATGACCGCAGTTCTGGCCTTTTTCCAGGCATTGATGAGCACGCTTCATGCGAAAGCTAACCCCACCATCAGGGTGAGTGGTCCCACCCACATGTATACATTAAGACATGCTACAGTTTATCAAGGTTTATTCCTTTTCAACTGTGGCATAGGTTGAGGGTGCATGATCATGGTTGGGTTAATAGGTCATTCTCTATGGTATTCTTAGTTTGGTGATAAGCTAACGCTTAAGAGCTAGTTTAAACTTCTGGAGTCTAGATGACTCCTGAATTTATTAGCTCCTTAGAGCTCGCCTATATAGTAGCTGTGATTTGGACCGTATTAATGTTTTGTTAAAATTCTGGTATTATAACAGCAGTGGGCTGAGTGATAGAGACTGAGCTATCTAGGTGAGCCCCATACTTGGAGGTTTTAATCAATGTCGAGGATACAAATTAGATTATTTGAATTTCCAAGAGGAATGGTCCTTTGATTCAAGTGTGTTTAAATGAAGACATAATGAAGCACCAGCTTAGGCAGTCAAATGCTGTATTTGCATCTAAATTTATTGAGACCTTTTTCTATCTACAACATTTACTATATCAACAGCCTGCATGCTATTATCTTCTGCATGTCTGAGGGGCATAAAGTCAATTGATCTTTGTGGATTACAGTAAGCCATGGCTTAGCTAATCATTGTTGCATATATTTTTATTAGTACAAACAGCACTATAATTGCCAATAGTTATATGTGTTCCTACTCCACCCTCCATTAGTGTCTAACCCCCTGTCTGACTTGTCTGCCCCATTATACTCTAATTCTCCATCCCCCAATCCCAGATTAAATGCTCCTCCACCCTTCCCAAATGAAAACTCTCCTCAAACTGAACCCAAGTACTGTATGTTCAGCTCATCATTACTTACTAAAGAAATGCACCTGGACTGCTACCACCCATTCTAAAAAACTTAACACATGACATTTATTCCAGGACTATGCTTTAAAAACTGATTTTTTCAGAAAGGAACACAAAACCTGGACCCTCAAACAATCGTAAAATAATATATGATGAAAAAACATTTTTAACTATGTTTCCTGCACTCGGGTAAATTAATGCTTGGAGAGAGTCAATGGATACCTTTAGTCCACAACAATAACTGTTAAACATCATGGAAAGTCTGTATGAACAACTATCTTTTGAGCATCATTAGGTCCAATAATTGCTTGCCTGTTTGAATGATTATTCCTTGGTAAAAGTCCAAGGAATATGAGTTCATTTCAAAGGACCATAACGTTTAGGCAGATATACTACCACATTTGTTTTTGTGAAATATTTGTTGCAATACCATCAAATTAACAACATGTGCACATCACCAAGGTAACCAAAATAAACCAAAATTAAGAATCTCACAGTCAATGAAATGGGTAATGCATTGTTATTAGCATGTTAGTTTGATATGTGTGATACAATAACTTAAACGTATCAGTTGTATATTTTTTCTGATCTTTTCAACACCTTTGGTTTTGTTCATATAACCAGGGCCAAAGATATATCAGTTGATAAAACATTCAGGTAGACTGACTACATTTTTAGTCTGACTATGTTGTCAAGATTGTTTATTACTCATAGCCTGCCAGAAACAGCTTTCCTACTGCACTGGGACTGATATTAAGCCACAAATGGTCATTTCATAGATAAAACGTGTATATAAATAATCCAAGCAAAGCACTGCAGTGCAGTGTATTTTCAGTTCACTTTTTGTTCAGAACTCCTGCACTCTCTTTAATTTATGTTTTTCTAAAAACCAAAAGAAAAGAAAACATTGCTCATGTTTGTTTGTATCATATTATTTATGGATCCAGCATATATAATAACCATAGCAATGGGAAAAAAAATACAAGTTTGGAATATTCTATTTATCCATGGACCTGATATTGTCAACTCTTAACAAAGAAATAAAAAAGTGATGTTGGTTTTTGGAGGTACATGGTTTGAATCTTATGGTTTCTGTGATTTAGCATAAAGATAAAATATAGCAGATTTGATATGTTATTGAAAATGTATGGCTTAACACAAGCAGTTGTCATTCTGGATATACAGTATCTCACAAAAGTGAGTACACCCCATTTTTGTAAACATTTTATTATATCTTTTCATGTGACAACACTGAAGAAATTACACTTTGCTACAATGTAAAGTAGTGAGTGTACAGCTTGTATAACAGTGTAAATTTGCTGTTCCCTTAAAATAAATCAACACACAGCCATTAATGTATAAGTGGAAATGTCCAAATTGGGCCCATTAGCCATTTTCCCTCCCTGTTGTCATGTGACTTGTTAGTGTTACAAGGTCTCAGGTATGAATGGGGAGCAGTTATGTTAAATTTGGTGTTATTGCTCTCACTCTCTTATACTGGTCACTGGAAGTTCAACATGGCACCTCATGGCAAAGGACTCTCTGAGGATCTGAAAAAAGAATTGTTGCTCTACATGAAGATGGCCTAGGCTATGAGAATATTGCCACGACCCTGAAACTGAGCTGCAGCACGGTGGCCAAGACCATACAGTGGTTAACAGGACAGGTTCCACTCAGAACAGGCCTCGCCATGGATCACCAAAGAAGTTGAGTGCACGTGCTCAACGTCATATCCAGAGGTTGTCTTTAGGAAATAGACTTGTGAGTGCTGTAAGCATTGCTGCAGAGGTTGAAGGGGTGGGGGGGTCAGCCTGTCAGTGCTCAGACCATACACAGCACACGGCTTCAAATTGGTCTGCATTGCTGTCATCCCAGAAGGAAGCCTCTTCTAAAGATGATGCACAAGAAAGCCGACAAACTGTTTTCTGAAAACAAGTAGACTAGGGACATGGATTACTGGAACCATGTCCTGTGGTCTGATGAGATCAATATAAACTTATTTGGTTCAGATGGTGTCACGCGTGTGTGGCGGCAACCAGGTGAGGAGTACAAAGACAAGTGTGTCTTGCCTACAGTCAAGCATGGTGGTGGGAGTGTCATGGTCTGGGGGTTCCTTGAGTGCTTCGGCACTGGGGAGCTACAGTTCATTGAGGGAACCATGAATTCCAACATGTACTGTGACATATTGAAGCAGAGCATGATCCCCTCCCTTTAGAGACTGGGCCGCAGGGCAGTATTCCAACATGATACTGACCCCAAACACACCTCCAAGACAACCACTGCCTTGCTAAAGAAGTTGAGGGCAAAGGTGATGGATTGGTCAAGTATTTCTCCAGACCTAAACCCTATTGAGCATCTGTGAGGCATCCTCAAATGGAAGGTGGAGGAGTGCATGGTCTCTAACGTCCACCAGCTTCATGATGTCGTCATGGAGGAGTGGAGGAGGACTCCTGTGGCAAACTGTGAAGCTCTGGTGAACTCCATGCCCAAGAGGGTTAAGGCAGTGGTGGAAAATAATGGTGGCCACACAAAATAATGACACCTTGAGCCCAATTTGGCCATATTCACTTTTGTTGCCAGCGGTTTAGACATTAATGGCTGTGTGTTGAGTTATTTTGAGGGGACATGAAATCTAAACTGTTTTACAAGCTGTACACTCACTACTTTACATTGTAGCAAAGTGTAATTTCTTCAGTGTTGTCACATAAAAAGATAGAATAAAATATTTACAAAAACGTGAGGGGTGTACTCACTTTTGTTAGATACTGTATGTCCCTAGGTGCGTACTACCATAATTATTTGTACCAATAGGTGCATCCATACCCTCCCAGCTACAGAAGCTGTCAGCCTTCCATAAAGTTTGACAGGCTGTCAGGAGTGGGGCTGGACAGTGTACCGCATACACTGGGGTTAAACACTTATGCCGTGTACACACAGTCAGACTTTCCGATGGAAAATGTGTGATCGGAGCTTGTTGTTGGAAATTCCGACTGTGTGTAGGCTCCATCGGACAGTTTCCATCAGAATTTCCGTCACACAAAATTTGAGATCTGGTTCTCGAATTTTCCGACAACAAAATCCGTTTACGTAAATTCCGATCGCGTGTAGACAATTCTGAAGCACAAAGTGTCACGCATGCTCCGAATCAAGCAGAAGAGCAGCACTGGCTATTGAACTTCATTTTTCTCTGGTCTTCGTATGTGTTCTACGTCACCACGTTCTTGGCGTTTGGAGTTTCCGACCAACTTTGCGTGACCGTGTGTATGCAAGACAAGTTTGAGCCAACATCCGTCTGAAAAAATCCCATGGATTTTGTTGTCGGAATGTGCGATCGTGTGTACGCGGCATTAGTGTGCAAGGGGCCTTATCCTGCTGAATACCACTTCTGGTAAATATTGTAGTTATTAAAACAAATATATGAGAAAAAGCACTAATCAAATGCTGCTGCATGCTACTCCCACAGGTTCTGGTCCTCTGATAGCGCACGTCTGACTTAATAACAAATCTCAAAGTGTTGAAATGGGGCCACAGAATGTTTATGTTAGCTACAGTATTTACAATGCAAAGACTGGTTTCAGCTCAATCGCCTCTCATAGTCTACACCCCTCATACAGATAAGCCCTATCAGAGTGAAAGTGTCAGAGAGGTGTGTTCTATGGGAGGAGATTGAGCTGAAGCCAGTCTTTGGATTTGAAATAATGTTACTAACATCAACAGTGTATGGTCCCATTACAACAATTAGAATTGTATCAAAACAACTAGTCAATGTTTTATAAACTATCACTACTTGTGCTTTTTGTCAATCTAGGGCAGTACCTCTAAACAGTTTATACATTGGGTTTCAGTCAGTCTCTAACAACTTAGAAATACCTGCTCTGTGTTTACGTAAGGCAAGGTGCCACAATTCTGCTGCAATAAGATTTAATTGCCTCTGTTGTGAACTTTGAAAATTTTCTCCAAAATGTCTAGAGCTATAGAGGTGAACAGATATTGTTTTAAAGTGCTTTTACTGCTTGTTCAGAATATGTAAATACTTTAGTATTCCAGTATTGCAAAGTACAGAAACAGGTTCACTTTAAACTGTTTCTAAAACCAATAACAAAAAATTTTACATATTGCAGCTGACCAGTTCCTATATGTGGTGGTTTAATTGGCAGATGTTTTCTTTCTTTTTTTTCTCACCTAATGATCCTTCCAGCCATATATTTCTTGTCTTAGGGTTACAATACAAACATATCATACTGTATTAATGGGAGAGCAGCATTGTCACTCTTGGATAGGGCTACAGGACACTTCCCACTTCTCTTTCTCTTAAAATAGATGTACAGTATGTGTTTTGTAGTCCACAGAGAGAAAGCTGGGAACATTTATAACTGATAAAAGTGCAACTTGGGCAAAGAAAAGGGAAGTTATCAGCACACATCCTAAAATAAATTATAATAACATTTTATAACATAATAACATTTTCACAACAATGTATGTGAGTGCTACCCCAAAATGTTGACTACACAGTAAACAATACATCATATTTATTCTTTTAAAATCATATGGAATCCATGTAAGCCTAAACATGTTTATTAGATAATAAAACGTATCTTTAATTCAGCATAAAATAAATTCTAAAAACAAAGCACAATTTTCATGACCTGGAAGCTCTCTAGTTTCATCTTGTACTCAATTTCATAATGGCCCACTCGTCTATGTAAAATCACCATTGAAGCACATATTACAAAATGGCACTTATATACTTTGACTTTTTAGATTGTTTTTGTGAAAAAGGTTAAAACATAGGACTGATTAACTATTATTGAAAAAAACTATTTAAATCCCATTTAACGTTAAAACTAAAGGGGACATACATTTTTAAATATATATCCATTTTGTTTCCAAGTAAGAGACCCCCTGTGTGAGATTTTTAGGTCTATCATTCAGTAGTTCCTCACATTCCAACTGAGAGACAGATATTATAACAGTTTGCAGTTCTTCATCATCGTATCCCTTTGCTATGATTTTGTTTTATAACATTAGCTTTTTCAAAAAAAAAATGTTTGAACAATTTTTTTCTAAGGCGTGTAAACTGTTCTTTGGGTATGTTGCGTAACCTCAAAATGTAGTGGCAGTTGCATAATGATATATACCCATTTTTATCAGTTTAAAAAATATATATATATATATATTCTTGTATATAATAAGTTCCATTGTTTGGATATGGTGATATCTGAAAAATGTTTCTCTGATTCACTGACCTCACCTGACCATTTTATCCCTAGATCATTGTTATAAAGATACCCCATGAACTTGGGGGCATGTCCGGCCGACGCTGTAGATGGCTGCTCTCCTCTGAGGCTCAGAGATTTCCCCAGCTACATAAGACTATGACAACGATTTATACTACTGACGCTGTGGCTTACTCCCTGCTACCTCCAGCGACCATGACCCACCGAAAGCAAAACCCAAATGCCCACAAAAGCTGACAGACTTCTTCCTGACCCCCGGCTCGGTTCCCGACCAAGATGGCGCCGGTGCTTCACAGAGCTCACCTTCTTTATCACAGTTGCAAGGAGAACAGGCACGAGACAAAAGACTGGCATTTCCTCTCTTTGAGGGTGACCCTGGTAAGTCATCTCCTCCTTTACCTCCCACATCCCGCAGTCCACTGAAATCCAGGCCCTGGATAGAAGGTCCTGATCAGGACACACATGCACACTCCTCTCCCCCTCCCTCATGCCTGCTCTGTAGATGCAATCAGCCATCAACTCATTTTCTGCATCTGATCAGCCAGTGTCAGAGCTGTCTATGAAAAATATGCTACTATCTCTGAGGCAGACCCTACACACTGATCTGTCTGCAGTCATAGTCCCTCTATCCAATACAGTGCAGGAACATGAGCAAAGAATACCACACGTGGAAACCAAAATAGCTGAGTTTTGCACAGCCCACAATGATTTATTGGATCCTCACACTGACCATGACACTGAGTTACATCAAATGAGACTGAAAATCGCAGACCTTGAATACCGCACTAGACGAAACAACGTCAAATTTTGTGGTATTCCAGAATCGGTCACACTGGATACACTGGTCCCCTATATTCAGCAACTTATAAAACAACTTATCCCATCATTTACTGGTCTTGAAATGGCAATACATAGGGCCAATAAAATACCCAAACCTGCTTCCTACCTAGAGCTGATGGGTACACTAATGAGTACTATAAACTATTTGCTTCCATTGTCTCTCCGCATCTATCTGACCACTTCAATTATGCTGCATCCTCTGGCTCACTTCCTAAAGATATGTTAAATCTGTCATTACTAAAATTCCCAAGTCTGGCAGGGACCCTCAAGAGGTATAGAACTATAGATCTATAATGCTTATAAATACAGATGAAAAATTGTATGCCAAAGTAATAGCAAGAAGACTGCTTACATTCATCCCCTCACTAATACCCCCCGACCAGATGGGATTCATCCCAGATTTATGATTTAGAAAACAAGAAAACACCTTCTCTGCTTCTATCTTTAGATTTGATTGAATACATTGGGGGTTCTTGCAAGCAGTATTGGAGAAATGTGGTATCACAGGCTGGTTACAAACTGCTATAATGTCACTTTACTCTTCCCCCATCGGCCAGGGTCTTAACAGATGGTGTGCTCTCCAAGCCACTAGACATAACTAATGGCATCCGGCAAGGATGCCCATTATCCCCCATAATATTTGCACTCCTTATCGAACCCCTTACTGACAAAATACGAGCAGACTCTCACATCTCAGGCATTTCGTTCCAAGGGACTGAACATAAAATTAGTCTCTGTGCGGATGTTATAATCCTGATTGTCTCTAACCCCTCCCAGTCTCTTCACTTGATATGTACTATCTTATCCAAATTTGCTGAAGTTTCCTATTATAAACTAAACAAATCAAAGTCAATGATTCTAAATCTGCACATGCCTCTGGTCACACAAAATGTTCTTACTAAAATGTTCCCATTTAGCTGTGCTAAGAAATCCATCCCATATCTAGGTATTAATCTAACCCCTTCAACTACCCAACTATTCAAATGTAATCACAGATCACTAATCCAGTCCATATCCAAAGATCTACTATCCTTTCAATCCTTTGACACATCCAAATTGGGACGAATCGCAGTGGTCAAAATGTTCATACTCCCTAAACTACTATATCTATTCAGGACTCTCCCAGCCCACTTCCCTCTAAGTTTTTTCTTGCTGTCCAAAAACAAATAAACCAATATATTTGGGAATCTAAATGCCCTAGATGCTCCACTCACCTCCTATATAGACCATTAAAAAGAGGTGGAGCTGCTCTCCCTCATATTCACCTATATTACATTGACACCCTATTCGACCAGATGTATTTCTGGTAGCACCCAACCAAGGAAAAAACTTGGTCACAGATGGAACCACCATCATTTCACCCACTTAACCCACGTAAGTTTCTCCTCCTGAGCTCTACTTACGCTAAACACCATGCCTTGAGCCACCCTTGCATTAAAGCATCCATTGAAGCTTGTACCTTGCTATTATCTTTCAAATTCCCAGTACTCATATCATTAGCTCTACCTGTTGATATCCTTAAAGTTATAATACCTGATCTAAATTTAACACCTTGGACAAATAGAAAGACCTATAACCTTCAAGACCTCTATGTAGGCGATACATTACTGCTCCTCCGTGCCTTGCAGAGCACCTTTGTCTTACCTACCTCTGAATTCTATACATATATAAGAATTTATCACTACCTGCGCACCTCTACAATCCCTCTAGCACCACCCTTCCAGCCCCTATTTTGCAGTTCTATGACAACCCCAACTACTTAGGACATGGAATATCCTTTTTTTATTCCTATCTCAATAACCTAAAATTTCCCATTATGACACCTTCCTTAAATAAATGGAATCTTACCCTTGGCAGTAATATGCCTGACCTCTCTTGGCAGAAAATATTCTCATACACCACCAACCCTCCCGATATACGAATCACTGGGAGTCTTATCTAAAAATCCTTCACCCCTGGTATTTTACGCCCTTGAAACTTTCAAAAATGTACTCCAACACTTCGCCCCATTGCTGGCACCAGTGCAGAGACCAAGGTTATCTAATACATATTATGTGGTCCTGCAAATCCCTTTATAATATTATATTGGAATAAAATGTAAAAATTGGTAGCAATCCCAGGACAATCATTATCCATATATACCATGCAGCAAAATTGATGATTACTTGACTGTGGAAAACACCCAAAATACAAAATATCTACTATCAGAAATCAATCACTTCTACTTCACTTTGTTACTTGCATACACGTCAATTTGCCATATACGTTTTTGCTATTCTTGTTTGCCTAAGTCTTGTCCTTCACAGAATCATCTGTATGATTTCTAAGTGTGATCTCAGGTACAGTCATACCCCACTTTTAAGTACTAGATGGGGTTTATTTACTAAAGCTGGAAAGTGAAAAATCAGGCTCACTGCTGCATAGAAACCAATGAGCCTCTAACCCCAGTTTGTTCAATTAAGCTTTGGTAATAAAACCTGGAACTCATTGGTTTCTATGCAGACGTGAGCCTGATTTTGCACTTTCTAGCTTTAGTAAATAAACCCCATTGTGTACTTAAAAGTGGGGTATCCCTGTACTTAACATACGTATGTTTAAACTTAATAAAAATTAAATCAATACATTTTTATTGAGCAGAAAAAAAAATGCGGTACATGTGGCTCTTTCACAGTAGCAATAACAATGACATTTAGAAGGCTCAAATATGGCAATCATAAATATAGTTTATAACACATCTTCTTATCATTACATAAATCAATACATTATATTTAAATGTTTTCACGCAAGGCCACATTTTCCCCACTAAAGGGGGCACCCAGAATGGTATAAACCAAAGAAAGAGAAAGAGGTAGGAAAAAAAAGGAAAAAGGGGGGGATATTTTTTTAGAAGTTAGAGTAGCGTCCTATAGAGCGGGTCAGCCAAATACGACAAGAAAAAGAACTATGTTTGATCGCTCAGTATTGACTATTCCTAAAAAGCAACCATGTGTGATTTTCAGAAATGTATCAATTTATATTCCCTATAAAAGACAGAAGCAAAGGAGAATCATGAAATTCTATTCAGGGTGTCCATACTTCTCTAAACTTGAGGTGGTTTTCATTCGCTATGGCTACCAACTCTTCCATCCACATTATATTATTAATTTCCACTACCCATACTCATATTGATGATATTGATGGAGATTTACAGTGTAGTGGGGATCAATGCTCTCCCTGTTATCAACAGGAATCAAAATACTTCAATTTTAATGGATTGAATCGATCCCAGTATCATAGAAAGGAGAGCTACCTCTGGGGTCTTAGGCCATATCTTACCTATGATCAGATGGGTAAACAGGAATATAGCCTGCCAGAAAGATTTTATTATTCGACAGGACCACCACACATGTTGGTATGATCCTCTTGACTCCCCGTTCCTCCAGCATAGATCCAGTATAGCCTTATTGATCTTTTTTTAAAAGAGTCAGGGATTGATGCCATCTAGTTAATAGTTTATAATTTATTTATTGTGAATGGGATGCTCTAGTGGATTTGAATGTGAGAGCAAAGGCTTTATCCCAGTCCTCCTGAGCCAGACTATCACCTAGTTCCCTCTCCCAGTCTTGAACATAATAGAGGTGTGAGATAATAGATTGCCATATATTTTAGATCAGGCATGTGGACACTTTGAGTCAGAAAGACACAGCTCCTCAATCATAGTCAGAACCCCACAATGTCAATCCTTAAAGGATAAGTTCACCTTTGTTCATTTTTTTTCTAAATTCCAGCTCCCCTATATACCAATAGAGCATTTATGTACTTTTTTTGCAAAAATATCAATGATGTCCAATAAATCTACAGACACTTACTTTACTTGTCCTCATCCATGTTTCCAGACATATCCATTAGTAATGTTGCTTCCTGATCAGACTATAGGTTATGACTCAGGAAGGAGTGGACCAATTGACCTCATTAGCACACACCCTGCATCATCCACCTGCCCATTCCTAGCTGCATGTTTTTTAAATGAAATGCAATCAATCAGTGATCACCCTTCTTACTAAATACACAATATACAATCAGATTGCATAGTGTATGGCCATCTTTATACAAGCACATAGGAGGAAGTGGACAGAAACCCTCAGCTGTCAAGCCTCGTTCACAACTCTGCATAGCGGGAACTCACATTCCCACATGCCTCTTGGTGAGGTGGGGAGGCGGTTTGGAGCATTTTTCACTTATGACACATAGGGCAGCCCATCCCCATGAATGGGCTGCCTTACACACAGCAAACGCCCCAAAGAAGCTTCAGATTTCAGATTTTTTTTTAAGGCGGAGCTTGGTGCATTTTTACTGCGATTTTTGGTGCAGCGCATTTTTGAAATGCAAGGAAACACACAGATGTGAATGAAGCCTCATTGTTCTTGTGTTACCACATCAATTTCACTTTCAGGCTGCATTCACATATAGCATAGTGGGAGCGCACATTTTGTGGCTCGTTTTTTTCCTGTGACACGCATAGGGCAGCCTGTTGATTTCAATTGGCTGCACTACATGTAGTTAATGGGACATTTTGGCATTTTGTGGGTTGCGTGTTTTTTACTTTTGCAGCATTTGCCCCTCTTTTTTTCACATGGCAAAATGTGTGTTTGCTTCTGTGTTTGGTGTGTCATTAACAATTAATAGCACTGAAAGCGCAACTAGTCATTTTAGGTATATAAAGTTGGCTATACACTAAACAATATGATTGTACAATCTCCTTTAGATTTATCAAATTTATATAATAGGAGGAAACACTTATCTAGTCAATCACACTGTATCCAATCAGGCAGGCCCTTACACTACATAGTTGATGGCAGATCTAAAGGAGATTGTACAATATAATTGTATAGTGTATGGGGAACTTTACAGAACCCAGTAGACCATTCTACTGTTTTCAATACTACAGCTCTAACCACATCTCATCTCTCATCTCCTGCACACTTCAAAATGCCAAATGAAAGTGCTATGCAAGATTAAACTTAAAGGCTAACTTCTCCTTTGTTCACCTTTTTTTCTAAATTCCAGCTCCCCTATGTACCAATATACCATTATTGTACCTTTTTTTGCAAACATATCAACGTTTTCCATTAATTCTACAGACACTTACATCACTGTCCTCATGGATGTTTGTACAATCAGATTGCATAGTGTATGGCCATATTTATACACCTAAAATTACTAGTTGTGCTTTCAGTGCCATTAATTGTTAATGGCACACCAAACACAGAAGCAAACACACATTTTGCCATGTGAAAAAAGGAGAGGCAAATGCTGCAAAATGCACAGTAAAAAACATGCAACCCACAAAATGCTAAAATGTCCCATTATCCACATGTAGTGCAGCCAATTGAAATCAACAGAATGCCCTATGCGTGTCAAAGGAAAAGCAAGACACAAAATGTGTGCTCCACTATATTAGATGTGGATGGGGCCTGAGAGTGAAATTGGTGTGTTAACACAAGAACAATGATGCTCTATTCACATCTATGCATTTCCTTGCATTTCAGAAATGCGCAGCACCAAAAATCACAGAAAAAAATGCACCAAGCTCCACACAAAAAAGTTCTGAAGCTTCTTTGGGGCGATTGCTGTGTGTAGGGCAGCCCATTACGGTGGATGGGCTGCCCTATGTATGTACTTGTATAAAGATGGCCATACACTATGCAATCTGATTGTATATTGTGTATTTAGTGAGAAGGGTAATCACTGACTAATTGTATTTCTTTTAAAAAATGTAGAGCTGGGATTGGGTGGGTGGATGATGAAGGGTGTGTGCTAATGAGGTCAGCTGGTCAGCTCGTTCCTTGATCATAACCTATAGTCTGATCAGGAAGCAAGACATTACTAATGGATATGCCTGGAAACATGGATGAGGACAAGTAAGTGTCTGTAGATTTATTGGAAAGCATTGATATGTTTGTTAAAAAAAGTACATGAATGCTCTATTGGTACATAGAGGATCTGGAATTTAGAAAAGAAAAAGTGAACAAAAGGTGAACTTATGCTTTAACAAGCCCTTCAAAAAAATGACGTAATTGAAAATGTTGTAGCCATTGTCCACTAAAAAACGGGAGAGAGAGCTAAGCTCTCCTACTGATTTCAAGCCCTTCTGATCAAGTGCCTGCCATATGGGCGATGGGCGTATTGGTTGCCAACATAGAAATCCCAACATGAAATTATCCTATATTTTGTAATGGCCTTGTTCCAGACATATAGAAGTGAGGAAAATAAGAGCGTTAACTGCTAGAGGTGGGTGGTCAATAGGCATCAACCATGGGAGGGAGGTAAATGGTACAGGCAATAGATCCAACTCAAGAGTGACCTGAGTTGGATCTGTTTAACAGGGCCATGGTGAAACCAATCCAGTACCCTAAGTACTGCCGCGGTGTGGTATAATTCTAAGTGAGGTAAGCCTGCACCACGACCCTCTCTTTACCAGGATATCATATTTAAGTCTAGCTATGTATCTAGGCCAAATGTATTTAAGTAGAATGGACCGCGCCAAACAAAAAAATGAATGTTGCGCCCATTGAAATGGAAATTTATCGACGAGAAGATTCTGAGTACCTACAGGAAGGGAAACGTCTAGGCAATATGATTTTGTTGCATTAACTTTAAAATTTCTCAAGGAAGCAAAATGCTCTAGTTCCTTTAAAAACGAGGGAAAGACTATTAATGGATTGATAATATGCAGTAGGAGATCGTCCTCAAATAAGCTTATTTTGTATTGCTTGCCAGCGATGTCTACACCATGAATTGAGTTATTAGCGTGTATAGCCATCGCCAAGTGCTCCATTTCAAGTATATAGAGAAGTTGCGAAAGGGGGCATCCTTGTTGGGTCCCTCTAGAGCAGGGGTCTTCAAACTATGGCCCTCCAGTTGTTTAGGAACTACAGTTCCCATCATGCTTAGTCATGTCTGTGAATGTCAGAGTTTTACAATGCCTCATGGGATGTGTAGTTCCACAACAGCTGGAGGGCCATAGTTTGAGGATCCCTGCTCTAGAGATTTGAACAGAGTCCGTAAGCAAGCCACTTACCCTAATACAAGCTGTTGGACAGGAATATAGGGCCATTATTTTATCAATCATGTCCAAAGGTAAACCAATTTGCTCAAGTGTTGATTTCAAGAATTCCCAATCTAGACGATCAAACGCCTTTTCGGCGTCCACTTAGAGAAGGCATAGAGGAACCTTCCATGACTGGCAGTAAGGGATAAGAGACAATATTTTAATAGTATTATACTTTGCTTCGCTGGTGGAAATAAAACTAACTTAATCTAAGCTAATGATTAAAGGAATGACTAATTGGAGTCTATCTGCTAATAATCTAGCATAACTTTTCAGATCCACGTTAAGTAAAGAAATAGAATGATAACTTGAGCATTCAGTAGGATATTTCTGGTCTTTATGGATAAGAGTAATATGGGCTTCCTGTGATTGTTGAAGAAAAGAACATGTAGTGGAAAATTTATTGAAAATACTATCAAGAATAGGAATTAGAGCCTCTTGGAAATTTTTATAAAATATACTTGGGAGACCGTCTGGTCCTGGACTCTTACCTTATGGCAAGCCTTTATCATCTGGCATATTTCCTCTGTCGAGAAGGAAATATTTAATGAATTGACAGTAAATTTTCAGATCCACATTATTTAAAGAAATAGGACGATAACTTTAGCATTCAGTAGGATCTTTCTGGTTGTTATGGATAAGAGTAATGTGGGCTTCCTGTGATTGTCAAGGAAAAGAACATTTAGTGGAAAATGAATTGAAATACTATCAAGAATAGGAATTAGAGCCTCTTGGAAAGTTATATAAAATATACTTGGGAGACCGCCTGATCCTGGACTCTTACCCGATGGCAACGCCTTTATCATCTGGTGTATTTCCTCTGTCGAGAAATAAGTATTTAATGAATTGACAGTAGACTGATCTATCTTATGGGGGGCAGTTGACGAAATGTAGTAAAAAATATTTTTGCATCCCTGCCTATTAGCATGGGCTGTGTAGGGATTGGGAATGTTATACATAGTCGTATAATACTCATAAAACATCTGTGCAATGTCTTCAGGTGAATGTACCAGCCCTCTCATGTACGTCCCAATTTTATACAATAAGATTTTGCTAGTGTTCTGCCTACCTTGTTACCTGATTCTTTTTTTTTTTTTTTGTTTACAAACTTTTTTTATTGAGGTTAAATTGTGGTACAATAAGAGGTTTTGATTACAGTAAAATGAACATCTAAAGGTTATTCAGTTATATAATTATTGAAAAAGTCGAAAATATATTGATACAATCTATCAAGGCTGCTGTACAAATAAATGCTTGTACAATAGTGTATAGAATATATATATGATGAAAAAAAATAAAATAATATAGAAATATAAATTTGAACTAACATCTCTATTCAATTGTTTGCATTTCTGAACAATACCTCTCCATGTTACCCGATTCATACAAAGTTCTATGTGTGCAGTTCCTGTGTCAAAAGTACACTTGATTAAGTATTTGATGAAGATCTTTACGTTTACTTTCTAATTGTTGAAAAAATTCAACCTGAAGTGAATGTTTATGAGCGAGCTCTAGCATATGAATTTTGTGTAATGTCCTTAGAGCGTTCTTTTTTCATACGAGCCCCCTCCAAAACAAGGGTCCCTATAATAACAAATTTCAAAGCCTCCCATTTAAGTGGTTGCACCCTTGTATCCTGTATAATATCAATCAAAAATTGAGAGAGTGTGCGTCTGACCGCCTTACAGGTCAATTCAGTCTCCAAGTTGCTGTTGGTTTTGAAAAATGTGGTAGACTAATCGAAAAAAAGAAAGGGAAGTGATTTGACCAAAGTTGAGGTCCAATCGACGCCCAAGGTTGCCAGCTCAGCAAATTATGTGAAACAAGGAATAGGTCAATCCTACTATACAGTATGTATTATGGGTTAGAGAGTGACAGGTGTAATTATGTTCAATCAGATGTAACGCCTGCCAAATGTCCACTAGTTGAAATTTGTGGAATCAGCACTTAAGTCGATTGAGCTGAATCAAGGAGAAACAAAGCAAAGTAGACATATCTAAAAATGGGTCCAAGATGATATTTAAGTCAACTCCCAGCACTATTCTTCCCTTCACTTGCCAAATTATCAAACTACAAAGAAGTGCAAGCAGCATGTGGATCTGGCCCTGGTTAGGAGTGTATATATTAATCAAAGTAAATGATATAATGTAAATTTTACATTTTAGAATGAGATATCTGCCCCCTGAATCCCTTGTCACTTGAATGTCTGAGACTGGAAGAGAGTTATGAAATCCTATAGCCACTCCTCTTGATTTACTTACTGGTTTATTACTGAAATACCACTGGGTGAAATGACGTGTAGGCATGGGCAGTGCTGATGATGTTTTAAAATGCGTTTCTTGTAAAAAAAGAGCACCTGGACTCGCTGTTTATGCATAGTATATAGAATTTGTGAATGTTTTTGTGGAGTATTAAGCTCTCTTACATTAAGGGGCCCAAATTTTAACGAAGACATCCTAGTAGGTTTAATATCAGAAATCTCATATGATCAGACCATATCTATAGGACGCCATAAAGCAAAAAAATGAAAAACAAAAACATAAAAAGGAAAAAGGGGAGAAGAAGAAAAAAAAGGAGCCCACTTCTCACCTAGGCAATTCTAGGAGAGAACCTATTTGGGGCTAGAACCTGGTGGTGGTCCTGAGCCCACTCCTGCTTGATAATTATAAGAAAGGACCAAAAAGAAAAAAAAAAAGAAAAAAAAAATCCAAACACCAACCCCCCCCCCACCCCACCCCAAAGAGAAAAAAAAAATCCAAACACCAACCCCTCCCTTAATATTTCATCATACCCCTGGTGGGTACCGAAACAGGTTATCTCACAGACCCTCAAAAAAGACAAGGTCCCCGGACATAAAATTTACTACTAATATTTATAAACAAAGGGCTTTAGGCTGAAGGACACCCAGGGTAACATTTGTAGTCCCTGACTGTCTCCGGGCTCACCCGATGTGTATAGTCAAGCAAGGTTAATATTAATTCTTTAATTGCGCAAACTTCTAAATCAATTGTTTATTCAAACCCTTTCTAAACAGAAAATTGAGAATTATATTTTCCACCACCTTAAACCTCTATCCCATGGAAAGGAAAAAAAAAGGGAGGGGAGCAAAAAAAACAAAAAAAAAACAATAAAAAATATCTTGAACATAAGATACTCCATGAACTTATATAATGACGTATATAATGACTCCTTATTGCCTTTCCAAACCATGAAAACATCATCTATAAATCTCCTCCAAATTAGCAATTCTTGGGTCTGTTCCAGCCAAATATTGTTTTTTCCTCCCAGTGGGCCATACAAAGGTTGGCCACATTGGGTGCAAACTTTCCCCCCATCACCCACCATTTCTCTGTGGGTAATATTGACTGCTGTGCCAAAAATAATTAAGTTTTAAACAGAAATTTAACAGCTCTAAAATAAGCATTTTCTTCTTACCACAAATGGTCTTATCATTTCCAAGTAATGTTTAACTGCCTCTATTCCCCTGGAATGCAGGGTTCTAGTGTACAACAAAGACACATTGGAAGTGACTAAAGTATATTCACTGTCTATATTCAGATCTTTAGGCATATTCAAAGTGTCCTTAGTGTCTTTTAATTAAGCTGGTGTTCGCTGAACTGGTTTCTGGAGAAAGAAAATGTATTTCCCTGCTCTGTTAGTTTAAGTAGTCTATGCCACTAACTATTGGTCTCCCCAGGGGTTTATCTAATAACTTATTAATTTTGGGGAGACAATAAATCACTGGTACCCTAGGGAACCAAGTATTGTTTTTCTTTTATCTACTACAGTATGGGGGTTATTTACGAAAGGTAAATCTACTTTGCACAGCAAGTGCACTTGGAAGTGCAGTCACTCTAAATCTAAGGGGTAGATCTGAAATGAGTGGAAGCTCTGCTGATTTTATCATCCAATCATGTGCAAGCTAAAATGCTGTTTTTTTATTTTCGTTGCATATCCCCCTCGGATCTACAGTGACTTTACTTCCAAGTGCACTTCCAAGTGCACTTTCAAGTGCACTTACAGTGAAAAGTGGATTTGCCTTTAGTAAATAAACACCTGTATCTTCTTTATATGCCCCTTTCACAAGGGTCTCTAATTCTTTCTTAAATTTCAGTGTCCGATTCCGTTTTAATAATTCATATGTTTCCCAGTCATTAACCATATTATTAATTTCAATTAAATAGTTGTCTTTATTAAGGATATCACCCCCCCTCCCCTTGTCCATTGGTCTCACCACTATTTATGTCAATAAATGTCTGAAATCTATCCATTTTACTAGCAGGGGCATGTTTTGAACCTTTGTTTAATAGGCATAATTCTGATTGTGAAAAATCATGTTGCGGCTCCTAATGAGCAGACGCTATTGTTTTTCAAATTTAAGTTGTCTGAAGCCACAGTTAGGCTTCAGGCTAATTATTCTAAAAGTTCTGGTCTCTGTACCAGTTCAGCTGGATTGTACTGGTTTCTCCTTGACTGTGGGTGTCCCTGTCACCGCCAGTAAGTGTAGAAACACAGTTCAACTGGATGTATTGAATGCCACCTATTGCTCGGAAATAGCCCAGTGGGAGTGTTCTTCCTGCTGTGTTTTCTGGGAGATGGTATTTAAGGTACTGACACCCTTTTTTTAGGGCTTTTTGTTTGTTTCTCTGGGTTCTCCTTTACCCGGACCCCATGGCCCTCCTGGCCTGGGGTGTGAACCTCATGTATCCTGTGCCTCGGGGTCGGCTGGCCTGAGGCTATGCTACTGGGAGAGTAGGCCCAAAACAGCTTTGGGGTCTACTGATCCAGGGGAGGTCCTGTGCCGTCTCACCTGCGGAAAGAGGCCAAGAAACTGGAGGATCCAGGGGAGGACTTTTCTGGGAGAGGATCGTGCGCAAGGCTGGTATCTCTGGAGGAGCCTGGGGACTCAGTTAAAGGATGCGACCCGGCTCAACACCCATACAGTACCGCCGGTTCGGCTGCAAGAGACTGGTATTGTATGGCAGTTCTTTTTTTAAATTTCTCGGGAACTCTCAGTGATGCTCTAATTTAATTAACAAGTCTGTGGCAGAGACTTTGTCAAGTACCACACCAACTGCTGGGTCAAGTGAGAGGGGCCTATCCGGTGGTTGCTGGATCCAGTCAGTGGAGCTATTGTCCTCTGGATCTGAAGAATACCTTTAACTTACAAATACTAAGTGCCTGAACTCACACCTAACCCTCTGACCCTTTATTGAAATACTTTGCCTTTATTTTAAATAAATAACCAAAAAAGGACTTAGTATTGGATATTCATATTCTTTGGGCCACTTTCCAACTGGACCCCTGAGACAGAGATCAAGCAGGTGAGCCCAAATAAAACCAGCAGCTCCTTCGGGGGTTAGTGCTACACATGTTTACTGAGATTAACCACTCCATCAATATTTAATTTCTGCTACTTTTTATACTTGCTCAATTTTCCTCCTCTACTTCCTCTTTTTCTCTTGCTTGTATATTTGATTTTTTGTCCAAAAACGTCTGTGTTTGGTTTTGATAATATGGTCTCCAACCCCCTAATTATAATATTGTGGTCCTCTAGGAATAGACCACTGTTAACTTTCATTATTACCTGTTGGACTCCTAGATTCTGTACTTCCTTCATTTTGCAAAGGAGTAAATTGCATTCTTAACCACTTCAGCCCCGGACCAATTGGCAGCCAAAGGACCAGGCCCCTTTTTGCGATTCGGCACTGCGTCGCTTTAACTGACAATTGCGCGGTCGTGGCGACGTGGCTCCAAAACAAAATTGGCGTCCTTTTTTTCCCCCACAAATAGAGCTTTCTTTTGGTGGTATTTGATCGCCCCTGTGGTTTTTTATTTTTTTGCGCTATAAACAAAAATAGAGCGTCAATTTTGAAAAAATGCAATATTTTTTGCTTTTTGCTATAATAAATATCCCCAAAAAAAATGCGACTGCCGAAAGTAGTCATGGGTATTAGAGGCCAATTGTGGGTGGTAAACATACCGTGAGTTCCCACATTACTCCTTTAACAAGGGTTGTCCACCATAATGGTATGGGAAAATACCTCCGTCATATTTTTGCTTAAAATAATGTGGAATATTACCAAGAGCAACTGATAATAAAACACTTTTTTTTATCATGAAACAACCAGCAAAATATGATTATTCTTGGGTCCTTTTGCTGAGCTCACTAGATATTCTTGCAGATTGATTATATGGAAAAAAAGGAGCCATGAAGCAGAGGAAAACAATTTAGTCCTCATAGCTATCAAACAACGTCAGGCATATCTAACAGCAACTAGATAAAGAAGACATATTAATAAGCTAAGACGCATGACAAAGATGAAAAAGGTTCTCTAAGTGTAAATACTGAAAGCAAAATCACTTAAATAAAAAGAAGACATTAATTACTCAAAAAATATTAGAATATGAAAATATGCAATGAGAACATACTGTAACATAAGGTTATTATGGCTCTGGAAGCGTTTGATGGGAAACATCTAGGAGAATGTGAAAACACTGTTACATCATAAGCTAGTCACTCTTACCCAGGGGTAGGCAACCTTCGAGAAATGGAGATCTACTTGAACATCACTAATGAAGTCAAAGGTCACCGCACCCCCCCCCCCCCAAAAAAAAAGATAGTAAACCTGACCTTTGTTTTTGATAAAATATTTTTACTCAGAATTTAAATAAAATAAGTATTACAAGAGAGCAGGGTTTAGGAGTGTGTTATGCAGAGAATACAGGGTTCACCAGTTCATTACGCTCAGAATGAAGTGATCATGAGTGCGTTGTACTCAGAATTCAGGGTTAAGGAGTGTATAAGGCTCAGAATGCAGGGTTAAGGAGTGCATTGTGCTCATAATGCAGGGTTAAGAAATGCGTTGTGCTCAGAATGCAGGTATCAGAAGTGCATTTTATGCTCAAAATGAAGGGTTCAGGAGTGCATTTTACGCTTAGAATGCAGGAATCTGGAGTGTGTTGGGCTCAGAATGCAGGAATCAGGAGTCTGTTGCGCTCTGAATGCAAGGATCAGGAGTGCATTTTATGCTAAGAATGCAGGAATCAGGAGTGTGTTTCGCTCAGAATGCCGGGATCAGGAGTATGTTGCCCTCGGAATGAAGGAATCAGGAGTGCATTTCACTCAGAATGTAGGGATCAGGAGTGCGCTTTATGCTCAGAATGCAAGGATTAGGAGTGCGTTGCATGCAAAATTCAGGGTTAAGTAGTGCATTAGGCTCAGAATGCAGGGTTAAGGAGTGTGATGTGCTCAGAATGCAGGGTTAAGGAGTGCAATATGCTCATAATGCTGGGTTAAGAAATGCATTGCGCTCAGAATGCAGGGTTTAGAAATGCGTTTTTTTTACGCTCAGACTGCAGGGATCAGTAGTGCGTTTTATGCTCAGAATGAAGGGTTTAGGAGTGCTTTTTACGCTTAGTAGGGATGAGCCTGATGTTCGAGCCGAATAGCGAACAATTTGGGGTGTACACCCTTTAAGAGTCTATGGGAGAAATCAAAAGTGCTAATTTTAAAGTATTAATGCAAAAAAAAGAAAAAAAAGGTTTTTCGGGAGCAGTGATTTCAATAATGCTTAAAGTGAAACAATAAAAGTGAAATGATCCTTTAAATTTCATACCTGGGCGGTGTCTATAGTATGCCTGTGAAGGGACGCATGTTTCCCATGTTTACAACAGTCCCTGCACAAAATGACATTTCAAAAGGAAAAAAGTCATTTAAAAGCACTCACGGCTAAAATGAATTGTTCATCCCGGCAATACACATAAAAGTCATTGAAAAAAACGGCATGGGATTCCCCCACAGTCCATTACCAGGCCCTTTGGGTGTGAGAATGTTAAAAATTACATGACACGGCTTGGGGACAAGTCCTTTATTAAAAATAAAAAAATAAAACTGTTTCACAAAGTCTTCTTCTTCTTCTTCTCTTGCTCCACCGACAGACCGAAAAAAAAACGTGTGGCTCGCCCCCTCTGACGCTATGGGGAAGCCACAGGGATGCCCCCATGCATCAGAGGGGGCAGGGTCCCCCAGCGACGTCAGTTATAAAAGAGCTGTCACCTGAGAGGACGGTCATTACAGCGGGTGCCTCCCATGGAGGCGGGTGGGTGGCGGCGTGCAGGTTTTTTTTTTCTCTTTTTCGGTCCGCCGGCAGAGCAAGAGAAGACGACTTTGTGAGACAGTTTTATTTTTTTATTTTTTAATAAAGGACTTGTCCCCAAGCCGTGTCATTTTTACCATTTTTCACAATTTTTTTGTGAAATGGAAAGGGTACATTTGTACCCCGTTACCATTTCACACAGGGGGGAGGCAGGGATCTGAGGGCCCCCCGCCAGCAGACCCCCCACAACCACCAGGCAAGGGTTGTGGGGATGGGCTACCCCAAAGCACAGTCCCCATGTTGAGGGCATGTGGCTTGGTATGGTTCAGGAGGGGGGGCGCTCTCTCCCCCCTCTTTTCCTGCGGCCTGCCAGTTGCATGCTTGAATAAGGGTCTGGTATGGATTTTGAGGGGTACCCCCATGCCATTTTTTTAAATGTTGGCTCGGGTTCCCCTTTATATGCAGGGCCTGGTATGGAATTTGGGGGGACCCCCACATAATTATTTTTTTTAATTTTGTTTCGGGGTTTCCCTTAATATTCATACCAGACCCAAAGGGTCCATTTTTTTTCAATGACTTTTATGTGTATTGCCGGGACCAACAACTCATTATAGCCGCGAGTACTTTTAAATTACTTTTTTTTCCTTTAGAAATGTAATTTTGTGTAAACACTGGAAAAATGCACCACTTTACAGGCATACTATAGACACCTCCCAGGTATGAAATTTAGAGAATATTTCACTTTTATTGTTTCACTTTAAGCATTATTAAAAAATCACTGCTCCCGAAAAAACAGACATTTTTAAAAACTTTTTTTTACATTGATACATTTCCCCTGGGGCAGGACCCAGGTCACAAATACTTTTTATGACAATAACTTATATATAAAGGCAAAATTAGCACTTTTGATTTTTCATGTTTGTGTCCCATAGGCTTTAACGGTGTTTGCATGTTCAAACTAATTTTTTGCCTGTGGGCATGTTCTGCTGCAAACTGAACTGGGGGGTGTTCAGCTCATCCCTAATAGGTGATGTGAAGGGTGGTAGTGGACGCTGCTATGGGGGTGACCCTGCCCATAACAGTCATCTGCCCCTTCACATCACCCCACACACACACACACACATACACAGTGGTGTCCTTTTGTCAACTTTGAAGAGATTTCCTATCACTTCCTGTCCTAACAGAAAATGAGTAACACATCTTAACAATAGAGGCAGAGAAAGCAAAAAACAAAGACTCTAAACTTTTCATACTACTGTATGTGCAAAATGTTTTTATTAAAATGGCTTATGTCATCAGTTAAATTCAATAGACCAGGTCTATTCTGTTAAACAGTTGCTTGATAAGTCAACTAATAAGATGTTTATTTTCAGGAAATGTTACTGAACTGTGAACTGAGTGACATCATTAAGTCAGAGCATTCAATAGATTTACAGCAAATTTTGATTCTGAGTTTGTGCTTTGATTTATTTAGGCAAAAGGTCATATTCTCTTTTAGAAGTTTATTATGTTTTCTGCAAAATTATGCTGTTGTTTATTAAAAACCATCAATTGTATTTTTTTATGATTCTGTACGTGGCTAATATGTTTGTTCTTACTTCTTCAAATGTAAACAATAAATAATTTGTTTCAATGTAAAAAGACATATTAATAAAACATGAATATATCTAACCAGAATGAATCTTTATCAGGGAAAATATATTTTACAAGCTAATTGCTGAGCAATTGGTTTAAAATGTTATCAATATTAGTATGTCAACCACATTTGCAATGACATTGATCAATGTAAAGGGAAATGTAATGATATTCAGATACACTGAGCAGATTGAAGAGTTTAGATAACCAACTATTATATTAGAAAAAAACTCTACTGTACACATGAACTCAATACTTCTGAACTATGTATACTCATGAATAATGTATAAGTAGTGAATATTTATTAAACATTCGAAGAATGCCCTTCAGAGAAATCAAACTTTTAAAGCACTTTCCAAGATAACGCATTGCTCTTATGGAAATATTAAGGGTAATACAAGGCAGTGTTGTGTTAAGTAATCATATAATGGATGGAGTTATGTTTTTTTTTCCTTTTAGTCTAACATGAGATCAGTTTCTAACTCAAGACTTTTGTCCTTCTTATTTTATTGTATAATAATATAAATGAAACTACTCTACATATACCTTATTTTAAAATGTTATAGATGTCTGGGGTCGTCTTTCAATACACAAATTCCATGTTGGTTTAGACAACAGACAGTCTATTAAACTCCACAGACAGCTGTAATTGAACTATGGAGACACAATTTTCAGGCAAATTCTTCTATAATGGCTGAAAAATTCTCATCAAAGAATCTTATTAAGATTTACAATACAGTGGAAAGTAAAGAAATAATGGCTGAAATTTTAAGCTGAGAGTTCACTGTTATCTAATCTCTGTTATCTAATAATGACAATAAAATCAGTTGTGAGGTGCAAAACATTATTTAGCTGTTCAATCATTTATTGTAATTCTCATCTCCTAGTAATGACTATAACGTACATTATTTATTGGTGTATAACACACACAGAGGTATAACATGCACCTTCACTTTTTCAGGGAAGTGCCCATGAATGCAGCCTCACCATTGCCCATCTGCAGCCTCACAAGTGCCATGAATGCAGAACCCCCATTGCCATGAATGCAGCCTTCCCGAATGCCATGAATGCAGCCTCACCATTGCCATGAATGCAGCCTCACCACTGCCATCAGTGCAGCCTGATCCAAACCCATCTCGGAGGGGACAGGGAGGGGGGCGGTACGAGCGCCAACAGATTACATACCAGAGAATCTTCTGTTTACTCTGCGACCTCTTTAATACAAAGTCCTGCCACCTATAATAGACAGAACAGTCGTCCAATGCCAGCCCAGGAGACAGGACTTCCTATTACAGAGGCCGCTGAGTAAACAGGAGGTTTTCGCTGTATGTAATCTGTCGGCACTCATCCTCCCTGTCCTCCCTGTCCCCTCCAAGGCAGCCACAACTGAACAATCAATGTATAAGACACATGAGTTTCACCCAATTTTCAGGGTGAAAAGGTGCATGTTATACGCCAATACGGCAATTTCACTGTCTACATATATATGCATTCATTACAGATAAGGAAAAAAGGCGCACACCTGGGTGTTTTTAAGTGTGTTTCCTGAGGATTGGGAGAGAGCAAACAGGCACAAGGGCCACCATAGTCTAGCATTAAAAACAAACACTTTATATAAAAAATGTAAGTTGCACTCACAAGAGCAAGTAGGAGACAGGCAGAAGTGACTAGATTCACAGCACCGGGGCTCAACATCTGACTGTGAGGGAAACCAAAAGGTGCAGCCAAAGAAATAGTGTAAGGCATCACTGTATAGAAGTTGGGACTTATCCGTCCAATTGGTAGCGATGACAGGGAACACCCTCCTCTGCCTGGTGCCTACATAACTCAAGAAGCATGCACAGTCAATGAACAATTATCCAGGCATATCTGCATCTTCATCAGCCTCTTTTTTTGTGTTTCATAAACATTTGTTTTTGAGATTGCATAGCAGTCCTACAACCCCAGACATATAGGTACATTTTTGCTAGACTTTTGGTCTGGAGTACTTGCTGATCTAGCTTTACACCATGTTTCAGCTTTATATTTGGGTTCCTAATTTCATGGTTGATGCAGTTATATTGCAACTTTGAAATCATTCATTATCCATTTGGTTTTACCATTTTTTTTTCACCATTCAGGGTCTGCTTTGTGGAGTGCTGTAGTCCTAGTGAATTTCCACTGGACAATTTCTTTTATTCCCCTACTTTAAACTGCACTCTACATTCAGATTCCATTTGTATGTAATAGTGCCCATTCACATTTTAATGCTCAACCTCTTGTATTCTATTTTTTAGCATAATCAGATTTTTTAGACCATTATCGAATCCAATGGGAGCATCTTTAAATTCACAACACATGCGGTTTTGCATGATTTTTGTGCACAGTTTATGTGCATGTTTACAGTATATGCCTGAAGAATGCCCTTCCACCTCTTTTCCCTTGTTCAGCCCAAGATGCAAACACCTGAAGTTTGGCACAGCTTGGTAAAACACTTTGTAATATGCTTTAAAAATGCCTAAAAAAACAGTAATATACTCTGCTCAACTGTAAATTTATAAGTATTGTATATGTGTATTTATTTATCATCATTATTTATGATTGTTATTATATGTTCATTTATTTATCATCATTATAGGTGATTCTTCTTATTCTTATTCCTATTATGTCATGTTTATTTAATTATCATTATTATTTAAATAGGGTTATATGGTTTACATTTGCAGCACCTTTTTGAGCAAATTAAATAGGCCCTAGATATGTTGATGTGGATCATTATTAGTGTTCATGGCATGTGGCCAATAAATGCTAGCGGACACTAAATTGCAAGGATACTTTATTTTTTAGTTTGTATAGAGAACAATCTGGCCTTTAGATGGGATGGTACTTAACACTAAACTGCCAGGATACTGGATTGTTTAGTTTGTATGAAGAGGGATTTGGCCTCTTGATCCAGCTTAACACTAAACTGCCAGGATACTGCATTGTTTAGTTGGATGAAGAGCAATTTGGCCTTTAGATGGTGCTTGACACCAAACTGCCAAGATACTGGATTGTTTTGTTGTTATGAAGTGCGATCTACCTTCTAGATGGTGCTTAAAACTAAACTGTCAGGATACTGGGTTGTTTAGTTTGCATATAAAAGCAAAATAAAGTGGTGTCTCTGCATCTAAATGCAGACAATCACGTTCTATTACAAGATGCACTCACAGGATTGCAGATTAAAAGTAGCATAGAGATAGTTCACGTTCCCTGGTCCCATCCGAGTGGCGAGCTGGGGGTCTGAAGAAAGAGCATGCATGATCCGTCACTACAACCATGCTCACCGCTGTGTTTTCATCCCTCCAGTGATGCTGACAATGTGAGATGCCGCAGACCCCAGCTCTCCACCTGGATGGGACCACGTAACCTGAACTATCTCTATGCTACTTTTAATCTGCAATCCTGTGAGTGCATCTTGTAATAAAATATGATTGTCTTTAACTCCATGATGCACTTAGATGGACCATGCATTCTTTTCCTTTTATAACCACAGAGCCCCTTCTTACTCTGCATAGCTGGCTGCCTATTTGTATCTAACCCACCACATTCCCTTGCATGGACCCCCCTCGGACTAACCACCATATATATATATATACATTATATGGACTACAGACAGCTCAGTGCTGATTCCACTCCTATATAGCGCTCACCATACCTATATACTATTGTTTAGTTTGCATAAAGATTGATCTTGCTTCTAGATGGTGCTTGACACTAAATACTCAGGATACTGGGCTGTTTAGATTTTATGAAGGGTGATTGGGCCTCTAGATGGTGCTTGACATCCAGTTACTTGAGCATTGGGCTCAGATTGAGTGAACAATTAAATAGGGTGTTTAGAATGAGATGTCACATCAGCACACCACTCCTGACAACATCGAGTAATGGAATGCAATGGGAGGAGCCTAAATCAAGTGATGTCATTCCCAAGAGGCTGTCATGTGATTGGAATAGGAAGTGGAGCATTACTCTCTAGATCTAGTTGTTTTTTTTTCCCAGTGCTGGATATCAGCACCATGCTGTGTGAGTGCATACTTGTACACTATTTTAATGCTTTTAATAAACATGTTACACTATGAACCTTTTGAATCTTTCTTATTTTATATAATCGTTGATGGAGAGTGATAAATAGAGTCTGTGACTTCTCTGGGGATTAAAGACATACCAACTGTTGAGTTTGCAGCAGAACTCCCAATAGGGGAAAAGTTTTAACCCAAATAAAAAAACGTTTGAAGTCTATGGGAGTTGTTTCCTGGGTTGTAGCCCTAGTGGTATAGTGAGTTGGCTTCAGTTTCCTGGCAGGACACCTCTGTAACCAGCAGGTGGCTGGGTATCGTATGACAGGTCAATGTATTTCCAACTGCAGTACACTGTGCCTGCGTCTGCGCTGTACATTCCTGTCAGCACTGGATGTTTGGTGCTGCATCATCCTTCTCCCCCCTTGATTGCCACTAGGCAGGAGGATGGTTGTCCTTCCTTCTACAACGTCACGCATCTGCCCCATGATGCTGGATGATTCATTCCCTAATAGGGACGGGCTGAACACCCCCCAATTTGGTTCGCACCAGAACACCTCGAATAGGCAAAAAGTTCCAGCGAACATGCAAACCCTATTAAAGTCTATGGGACACGAACATGAAAAATTAAAAATGTCCTCCTTTTAAAGGCTTATATGCAAGTTATTGCCATAAAAAGTGTACGGGGACCTGGGTTGGCGTGGGGTTCCCCTCAAAATCCATATCAGACCCTTATCTGAGCATGAAAAAATAAAGAGGGGGGGGGAAGAGGCCACAAGCCTCAGGGATTTTTTGTTAATGGTATCTGGGTTGGTAAAGTATACATAGACAGTGAAGATGTATATAAAAAATTTTAGAATTTTATTTTCCCATACGGGTAGAAGACAGCAAAGGACACAGATAATACATCCATACTTTACAGACATATGTGTTAAATCAGACGAAATTTGTGTAGAGCTTCGCCATACACGACATGTTTCACTCTATGGAGTTTCTTCAGGAGATTCATAGGTTTAGCTCAAAAGTATGCTGAAATACCAAAGTTGTGTGAAAATGCATCCTTTTCAAGATTGCACAAACAAGGTGTGCATATTTATACAGTGTATAGAACTTGGCTCAAACATATATACATCTAGTTTGCTGAGCATTTGATACACAGTTTAATGTTTTATACAGTGTTACATAGATAGGGGGCATAGAAAGCAGGTGGAAAAATGAAAAAATGGAATTGGGCAGAACTTACCACAAATACTTGGATAGGTCTGAAAGGTAACTGCACATAATGAATGTCGATTTCTTGTATAAAAACACATTTCTAGAAAAGAGATGATTTACTCCCAGTATGCCACAAATAGCAATATGCCGCTTGCAGAGAGACACGCTAAAAAGTTTAAATAGATAGGGCCATTAACGGGACAATTGGGATTGTATGGTTCAAGGCTGAAAAGTTACAATAAGGCATATAGTTGCTAGTAAAGGATTATACCTGAGATTACTTGAAAAGTACGCTGAAGATTGCTGAACTTGTAATTAACATGTTCAGAGTATGGTGCAGATATGAAACTGCACCAGGTCCAAAAATTAAAGTAAATATGCTTTGTTAATGACCAATCATTAAATGCATGTGTATAGAATTCTGTCCGAAGTGGACTGGGTAGAAATATAGGAAGTATAAGGTTAGTGGTATCTTACCCCATTAGACAATAGATAGCAGTGACGGATTCAGCTCACGAGTGAAGGCAGATAAACCGCCTCATCTCCTCGTGTGCAATGGCTCCTGACAGAGAATCAAATGACAGGGGGAACTGCCTTAAATAGCGGCTCTCCGACCCGGCGGCGTCTGACATCACCGCCGGGTCGCGGGCGCTGAAGCGGCTGCCTCTAGCACTGGAGGTCCATGGATGTGTGGTGCGCATGCGTCGGCGGCGAACCATGTCGCCGACACATGACGTCAGACGGCGCGCCACTGTATAGCGGCGTGGCGGCGGCCATCTTAAGAGGTCCAATTTGCCCACACCTCAGAGATGGAGGATAGGGCATCTAACCCACATGGGGAAAAGGCATGGCAGCGGGCGTAAATCGCTACCAGAGCGTACCCCCGGAGGGGAAGGGGGACCTGATCAATGAGCCGAGGACAAACGAGGCTAGGCGGGCCAAAAATGGGTTGATGGTAGCAACGAGAGAGATCTATGTCATTGCACCTCATCAACAACCCCGGGGCGCCCGTGCAAGCAACTATATATGCAGAGTAGGCATCCTGTGGGGAGCATCTCTGGAATATACAAATGTTGAACATAGAAATGCTAAAAAATTAACAAAAATAAAAATACCAAGTTAATTCATGTGACAAGTCGGCCCTGCCATTCATTTTCCAATCTGCTTTTGACAAAAGAATTTAAAACCATCAGTCAAAGTACATATCATATAAAATGACACAATTCATGGGTCTATTTAAATGGTTAGACAAGAAAGGGGAGAAAAAGGGAGAGGATAGAAAAAAAAAGGGGTGAAAGAAGTAGGATTCCTGTATAGATCTAAAGATGCATTTATTTAGAGAAATGATTTGTAAATTAGGGCATCATTTAGCCCTGGGAAGATTGTGGCTTTTAAATCAAAGATCCAGCGAGCCTCACGCTGGGGTAATGTGCGATCATAGTTACCACCTTGTTCACCCGGAGGTACATGCTCAAGTGCGAAAAAGTGCATTTTTTGATCATCATGGGCATGAAAGAGTCCCATGTGGCGACTAATGGGGGTTTCCATCTTCTTCCCACGGACAAGGGTTACATGATCCCTTATGCGGTGAAAGAATGGACGTTTAGTTTTTCCTATGTAAAAGGCTGTGCATTCACATAACATGATATATACTATACCAACTGATTGACAGTTGACCAAAAATTTTGGTTTGTAAATACGTTTGTTTGGTAAGGTAATCTGTTTTGATGCGTATATGTAACGACAAAAATTGCATTTGTGACAGGGTTTTGTTCCAACATTCTTTTTAGGGTTAGAACAGCCTTATCTGAGCATGCAGCCTGGCAGGTCATGAAAAGGGGTGGACGAGCGAGCACCCCCTGAACCATACCAGGCCACATGACCTCAACATGGGGGATTCCCAAAGCATCTTGTCCCTATGTTGATGGGAACAAGGACCTCTTCCGACAACCCTGGCTGGTGGTTTTTGGGGTCTGTGGGTGGGGGGCTTATCATAATCTGGAAGATCCCTCAGATACCGACCCCCCTATGTGAATAGGTATTGGGTACATTGTACCCCTACCCATTCACCAAAAAAGTGTCAAAAAGTAAAAACCACAAGAGACAGATTTTGACAAGTCCTTTATTAAAAAGAAGAAAAAAAAAGTGTCTAGTGATGTAAATCCATCATCAATCACGCCGCCCGACAGAGCCAAAAAATATCAAAAATGCGAAATGCACCGCCTCTATGGGAGGACTCCCGTCGACTGCTGTCTCTTCTCTTTGACAGCTCTTATATAGGCATGGGCAGGGCCACCCAGTGATGTAACTGGGGGACCCACCCCTTCTGACGGCATGTGATGTCACATGATGTCAGAAGGGGGCGTATTGTTTTGCATTTTTGATATTTTTCTGGTTCATCGGGCGGCGTGATTGAAGGTGGATTTACATTGCGGTACACTTTTTTTTCTTTTCTCTTTTAATAAAGGACTTGTCTCTTGTGGTTTTTACTTTTTGACACATTTTTGGTGAATGGGTAAGGGTAAAATGTACCTGATACACATTCACATAGGGGGGGGGGGGGCAGGATCTGGGGGCCCTCTTGTTAAAGGGGGCTTCCAGATTATGATAAGCCCCCCGTCCGCAGACACCCAAAAACCACTGGCCAGGTTTGTCGGGCAGAGGCCCTTATCCCCTACAGGGTGCCTTTGACCAATCATGGCTCTCACAGCACATCGCACTGTGATTGGCTAAAGCATACAGGTCAGGTGCATGCTTTGGCCAATCAGCAGCCTTCAATGCACTGCAATATCGGAGTGCATTATGAGGTGCTCCTCAGCGGGTGAATGTCCAACGAGCGATCCCTTAGTTTGTTGGTTTAACAAACAAACGAATGGGGCGCTCACAGGACGTTCGCATTCATGGCACATGGGGCGATTGCAGGACATTGCTCTAAACAGACAAATGAACAGCTGATGTTCGAGTCGAACTTATGTTCGACTCGAACATCAAGCCCATCGCTATTCCCTGATATACGTTTTTTACTACAAATTGTAGTATCCTTGCTTCCTTATCAGCTACACAAGGTCTGTTTCTTCAGTTACACTGATTTAGCACCTGTGAAGTGCTGACAGGATTATTTATGGACTAGCTCTAAGGACCATTTGGATTGCTGGGACTTTTTTTGAATGTTCATATTCTTTTATATTAAACAATATCAGTGTTTTTGCCACTGGTATTTTTTCTCCTTGTTTTTTGTGTTTTCGTGTCATTTCCAATACTACATTCTGTTGGTTTTCTATCAACATTGTTTTGGTGAGCTGTTTGTTGATACCTTTTGGTTGCAGTGGTTGGAGCCTGGGATTAATAATTTTTTACTGTATCTATTAATTTGTGGTTACTAGCTGTATCTTGGTTCCCAATGGGGGGGAGGGGGAGTGTGGGTCACACACATATAAAAAGTACATTTCACATCTGTGTGCACTGAACTTTTGATAGGGGGGCTCCTCCTGGAGCCTTGTGAATCAACACAACAGGGCTTGGAGGGGGCATGGCAGCAATGAGTACTGACAGGGCAATGCATGGCATCCATTATCTCCTAACAACAGGGTTGGGTGGGGTGCATGGAGCAAATCTATCTACAGACATGTCAAAACAGCATCCAGTATCACCTAGCAGAGATCTCAGGGATGCAAACTGACCACACCAGCATGGATCTGCTTCCATGCTTGGTGTGATCAGTTTGAATGAGTAGCCACAGGGCAGGATACCTAGGTATTTAGCAGCAACCAACAAAATAAATAACTTACAGCAGCCCTAAAAATTTCCACTTAGCTGCTTGCATTTGGCAAGTGGAAAAAGTTTAAGGGTGAGTGTCGGGCTGCCTCGGAGAGGGGGGCAAGTGCCGCCAGCAGGTGGCTTTGAATGGGAGCCATTCTCCCAGCGATCGGCCAGGAGAAGAGAGAGGAGAGGAAAAGGAGAGCCGGCTGAATCATCACACAGACCGGGGATCGCCCACTGTAAAAGCTTTGATTTGAATTACCTGGCGGCCGCAGTCACACAAGGTCCTGCATTTTGGACCAGCTCCTTTAATAGACATAACACTGGTCCAATCCTGGGATGTGTGACGTCTATCATACGAGATGATCCAGGGGGTGAGACTTTGTGTGACTGCGGGCACCGGGCAATTGAAATCAAAGGTGTCACAATGGGTGATCCCCACTCTATGTGATGATTTGGCAGGCTCTCCTCTTCCCCTCCTCTCTCTGATCCCTGTGCACTGGTCAGGCTGCTCTGATGGGCACTTACGAGGCTGCATTGATGGGCACTGATCAGGCTGCATTGATGGGCACTGATCAGGCTGCATTGATGGGCACTGGTGAGGCTGCATTGATGGACACTGATCAGGCTGCATTGATGGACACTAATCAGACTGCATTGATGGGCACTGATCAGGCTGCATTGATGGGCACTGATCAGGCTGCATTGATGGGCACTGGTGAGGCAGCATTGATAGGCACTGATCAGGCTCCATTGATGGGCACTGATCAGGCTGCATTGATGGGCACTGGTGAGGCTGCATTTATGAGCTCTAATGAGGCTGCACTGATGGGCACTGGTGAGGCTGGGCTGATGGCCACTGATGAGGATGTGCTGATGGGCACTGGTGAGGCTACACCGATCAGCACTGATAAGGCTGCATTGATGGGCACTGATGAGGCTGCATTGATGTTCACTGGTGAGGCTGTGCTGATGGTCACTGATGAGGCTGTGCTGATGGTCATTGGTGAGGCTGTGCTGATGGGAACTGCTGAGGCTGCACTGATGGGCACTGTTGAGGCACTGTTGAGGCAACAATGATGAAGTGGCACTGATAAGACGGCACTGATGGGCACTGATAAGCTGCACTGATGATGCTGCACTGATGGGAACGGATAAGCTGCACTGATAGGCTGCATTTATGGGCAATGATGAGCACTGATAGGCTGCATCAATGGGTACTGATGAGGCTGCATTGATGGGCACTGTTTACGTTGTTAATATGTATTTTTGTAACTTGATTCTGAATAAAAACATTTAACAGTGTCATTTCATGAGATAATTTATGAGGGTGTGTTTAGGGGCAGAATTAGGGGCTGGGCAGGGTAGGGGAAACTGGTGGCAAGTAACCTCTAAGCCCTGGCTAGTAGCTCAGGACTTTAAATTTTGAGCCCTGACTTACAGACTACATTTACCAACAAGTATGTGACTAACCAAACACATAGAGATTTTTTAACATACACATTAAGTAACATACACATTAAACCTTAGGTTCTCTCCACCTCATAGGGTAAGGGAGGATCACAGATTCACCAGTGGGTGCGCACGTGTGCGTGTATATACATATACATAAAAGAGATATTACTTATTTGAAAATATAGGAGTGGGGGGGTGTGTTTATTAAATAAACAATATAGATTAGAGTGAGGATGGGGGGTAGGCACTACACGGGGAGGAAACGAGAATGTGGGGGGGGGGAGGGTTGTATATAAAAACACATTATAAATTTAAAGAGGAAGGGGGGAGGGCGGAGAGGAGGGGAGTGAAGAGGGGAAATGAGGAGGGGTTATATTTAAATTTTTTTTTTTTTTTGGGGGGGGGGGGGGTTGCAGAGAGGGGATGGGGAGCTAAGGGTGCAGTATCCTTGCCTCCACACTTAACAGGAAACAAGGAGATAGGGAGAGAGGAAAGGGGAAAGTATAAGAAAATGCTTTGACTATAATTTTTTTCAGAAATTTGGTCAATGGAGAGGTATAGGTCCAAATTAGTTTTATTTATTTATTTTCTTTCTCTGTTATTGTTTTCGTATTTGTAATTGTGTATGCATTTTCCTTTTTTTTAATGTTTTATATTCATGTATTGGAAATGATGTGGAAGAATTTGTATGTATGTTTACAATAATTTAATAAAAATGATTTAAACACAAACCTTATTTTCCACCTAGTTGCCCAATCAAACAGTGGATCAAGATCTGTAAGTCTGAGACATCCTTTCATGAACCTTATTCTACTACACATCTTAATGTCATCTACAAATACAGAAATAATTTTAATTAGGGATGGGCGAACCGTTCGGCCCGAGCATAAGTTCGGGACAAACTTTGTTTGTTCGGATGTTCTGCAGAACACCGAACAATTTGCAGTGTTCAGGGCAAATTAGAAAGCCGCCGGAACACTGTTAAAGTCTATGGGACATTAACATGAAAAATCAAAAGTGTTCATTTTAAAGGCTTATATGCAAGTTATTGTCATAAAAAGTGTTTAGGGACGCAATGCAAAAAAAAGTTTTAAAAACAGGCCTTTTTTCGGGAGCAGTGATTTTAATAATGCTTAAAGTGACAATAAAAGTGAAATATTCCTTTATATTTCGTACCGGGGGGGGGGGGTGTCTATAGTATGTCTGTAAATTGGAGCATTTTTCCAGTGTTTAGAACAGTCCCTGCACAAAATGACAAAAAAGTAATTTAAAGGCACTCGCAACTATAATGAATTGTCGGTCCTGGCAATGCAGATAAAAGCCATTGAAAAAAAACGCCATTCCATCCCATTCCATTACCAGGCCCTTTGGGTCTGGTATGAATATTAAGGGAAACCCTGAACCAAATTTTGTTTTTAAAAATTGCTTGGGGGTCCCCCCCAAATTCCATAACAGGCCCTTCAGGTCTGGTATAGATATTAAGGGGAACCATGCGCCAATTTTTTTTTTAAATGGCAAATTTTCATTAATCACTACTATGTGAATAAGGACTT
Source organism: Lithobates sylvaticus (assembly GCA_028564925.1). NCBI lineage: Eukaryota > Metazoa > Chordata > Amphibia > Anura > Ranidae > Lithobates > Lithobates sylvaticus. The sequence goes on along the minus strand of CM053027.1, from coordinate 463,545,172 downwards.
TTAAACTAACTAACTAGTCTATAGTTACTTGATAAAGACTTTGATACCTTTTTAACCACCTCCATTTAACCACCACAGGCCATTGTATATATACATCCTGGTAGGGAGGCAGTTGTACCCGGATCATGGTTGAGGCTACAACCATGATCCCGGGGTAATTTGTTATAGCCGGCGATTCTGCTTCAAGTAAAAGTATTCCCAAGTGGCTTGGCAGCCGCTGGAATACTTTTACAGGTATTGTAAAAATATTGGACTAACTTTACTTTTTTTTTTAATTCATGAAATGCCTTTGTTCCCAAAAATTGCGCTTGAAAGACAGCTGAGCCAATACTGTGTGACATAAAATATTGCAACGACCGCTATTTTATTCCCTAGGGCAGTGATGGCGAACCTTGGCACTCCAGATGTTTTGGAACAACATTTCCCATGATGCTCAACTACTCTTCAGAGTGCATGAGCATCATGGGAAATGCAGTTTCAAAACATCTGGGGTGCCAAGGTTCACCACCACTGCTCTAGGGTCTCTGCTTAAATATATATATAATGTTTGGTGGCTCTAAGTAGATTTCTAGTAAAGCAAAGTAGATTTTTACACATATATGAGAAATGTCAGAATTGGCTTGGTATTGAGGTAGTTAGATATAGACACCATAATAGTCTTGCACCAATCTAGTGGTACTGTGCCAGTTATTAAAGAGTCTCTAAATTAGAAATTAGAAACAATGGCTTTGAAATACAGTATATATAGTTAAATACAGCTATAGCTAAAGCTAAATATAGCTTAACTCTTTGAAGACATGTGAGCGTATGCCATCATCTGGTCCTGGTGCTTAATTCACCTTTAATTTGTCTAAATATTTAATGACCATAACCGTTTTGAGTCATTGTGGTTCTTTTGAGACTATGGAAATACTTTCTTCATTATGTACTTGAGCTCCCCCATTTTCCTTTGAATACACAGAGCTGGAAAATATGTTCAATAAATTCACCAACTAACCCAGGGGTCTTCAAACTATGGCCCTCCAGTTGTTCAGGAACTACACTTCCCATCATGCCTAATCATGTCTGTGAATGTCAGAGTTTTATAATGCCTCATGGGATGTGTAGTTCTGCAACAGCTGGAGGGCCGTAGTTTGAGGATCCCTGAACTAACCAATCAATAATTCTGGGCTTGATTTACTAAAGGCAAATAGACTGTGCACTTTGCAGGTGCAATTTCATTCTGCAAGGGAATTTGATCCAGTGATTAGCTATTCCAGTCAATGTCAAGGTAATTATAATCTCCAATCATTACCACTGCACTAGCCCATGCAGCCCTTTTCATCTGTGCAATAAGCCTCTACCTCTACATTAACATTGGAAGGCCTGTAACAAACTCCAACAATTTACGTGCTCATATATAGAAATTACCCTTTTTTTCTGTGAGTTTCTACCAACCTCTCCATCTACAGTAACTCATTTACTTACCCCCTCCACCCTCCCCAGCAACCCAATTTCAACTGCTCAGTTACAAGAAAATTCCTCTCAATTTGTCATTTCCCTTCAGCAATTTTCTCCTTCAAATCCCTAATGTGAGCTTCCAGAAGAGCAACCTGCTCACTTCTGTCATAGTGTTATTCATCCTGGAGCTGTTGCTCCATTATTGTATTATTGTGGCACATTGCCCTGAGCAATACCTTTAACCTTGCTAGCACTCCTTTTTCCACTTACAATATTGTTATTACTTACGGGAAGCTCAAAATGTTACATACAGTTTAAAGTACCCCTTTTGTCTTAACTCATTTTGTTTTAAACTCCTGTTCCACTTTGTTCAATTGTGTACACCATATAGTGCAGTACTGCACTAAAAGAAGATCACAAATCCAAAACAATCCAAAAAATGGGACTTTACTCAACTCAACACAATTCAAAATAAATATCATCCAATTTTCTCTTTAAATTATTTTTATTGCAGAGTTTTAAACATCATATAAAAACATATACAATATCAGAATAAATGTCAACAAGAGGATGCACCCTCTGAAGTGATCAATAAACTTAATTGTAATAACCAAAATACAGGTAATAAACAAACCTAAGATACAGGCTCCATCCAATATAGCAAACTTATGTCTAGGGCAGTGAGGCCCGTGGTATCAGCCACCTATTGCAAAACTTCAGGTAATGGGAAAAGTTATTAAGTATTGTTAAGATAAGCTGTAGGTCCACATACCTTAATTACATGGAGACGTAGGGACTTGCTAATTTCCACGGGTTATTTCAGTGCCTCCTAACACGATACCTCAAACCCATAGAGAAGCTGAAATGAAAGAGGCTTCATAGTCTCCCATCAGTATCCACAGAAGCATAACAAGAACAACAATGGAAAAAAGATGGAGGAAGAAGAAAAGGAAAGAAAGTGAAAGAAGAGGCCTGAGTTGTTCCCCTCAGTCCGATCCTCCATCCACAAGATATCCCAATGTGTAGTGATCTTAAATATCACCCAATTTTATTAATTCACAAATTAAAAACAATGTGTGGCACATACAGATAAATGTTAGAAAAAGGTGCTAATAGACATTTGAGGTCATAATCACACAACCAATCCCTGGGTGTCCCAGTTTGAGTGTCAATGTTGGCACTGTGAACGCACTCTTCTTTAGGACCTCACAGATGACAGCAACATACTTTGTCAAATAAATGTAACAACAAAAAAAATTACACAAACGTACAACCTCTAGGGAGAACAAAAAACAGGAAATAAAAACTAAATAATCTGATACATTTATTTCAATAAATCAAGTTATTGAATAATCCAAGTAATTAAAAAATCAACTTCACCTCAAGAAACTCATAACCAATATTATCATTATAAGAAAAAGTAGGTCATGGAATCCAAATCAAGCCCCAATCGGCCCGTGGGGGAATACAGGAGCCAACAAGTGATTATGCCATAATAAGCAAATTTAGAGTTACAGTAAATTCAAAAGTGTGTAAAACTGCAACTAATATTTTATAGTGAATAAAAAGTGGATGTTTACATTAATTTTAAATTTTATTTGTATTTTTTTGCCCTTACCTGTATTCATAAAAGATATGTGTCGAACACTGGTTTTAGTACTTCTAATAGGACAGGTGAAAATGTAGGAAATATGTGTGTCCTTTTACAAAAGTGTCTTTATTTAGAAAGCTTATTACTTTTCTGCAAAGCTTCATTACCCATAAAAGTACTAATAATGGAGATGATTAATGTACTCTGAGTGTGATATTCAAATTTTAATTTCCATATATTGTCTATGAATTGTTACATGTGCAGTATTTTGTTTGATAATTAGCAGCGTTAGCTCTGTCCAAACTACTCATCAGATTCTTTTTTATGATGACAGCTGCAGAGGGTTCTTCTAGCATGGTAAATGGTAGCGTTCATTAAAACTTCACACACAGAGGACTGTACATCTATCTTATTTATGATATCACCATAACATGAAGGAAATTATGGACTTAGTCACAGGATAGATGAAATTAGTCTGTATTCATAGAGCCACAGATGATTGAAAAGAAACTAAAATCTAACACTAGAAAAAATGAGGTGTAAAAAATGTATAATCATATAGAAAAATTTGCTATTTATTTATTAGGTAGAGCATATATCTTCTTGAATATATATGATCTTTATTTTTAGTGTGTAAGTTAAAATATGGATAACTTTATTTTGGATAAATACATGACATACTAAATGACTACTAATTATAAGCATATAAAATAGTATATATGATAAATAAAAATTATAAGTGGATTTATTACAAACTTTGAAATTTAAATTCTTATTCTTAAAGCGGAAGTAAACCCATCAATTTAACAGTTTAAAAAAAAAAAGGCATGCCGGAATGCTAACTGCACATTGGCTGGGCTCTCAACCAAACAGTCAAACCATCCAATGGCTGGTGTCATAACGGATCACATGTGCAGCACTGTGGCAGTTGAAGATTAAACAGAGGCAAAGATGGCAGCTTCCTTGGCTGAAAACGATAGGAGGGTTTACTTCCACTTTAAAGTTATGTAAGTTTCTTTTTTTTCTTTTTTTTTGGATACTTAAAGACACCTAAGGTTTTTTTTTTTTTAATTGATGCAAATGCCATCTTAATTTTTCAATAAAAAAACATAACACTGAAAATCTCCATTGTCCCACTCTTTACCAAATGTACATAGGAGCTGTTAAATAATAATACGTTTTGGGGCTTAGTGCTTGAGGCAATGTGTAAAGTGCATCTGTATCCAGGCTATAGATATTAAATGAAGGGCTGCTGATTTCCTGCACTTTGTTTATACCCATTCCAGCAATTGTTGCATTATATTTCTCAGAGTAATTTTCCTGATGGTGACAGCAATGGACCAGGGGTCTAGTTATCGTAATTTGCACAAACGTAGTGAATGTAACCTGTAGGTGTTTATGATCCCAAGCATGGAAAAAAAAAAGCCATGTTGGGCTGTATCTCCCTTTTATGTCCCCAATGTGTGTTGAAGCCCTTCCCAGCTCCACCTCAAATTGGTCCACCTGCACCATCATTGCCCACAACATGCAACGTGGGCGTGCATATGACATTAGCCAGTTTTTCTTTTTAATTGGGAAATCCCTTTAGTGAGCTCAGATGTATATTTGACTAACTTTATCTATTTAAGGCTGCAGTTTTGCTTGAAGTTGCTGAGAGACTGAAAGGTTGCAATATACAATTTTCATATACATTCACTATGATTGAAGATCTCTTCTTGGCATTTAATCCCAGTGGACTATTCAGGGGTGATTGCATTTCCTTCATACATAGGTAGGCATATATGGAATATATATATATATATATGGTATATATAGTGGTATATGATTGATTGTATACTGTAGTGGATAATTACTACCTAATTATTTACAAAATCCTATCAATTAGAAATCATTTTTAAATAACTATTTCTAGGTCTTTGGATAAGTGTTCTCCTGTAGTGCCTCCTCTTATTTCTGCCTTGTTAATTCTTATCTCGACATGATTGCATATGGATGTTTTTTTATGTACACATGAAGCATAAAACAAGACATTTGTATTTAGACTGTATTTTTGTAGACATTATTGTCAATAATTATTTATAGTTTTTTTGTATTGTGTACTTTAGACTGTTTACCCACCATTAACTCAATGAAATGCATAGATATGATTGCTCATCTCTTTCCAATTATATTGTGATTATGCTATAAATGGACCTTTAGAACACAGTGTTCTCATTATTTAGTATAATAGACAGGCAACATGGAGAATATGAGTATGCTGGTGTCGTATTTTGCTATGTGTGAGTCTTGTTATATCGGGTTCAAGTATGTAGTATTTTATGATTGCCTAAATAAAAACTACCATTTTATCATACTGTATACACTCTTTCTGGTACTTTAAATGTCATTTACTTTTTTCTCCTATATATTGTTAAAAAAGTTTGTTATGTATCCCACAGCAGGGCTTTAACTTGGCTTAAATACAGCAGAAGCACTCCAATCTGATTAATTTCTGTTTGAAAAAGTATTTTTCAGATAGCTTTAGCAATGACACATGCTTTTTCATTCAACATTGCAAGGACCACTTGGACTAACAAAAATGGGGCAGTATTTGTGGGTGTCTTTTGTTCTTGTTAGTGCAAAATTGTTACATTTCTTTGAGACTCTTTAAGAATGAAGAGGCCTTAAAAGATACAGATGTGTAAAACTGGCCAGCAGCAGAATATTTTTAATGACAAATAATTGCTTGAAATGTGCCAGTGAAAAAGTACAGGCATGTGTTTACTCCAAGAATTAAGAGACAGCAGATAACACAGTGTTTTAAAATTTGCCAGAAGTAGGACAGGTTAGGTGCAATAGGAAAATGCTGAACTCAATCCTTTGGTTACAAGGAGTTACAATAATAAATAATAAATAAAATAATAAACAATAATTTAGGAATTGCCTGAACAGTTAATTATATTGAGTAATTTAAACCAGTCAAATTTCTTTAAGAACTTCTTTAAGAATTTCTTTAACCACTTCCCGACCGCAGGCCGTCATATGACGGCCTCCGGTTTGCGGGGGTATATCTGAATGATGCCTGTAGCTACAGACATCATTCAGATATTGCCGGTTTCAGCCGGCGATTCCCTGCACCATAAGAACGATCATAGCGGCTGTTCCGCTGCTTGATCCCACCGCCCTCCGGTGCTTCTACCGACTCACCGCTTCCATCGGTGAGTCGGACACAGGAACCGCCGGCACCGGATGATCACTATAGAGATTTCCGGCGACCAGATGGTCGCCGGAGTCTCTATGATCGTTCGGAGGCCGGGAGCGATGTGATGACGTCACGCCCGGCCTCTGCATTCGAATAACGGCGCCGCCTCCGCTGGGATCGTTTTTTTTTTTTTTTATTTTAGGCTTTCCAGCCTAGAGGTGAGATGTGGGGTCTTATTGACCCCATATCTCACTGTTAATAGGTCCGATCAGGTAATATTCCTATTACAAGGGATGTTTACATTCCTTGTAATAGGAATAAAAGTAATCAAATTTTTTTTTTTTTTTTTTTAAACTGTCAAATTTAAAAAAGAAAAGTCAAATTAACAATAATAAAAAAAAAAAATTTTTTGAAAGCACCCCTGTCCCCGTGAGCTCGTACGCAGAAGTGAACGCATACGTAAGCCCCGCCCACATATGAAAACGGTGTTCAAACCACACATGTGAGGTATCGCCGCGAACGTTAGAGCGAGAGCAATAATTCGAGACCTCCTCTGTAACTCAAAACATGTAACCAGTAAAAAATGTTAAAGCGTCGCCTATGGGGATTTTTAAATACCAAAGTTTGGCGCCATTCCACGAGCGCGTGCAATTTTGAAGCATGACATGTTGGGTATCTATTTACTCGGCGTATCTTCATCTTTCACATTATGCAAAAAAAAAAAAACGTGTTTTTTTTCTGAAAAAAACGTGTTCGAAAAATTGCTTGTATTCTCTAGGGTCTTTGCTAAAAAAACATATATTGTTTGGGGGTTCTATGTAATTTTCAAGCAAAAAAATTATGAATTTTACATGTAGGAGAGAAATGTCAGAATTGGCCTGGTTGCGAAGTGGTTAAGAACACAAATGTATCAATATGAATACAGACAAAAGAAATTATTATTTATTCTCTAAGACACATGTGACAGACTCAACCGTGACAGAGGCTTTTGGAGGGGTCCGAATGCTAGCCTATTGCCTACCGACTATAGGCCCTGGTTTGTTAAGGGAAAGCTTTGTTTCAGCTCCCCATGCTCTCTTAGGTCTAACTTACCTTGTGTCTATTAAGGGCACAGGGTGACCAAGAAAATGGAACAATAATATTTATCCACAATACCTCCCAGGTATACAAAGACTATTCCTGGTTTATTTGATTCGGAACTATACATGTTTATTGATAGAGCTGATCACATTGGCCTCTGTACAATGTAGAAGACGGATAGTCTACTACTGGTGGTCTCCTGTGAAGGTGTCCTGTGATTATATATATGATAATGTGTATTGTAGTTTGTGAGCTAGGAGACGACAAGTCTGACCGGCAAGGTCAGACCTCTGAGTCATCCAGGTAGCTAATTAACGTAATGTTTATAGTATATGTCTGTCGTTGTAATTATATTCATGTGTGCAGTTTGTATTGTTAGGGTAATCTGATCAGGAGGGGGAACCTCCTTCTCATGTGTATAAAAGCCTGTATTCTTGTTCAAATAAACAGTTTCAGCTTTGCAGCCAAATGAGTCCTGCCTAGTTCTTGGTTGTGATATGCAGCTATAATATCTAATATCTATATTCAGACTGGTAGAAGTGGTAGGGGTACAAAGAGGAGGAAATATATCAGAGAAAACATGGCAAAACGTTTTGGAATATGTATCTGTATCACCCCAGCAAAGTTTAACCCAATTATTCATACTTTTTAGAGCATATAGGACCCCCCTAAATTATTTCAATGGGGGAGTAGGGACACATCAATACCCGAGGTGCTCAAGATTACCTGCAGATTTTATAACTATGATATGGAAATTGCATTTACATTCCACCTAGGTGGTTTTACCAGTAGGGGCAATAGGGTGTTATTCTTAGCATGAAAAATGATTGCATTGAAATGGACATCACCTAGAGCCCCTACACACAAGGAATGTGGACACAGGTTAATAATGCTTTAACAAAAGAATGGCATCTGTATCGGAACAGGTTTTTTTTAAGTAAATTCCATAAAATGTGGGAACCTTGGCTGGCGTCACCTGGTCTGGTGCCTTTCACTCTAACGTCAGATTGAACTTTGAGAGTGGATAGATCTTTTATTATTTACAGAATAGTTAAAGAATGATAAGTAGGGAAGTTTTATAAGATGATGAAAGCATAAGTAAACATATAATCTGTAGTAAGAGAAGGTAGCTTGATACTTTAAATAGAGTAACAATAGAGTGAGGGTAAGAGAAGAGGAATAGAAAAAAGGGGATCAAGTATAGGCAGGCTTTGATATAACAATAAACATATATTAACTATATATAAGTATGTACGTATCCGATAGGTTGATAGGATTATTATGTTGGGCGCAGGAAAATTTCTTTCGTTTTTTTTTAAAAGAGAAAAGAGGAAAAAGAAAGTAGAATGGATTATGTATAAGGGATGTGAAGTGCTTTGCCTTTTTTTTGAGAACCAATATTGGAAGAATAGCCTGATATTTTTCATTAGTACAGGATTGGTCATTGTTTATGACAACAGCATTATGTATATGTGGTCTAAAGGCTTGCCAAATTCCTTGATGAAAAGGTTTGTAGGATTTATAGAATAAGAAAGCAGCATTGTAGAAAAATATCTATTACATGGAAATGAACATGAGCTTTCCTATTAACTTCTATTTTACAAAATGCATATTGACAAAAAAGTTAGATACAGAAAATCAAATTTCCAGCTATCATAAATCTAAAGCAAAGTTCTAATCTGTCAATAACTTCTTTAAAGCTGGCTTGCTGTGCAGAGCTGGCTTGGCATCTAATGTACAAAGCTTACCAATATATCATGTCTCATTTTGTTCTTTCTGCTATTGGAGTAATTGTGGAATAAAAATGCATGGGGGAATGAGCAGGAGAAAAATAGTTTTATAATTTTAAGTCATTGTGATATTCTGAGAATTAGAAGACATGATGGAGATAACAGGCACATTTTAAAATATTAACACAAATGTTGCTTAGTGGGCATCATTAAAATCTATCAGGTTAAAATTCCAATCTGATTCATGGTTTTATTAAATAAAGTATATTGGCTTACATAATTTTAACCATTTCAAGTTTACAATCAAGTTTATCAGTGATTAACACATCGATCAAGACAGTTTATTTATTTTGGTATCATTATAACATTGATGCATTAGGCAGAACTTTACACAATACATTTTCTTTGTTTACAATGTTTACATCAGTCCAGCCCCAGTTCAGTTGACAGCCTAGTGCCTTTCCAACAGTCAAAAAGGACTCACCTGTCTATGGATTTCATGGTGGAGTTACTCCCAGGGCAACACAGTTATCCTTATGATGGTTGACCGATTCTCAAAAATGTCTCATTGTATTCCACTTAAGAAGTTGCCCACTTCTAAGGAACTGGCTTCCATATTTGCTTGGGAGATCTTTCGCTTATATGGGCTAGCCAAGGAGATTGTCTTGGACAGGGGTAGTCAGTTTGTCTCCCGGTTCTGGCAAGCCTTTTGTGCACAGTTGGGAATTCAGCTTGCTTTTTCCTCTGCGTATTACCCACAGTCTAATGGAGCCAATCAGACCTTGGAGCAATTCCTACATTGCTATATTTTTGACCATCATAACAACTGGTCAGACCTATTACCATGGGCAGAGTTTACTCACAATAGTGCCTTGAATTCTGCTTCCCGATTGTCCCTGTTTATGGCGAAATATGGTTTCCAACCTTACATGTTGCCTGACTCATTTATTCTGTATTCCTGCATTAGAGGAGCATCTCCGTGGCCTTCGTTCCACTTGTGCACAAGTCAAGGAGGCTTTGCAACATGCTAATGATAGGTACAGACTCCATGCTGACCGCAGACGCCTGCCTGCACCTTCCTACCAGGTTGGGGACAGGGTCTGGCTGTCATCTCGCAACCTCCAACTTCGTGTTCCCTCACTAAAGTTCGCACCTCGGTTTATTAGGCCTTTCCGTATTCTTCGCAGGATTAACCCAGTGGCTTATGCATTAGACCTTCCTTCTAACATGCATATTTCAAATGTATTTCATGTCTCCTTATTAAAGCCTTTGGTCTGCAACTGCTTTACCACCTCGGTGCCATGTCCTCACCCTAATCAGGTTGAGAACCATAAGGAGTATGAAGTATAGTCCATTGTTGACTCCCGTAGGTTCCATGGGCACATACAGAACCTGGTGCAGTACCTGGTGCATTGGAAGGGGTACAGTCCGGAGGAATGCTCTTAGGTCTCAGCCTCGGACGTACATGCCCCTGTCCTCCTCTGTGATTTCCATAGACGTTTTCCCCTCAAGCCTGGTGGTTCTCCGGGGTGGAGGGATTGTTGAGGAGGGGGTACTGTCAGGGCTGGGCTCAGCCCTTCCTTCTCTGAGCTGGCCGCTTAGCTGTCGGCTAATTGCCAGCTCCTATCTCTCCACATTTACTCAGCTGTTGATGATATCCCGCTCGTCAGTCCTGCCTACTTAAGCCATCCAGCCCAGAGGATCTCTGCCTTCGCTATAGTCAACATCACAGAGATGCTCTCCTGCATTCCTGTTAAAAGACTTGCTTGGCTGACATCCCTTCTGGCTTCATATCCTGCTTGCTGTTTTACTATGCTCATCTCCGGCTCCCTGATGTTTGGCTTGTCTGACTATCGGTTCTGGTTCCAGAACTCTGGCTATGTTTTGACTAAGTTTGTTCTATTTACATTTATTATTAAACAAGTGTAATTTAACTGTACTTCTGTCTCAGTCTGATTTCATGGTTTCTGACAGAGCTACACCAAATGCTTTAGTAAAAGTTAAATCATATAAGAAAACAAAAGCAAGTCAGTGTCCACTTAACCACTTGCCGTCCAGCGCATGACAATATACATTGGCAGAATGGCATGGCTGTGCAAAGGGGTGTACCCGTACACCCCCTTTAAATCCACAGGTCCCGTAGACTAGATGTCTGCCGGTGGCCCGCGATCATGACACGGAGAGGAAGAATGGGGAGATGCCTATGTAAACAAGGCATTTCCCTGTTCTGCCTAGCAACATGACAGGGATCTACTGCTCCCAGTGATTGGGAGCAGTGATCTCTGTCGTGTTCTAGTGAGCCAATCCCCCCTACAGTTAGAGCACACTGAGGGAACACATTTAACCCCATTAATTACCCCCTAGTGTTTAACCCTTTCCCTCCCAGTGACATTTACGCTGTATAAATGTCAATGGTCCCAAAATAGTGTCAAAAGTGTAAAATCTGTCCGCCACAATGTCACAGTCATTATAAAAATCGCTGATCTCTGGCATTACTAATATAAAAAGAATGAATAATAAAAATGGCATAAATCTATGCCTTATTTTGTAGATGCTATAACTTTTGTGCAAACCAATCAATATACGCTTATTGTGATTTTTTTTTTTTTTTTACCAAAAATATGTAGAAGAATACAAATCAGCCTAAATTGAGGAAAAAATTGTTTTATTTAATCTATTTTTTGGGATATTTATTATACCAAAAGGATAAATATTGCTTTTTTTCAAAATTGTCGCTCTTTTTTGTTTATAGCGCAAAAAAAAAAATGCAGAGGTGATCAAATACCATCAGAAGAAATCTCTATTTGTGGGAAAAAAAGGACGTAAATTTTGTTTGGGTGCAACGTCGCACGACTGCACAATTGTCAGTTAAAGCCACACAGTGCAGTATCGCGAAAAAATGCTCTAGTCAGAAAGGGGGTAAATCCCTCCAGGGCTGAAGTGGTTAAATATCTCCCCAAAAAAGATACTTTATGATCAGTCTATTAAAAAATATATTTAAATGTTATGTGGGCTGCAATTGCTGACCTTTGGAAATTAGTAGTAGTGCCCTTGTTGTCTCTGATGTTATTACATTCTGAGTACCTAACATTGTACAAGCATTTTCCTGTTGGAAATTCATTACAATATTGTAATTTTTCTGTTTGTGCGTGTCTGCATCTTGGGTATTTTGGAACTGCGTGAATAACACACAGTATACAATAAAGGTATGGTTTTGGTACAATGAAGCGTGCAGCTTTACTGTTTTTTGGTTTTGTCATTATATATGGGTTAAATATCCTTAAGGACGTCTGTAGTCTGTAGATTAACATTCAAGGGCATAAATCCCTGTGTCAAGAGAACAGAGATTTAAAGTATATTAACTAGCAAATGGTGTGGTTTGATAGTTCAGAGACCACAACTCTCACTGACAGTTAAGTTCTCAAACTAATAATCAGAAATCAATCAGCATCGTTCCTGATCATGTGATCTCCATGATAGCAAATCACGGTGATCGGTTTGTTTACAAAATGTGCAAAGTACAATGTTAGATATAATTACAGAAGTTCAAACAAATAAAAAAATAAATCTAAATCCGAAAAAACATACATTTAATGTATTGCAAATGATAAATTCTTGGCTATTGTTATTATTACTATTTTTCAAGATTTATATAGCTCCAACAGTTTACACAGCACCTTACAATATAAAGGGGGAAAGTACAATTACAATACAGTTCAATACAGAAGGAATAGGAGGGCCCTGCTCATGGAGCTTACAATCTAATGGGAGGGGGAGGTGGTACAAAAGGTAATAGCAGCAGGGGATGATCTGATGGAGGTGACTCAAGTACAGTTCTTAGAATTTTCAAGGATTACCTAAAGGCAGACAGGGTAGGAGCTTATGGACATACTGGGGCAGGAAGTCCCAGAGGATGGGAGAGGCTCTAGAGAAGTCATGGAGGCGAGCATGGGAGGAGATAACAAGGGAGAGCAGGAGGTCTTGGGAGGAGTGGAGAAGACCATTTGGGGCGATAGCTGCAGATGAGGTTGGTGATGTAGCTGGGGGCAATGTTGTAGATGGCCTTGTATGTTTTGGTTAGTATTTTGAATTTTATACAATGGGGTAGGGGAAGCCAGTGAAGTGATTGTCAGAAAGGGGCAGCAGTCATGGATGGGTTAGTATGATGTATTAATCTATCAGCAGCATTCATAATAGATATATAGGGATACAGCTGCGCTTCCCCTATGATAAGCTGCCGACACAACAATCAGACAAATTGTGTAGTGCAATAAAAAATAAAAAAAGTGTGGCGCTACGAAGTATGTATCTGATCAGTAGTCATAAATAAGAATGGAATCCTAAATACAAAACTAATGTACAGAGTTTAATATGTATCAAAGGAACATCAAGATGGTGGAATATGAACAATCCACGACAAGATGCTAAAAAAGTGTTTAGAAATAAATCAAAACAAAATATCTATTCGCACTAGTTATCGATTGGGTATTAACCCACAAAATAAGAGTGTGTAAGAACTCCCTTAGTTGGGCAGTGCTTAAAAGTGAGTGGCTCAAAGTGCAATGTGATTGGTGCACGATATGTATATTAAGTAAACCTTGGTATTTATAGAAACAATATGGCTACAAAACACATAATTATCGAGCTATACCAAGGTATCGAAAAATGATATGAAGTCTACAATAACCATCACATCAAGCAATATGTGAATGGAAAAGTCCAAACAAAAACTGGTGGTTATGTGAAGCCTGAAGATTCAAACAAATGCTGGAATTGTCACAGCGACTATGATCATACAATAGTCCATCAGTTAAAGTTCACAACACAGAAATGTATCAACATTCATGTAACAATTCGTAATGTTCAGAAACGTAACATCCTCATATAGTTGGACGACGTCATGAACTGTATGATGACAAAAATGGGATCTGGTACGCTTACCGCTAAAGATGGACCCACTGACCGTTGGTGAGGGGTCAAACGAGCTTGGGTATGCCGGCTGGTGATGTTTGTAGAGCGATGAGCCAAGATCAGGAACCTGGAACATGACTGAGCCGGCGCAACAGTCTATACTCACCGATTGGCAGATGGAAGTAAGGCACCCAAACTCGCACGAGCGGAGGGGCCACAGAAACACCATTTAGCCTTTACCGGGAAACCTCAATATGTCAGGACCATGGGGATAAAAAAAGAAGAGATAGAGGGCCTCCTCATAGCGTAAAAAAATCCAATCACGGATTATATTTATTAAGAGGAGTATAGTAACTTCAACCATATAGTTAAAAATTCTTGTTTTGTCAAGTTTTTAAAAAATCCAAGTAAAAACAAAAACAAGATATAATGTCTAACGCAGTAGTGGTATGTCAAGCGTGTCCACCCGACGCGTTTCGTCTCAAAAGACATCAACAAAAACTTGACAAAACAAGAATTTTTAACTATATGGTTGAAGTTACTATACTCCTCCTAATAAATATAATCCGTGATTGGATTTTTTTACTGACATATTGAGGTTTCCCGGTAAAGGCTAAACGGTGTTTCTGTGGCCCCTCCACTCGTGCGAGTTTGGTTGCCTTACTTCCATCTGCCAATCGGTGAGTATAGACTGTTGCGCCGGCTCAGTCATGTTCCAGGTTCCCGATCTTGGCTCATCGCTCTACAAACATCACCAGCCAGCATACCCAAGCTCGTTTGACCCCTCACCAACGGTCAGTGGGTCCATCTTTAGCGTTAAGCGTACCAGATCCCATTTTTGTCATCATACAGTTCATGACGTCGTCCAACTATATGAGGATGTTACGTTTCTGAACATTACGAATTGTTACATGAATGTTGATACATTTCTGTGTTGTGAACTTTAACTGATGGACTATTGTATGATCATAGTCGCTGTGACAATTCCAGCATTTGTTTGAATCTTCAGGCTTCACATAACCACCAGTTTTTGTTTGGACTTTTCCATTCACATATTGCTTGATGTGATGGTTATTGTAGACTTCATATGATTTTTCGATACCTTGGTATAGCTCGATAATTATGTGTTTTGTAGCCATATTGTTTCTATAAATACCAAGGTTTACTTAATATACATATCGTGCACCAATCACATTGCACTTTGAGCCACTCACTTTTAAGCACTGCCCAACTAAGGGAGTTCTTACACACTCTTATTTTGTGGGTTAATACCCAATCGATAACTAGTGCGAATAGATATTTTGTTTTGATTTATTTCTAAACACTTTTTTAGCATCTTGTCGTGGATTGTTCATATTCCACCATCTTGATGTTCCTTTGATACATATTAAACTCTGTACATTAGTTTTGTATTTAGGATTCCATTCCTATTTATGACTACTGATCAGATACATACTTCGTAGCATTCATAATAGACTGAGGGGGGATAGCCTGTGTAAAGGTAGGCCATTGAAAAGGGAGTTGCAATAGTCAAGGCGGAAAATAACCAAGGAGTGAATAAGTTGTTTTTGGTGTCGTTAGTCAAGAAGGGGCGAATTCTGGAAATGTTGTGATGGTTAAAGCGGTATGGTTTAGCCAATGACTGGATGTGGGGGCTGAAGCAGAGGTCAGAGTCTAGGATTACACCTAGCACCCTGGCATGTGTGGCCGGACCAATGGTTGTGTTGTTGATCCCAATGGTAAAGTCATGGGGAGGGGATCGGGAGGAGGAAATATTGCAATCTCAATTTTAGAGAGATTGAGTTTGAGGAAGTGGTGTGACATCCATACTGATATGTTGATAAATAAGTTTGTGGCAAAGTCTTAAGATATGTGAGCGGTAGTGTCTGTACCTGGAAGAGTGTGGGGAGGGGTGGTCTTTGCAAAGAGTATATAACACAAAAGCAAGACCTCTACTTTCTCTATTGATCTCTGAGCATGATGGGAACATAAGGTTGTCCGTGTAACATATCTCCACTATTCTTTGTTTCTTTTACTGTAACTTTCATGTAGTTGTCTCTATGGGTAACATTCTATATTTTATTTAGATTGCAACATCGTTCTTTTTTGTATTACTTACTTTGTATTTTATTTCGTTTAAAGCTTTACCAGCTACATTATTTTGGTTCCAGCTATATTTGATTAACCGATTGCAGACTCTGGGCGTGCTAGACACGCCCACAAAAATGTCATCATTGTACACAGGGCATGTCTAGTACATCCAGTCCTTCTGCCCTGCTGCCAGGATTCCCCCTCCTGCTATAGTACACAGCAATTCAGCTCTGATTAATCACATCTGCATTGCACAGAACACAGAGAAAAAAAACCTCAATATTTCTCTGTTGCACAAGCCTTAGTTTACTCTAACCAGCCATAATTAACTCCTTATTCTCCTTCTCCATTCAAATTATAATGTTCCTAGTAATTTTTTTGTGTCTTTGTTCTATTTTATTAACTAATATTCCAACTTTTTTTCTGTATTTACATGTATCACACTGAAAAAAGTGCAAAATAAAAAAAACGACTTTACTTAATTTGTAAGTAACTTTGCAATTCTTTGTACCAAAATCACAATTTTAGTGTTGTTTAAGAGCCCTCTCATACTGCTAGCTAGTTTTAGCGGTGCATTACTGCTGTTAGAGTGGTGCTTTTCAGCCACTAGCGGGGTGATTTTAACCTCACTAGCGGCCAAGGAAAGGGTTCAAACGCACAAAGAACCGCTGCCGAATCGCTTTGCAGGCACTTTGGCAGTGCTGCCCGTTGATTTCAGTGGCAGGGGCGGTGTATATACCACTCCCACAATGCTCCAAAGATGCTGTTTGCAGGACTTTTTTTTTAGTCCTGCAAGCGCACCTCCCCAGTGTGAAAGCACTCGGGCTTTCACACTGGGGAGGCTTGAGAGGCGCTTTTCAGGCACTTTACAGACACTATTTTTAGTGCTAAGCCGGACAAATTACAGAATTTTTATGTGCAGTAGCACTATTTGTTTTTCACCTAACACTGCTCAGAAAAAAAGGAAAAAGTGCCTTTTGTTTATTATTATTACTTATTATTTATACTGGTATTATTATATTATTATTATATTATACCTTTTTAATATTATTTATACTGGTATTATTATATTATACTTATTAATATTATTTATACTGGTATTATTATATTATTATTATATTATACTTATTAATATTATTTATACTGGTATTATTGTCTAAGGATTGTGAATAAAAAATCATTGTTGCAGGAAAATATTCACAAAAAGAAAGCCAAATAAACAGGCTCATAGCAATATTTTGAAAGTTACTCTGATCCATAAGGGGTGAACAGGTGTGAGAAGTGGTTAATATAAAGTTTCTTTCTGTGTAAATAAATTAGATCTTTATTTTTTATCACAGTTATCATTTGTTATTAACTTTATTGTTAATAGCTGTTTTAGCATTGGCTAGATTCTTAAATAGACAAAAGGTCTAGTGGTTCTCTTATGCCGCGTACACACGAAGGGACTATCCCGCGGGATTATCCTCTGGACTGAAGTCCAGCGGATAATCCCCTCGTGTGTGGGCGCCGGCGGACTTTTTGGCGCCAAAGTCCGGCGGACCAAAGTTTTAAGTTTGGTTTTAAAATTATCCGCTGGACTTGGCAGTCCAGCGGACAATCCCGCCGTTAGTGGGCAAGTCCGCGGGACTTTTGAAATGAACGGACTTGCCGCTCATCGGCAAGTCCGTTCATTTAGCACGTGACTTCAGGTTACGTAGCTAGCGTAGGCAGTTACTGCCGCCGCGCTAGCTCCGTGACCTGGCATGGATTTAAAGGGAATCCCCACGCGGTTCCCCCCAAATCCATGTCAGACCCTCATCCGAGCACGCAGCCTGGCAGGCCAGGAAAGGGGTGGGGACGAACGTGGGCCCCCCCCCCCTCCTGAGCCGTACCAGGCCGCGTGCCCTCAACATGGGGGGTGCCCTGGGGAAAGGGGGGCCGTGCGGCCCCCCACCCCAAAGCACCTTGTCCCCATGTTGATGAGGACAAGGGCCTCTTCCCGACAACCCTGGCCGTTGGTTGTCGGGGTCTGCGGGCGGGGGCTTATCGGAATCTGGGAGCCCC
This sequence comes from Lithobates sylvaticus, assembly GCA_028564925.1. Taxonomy (NCBI): domain Eukaryota; kingdom Metazoa; phylum Chordata; class Amphibia; order Anura; family Ranidae; genus Lithobates; species Lithobates sylvaticus. The sequence continues at coordinate 463,527,102 of CM053027.1, read as the reverse complement.
CTTTAATAAGGGGGCCCCCAGATACCGGCCCCCACCCTATGTGAATGAGTATGGGGTACGATGTACCCCTACCCATTCACCTAAGGTGTAAAATGTAAAGTACAAAAACACACACACTTTTGAAAAAATATTTTATTGCACTGCTCCGGGGGTCTTCTTCCGTCTTGGGGGTCTTCTCGCCGGACTCCTCCGCTCTCTTCTGCTCTTTTACCTAGCTCTTTCACGAGCGGGGGAGTCCGGCTACCTTCTTCGTCGTCGCCGCCGTCGTCTGGGGGTCTCGATCCGCCTTCGGGGGTCTTCCGGGGGTCTCTTCTGTTCTTGCGGCGGTCGTCGTCTTCCGCGCCGCCGGCGCCTTCTTCTTCTTCTTGTCCTTCTTCTTGTTCTTCTTCTTCCGATGTTGACCCGTCGCTGTCTCTGCCCGGAATGCCTGTGCCGCTCTGCGCTTGGACTTATATAGGGGCATGGGGACAGGGTCACATGCACATGTCACATGGTGACCCCGCCCCCTTGTGTTGTCACAGTCCCGGAGGATGCTGGGACTGTGACATCGCAAGGGGGCGGGGTCACCATGTGACATGAACATGTGACCCTGTCCCCCATGTCCCTATATAAGTCTCAGCGCAGAGCGGCACAGGCATTCCGGGCAGAGACAGCGACGGGTCAACATCGGAAGAAGAAGAACAAGAAGAAGGACAAGAAGAAGAAGAAGGCGGCGGCGGCGCGGAAGACGACGACCGCCGCAAGAACAGAAGAGACCCCCGGAAGACCCCCGAAGGCGGATCGAGACCCCCAGACGACGGCGGCGACGACGAAGAAGGTAGCCGGACTCCCCCGCTCGTGAAAGAGCTAGGTAAAAGAGCAGAAGAGAGCGGAGGAGTCCGGCGAGAAGACCCCCAAGATGGAAGAAGACCCCCGGAGCAGTGCAATAAAATATTTTTTCAAAAGTGTGTGTGTTTTTGTACTTTACATTTTACACCTTGGGTGAATGGGTAGGGGTACATCGTACCCCATACTCATTCACATAGGGTGGGGGGCCGGGATCTGGGGGCCCCCTTATTAAAGGGGGCTCCCAGATTCCGATAAGCCCCCGCCCGCAGACCCCGACAACCAACGGCCAGGGTTGTCAGGAAGAGGCCCTTGTCCTCATCAACATGGGGACAAGGTGCTTTGGGGTGGGGGGGCCGCACGGCCCCCCTTTCCCCAGGGCACCCCCCATGTTGAGGGCACGCGGCCTGGTACGGCTCAGGAGGGGGGGCGCTCGTTCGTCCCCACCCCTTTCCTGGCCTGCCAGGCTGCGTGCTCGGATGAGGGTCTGACTTGGATTTGGGGGGAACCCCCACGCCGTTTTTTCGGCGTGGGGATTCCCTTTAAATCCATGCCAGCTTGCGGAGCTAGCGCGGCGGCATTTACTGCCTACGCTAGCTACGTAACCTGAAGTTACGTTCGAAATGAACGGACTGCTCCGTGTGTGTGGGCAAGTCCGTTCATTTTCAAAAGTCCCGCGGACTTTTGGCCGGCGGATTATCCGCTGGAGAAGTCCGTGCGTGTGTGGGCAAGTCCACACGCTCGGAAAGTCCAGCGGACCTAGCTGGAAAGTCCTGCGGGATTGTCCGCTGGACTAGGTCCGCCGGCAAAAGTCCGCACGTGTGTACGCGGCATTAGACGACCTCTGGGTGCTGGGTTTTCAGCCTCCTAATTGGCTGGTCAGGGAATGATGTGACCCTGTGCTGTACATGGAAGTCCCTCAATCGGGTGTGCTGGAAATGCATGTCAAGTGTAGTTCCTCCTGAAATCTGAATGAAAGGTATGGGAAGCATCTTAGTATTGGAATTTGGAAGAATATATATAAAATGTTATTGGATTCAAACACATTAACCATGCTGTATTTCCCAGAAATCACTCTCATTTATCAGCAATAGTGTTTAGTAAGGCAAACGTGCCATCAGTGAATGTTTGACCTGATGGATTTTTACTTTACAGTAGGCTCCTTTTTTTTACTTTGTTATTGAGTCAAAACTGTTTTTGTTTGTGAAAAATCCCTGAAAAAGATATGAAAAAGATATGAAAGTTTGGTATGTGCAGCTATTGAATGCTATTCAAATGAGGAAGAGTAACTTCATAAAGGTGAAAAAAGACACCAATTGATGCAGTTACATATTAATCAAAATCATTAAATGAGTTTGAATGCATCTAGTGTTAGTGCCTAAATATTTGTTAATATAAATGTTTGTTATCCATTGTACAGCCTAACTCAGACTGGGAAATAGAGAGCTGCACCCTAAGTTAACTAGACTGTGTTGCATTCACTTATACTGACAGTGAACATGCTGCCAGGATGAAATATCAGAGAAATTAACTCATTAGCACGCTGTCACTGCTTCATTGCCTAATAAGTCAGCTAGGGATGAATTTTAGCCAGTGCATTTGAACAAGGTCTACTGCTACTGCTGCTGCAGTAGTTGAGGTCAGGGATGTAGCTGAGAAGTTTAGCAGAGATAACTGGATCTCACAAATTTTAGGGGAATCTGAGTAAAGGGGGCTGAATACAAATGCATGCCACACTTTTTAGATATTTATTTGTAAAAATCATTTATCGTTTTTTTTCCACTTCACAATTATGTGCCACTTTGTGTTGGTATATCACATACAATTCCAATAAAATACATTTATGTTTTTGGTTGTACCATGACAAAATGTTTTTACATTTCCAAGGGTATGAATAATTTTTCAAGGCACTGTATGCATATATATATATATATATATATATATATATATATATCAAATATATACTACTGCTTGCCTGGAGTTCAGCTTTAAAAATAACTCTATTTTTTCTAGTAGGTTTTACAGATCAACAATACATGACGTTTAATTATACATTTTATTGCAGTTAACACTGCCTGGTATTATGATCAGAGGCACGTTGTAAAGTTTCCCACTTCATTATGCTACACATGGAATTCATATCTTGAGCCCAATCTAACCTTTAGTACTTATAAACACTTAGATTAAGGATCTACTGATTAAAAATGAAATGTACAGCTATCTAAAATTGAGTCTCTCTATGCTAGCACAGAAGACAATTTTGATTGCGTGCTTTCTTGAATTCAAATACTGATTATCATGTAATGTCTTGTTCTAAGCCGTAATGAAATTTCAATAAGAATAGAACCGTTTTTAACAATAAATTTGAAATTTATACATACACTGCACTGCATACACATATTATAAATGTTTCATTTACTGTAGAAACTGCATGAAATAATGTAAAGTTATTAATCATAACTATAATTTTTAAACCACAAAGTATTCCATATTTAAAGAGGAACTGCAGCCAAAGAAAGAAAAAATAAAATAAAATCCTGCAGCAGCCAGAAATATTGTTTATGAGATTTAAGGAATTCAATTTTAACAAAAAGCTGTATTTGCTTTGGAATACGTTATTTGTGCAGCACTCACATGTGCTGTGTGGCCAGCCATTTTGACTATGGGCAGACAAAGCTAGCACCAGTTTGTTCTGGGATATGGATGACAGAGACACTCACACATACATAGTCTCATACACAAACGCACACACACACACTCACACAGACACACACCATTCTATTCTTCCTCTTGTGCTTCGTGGATCACTGGATAAAAGTCCCCGCTTGCTCTTCTAACGAAGCACAAGAGCCTCTGGACACGCCCCTCTGCCCTCCCCCACCACTTGCTCAACCACACAAGCACAGATCCCCAGCCTCTGGTCACGCCTCCCGCCCTCCCCCTCTGCCCTCTTCTGCCTTCTAAAGCATAGATTCCCAGCCTTTGGGCAAGCCTCTCCACCCTCCTCCTCCGCCCACTGAAGCACAGAGCTCTAAGGAGAGAAAAAAACACTTTATGAAGACTCTGACAATTATATCACAGGAGTCATTGGGAGCAAATATTGTCATACTCCTAGGTGTTAGGAGCAGGAAGTACAGCAAGAGAATATATAAAAAAATTATGTAGAAAGTCCATTTTTTATTTTTTTACTATCCAATAGTATTCACAGGGTGGGACAGGATTGCACCAAGAAGAACTTTAAAAATAGGCTGAAGGTCCGCTTTAAGCTGTAAAAATAAGAAATATGTTTACATTAAAAGATATTACCTTCATTCTTCTTCAGAAGATGGCCTTTTCTGAAATGCCCTGCATATAGGTAGATATTTTATGCGGTTCTAAAGTCATTCTATGCATGAAAGTAACAAATGCTCTGCTACCTGTCCGAGACCCCTTCTCCCCTAAAAACGTACCTGGCTCCTCTTATGGTTCCAGTGCTGTCGCTTCTGCAGCACCACTCTTCCACCTCCTGGTCTAACAGGAGACACAAGCAGCAGTAGGAGCTATAGACTCCTGCGGCTGTCGATCAAACCCCTATGAAGAGGAAGCAGGGGTGTGGCTTAACTGCACTCTGGGTATCTATGGATGCACACTGCCTGACTCAGGAGCGTGCCTGCATGAGTGCCCCCTTAGTACACCAGAGGAAGGAGAAGCAGAGAGTGTCATCGAGGGACTTCAAAAGAGTAGGTAATAGCCCGCTCTGTGCAATATCATTGGCCCCATACCATGTGATAGCTGTGGCCAATCATAGCAATCACAGTAGTACTCAATGACTGCATTCATGGCGGACAGTGTCAAAATGTATTGCTTATACAGCCATCATGAATATGTATAAGAAATCCCAGTGTAAAAAAAAAAAAACAGAGCAGTACAGTGTCACCATGGTGACACTGCTCTGTTCTGGTGACAGTATGTAAAAAAAATATATATATTTTTTTTTTATATTAATACCAGAGCAAGTGCAGTGTCACTATGGTGACATTCTACTGCTATCATGTACATTGACTGGCTGCTCTGATATCACTGTACTAGTCCAACCAGCCATTGTCTCTGATCACCACCACCGCAGTACAGAAGTACAGCAGTATAAATGTTCCTAATCATCCCCATCCACTTACAATGTCCCTAATCACTGCAGCTCCAGTCACAGTGTCTGTCAGGGAAATACCAGGTCTCTCCGCCGGGTTCCAGGGCTGCGCACGCGCGGTAGAGCGGCGCAACGAGGTTTACAGGTACGCCGGGTAACAGGTGCGCATGCGCGGGTCCGCGGCTCTCGGGTATCGGTCACAACCCAGCCAGTACGCCTCACCACTGTGCGCGGCGCTGACGGAAGACGAGTGCGCATGCGCACTCGCCCGGGTATCCCACCTGACCAGTTACCTGGCCTATAAAAGGCCTTCCCTGTCCGCTTCCAAATTGCTGGTTTGTTGTCTCTTCTGAGTCCTGTCTCCAGTCCAGTATCCTGTATCCTGTATCCTGTACCCTGCATCTACCTGACTACCAGTGCCGACCCGGAATCCTCCTGACTACCGCTACCGCTACTTACCTGTGTTTGAACCCCTGGCTTGCTTCCTGGATTCCTCTACTGCTTGATTACCTGTGCTTGACCCTCGGCCGGTCTACTGGTCTTTCCGTGAGTTACTTACCTGTGTTTGACCTCTGGCTTGCTTCCTGGATACCTCTCTGCCTGATTACCTGTGTTTGACCCTCGGCTTGCCTACTGGACTTCCTCTGAGTTACTTACCTGTGTTTGACCCTCGGCTTGCCTCTTGGACACCTCTACTGCCTGATTACCTGTGCTTGACCCCCGGCTTGCCTACTGGACATTCTCTGAGTTGCTTACCTGTGTTTGACCCCTGGCTTGCCTTCTGGACATCTCTACTGCTTGATTACCTGTGCTTGACCCCCGGCTTGCCTCCTGGACATTCTCTGAGTTACTTACCTGTGTTTGACCCCCGGCTTGCCTTTGGATACTTCTACTGCCTGGTTGCCTGTGTTTGACCCTCGGCCTGCTTGCTGGACTATCTCCCGCTCAGTGTTCAGGACTTGCAGTTCTCTTATGCTCCCGAGGGTCCTCCTTCAGTATACGTGTTGGTACCTCTGCAACCTCTACCTGATCACAACCCTGCCAGGTGTCTACTCCCAGTGCAGCTTCAGCCTCTCCTGGTCTACGACGCTACTGCACACCACCTGCTACACTCCTGCTGGCAACCCGTGCATCTTTGAGCCCGGTGTCCTCTGTACCCACTCCAGAGGCATCGTGCGCTTAGTCGCAAGGGGAGCAGCTCTCAGCATATCGGCCCGGGTGAGTACCTCTGACAGTACAAACCAGCCAATGTCCGAGGCCGACAGAGCTGGTTCACCCCTTGAGGCCTTATGCCAGCAGGTGACAACCCTTACCCAGGCTGTACAACGCCTCCAGGATGGATACTTTCAGATCGAGGGGCGTCTTCAGCATCTGACCTTATCCCCAAACCAAGCGGACCAGTCACCCCCGGTAGCCAGCACCTCCACTCTTCTATCAACACCTGGAGGTGCTCTCCCTGCCTATGATGTGTCCCATTCTGATCCCAGGGTCCCCACACCAGAACGTTTTTCCGGGGACCGAAGGAAATTTCGCTCTTTTAAAAACTCCTGTTTGCTTCACCTAGCCCTACAACCCAGGACCTTCCAGTTGGAATCCACTAAAGTAGGGTTCATCATCTCTCTCCTTTCTGATGACCCTCAATCCTGGGCGCACCATTTGATGGAACAGAAGAGCCCACAATTGAACTCTGTAGAGACTTTCTTTTCCGCTATGGCAGCACTCTACGAGGACTCCCAACGCACAGGTACAGCAGAAACCACCCTGCATACCCTATCCCAGGGGAGAAGACCTGTAGAGGACTATGTAGTAGATTTCCGCAAATGGGCAGCTGATACTGACTGGAACGAATCAGCCCTAAAATATCAATTCCGTTTAGGGCTATCCGAGGTATTAAAGGATGAACTGGCCCGAGGAGAGATCCCAAGTACCTTCACAGATCTCTGCCAACTTGTCATTAAACTTGACCGTCGACTACGAGAACGGCGAGCAGAGAGACTGCAGAGCCCTCGTCCCACCTGGACGATGCCCCGGGTCCCTCCAGCACCTTCTCCTTCTTGGAACTCTCGCTCCCCTCCTCATGGGGAACCCATGCAGCTGGGCCTGGCACGGTCCCCCCTATCTGCTGTAGAAAGGCTCCGTCGTCGTCAAGCCAACCTCTGCCTCTACTGTGGGGGCACGGGGCACTACCTACAGAAATGCCCCATAAGGCCCAGTAAGTGTCCTTCTGGGTCCCTCTCAAGTTCACACTCTGTTAAAGTGCCGCATTTTCATCTGTCTGTTCCACTCTCCCTACAGGTAGCGGGAGAGTCTTTCCAGTTGGGAGCCATCCTTGACTCTGGAGCCTGCAGTTGCTTCATGGACCTGACCCTGGCACGACACCTGAACCTCCCTTTAGCTACCAAGAAACAACCTCTTCAGATCCAGCTAGCTGATGGCTCTCCACCCTGCTCGGGACCGGTTACCCAGGAAACCGCTCCCATCCTGACCTGCACCAAATCAGGTCATCAGGAACTCTTACGTTTTGACATTATCCATTCTCCCATGTTCCCCATCATCCTGGGGTACCCCTGGCTACTGGCTCACAACCCTCGGATTGACTGGGTCAACAAGGAAGTGGAGTTCTCCTCCTCTTACTGCTTGCAGCACTGCCTTCCGGATCAACCCGCAGTACCTCTCACCCATCTTGCCTTGCAACCCAGTGCCAAGGACCTGCAACACGTCCCAACACCCTACCAAGACTTTATGGACATCTTCGATGAAAAAAAGGCCGAAGTTCTTCCCCCTCATCGCTCATACGATTGTCCGATTGATCTCCTACCAGGGGCTGAGATCCCCTTCGGAAGGATTTTCCCTTTGTCTGAAACTGAGCTTGAAGCCCTACGGGTATATATCGACGAGAATCTTGCCAAAGGGTTCATCCAACCATCTTCTTCGCCAGCAGGGGCTGGGATCTTCTTTGTTGAAAAAAAAGACGGTTCCCTCAGACCCTGTGTAGATTACAGGGAACTCAATAAAATTACTATCAAGAACAGGTACCCACTTCCGTTCATTCCCGAACTTTTTCAACGGCTCAGGACTGCCAAAGTGTTTACCAAGCTGGATCTTCGTGGGGCCTACAATTTAGTTAGAATACGCTCTGGGGATGAGTGGAAGACGGCTTTTAGGTCCAGATTCGGCCATTTTGAGTACCTGGTCATGCCGTTTGGACTTTGTAATGCCCCAGCTACCTTCCAGCACCTTGTCAATGACATTTTTCGTGAGTATTTGGATAACTTCCTCATTGTATATCTTGATGATATCTTGATTTTCTCCGATTCCCTAGAAGCCCATCGTCAACATGTCCGGAAAGTTCTTCTCATCCTCCGCAAACACGGGCTCTACGTCAAAGGAGAGAAATGCGAGTTCGAGACTGATACCATCCAGTTCCTGGGCTTCATCATAACCAACGGAGGAGTACTGATGGATCCCCAAAAAGTGAAGGCCATCCAGGATTGGCCTGCTCCCACGGACAAGAGGTCAGTCCAACGTTTTATCGGCTTTGCCAACTTTTATAGACGGTTCATTCAGGGATTTTCTGCCATTGTGTCCCCAATCACCCAACTGACTCGCCAGCAAGTTAAGTTCCAGTGGACTCCCCAAGCGCAGAGCGCTTTTGAGAAGCTCAAGGAACTCTTTTCCTCTGCACCCATCTTACAGCACCCTGACCCCGAACTCCCTTACGTCCTAGAGGTGGACGCTTCAGACTCTGCTTTAGGAGCAATCCTATCGCAGAGAAGTGGCCCAAAGGCTCTCCTTCACCCAGTCGCCTTTTCCTCCCGAAAACTAAGTCCCCCTGAAAAGAATTATGATGTAGGCGACCGGGAATTACTTGCGATTAAATTCGCTCTCGAGGAATGGAGGTACCTGCTTGAAGGAGCTTCCCAACCCATCCTCATCTTCACTGACCACCGCAATTTGGAGTACCTCAGGGCTGCAAAACGCCTTAGACCCAGACAGGCCCGCTGGGCCTTGTTCTTCTCCCGATTTAATTTCCACATCACTTACCGTCCTGGCTCCAAGAATGGCAAGGCGGATGCCTTATCCCGTATGTTTCTGGACACTGAATCCTCGAAAGAACCTGCTACTATCCTGTCCGCCCACAATTTTCTCCATGCCATTCAGCCTGACTTAACCACAGCCCTCAAACAGGCTTCCAACCAGTTCTCTTCTCCCACATTACCTTTTCTTGAAAGGAAGCAGGATTTACTCTGGGCCCATGCCCGAATCTTTGTCCCTCCTCCTGTCAGACTCCAAGTTCTGCAGACCCTTCATGACCACAAGATGTCCGGCCATTTTGGAGTACAGAAAACAGTGGACTTGGTAGGTCGATCTTACTGGTGGCCGGGCTGGAGAAAAGACTGTCAGGAATACGTTCTCTCTTGCAACATTTGTCAAAGGAACAAGGGGTCCAACACTAAATCCTGGGGTCTGTTACGTCCATTATCTGTCCCGGAACGTCCATGGAAGGAGATTTCCATGGACTTCATCGTGGATTTACCCCCTTCAGATTCCTTCACCACGATTCTGGTTGTCATTGACCGTCTCTCAAAGATGGCTCACTTCCTACCCATGAAAGGTACTCCCTCGGCCTCCGCTACTACTGACATCTTCATCAGGGAAATTATAAGGTTACACGGAGTTCCAGCTAACATCACCTCGGACCGAGGGGTACAGTTCACCTCTAGGTTCTGGAGAGACCTATGCAAATCCCTTGAAATCAGGACTTCCATGTCTTCAGCATATCACCCCCAATCCAACGGTCAAACTGAACGCACGAATCAAACCCTCGAGCAATACCTGAGGTGTTTTTGCTCTTACCCAAGAGTCCCAAGATGACTGGTCAGGCTTACTACCCTACGCGGAGTTTGCCTACAATAATTCTTTGCATTCTGCCATTAATCAGACGCCCTTCTGGGCAAACTACGGTTATCACCCTTCTTTTCTTCCAGATTCCATTCCAGACGTCCCTACTCCAGCTGCACAGGACCTAGTCAAAAGTATCCAAGACAACTTCACCCGGATCCAACAGGCCATGAAGGAAGCACAGAAGGGTTATGAGGTACAATACAACCGGGGCAGGAAGGAATGTCCGCCTTTCCAGATTGGTGAGAAAGTTTGGTTATCAACCGCTAATTTAAAACTCCCTTGTCCTTCTCGGAAATTGGGTCCCAGGTTCATCGGCCCTTTGAGGTCAAGAGGGTGATCAACCCAGTGGCCTTTGAACTAGATCTCCCCAGTTCCTATAGGATTCACCCAGTTTTTCATGCCTCTTTGCTGAAACCCATAATTGCTAATTCTTTCCCTGATAGGCAAACGCCACTTCCTCCTCCCATCACCATCCAAGGAGAGGAAGAATTTGAGGTTGAGAAAATTCTGGATCTCCGAAGAAGAAGAGGGCAGGTCCAATATCTTGTTAAATGGAAGGGGTATCCCCCGGAAGACTGCTCCTGGGAGCCATCCGAAAACATTCATGCCCCCCGCTTAATCCGGGAATATCACCAAAGACATCCTGAAGTGGGCATCCGGAGGCTGCCCTTAGGAGGGGGGCACTGTCAGGGAAATACCAGGTCTCTCCGCCGGGTTCCAGGGCTGCGCACGCGCGGTAGAGCGGCGCAACGAGGTTTACAGGTACGCCGGGTAACAGGTGCGCATGCGCGGGTCCGCGGCTCTCGGGTATCGGTCACAACCCAGCCAGTACGCCTCACCACTGTGCGCGGCGCTGACGGAAGACGAGTGCGCATGCGCACTCGCCCGGGTATCCCACCTGACCAGTTACCTGGCCTATAAAAGGCCTTCCCTGTCCGCTTCCAAATTGCTGGTTTGTTGTCTCTTCTGAGTCCTGTCTCCAGTCCAGTATCCTGTATCCTGTATCCTGTACCCTGCATCTACCTGACTACCAGTGCCGACCCGGAATCCTCCTGACTACCGCTACCGCTACTTACCTGTGTTTGAACCCCTGGCTTGCTTCCTGGATTCCTCTACTGCTTGATTACCTGTGCTTGACCCTCGGCCGGTCTACTGGTCTTTCCGTGAGTTACTTACCTGTGTTTGACCTCTGGCTTGCTTCCTGGATACCTCTCTGCCTGATTACCTGTGTTTGACCCTCGGCCTGCATACTGGACTTCCTCTGAGTTACTTACCTGTGTTTGACCCTCGGCTTGCCTCTTGGACACCTCTACTGCCTGATTACCTGTGCTTGACCCCCGGCTTGCCTACTGGACATTCTCTGAGTTGCTTACCTGTGTTTGACCCCTGGCTTGCCTTCTGGACATCTCTACTGCTTGATTACCTGTGCTTGACCCCCGGCTTGCCTCCTGGACATTCTCTGAGTTACTTACCTGTGTTTGACCCCGGCTTGCCTTTGGATACTTCTACTGCCTGGTTGCCTGTGTTTGACCCTCGGCCTGCTTGCTGGACTATCTCCCGCTCAGTGTTCAGGACTTGCAGTTCTCTTATGCTCCCGAGGGTCCTCCTTCAGTATACGTGTTGGTACCTCTGCAACCTCTACCTGATCACAACCCTGCCAGGTGTCTACTCCCAGTGCAGCTTCAGCCTCTCCTGGTCTACGACGCTACTGCACTTAGTCGCAAGGGGAGCAGCTCTCAGCATATCGGCCCGGGTGAGTACCTCTGACAGTGTCCTTGATTACTGCCACACCAATCATATTATCCCAAATCACCACCACACCAGTCACATGCCCCTGATCTATGCCACACCAGTTACAATCTCCCTGATCACTGCCAGAACAGTCCCAGTGTCTCTGATCACCGCCATACCAGTCACAGTGTCCCTGATCATTGCCATACCAGTCCCAGTACTGCCATACTAGTCCCAGTGTCCCCAATCACTGCCACACCAGTCTCAGTGCCCCTGATCAGCACCACACCAGTCATAGTGTCACCATAGGAACTTGTTCACATGTTTGATGCTGTCCGAACAGCACTCTTCAGAAAGCATTTGACAGGCAGTAGGCAGTGACATGGCATTGTATTGTCTCCCCACCACCTGCTTCAATCACTTTTACCCTGCACAAGCACCCTCATTCACTTGCACTGGTCATGATCAGTGGGCGTACAGGGGGTATAATTCCTGCCACAGCTGCAAAGCAAAGCATCACAGCCGCAGCATGTGTACACCCCCAGCCACGGCAGAAGCAGGGGGAGATAGTTGAGAGGCAGTAAATCCATGGCCCCATGGTAATGTTTTATTGCCCCCCAACCTCACATGTGAATTGGCCTCAATAGTGCAGTAGTTCTATGATCACCACCACACCAGCCATGGTATTGTCAGACCAGTTTAGCTAGAATCAGTTTTTCTGATTATATTGTTGCCTCTGCCTGCACCTGTACTACCCTTGGTCTCTTTATTGACCATGTTTTTGCCTGCTGCCTTGACCAATCCTTTCCTGTTTGCTGATCATGTCTCTGCTTGCTGCCTGACCAGACCTATCTGCACATCAGACTGATTATGTCCCTACTGGATACCTGTCCCAGCTATCCCCTGTGGACAACTGCACTAGTGGAACCACATGAAATCTTTTGTTCTTCCATTCTTCAGCCTCCTATACTTCCTGGCCAGTGAACATGGCATTCCTGGGGCAGCCATGGACCAGTAGGATAGGCTTGCTTGGCTTATAAGAACAATGACTGCTACATTAAGTTATATTTTATGATCACCCAGAGGTGACCATTACAGTTTATTGGTTTTGACACAATTTGTTGATGTGTTTGATACGCTAGATACAATGTTCGGTACATAATCAGTCCAGACAGTGAAAAAGTCTCAAGCATGTGGTATCACAGTCACCACACTTGCGAAGAGTAGTAGTGCGTGTTTTTGGTTGTAAATCTGAGTATGCCCATGCTGTGTGTAAGAAATATCTTATTAAATTGTCAACTGTGTGATTTTTTTATTTTTTTTCATTTTCTTGCCACATTTTCCAAAATCTTGTGTCTTTAAAAGACTCACCATTAGAAAATACCATGAGGGGTTTCTTTAAAAAATTTGGTAATTTTGTGTGTTACTACAGTTCCGAAATATGATAGTCAGGTTATTAGATGCTTAATTTATACCCCTGGAATGCCTGAAGGTGCTCGTTGGATTTTAAGCCCCCTTTATGTGGTTAGGTTGTTAAAATGTCTCACTTGTTTGGTATCCCCATACTTGGGAGGCATAACAGAATGTGTTGTGGAGTGTACTTGTAAGTTTGTCTATGGTGTGTGTGAGAAATAATTTGTTAAAATGACAACTTTGTGAATAAAATGTAACATCTTGCCGACCAGCCGCCGCAGTTATACTGCGGCAAGTTGGCTCTTTACCCTATTTGTTGATGCACCTATTTGTAGATGCAAGTTTTTTTTAGGCCAAAACAAAAAAAACAACTTTTCCCCAAACTCCAATGGAGTCATAACAAGCCAGGCACTGCCATGGGGACAAATTCCAATGCCAAAATAAAAAAAACAGCGCAATGGGTAGAGGGCCTTTTCACGAGGCTTTGAGGACTATACTGAAGATGCACAAACCCTACCTTTGGGGTTTGGGAGATGCATTAAAGTTGTACGTAATGTTAAATAACAGCACAATGTTTACGGAAAACCTCAGAGATGGGGTACACTGGCAGTGCATATCTGGCTGTGGAATTTTGTTTGCCTTTAGGAGTAGGTTACATACAACAGTAACACAATATAATTTAGTCCATTTAAAAAAAAGTTCAGGTACTTTTATCAGCAACACATGTCACTGTGGACAACTTTAACCTCTAACTGCTCTCCCTACGTATCAATGATGCCTATATTTTGGGAAGGATGAGAAGTCCCCCAGATACCTTCCCTCTTAATTTTTTATTTATTTACTCTTTAGAAGTAAATGTTATCTCCAAACTGGATCCACACAGCTTGGCAGTGTGGGCCTTTTCAATATGTCTGGTGCTGACAGTACCCTTTAAATTCCAACCTCTGCCTGAAAGTGGATAAGTGGACGTTTTGCTTTTCATATAGCTCAGGAACATTACCAGTTTATTGTGATCTAAGATAATGTTTATATATGCGTTAACAAGTACTAAACAAGTTGCTAAACAAAACTACTGTAACTCCTGTTATTGGTAATATGCTTTTTTTTTACGAATAAAACCTTGATGAAAAAAAGACCTAAAATAATAAAAGAGAGAGGACAAAATTACTTTAGCCTGAACAGGCATCAAATTCACATGGCAGGAGAAATCAACTTGTGTGTGTGTGTGTGTTTTTTTTTTTTTTTTGCTGCACATTAGTTACAACACCACAATGTGGTAGTGTGCTGCATACAAAGGGAATGCTCAAACAACAAATGTATGCTGTATCCCGAATATATATATATATATATATATATATATATATATATATATATATATATATATATATATATATATACATATATATATTATACAGTATATATATATATATATATAGAGAGAGAGAGTGACATATAGTGACAGCGGTGCCCTGTCACCATGTTAAAAAGGTTTTAGGTCACCCAAGATTCTCAACTAGGCAGGTTGAGGGGCTCCAGTTTTTTTTATTTCATTCAAAGGAAACTGGGTTTGCAGTTTGCTCAGTGATTGGTAAAACCTGGTTTGGGACCTGGAGCCCAGATGTTTTTAATGGTGGGCCCAGTGTATGATGCAAACACAGTCTATGGCAGATGTTTGAATTGAAGTATAGTGGGTTCAGCCACACATTTTTCCTGGACGTCCATCCCTACCTTTTCCTCTCAGAAATCTTTTAAGCTATCCATCTTTTGGAACAGTTTCATCCAGGATATAACAGAACATTGTATCAAATACTTTCCATTATTTTACTTTCCTGATGTCAAACCATGGCAGCATACTAGTGATAGCGCTCTGCCTCTTGACCACTCCCTTAGGACCAGTGAATAGCATAAATTAAAGGCCGAACTAGTTAGACCCCACCCCATTCTTTGTAATTAGCTACATACCGAAACGCACAAGGGGGGGACCATATTCTGCCATGGTTTGGTGTCAGGAAAAGAAAATGACTGTAAGTATTTGATGCAATTTTCAGTTTTCCTGACGCCAACATGGCAGCATACTAGTGATAAATAACTAGCTGACATGGTGGGTTCTACTTGCCAAATCAATCACTAATTAGGATAGGATAGAAGACTGAATATTCCTTCCTCCAAAGTCCACTGTTGACAAGGCACCCAGGTCTACATTGCAATGCTTAAACAGGTATGCTGTGACAATCAGGATACCTCTTCCACAGATGCCTGTGAGGCTGCAAACATTCTGATACAGTGTGCAGTCACTGTTGACAGAGGCTCACTGCCCCTCGCTCTTCATGCACAGCCAAGCCTGCCAGAGTCAAGGCAGTAACCTCTTTTTCCTGGTGATTCCCAGCTGGAACAACAAAAGGCTTATTAGATGACCTGAAAGGAACAATTGGGGACAGTTACTTCTTCAAGTTTCTGAACACGTCCGCATGACTTTCCTGTGTGATCTTCTGGAAAGTTAGATAATGCTCAGATGTCTGTTAAATGTAGGGCTGTCTCTACCCTTGGTACAAAGTGACCTACAGGACACAACTCTACTCTTTCTGGGAAGAAAGCACTATGTTTTTCTGAAGCTCCAAGAGTCTGAATCTCGGACATCCATCTGACTAAGGATATTGCGATAGATACTGCTCTGCAGTCAATGTCCCAAGCCAGAGGGGGGTCAATCTCTGCATTCTGAAGTGAGTGTTCTGGGAAAACCAAGGCCCTTGCGGCCAACATGTAGGAATGGCCATGGCTACCCTCCTCTCTCTTGACAACCTCCAGAGGAATGCCATTATGAGAGATATCAGGGAAGTTATATAGGTAGATTTCAGTTCCAGGAGAGACCAGAGCATTTGTCCCCTCTGCCTGGGGATGTGAAGACTGAGTCAGACTTCTGATTGCTGTGGGAAGTGAAGAGTACTGTCTGTTGTTTTTACCCAGAAATCTTTTCTGCCCAGATGCCCACAAAGTGCACCATCCTGGCTCCTATGCTCTGAGGAAGGTTGCCTGTGTCCCCCTCAACCACTGTCTGATGCCTGGGTTTGATGGGCGAATCTGGAATCTCTGGATCCGGAGGGATGGAACCTACTGGGGAAAGGCTTTGATGTTCTCTGTTTCTTGTTCTGCGGGGGCAGACCAGATTTGCCCCCTGACTCTCTTAATAAAGCCACCTCCATCTTACTACAGAAGAGGAATTTGCCATTGGAAGGTATTTTGCACCAACTCCATTTTGGAGATGTCTCTGGGAAGCTTGCATGATAGTCGGTCTGCCTCTGCCTTTGGAATTTGTAGGTGATTTTCTGCTCCAGACATTATGGGTTTCACCTCTCTCAATAGCATATTGGTGTGAGTACCTTCCTGCTGAATATAGGCAACCCCTGCCCTGTTGTCCAAATGCAGATAGACTGGTCTTCTCTAGATTCTGTGTAGCAAGGCAAAAAATGGCAAAAATAAAAAAGGCTGCTTTAACTACCAGTGCATTTGAGACCATCCCCCTTTGATTCGGAATTTCCACTTGCCTTGAACCGACAGCCACTTGCAGTGCGCCCTCCAGACTGTCTTGCCGACATGATTCGTAACAGCAACCCAGTCTAAATGAACGTGACTTGTTCAAGGTCTCTCTGTTTGACCCCAACCGCAGACTCCTACTCAAACTGATTGACACTATTAACTGTGTTAGATTCTGTTTCCTCCATTGAGTTAGGAATCCCAACTGAAAACTGGTGCAGGTACCCAAGGAATCGGTATGAATGATGACATTGTGTCCAAAAGATTGAGGCACTAAGAAGCACCAAACAAGCTGAGATTTCTGTCCTCAGAATTTTACTCTTGACTGACACCGCTTTCTTGGATGGAAGCAAAACAGAGGAATCGGTAGAGCACCCCCGGGTACCCTAACTGTTGGGTTGGAGAGAGCTGGCTTTCTCTCTTTTTTTTAAATTTGATAACATAGCCATATCTCTGCAGGGTGTAAATGAAGATCTTGTGGTGTGCCAGCAATTGTTCCAGACCTCTGGCTAGAGGTAGACAAAAAAAATTTAGGATGTGAGGGTAGGTATCCTGGAGATTCAATAGTCGCATCTAGCCATCTGTCTGCGCTGCCTGAATAGAGTCCATCTGAGATCCCCCTTTTTGTAAATGGAACCGGGACGATAACCCCCTGGATCAGAAGTGTCTGTATGTATTGTATCAGCCCACCTACTTTTGTGGTGAATCTGGCAGCCTAGTGGGAGAGAAATGGTCTGGAAGAGGAGCAATAAGGACTCTCCCAAAAAGCCCATGAGTGCCTAACGTTTTCACCTAAGAATCTGCACAACCTGTGTCCAGATACCTGCAGAACATGCCAACTCTGGCTCTTACCTCAAGAGTCTGAGCATGTGCTTCTCCAAAGGGCTTAAGGGGTATCTGCTGATATGTCTGTCTCCAATCTCTTACCAAACAGAGTTTTTCTGTTATAAGGTATCCTACACCATTATTTTGCTCTGCAGAGGCCCGAGGAGTCAACTGTAGGGCCCCCTTAGCTGTGACCCGAGTATAGCGTTACCCTGCATTTTGAAGAAAGGGTAAATATGACTTTTACCTATGTAATGGCCTGCTTGATTGCTTGGATACATGGCTCCACAAAGGAAAACCAGAAACCAAGCAGCTCAGGGTCTTCCTCTCAGGAAGAGGACCCACTATTGTGTGTAGGCTGCCCACTCGGCAGGGTAACAGAACTGAGAGGTTGAGCGGCACCTGCCAAGATGCCAGGTTGGTCTTCTAGTGACTCGGCTACCTGGCTGGGATAGTTGAAATTAACGCCACCTTCATAAAAAAAAAAAAAAAGAAAGATATATGGGCATTACCTGTTAACTGCAAACTTCTCCATGCAGTCTTTACTCACCAGCCTATTGGATATAGGCACTGCGCCACAGGGCCTGCAGGACTTTTGCTGGGCACTGGTGTTGCTCTGGGGAAGAGGAGATAAAAATGTCTTCCTTGGAATATTTTCCTTGAGTGGGAGCAGCATCCCTCTGAAGAACGTCCACCTTCCCTGACTCCTGCCTTTGAGAGCTTGAGCATGCAGACTAACAAAGCAATCCGCATAAGGAGGCACACTTTGCCTGAAAACTTACCAATACGGTGGTTCCGACCTATGAATTTGAGGGTCTTTTTTGCATAAGTGGTGACTGACTCGTGGCTTGAGGACAAATAGGACTACCAGCTGAAATGAGGATAGCTGGAAAGTAAAATAGTATTAGTGAGAGCAGGACCTTTGACAGGAAAGAGTGAGGGGAAAAAAATGCATTCATAACCAACCTGGAAAAAAAAAGTTTTTTTTTCTTTTAAACAAAAAATCCAAGGGAAATAAATACATTATACCTTTTTTTTTTTTTTAGGTGTCATACCTGTGAAAAAAACAGCAGCCTGCCTGTCCCAGGAACAAACAGAAGTACGATCCAGATAAAATAGGCCTCGTCCCACCAGGTCTCAGAGGCAGTTTGTCCCATGACTTGTCCCGGGAGAGCGAGAGGTCTCCCCCAGGACTCCATCTTCCCTTGCTGGCAAGAGGGCATCTTTTTTCCACAAGCAAAATGGCGGTCAGTACTCCCGCCAGAGTGCGCATGTGCTGCCCAGCGCGGCCCAAAGATGTCATCCATAGCATCCCCGGGAAAGAAAAACAGCACCGGGCGGCCACTCTCACACTATACAGACGATGGGGACGCCACAGGTAGCGCAGCCTAGACCTCCCTATGGGCAAATGAATACTCACTAAAAACAGAGACATTGTAAGCACACAATGGGAGGCAGACTAAGGTAAGTGAGAACACATATGAAGACAGGAAAGAGAGACAAAAAGGGGAAGGCAGCCCCGTATGGTATAACGGACCATACAAGAGAGAAGGAATGAACTAGCTGGCACCCCCAAGCCTCAGCCCACAGACACTTACATAATGGCAGATTTTGTTCCTAAAGAGGAAACACTGCAGGGCCCCAACAAGACCCAGGCTATTAGCGCATTTAGCAGCCCGAGCGCTGGGACTTCGCACTGGGAGAGGCTTGAACCCAGATGGATATTGCACTGAGGCAGAGGTGGGGACATAATACTGCTTACTCTTCACTGGTGCGTGGAGGTATGAGGAAAAAAAGAATGGGGTGGGGCCTTACTAGGCCTTTAATTTATGCTATTCACTGGTCCTGAGGGAGTGGTCAAGAGGCGGAGCTCTATCACTAGTATGGTGCCATGTTGGCGTCAGGAAAAAGTTTAAGATATGCCATCCTACCTTCTTGGCCTATAAGTGTGGGGCTTCTGGTCAACTCTGCAGGTTCCTACCCTGGGATGGAGGGTTATGCATAGGATTGTGTATTTTTTATTGTTTAAGATACTTCACTTGGCTGCCATCTTTAGAGTGTGTACACTGAAGAAGCCTATGTAGTGAAACACTTCAGATGTCACACGCTTGCTATGCCTATGTACAATTGTCTGACTGTTTTGCACTCTTGGTTTTAATCTAGATGGCATCTTTTAACAAGATAGAATAAAACTGATGTTATTATGACGTTAGGGTATTTTGTATATATTAGTTTTTTTCAATTGTTTGGCACATTTAAAGTCCCTTCCCAGGAGGAGGAATAGCATTGTATCCGGTTGGATCCCAGCCTTCCTTCATCAGGGTAACTTACATTATATGGAATTTGAAATTGATGGGATGGCACCACAGTGAGTCTCTCCCCCTTTTTTTTTCTTTGTTTGAGCCTGCCGGGTCCACCTTTACCTTCATCTTAAACTCAAAAAAATCATTGACGTGCTAACACAGTGTTTCAAAATCTATAATGTTTGTGAAAAGGTAATAAAATATTAACTTCAGTTATCACACATAATACTATAAACCTTAATACACAGTAATTGATGAGTAAAGTCCATAACTGTAATCTGTTCAGTGAAATAATAATCAAATTTGGCAACAATAAGTCTCAAACAATAAAGTGCATGTGCAAAAAAAAAAATATAATAATAATGCAATGATTGATAAAAAGCATAAATTCTTAAACGTTGTGGTCACACTTCCACCATCCAAAATCCACCAGAAGCCACTTAACCTTAATCAAAGACCACAGTGGGTCTAACAGTGCTTTGGTAAATAAATCTTTAATGACAGATCACCTTCCAATCTCCGCTCCTCTCCTCTCCTTTGAGCACCAAACAAGGGATAGGATGTAAAGGCAGCAATTGTGAATAATAAATATAAAGAGCTCTCCCACTGTGCTGTATAAGTCCTCCTCACTCTCCTCTAGTCAGAGACCATATAAGACAAATGAAATCTCCATAGTGCAGCAATTCTGTAAAACCAATGTTTTTTTTAATAGTAGTAACTTACATCTAAGATACAGAACAATCAGTATCGATACATTTAGAGCTTTCGGTCTCTGCCGCAGCTGGAAGTGATGTCATCCGGCTCCTCCAAACGCATTGCGTCACAGATCACATGACTTTCTCAAGGCCTGGAGTCGGTAGACGTAGCCGGATTTAAATATGTTTCCTAGTATCATGGCAACCTTGGCGGCGGCCATTTTATAAACATTTGCAATCTGACGAGCAAAATAAGCAACAAGCAAACAAGCATAATGTAATAATGACAAGATATTTTTTAAATTGCCTAATATCGTATTAACCTAACAGTCGTTATAATGTAAAACTTTTAATAAAAGTGATGGCAACACTTACCTTAACATGGCTTGGATAAAGTGACTAAATTCCATACAGTCCATATGAGTATCAGCAAGCTATCGGCTTGCACCATTGCACTTTTTAACATCATTTTTTGAATACACTCTAGCGCATAAACGTTTAATTTGGTTTATATTGTTTAGGAACTGGTATCACAGTTTATTAAGTGGCTGCTGCTATCTTTATAATATAAAACTGAGTGCAGTTTTTTTCCAAAAAGTTTGAAGACATTGCTGAGTACTCAGGGGGTTTCACTAATGAAGGGTGAGGGTTTCAGTGTAGAGCCGTTGGAGAAAGAAGGACCTGCTGGCAGTTTCCTCAGGATAAATTGTTCCTCATATGGGACCCAGAATTCAGAAGCTTTGAGTGACGCTGGGTGGGAAAAAGCCTTCAAATCTTGATTACAGAGACTTTAGTTCCACCTGCAATGGAAAGTGTTAGCAGGTGTCTACAAGGTAGCGTGGAGTGGTTCACAGCTGTGAACAAATATATACTATCCAGAGACTGAGACTATGTATTACTATGTATTTATGAACTCATCTTGCTTATCTTGTACCCCAAAACACGTAGTAACCCTTAACCCAAACGTGGGACCAAATAGTGGTGGTGAGCCATGTTACGCGCCTTCGTTAAACCAGGACTATAGACGGTTTACCTTTACTTTGCTGAAGAAAGCTATTTGTGTTTGCTTGTATTTGAGAGACTAATAAACTGCCTGTGGGGGCTACAAAATGAGCATTAGGTTAGCTATGGTGAACCCTAGATTATGGAATGACTAGTTGAAATGGTAGAGTGATACATAGTGGTGGAGGATCTACTGGGACCTGCCAAGCCATGAGGATCTCTGTCAAGGAAAATCAAGCCACCCACCAATGCAGCAACCAGTTGGGAGAGTCAGGGAGGGACCATCCCAGTGTCCCCAAGTTCTGCTTTGCTGTCACTCTCAATCTCAATGCTTGATTTTCCACAGCAGGAAGAGCCATGGAGTACTGAGCAACATGAAAGCTGTCCTGCTGCCCACCTGGATCTGACAGAGGGGTGGTTTTAGTATAACATCTGGGTGAACCAACTCTACGCCTGAGTCATACTAGACTCAATGCTACAGTTCCAAGTTGGGTACCAGGTGGTGGTGCTTATACCCACAGTCAAGATTAAGTTCCTGGCCAGGTGGCAGGGACCATTTGAAATAATAGAAAAGGTTGATGAGGTAAATTATGAAGTATCACTCTCCCAGCCACACTCATCCTTACTAGGATGGCTGGGAGAGTGAGCCCCCTTAACTAAGGGTGGTCTACCTACATGGAGACACTAAGGAGTATCTGCTAATGGTGGTGACAACAACAACTGAATGGTTACCCAGGAGATTGAGGTGGTGCGCAACAATATACGCAATATCATCGTAGGCTGGGACTGTCCAATAGAGGATTATGAAGGAGAGGACTGCTGGCACAGGGCCACCACTTTGTTCCCTATGATGGGCTGGACATTGAGACTTTAGAAAGTATCAACAATGTTGCACCTGTGGCAGATGGCCAACAGGCTAAGGAGAATCCCTGGGGGATCTCTTCTTATGCAGGTCATGGTTAGAAAGAACATAGGGAATGTTTCTCCATAACAGGTTTTGTACAAGAAGGATGAGGGGGAAGGATTCTCCAATGCCATGCATCCTGACCTAGAAATGTCACAGGGTGCATTGCAGGATTCCACATTAAAAAATGCCAGGGAGCAGGTCCCAGTGATTAAAGAGGTATCACAAATGCCCAAGGCCAAAAGATGTTTTTCTGATGTTGTGGTCAAAGGTGAGTGGTTATATCGAGTCAAAGTTCTGGGTGGGGTGGTCAACCAGTTACCGGTCCCTCAACCTTTTAGGTACATGGTACTCAACTTAGCCCACAATGAGACATTGAGAAGTCACTTGGGGGCTCAGAAAACAGAGGCAAGCATAGCACACCAGGTCTACTGGCTATGGGTTACTGCTGAGGTGAAGAGGTATTGTGGTTCATGTCCCACTTGTCAGTGAACTACATCATTGTCACATTTTAGGAACCCCTTTGTGCCTCTGCCTATTATCAAAGTGCCATTTGAGCGTATTACAATGGATTTAGTGGGCCCCTTGGTAAAATTGGCTCCAGGTCACCAATATATTGTAGTGGTACTTTATTACATAACAAGGTATCTCAAAAGTAATTCATAGAGAGTTATTCAACATGTTCTCAAGGATGGGGTTCCCTAAAGAAATCTTGACAAACCAAGGCCCTTTGATCATGTCAGAGGTGATGGCAGAGGTGATGGCAGACCTATGCAAGTTGTTCCAAATTAAACAATTGTGTACCTTGATCTATCACCAGTAGGGATGAGCCGAACACCCCCGGGTTCGGTTCGCACCAGAACCTTCGAGCGGGACCGAAAGTTCGTGCAAATTTTCGAACCCTATTTGTTACAATGGACGCGAACGTTCGAAATCAAAAGTGCTAATTATAACGGCCAATATGCATGTTAATGTCATAAAACAGGTTTGGGGACCCGGGTCCTGCCCCGGGGGACATATATCAATGGAAAAAGAAGTTTTAAAAGCTAATGTTTTTTCGGGAGCAGTCATTTTAATGATGCATAAAGTGAAAAAAAAAAAGTGAAATATTCCTTTAAATATGGTACCTGGGGGGTGTCTAAAGTTTGCCTGTGAAGTGGCATGTGTTTCCTGTGTTAAGAACTGTCCCTGCACAAAATGACATTTGTAAAGGAAAAAAAGAAGCCATTTAAAACCGCTTGCGGCTTTAATGTCATGTCTTGTCCTGGCAATATGGTTAAAAATCCTTGAGAAAAATTGCATGGCTACCCCATCATCATTCCCAAATTAAAACGGGATAGAATTTCCCTTCCTAGGGGTAGATTTCCTCTCACTTCCTGTTTTCTCCTTCCGTTTGCAAGTAGGAGTCGTTTCTAAGTTGGATGTTTAAAAGTAGGGGTCTGCCGTATATACTCTGCAGAAATTTGCCCCATTAGATGTTGGTGTAGCCACAACACTGTAAGCCCTCACAGTTACTCTTGGTGGGCACAGGAATGGGCCCTGCTGTAAATTATTAGATCAAGATTTGTAATTGCATGCACCTGTTGAACAGGGCAGAAAAAGTGGGCCTTTGGTGGTGGTGGTGGACGGTGTTGCCACAAGACTGTAAGCCCTCACAGTTACTCTTGGTGGGTGCAGGAATGGTCCCTGCTGTGAATTATTAGATCAAGATTTGTAATTGCAAGCACCTGTTGAACAGGGCAGAAAAATTGGGCCTTTGGTGGTGGTGGTGGACGGTGTTGCCACAAGACTGTAAGCCCTCGCAGTTACTCCTGGTGGGCGCAGGAATGGGCCCTGCTGTGAATTATTAGATCAAGATTTGTAATTGCATGCACCTGTTGAACAGGGCAGAAAAATTGGGCCTTTCATGGTGGTGGTGGACGGTGTTGCCACAAGACTGTAAGCTCTCACAGTTACTCTTGGTGGGCGCAGGAATGGGCCCTGCTGTGAATTATTAGATCAAGATTTGTAATTGCATGCACCTGTTGAACAGGGCAGAAAAATTGGACCTTTGGTGGTGGTGGTGGATGGTGTTGCCACAAGACTGTAAGCCCTCACAGTTACTCTTGGTGGGTGCAGGAATGGGCCCTGCTGTGAATTATTATATCAAGATTTGTAATTGCATGCACCTGTTGAACAGGGCAGAAAAATTGGGCCTTTGGTGGTGGTGGTGGACGGTGTTGCCACAAGACTGTAAGCCCTCACAGTTACTCTTGGTGGGCGCAGGAATGGGCCCTGCTGTGAACGATTAGATCAAGATTTGTAATTACACGCCCCTGTTAAACAGGGGCTGAAAAATTGTGCCTAAGGCACTGGTGCCACAACACTGCAACCCCTCACAGAAACTGTACTTGGAGCACAGCAGTCAGAACTGTTGCAAAGCATTGCTTAAAAAATTGTAATTACACGCCCCCGTTAAACAGGGGATGAAAAATTGTGCCTTAGGCACTAGTGCTGGTGCCACAACACTGCAACCACTCACAGATACTGTACTCTGAGCACAGCAATGAGACCTGTTGCAAAGCATTGCATAAACAATTGTAATTACACGCCCCTGTTAAACAGGGGCTGAAAAATTGTGCCTTAGCCACTGGTGCTGGTGCCACAACACTGCAACCCCTCACAGATACTGTACTTGGAGCACAGTAGTCAGACCTGTTGCAAAGCATTGCTTAAAAAATTGTAATTACACGCCCCTGTTAAACAGGGGCTGAAAAATTGGGCCTTAGGCACTGGTGCTGGTGCCACAACACTGCAACCCCTCACAGATACTGTACTTGGAGCACAGCAGTCAGACCTGTTGCGAAGAATTGCTTAAAAAATTGTAATTACACGCCCCTGCTAAACAGGGGCTGAAAAATTGTGCCTTAGGCACTGGTGCTGGTGCCACAACACTGCAACCCCTCACAGATACTGTACTTGGAGCACAGCAATGAGACCTGTTGCAAAGCATTGCATAAAAAATTGTAATTACACGCCCCTGTTAAACAGGGGCTGAAAAATTGGGCCTTAGCCACTGGTGTGGTGGCACCCAGAAACAAAAATGTTCTTCCAAGCTATCAAGGAATGGATCATTGAGGAGGAGGAAGAGGATAGTCAGTGAACATAACAGGACAGTCACTCAGCATCAGCATAGGCAGTCTTGAAGGGATGTGACATTATAAATTATTCAGTTTTTTCCGCTTCAGGTGCCTGGTAGCTTGTGGTGATCCAAGACTGATTCATCTTTATGAAGGTCAGTCGATCAACCGAGTCGGTGGACAGGCGCACCCTGTGATCGGTGACAAATCCTCCAGCAGCACTGAATGTGCGTTCGGAAAGAACGCTGGATGCAGGACAGGCCAGTAGCTCAATTGCATACTGTGCAAGCTCTGGCCAGAGATCCATCGTCAAGACCCAGTAAGCCAGAAGATTTTTGGTGGGAAAGGTGTCCAAGTCTGACCTTGCCCCTAGGTATTCCTGCACCATGTATATCAGACGCTGGCGATGGTTGCTGGAACCGATCATACCTTGGGGCTGCAGACTAAAAAGTTGTCTGAACGCATCGGTCAGATGTCCACCTTCCCCACCGCTCCTTCTGCTACTGACCGAAGCCTCAGCAACTCGTCGTCCAGGACCAGGAGTTTGTAACCTCCCAGTCTCTGGGAACGTGTTGCACAGACCTTTCTGCAAGGCCTCCCTGAGATGTCTCATCCTCTGCTCCCTCTGCAACGGCAAGATAAGGTCCGCAACCTTACCCTTGTAGGAGAGTGGCCAGCCAGTAATGGTCCCTCTCCTTGATCCGAAGAATACGAGGATCCTTCCGCAGGCTTTGCAGGATCAGGGAGGTCATGCAACGTAGGTTAGCTGAGGCATTCGGTCCGGAGTCTTCTGGGTCACTGAGGACGACATGATCGCCAGCCACCTCCTCCCAGCCACGTACAAGTCCACTGGTTTGTTTGGACTGTACATCATTCCTAAAAGACTGCTGTTGCTGCTGCTGATGCTGAGTGCCAGGCTCCACCTCCATGCTCACACAATCCTCCTCCTCCTCCTCCTCCTCCTCCTCATCCTCTTCCTGTGTGATGGGTGGGACAGAAGGAACACTGTCTGGATAAAGGGGGCCTTGAGAGGCAAGGAAGTCCTCCTCTTCCTGCCTCTGTTCTGCCTCAAGTGCCCTGTCCATTATCCACGCAGCGTATGCTCCAACAGGTGGACAAGGGTACAGTGTCACTGATGCATGCACTGTCACTGCTCACCATCCTCGTGGCCTCTTTAAATGGTGACAGGACAGTGCATGCATCTCTGATCATGCTCCACTGGCGTGGGGAAAAAAATCCAAGCTCCCCTGACCCTGTCCTGGTGCCGTAGTCGCAAAGGTACTTATTGATGGCCCTCTGCTGCGTGTGCAGTCGCTGCAGCATGGCCAACGTTGAGTTCCACCCGGTGGGCATGTCACATATAAGGCGGTCCTTGGGCAGGTTCAACTCCTTTTGCAGCTCAGCCAGCCGAGCACTGGCATTATACGATCGGCGGAAATGCACACGGACTTTCATGGCCTGCCTCAGGACATCCTGTAAGCCTGGGTACCTGCCCAATAACCGCTGCACCACCAGGTTGAGGACGTGAGCCATACAGGGCACATGGGTGAGCTGCCCCTGTCACAGGGCGGAGAGGAGGTTGGTGCCATTGTCAGAAACCACCATTCCTGGTTTAAGCTGGCGTGGCATCAACCACCTCTCGGCCTGCCCCTTCAGAGCTGCCAGAACCTCTGCCCCAGTGTGGCTCCTGTCCCCCAAACACACCAGCACAAGCACGGCATGGCATCTTTTTGCATGCGTACTCGCGTAGCCCCTTGTACGCCTACGGAGCACCGCTGGTTCAGAGGACAGAGCACTCGAAGAGGCCATGGAGGAAGAAGAGGAGAGGGTGGAGGAGAGAGGTGTGGTGGCAGAACAGTAGTAGCATTTTGGAGGCGTGGTGGCAGAACAACCTCCAACACTACTGCACCTTGTCCTGCATCCCTCCCAGCTGCCAATAGAGTGACCCAATGGGCCGTGAAAGACAGGTAGCGTCCCTGTCCATGCCTGCTGGACCATGAGTCAGCGGTAATATGCACCTTACTGCTGACCGCCCTGTCCAGAGAGGCATGGACATTGTCTTCCACATGCCGGTAGAGAGCCGGAATCGCCTTTCATGAGAAAAAGTGGCATTTGGGAACCTGCCACTGAGGAACCGCACATTGAACAAACTCACGGAAGGGGATGAGTCTACCAACTGAAAAGGCAGCAGTTGAAGTGCTAGCAATTTAGCCAAGCTAGCATTCAACCGCTGGGCATGTGGATGGCTGGGAGTAAACTTCTTTCGACGGTCCAGCAGCTGGGGCAGGGAAATTTGCCTGCTACAATCGGACGTCGGTGTACTGTAAGTACTTGGCTGTGACACACCTAATTCTACACCTTCATTCCTCTCAGAGCTGCTTTCAGAGAGGACTGAAGATATAGTGGGGTTCGAGATCCCAGCTGATGAGGAGCAAGGAGAGGTCCGCTTTGTTCTTTGGTGTGGGTCTTTAATGTGCGCTTGCCAACGAGCTGCATGGCAGGTCGACATATGTCTAGTCATGCTTGTGGTGCCCCAAGCGGATGATGTTTTGGCCACGCGAGATACGCTTGAGACATATGTTGCAAATAGCAGTGGTGCGATCTGATGCACTCGTCTCAAAAAGCCCACACCAAAGAATTTTGTGATAACGTGCAGAGGCAGCGCCCTGCACAGGCGGAGCTCTGCGGTGTCATTCAGTTGGTGTGCTGGCCTCCAGCTGGCCTCCGGAGGGCATCCTGCCTCATTGGACATGTGCCGCCGCCTCCTCCTCCTCCTCTCTCCCTTCAGGCACCCACGTGACGTCAATGACCTCATCATCCCTTCCCTCTTCACCACTGGAGCAAACCTGGCAGTAAGCAGCAGCTGGTGGAACATGACTGCCAGATTGCTGTCCTTGAGCATCCCCTCTCTCTGCGCGCACGCTACTGCCTTCCTCTAGCTGGGTATCATCATCCGAGCCTTCAAAACGTTGGGCATCCTCCTGGAGAATGTACCCAACACTGTGCTCAAACAGTTCGGGGGACTCCTCAGGAGGACATGGTGGGTCTAGGGAAGAGGTGCCTTATGATGCCATTGAGTACGCGTTGGCAGCTGCTCTGCCAGTACCCTGAGCCTGGGTGAGAGAGGATGAGGAGGGCTTGGTCATCCATTCTACCAAGCCTTCGGCATGATGCGGCTCAACATGTCCAGCTGTCGAAAACAAGGACAAGCGTGTCCCATGGCCACGTGCTGATAACGATGCACGACCACGTCCACGACCAGCACTGTTGTCTCTAGAAACAGAGCCTGCTTGCCCTGTGTTCTTGCCTCGGGACTGTCTGCCTCTCCTTGGCGGTCTTCCAGGCATTGTAGTAGGGTAGTGTATATTGTGCTGGAGTCACACAGCACACACACTAACTCCTGCAGATGGCTGCCTTAGATGACAGCAACAGGGCCTTATGGCAGATAGAGGCTGCCTTAGATGACAATAACTGGGCCTTACGGCAGATAGAGACTGCCTTATATGACTGACAACAACTGGGCCTTATAGCAGATACAGAGGCTGAGGTGGTTTTATGTGTGATGTACTAACAGAGCACACACAAACACAAGCTAGCTAGCTCCTGGAGATGCCTGGCTGTCTTTGATGATGAGAACTGGGCCTTATAGCAGATAGAGTGACTGAGGTGGTTTTATGTGTGCTGACACACACACTAGCTCCTATAAATCCCTGCCTGCCTTAGATCACAATAGGACATAATGTTATACTGCAATGCTGTACTAACAGCATAGGACAGAGGGTGCTACTGCAATGCTGTACTAACAGCACGCACACACCAGACTAATCCCCAGAATCAAAGCAGTTAGACTCAGCAGCAGATAATGTCACCACTCAGCAACAGTGCAATCAGCAGAAATGATCAGTATTCACTTCAGTAGTAATGATAATGAATCAGCAATGAATCAGCATCAGCAACAGCAGTCTGCCTATTCAGAATCAAAGCCCAAACACATTGCACTAGGTAGACCTGTTGTAGGTAGGGTATAAGCTCTTGTGGTTTTACAGCTTCAGGAACCCCTCTTATTTTAATATTATTGCGACAGGAGCAGTCCTCTAAATCTGCAACCTTTAATTATAGTTGGCGGATTGTGTCTGCTTGTTCTTCATGCGCATCCACCATTTCATCATGAACTCTAATGATTGTTCCTAACTTGGATTCTATATGGTCTGTGCGATCTTCAATACCATCAATCCTGTTGGCGAGATGGGTCACTGAGGAGTGCAGCTCATTCTGTAATCCTATTTGAAGGGAGAGTAACATAGCTTTAGTTGTGCTTTCAGAAGCAGGTGCATCTGAGGCTGAGAAAGCAGCTAGAGGGGCTGTGTGAGTTGCTGACAAGTCTGCTTGTGAATCCTGCTTGTCTGCCCAGTGATGTTTTTAGCAGAGGGCTGCTTTTGAGGAAAGAGCACAGGAGAGTCTGTTGCTCTCTTACCTCAATCGGTTGTTGGAGAGCTGTCAGACTGCTGGGAAGAGTCTTCCATGTCCAACATGGCTTCCGATGCTGGGTCAGGCTGCGCCTGTGTAGGAGGAGGAGAGCAGCCATTTGCCCGAGCACCATTTTTTGGTGAATGCCCACCACAGTGAGGTGAAGTAATCTGTCAGACAGCTCGGTCTTGATGCACGATTGTTTTTCCTGGACATAGTTTGTGGAATGCCCGGTATTTATGCTCACTTGTGGAGCAGTGATTGGATATCTGTGTGGCTTTGAGCTGCTGCTGAGACCCGGAGAAGTGAGGAAACTCAGAGCTGAGTGGCCCCCTGTATATGCATTTTATTAGTGTGCTAATTGCACTTTTTGTGGCAGCTGCTCTGAAAATTAGTTTTTTTTTTAATTTTGCATTATTAAATCGCAGGGTTGTTTTATCTTACATTTTGTGTCTGCCCCTCCCCTCCAGCCTTGAATGACTGATCATTTAACAGCAGCTGCTCCTCCAGCCTTTTTTTTTTACATGTGACTGACATAGGGGCCAATCAGTGCTGTGCCAACACTAGTTCAGAGGGCACAGATTCCTCTTCTGAAATATCTTACATACATCAGAGAGGGATATAAGCCCCTCCCACTGGACCTAGAGATCGATATTGAGAAGAGAAAGGAAGACATGATAGCGCAGAAGCGCTGCTTAAAAAAGATATTAAGCAAAAATGAAATATAAAAACATACTGCACATTATATTGACCTACAAGTGAAAGTTTATGATGGTTTTTATGCAAAGACATTACAACTTTTTTAAACCCAACATATGCAGGGCACCATTAGAACCATTTTATGTTTTATGCAAGCTGAGCTCATAAAGCAATTCTAATTATTCTCAAAATCCTTGCCATTATTTTGGTAAACGTGGTGTTCAGTATTTAGTTTAGTGATGATTTTTATGAGCAATTCAATGAAGCGAAGTACATGCTCACTTCAAACATCAAATCCTGTGAAAGAAAAGTCCTATTTTTTCAAATGTGCCTGCTCATGATTGGATATTTAAAAAAGACATGAGTTCACTCCACTTCCCTTCACTGCACTGCTCATCAGCACACTTCACATTTAATAAATCAGGTCCACATGAAGGCATTGGTGAAGTAGAATTAATAAAAGAGTATGTTGTATCATTATGCAATGCTAAATATCTCAGGAGAAATGTAAAGGAAAAATGTTGTAGTAGTCAATAAAGCATTCTTTTATTTTGTGCATGTACACCTTAAAAAATGCAGATTTATTTCTTGTATGTGGAACAATTTGTAACACTAACCGAGGCATGTTTTATAAATTTGATAAGACTTCAGATAAAATTGCTTCCAGTACAGTTGACTAATGGTTTTACTTTTGTTTTCAGCAACTGTGCTATACAAACCTAGAACTATAATTCACATTTGTATGCTACTTTATTACATACTTGGAGTTTGCTACCGTACTTACTTCAGCATTTTTTAATGAGATGCTGAGAAAAGTACAATGTAGCAGTTATTGTAAGTATACTTCTTGCATGGAAATTTAAAAACAAATGCCCTGGCATAAAACTACAGATATGACCCCACTTGCTGTAATTATTTTACAACCAGAATATATTTTAGCTCAGTAAATGTTCTATTTTCTGAAAAAGAGAAATAGTGTTACATGTGTCATATCAACTTCTACAATCAGTATATCTATTTTTTATGTTTTAACTGAAGAATAAACATCTAAAGCCCCATACACACGCTCGGACAATCCGCGGACCAGGTCAGTCGGACTTTGTCCGACGTACTTTGTCCGATGTTGGCGTTGCGTACACACGGTCGGACTACGTTGTCGGAATATCCGGTCCGGAAGAACGTCGTGACGTAAGTCGTCGTCCACGAGATTACAAAAGGGAAGTTCAGCACCACGTCAGGCACCCGTTGGGCTCCTTCTGCTGATCCCGTGTTTATCGAGAGTTAGTGGAAGTTTGGTGACTTAAGATTCGCGCTTCTCATTTTTCTGACTCAGATCGTTACTGCTCTTCAGTTTGTGCTTGTCGTGCGTATCTGTTTATTAGTGCGTGTAGTCAGTTCGCATTTGTTGGTCATTGCGGCCTATATCTTGATATAGGACGCTTTGATTTGCACTGCTTATTGTCTGCTCGTTGCTGGTATTCACTTCGTTCTTTCAGGCCTTGCTGTTTATCGGTGCTTTCTGTTTGTCCGTTCTGACCAGCCGACCTTTTGTGACCTTCTGAGCGATGTTTCCCGTGCGTACTCGTCGCCGAGTTCGTGCTGTACGCGGAATTGGTGTCGGGCTTTTAGCTTTGACCCAAGACCCGTCCATGAACAGAGTGACGAGGAGTATGTGGACCAAGAATTGGTTGCTTCAGCGTGACCAGTTCTCGCACATGCCTTTGCTTCGTGAGATCCGGGAGAATAATCCTGATGATTTCAGGAACTTTCTCAGGATGACGGACCCCGATTTTCACCGTCTTTTGGCTTTGCTGACCCCCTTTATCAGCCGGCAGGATACCTGCATGAGACAAGCCATTACTCCGGAGCAGAGGCTTGTTGCCACGTTGAGGTACTTGGCGACAGGGAGAAGTCTTCAGGATTTGAAGTTCTCTTCAGGTATCTCTCCCCAGGCCCTGGGAATCATTATTCCAGAGACCTGTTCTGCCATCATTCAGGTCCTGCAGGAGGACTATATTAAGGTAACATTTATACTTTACTATTCCCTTCTATGTATGCTCTGTTTGCTAATGACTTGTATTTTTGACCTCCTTCCCTAATTACCATGATTGCAATATGTTCTAATATGCTGTGCCCCTTTTCTCCTTCATGCATTTTTCCCTTCACTTACCTCACCAGCATGCTCTTCTGCCCCAATAGACACCTATGGCCTAGTCACTTAAGCAATGTCTTTTGTCTGCTGCATAGTATTGTTTGCCCCAAAACACCCCCTAAAATATGCACAAATGTTTGCTGTGTGGTTTACTTCATGTAGAGCCCCCTTTTTTTGTTCTTTTGGTGGGGGGGGGGGGGCAAACTCATTAGGAACCCCCTCCCCCAACTGCTCTGTCAGATGGTACCAATCCTTTATCTGCTGGCTTTCCCAAGGTCCATACACACTATATACCTACCTCTTTATAGTGCGCATCTTTAGGGATGAACTCAGCAAAGCATGTAGTGCAAGGGACTGCCTCCATACATTCCATTTCCTATTTTTTTGTCTTCTTTCCCTCCTATTAGCTTGCTTGGTAATTTAATAATGTCACACTGTGCCTGCCTTTTTTGGGGGGGGGGGGGGGTTGAAATGTTATTTGATCTTTCCTGTGGCCTGCCAATAGTGTTAAGTACAGAGGGTCTGGCCAAACTAGCCCACATTATTGAGCCATTTGCCAATCAATGAAGTGCAGAGGGTTAGCTGTCCACCACCCCCCCCCAAAACCCCTAGTTATTGCCAATGGCCCATCAGAAGTGGGGGGATTGATGGGGGGGTGAGTAATCTGTGAAGGGGAGCCTCTACTTTTCTGTGCAAATACTTTCCAGCCTCCAATTTTAGACAATGCTCTTGTTCCAAGATGTTGATTGTCTAATCTGCTTGCAATGTTTAGGTGCAAAGTGACTAATTTTTTTTTTTCTTGTTTCACTCCACAGTTCCCTTCCACGCCACAGGAATGGCAGACTGTGGCCTCCCACTTTGCCAGCCGTTGGGACTTTCCTAACTGCGGAGGGGCAATTGATGGGAAACACGTCCGCATCGTCCCACCGCCCAACTCGGGGTCCTACTATTATAATTATAAAGGGTTTAATAGTGTAGTGATGTTGGCGGTGGTGTCGGCAACATACGAGTTTATGTATGTGGACGTGGGGATGAACGGCCGGATATCGGATGGTGGGGCCATTACACACACGGAGTTCTACTGGCGTCTCCAAAGTGGCAGTCTGTGCTTGCCACCTCCAGAGGAGAATGCCGAAGGACTCCCCTTCGTCTTTGTCGCAGATGAAGCGTTTGCGTTGACTCCCCATGTGATGAGGCCGTTCCCGATGAGGACCCTCACCCCGGACCAGAGGGTCTTCAACTACAGGCTGTCCAGAGCCAGAAGAGTTGTGGAGAACGCTTTTGGCATCCTGGCCAGCCGCTTCCGCCTGTTCCTGACGGCATTTAACCACTTGCCGACCGCCCCCTGTATATATACGTCGGCAGAATGGCACGTACAGGCAGAATCACGTACCTGTACGTGACATTCTTCCGGCGGTTGGGGGGTCCGATCGGACCCCCCTCCGCCGGCGGGGACGGTCGGGATCGCTTCAGGAGCGATCCGGGACGAGGGGACGGCCAGTGGTTTCTGGCCACCCCCTCGCGATCGCTCCTGGCCAATGAAAAGCTTCCCCTTCCTGTCTATTGTATAGACAGGAAGGCGGAAGTGATGTCACGCTCGGTGCGCCGGTCTATGTGACCGGAGACGCCGAGCGGCGAACATGTTAAGGTCAGTGCACAACACTACACTGACACCAGTACAGTTAGGCACACAAAACACCCCCCTGTCACCCCCTGATCACCCCCAGATCACCCCCTCCCCCCCCAGTCACAGTGTCACTAATTGCAGTGATCATTTTTTTACTGATCACTGCATTTAGTGTCAGTGTGACTGTAATAACTGTCAGGGCAGTTAGTTTTAGGTCCTAGGTAGCCCCCTACCCCCCCTAATAAAGGTTTAACCCCTTGATTGCCCCTAGTTAACCCCTTCACCCCCTTTTGCCAGTGTCACTAAGCGATCGTTTTTCTGATCGCTGCATTGTGTCGCTAGGTAACCATTTTTTTTTTTTATTTTAACCGCCATGTTTTATATAGGTTCATAAATAGTTTTATAGGTCAGGTACCCCCATATTACAACCTAAATAAAGGTTTTAACCCCCTGATTGCCCCTAGAGTTAACCCTTTCACCAGTGATCACTGTATAACTGTCACTGGTGACGCTGGTTAGCCAGTTAGTTATTTCGTTATTTAGGTTCCCCGTCAGGTTTTTATATAGCGTCAGGTACCCCCATATATTACCTAATAAAGGTTTTAACCCCCTGATTGCCCCTAGTTAACCCTTTCACCCCCTTTTGCCAGTGTCACTAAGCGATCGTTTTTCTGATCGCTGCATTAGTGTCGCTAGGTAACCATTTTTTTTTTTTAGGTAACCGCCATGTTTATATAGGTTCATAAATAGGTTTATAGGTCAGGTACCCCCATATTACAACCTAAATAAAGGTTTTAACCCCCTGATTGCCCCTAGAGTTAACCCTTTCACCAGTGATCACTGTATAACTGTCACTGGTGACGCTGGTTAGCCAGTTAGTTATTTCGTTATTTAGGTTCCCCGTCAGGTTTTTATATAGCGTCAGGTACCCCCATATATTACCTAATAAAGGTTTAACCCCCTGATTGCCCCTAGTTAACCCTTTCACCCCCTTTTGCCAGTGTCACTAAGCGATCGTTTTTCTGATCGCTGCATTAGTGTCGCTAGGTAACCAGTTTTTTTTTGTATTACTGTTACGGGTGACGCTGGTTAGTTAGCTTGTTTTTTATACTGTCAGGGCACCCGCCATTTATTACCCAATAACGGTTTAACCCCCTGATCGCCCGGCGGGTGATATCAATTAGGTTTTAGGGTCAAATAAGGTCTGCGTCGCCCCAGGTTAGTGCCAGTACCGCAAACACCCACGCACAAAGCATACACCTCCCTTAGTGGTACAGTATCTGAACAGATCAATATCTGATCTGATCAGATCTATACTAGCGTCCCAGCAGTTTAGGGTTCCAAAAAAAACCGCATTGTTAGCGGGATCAGCCCAGATACCTGCTAGCACCTGCGTTTTCCCCCTCCGCCCAGCCCAGCCCACCCAAGTGCAGTATCGATCGATCACTGTCACTTACAAAACACTAAGCACACATAACTGCAGCGTTCGCAGAGTCAGGCCTGATCCCTGCGATCGCTAACAGTTTTTTTGTGGTAGCGTTTTGATTCAGTCGCTTCAGTCAGGAGCTTTTTTACCTGTGAATCTCAAAAAAAAATAAAAAAAAATAAAATAGTTGTCGTTTTATTGTTCTCTCTCTCACTCTATTCTCTCTCTATTGTTGCTCTTTTTTTACTCCATTCTATTCTGCAATGTTTTATTATGTTTTATCATGTTTTATCATGCTTGCTTTTCAGGTATGTAATTTTGTTTACTGTGTTTTAGTGTTAAGCATTTTTTTTGTTTTCAGGTGCGCCATTCAGTTGCAACGCGGATTTATTTATCTTGACAGCAACAGCGTTTGCTCCCACGATACATAAAGCCGCGACTCCAACGCTGTAGGAGGTGATTTCACCACCACAGTTAAAAAAAAGAGCATATGTGCCGAAGCATGGGGGCAGCAGGGGGGGGGGAGGAGCGATTGGCTCCTAATGCCACGTACATACGGTCGAAATTCCGACCGTGTGTACACGGCATAACTTTTGCGGGAGGATGCCCCCATGCATCGGCATATATAAATGGTGCATGTATGCCCATCATTAGAAGTGGGTGGATGAAGGGAGGTATTCTAATGGTGGGCATACCCACCAATCAATCTCTTTTTTTCGTTCAGCCAAGAGGCTGCATGAAAAAAAAAAGATTACAATATATGTCCAGTATGTTGCTGGACTTTGAATGGTTATACCAGAATGATGCCTGCAGGTTTAGGTATCATCTTGGTATCATTCTTTTCAGCCAGTGATCGGCTTTCATGTAAAAGCAATTCTAGCGGGTAATTAGCCTCTAGACTGCTTTTACAAGCAGTGGGAGGGAATGTCCCCCCTCCCGGATATAAACCGCGCCATTGGGAAATTGGGAAAGCATTTTATCACACCAATCTTGGTGTGGTCAGATGCTTTGAGGGCAGAGGAAAGATCTAGGGTCTAATAGACCCCAATTTTTTCAAAAAAAGAGTACCTGTCACTGCCTATTGCTATCATAGGGGATATTTACATTCCCTGAGATAACAATAAAAATCATAACAAAGAAAAAAAAATGGAAGGAACAGTTTAAAAATAAAATAAAAAAGCTAAATAAATAAAAAAAAAAACAAAACAAAAAAAAAAAGCACCCCTGCCCCCCCTTCTCTTGCGCAAAGGCGTACACAAGCGTTGGTCTGGCGTCATATGTAAACAGCAATTGCACCATGCATGTGAGGTATCACCGCGAAGGTCAGATCGAGGGCAGTAATTTTAGCAGTAGACCTCCTCCGTGAATCTAATGTGGTATCATGTAAAGGCTTTTAAAGGCTTTTAAAAATGTATGTAGTTTGTCGCCACTGCGTGTTTGTGCGCAATTTTAAAGCATGTCGTGTTTGGTATCCATGTACTCGGCCTAAGATCATATTTTTTATTTCATCAAAAATTTGAGCAATATAGTGTGTTTTAGTGCATTAAAATAAAAAAAAGTGTATTTTTTCCACAAAAAATGCGTTTGAAAAATCGCTGCGCAAATACTGTGTGGAAAAAAAAAAATGCAACACCCACCATTTTAATCTGTAGGGCCTTTGCTTTAACATTATATATAGTGTTTGGGGGTTCAACGTAATTTTCTTGCAAAAAAAAAATATGTTTTCATGTAAACAAAAAGTGTCAGAAAGGGCTTTGTCTACAAGTGGTTAGAAGAGTGGGTGACGTGTGACATAGGCTTCTAAATGTTGTGCATAAAATGCCAGGACAGTTCAAACCCCCCCCAAATGACCCCATTTTGGAAAGTAGACACCCCAAGCTATTTGATGAGAGCAATGTTGAGCCCATTAAATATTTTTTTTTTTTGTCCCAAGAGATTGAATAATGAAAAAAAAAAAAAATATATATTTTTTTTAAAAAAATTTTGTCACTAAATGATATATTGCTCAAACATGTCATGGGCATATGTAGAAATACACCCCAAAATACATTCTGTTGCTTCTCCTGAGTACGGGGATACCACATGTGTGGGACTTTTTGGGAGCCTAGCTGCGTACGGAACCCCAAAAACCAATCACCGCCTTCAGGCTTTCTAAGGGTGTAATTTTTTTATTTCACTTCTCACTGCCAATCACAGTTTCGGAGGCCATGGAATGCCCAGATGGCATAAAACCCCCCAAAATGACCCCATTTTGGAAAGTAGACACCCCAAGCTATTTGCTGAGAGGTATTGTGAGTATTTTGCAGATGTCGCTTTTTGTCACAAAGTTTTGAAAATTGAAAAAAAAAAAAAAAAATTTTTTTTTCTTTACTTTCTTCATTTTCAAAAACAAATGAGAGCTGTAAAATACTCACCATGCCTCTCAACAAATAGCTTGGGGTGTCTACTTTCCAAAATGGGGTCATTTGGGGGGGTTTTGTGCTATTTTGGCATTTTATGGCCTTCGAAACTGTGATAGGTAGTGAGGAGTGAAATCAAAAATTTGCACCCTTAGAAATCCTGAAGGCGGTGCTTGAGTTTCGGGGCCCCGTACGCGGCTAGGCTCCCAAAAAGTCCCACACATGTGGTATCCCCATACTCAGGAGAAGCAGCAAAATGTATTTTGGGGTGCAATTCCACATATAACCATGGCATGTGTGAGCAATATATCATTTAGTGACAACTTTTTGAAAAAAAAAAAAATCTTTTTTATTTTTGTCTTTATTCAATCACTTGGGACTAAAAAAAAAAATATTCAATGGGCTCAACATGCCTCTCAGCAAATAGCTTGGGGTGTCTACTTTCCAAAATGGGGTCATTTGGGGGGGTTTTGTACTTCTCTGCCATTTTAGCACCTCAAGAAATGAAATAGGCAGTCATAAATTAAAAGCGGTGTAAATTCCAGAAAATGTACTCTAGTTTGTAGACGCTATAACTTTTGCGCAAACCAATAAATATACGCTTATTGGCATTTTTTTTACTAAAGACATGTGGCTGAATACATTTTGGCCCAAATGTTTGACTAAAATTGAGTTTATTAGATTTTTTTTATAACAAAAAGTAGAAAATCTCTTTTTTTTTCAAAATTTTCGCTCTTTTTCCGTTTATATCGCAAAAAATAAAAATCACAGAGGCAATCAAATACCATCAAAAGAAAGCTCTATTTGTGGGAAGAAAAGGACGCAAATTTCGTTTGGTTACAAAATTGCATGACCGCGCAATTACCAGTTAAAGTAGTGCAGTGCGAAATTGAAAAAAGACCTCTGGTCCTTAAGCTGACAATTGGTCCGGGGCTGAAGTGGTTAACTTGGCGGAATACAAACTCAACCACATAGTTCTTGCCTGTTGCATATTGCACAACTTCCTCAAAAGACATAACAGGAACTATGTGGTGCCCGTTGGCCCAGATGTGGAGGGCCCTCCAAATGCCGAACTCACAGCCCTTCGAGTGGCACGTCCAGGCTTGCCCCCTCTAAATGCCCGTGTGGTCCGGGACCAATATATGCAGTACTTTGTGGGTAGGGGGGCCATTGCTCTGCCTGACGATGTGTGAGAGGCATTTTTTAATAAATCTGATATTTTAACCAACCTATGATTTCATGTCATTTCAGTCTTCTTTTTAGCTTATTTTACTTTGACATTTTTTCCCTTTGCCTTCGACAGTGGGAATGCACTTTCTGGGCAAAAGGAGGTAACAGTCTCTTCTTCCCAAAAAGATTATTCTCATGTTGTGTGTTTGCTACCTAATCTTTGGTCTAGAGAAGGTTTGTACTGCATAACTGACACCCAAAATACTCCTTTTCATCACCAGGTCTGACATGTGTGTATTCTCCAAAATGCTGTGCTCCGTGTTTTCGTACAAAGCACTGTGGGTGTCATTTACATAAGTCAAATCCGCTATGCTCTACAAGTGCATTGAAAAAGTTCCCCGGGAAAGAAAATTGGAGTGCAAAGTGGATTTGCCTTTAGTAAATAACACCCATTGCCCCCCATATCCTTTTCATTTTACATACATAATGCATTGTGTTTTTTAAATAAGGAAGCCACACATTTAGAAAAATAAAAGTTTACTAGGAAAACATTCCCAAGTGCGTTTACAATCTTCACGCCAAAACTGACAACATCTTGGTTATTTACAACATTGTTTACAAACATTCCGCAATTGGTAAAACCAGGCATGGAGCAAAACAGAACCTAGGAACTTGGAAAGTTCAACTTTGTAAAGTGAAGACAAGATCAGACATGACTATATGTTCAAAGTGTGTTTGATCTTGCCTTCATCACATGGGGGGGTCACCCCCGAAAAGTGGAAATTTGGAACATGCACACAATTTGGGTCTGAAAATGGTCATTAGATGGGAAAACACATGCCTAGAAGCTTCAAAAGTGCCATTTTCCATCATGGGGATGAATGGACGTTTTTTGGGGGTGCAACCCCTTCACCACAACCACTTTCGTAGTTCGTAAAGTGTTTGCACCCCCAAAAAAACGTTGCCATTCATCCACCATGGTGGGAGCTAGCACATGTGGACACAATGTGTGCATGTTCCAAATTTCAGACAGTTTTTAAGTTGCAAATGTGTTCAGAAGCAGGCACAAATGTGTGTTAATTACTTGGTGCGTTTTCATATTTTTCCTAAAACATCAATGATGTTCTTCAATTTTTGTTGAACATCATTGATGTTTTGCTTTATGTAATCTAGATCTCGATTGCAGACCATTATCTCTCCGATGAGTACGTGGGCACTCTCTGTGGTAAAGTGCGATTTTTCTTCCACAACATCCACGTCACCTAAAAACCACAAACAAACAAAAATGGGGTGTTGGAAATGAGGCAGCCATACATGGATTAGCTTACCAGTAGCTGTGTTCTCCCACACTCACCTGTTGTGGTGACAATTTCTCCAAGTTCGATGATCTCTCCTTCCTCCTCCTCCTCCTCTGCTTCTGCTCTTTCCCCTTTTTTGGGAGGTGTTGGTTTGGGGGTTTCCTCAGACGGCCCAAGTTTTCGCTCCCCTATGAGAATGTCCAAAAGGAAGATTTAGCAACACAAACTATTGAGGGCAGAAATAGGAAATGACAAACATTGCTTGAAAGTGACGGACACTATTTTAGTTTGGCCAGTTACAAATGTCAACTACATGAATGTAGTCACTTTGTAAAGGTGCTAAACTGACTAGCTTTTTGGTAGAAGTTTGTGTGATGGAGACCCCCCTCTAGTATCCACTGGAGCACATGTGTGGAAAAGGCTAATAAAAAGGGGGTTTGGGTGTCCCAGCACTAGTGCTCTCGAGTCCAGATGGGTAAACAGCTACTGGGTGACCTCTCCTTTACATTGAATAAATTGGCTTTACATTCTGGATGACATTTCTAGGGAGAACAAACTTCCTTTCCCCCAAAAAAACACCAAACATCGTATTATAAGTGGCCGCACGATCGAGGTTGCGTACGAT
Source organism: Lithobates sylvaticus (assembly GCA_028564925.1). Taxonomy (NCBI): domain Eukaryota; kingdom Metazoa; phylum Chordata; class Amphibia; order Anura; family Ranidae; genus Lithobates; species Lithobates sylvaticus. The sequence goes on along the minus strand of CM053027.1, from coordinate 463,485,863 downwards.
CGAATGGACACACACACGACCATGACAGTGGCAGAAAGATCGAGGCTGAGTACGATCGAATGCACAGACGAACATGAAAGTGGCCATTTTGGAATGTACAACTTTGTAAAAATCAAACCACATGGAGCAGTATGCAAGCAAGAAATCAAACACAAAACACAACTACTTACTTTTTTGAAGAATTCTCTTGATCTTTCTGTACTGATCGGCCTCCCTCAGTTTCAGGTCTGACCAGCGTTTCCTCAGTTGCTCCTTGGATCGTTGTACCCCAAAATGATTGTACAGCCTTCTCACAACTTTAGACATGATCTTGGCCTTGCGGACATTGGGGTTGAGGTAAGGCCCATACTTCCCATCATAGTCGCTCCTCTTTAATATGTCCACCATCTCCAACATTTCTCCAAATGACATATTGGAGGCCTTGAATTTCAGGCTCCGGGATCGGGACGTTTTTGCCTCCGGACTTTCCTCGTCCACCTCCTCGTTGGGGGGATATTTGGGGCGCACCTGCTGTGTCCCCGCCATGTGCTCTCCCCACTGCGCCGTAAAGAGAAGGGGTGGGGAATAGACGAGAAAGATCGTCAGGGGCGGGCGGAGTTTGACGCATGCGCACTGTATATAAAACGTCACACGCCTGTGTCGTAGCCACGATCTGGGAGACGAGGGGAGAGAAAGCTCACGCACGAGACGATCGCTACAAACGAAGGTACAATTTGACGTTGGTACATAACTAGCCTAGACTGATTAGAACTTGAGGCTTCTTTATGGAGAAGATTAGGAGAGTTTAGGCTGACATTATTTATATTGTTTTGTGTGGCGTTGTGTCTTGCAGAGGTGATGGATGCCTTCTACAACGTGAGCTTTCTCCCACACTTCATTGATAAATACCGGCAATTCCCCCTCTTATGGCAGGCAAAACACAGGGATTATAGCAACAGACCAAAGAGGTACGCAGCCCTGCTGAAACTGGTGGCATTTGTAAAGCCTACCCTGCCCATGGCAACCGTCGCAAACTTAAAAGTGAAGATCACCAACATGAAGACTACCTATTTCCGGGAGCGCAATAAGGTCCTGAAGTCACAAGCATCTGGAGCTGCAGCAGCTGATGTCCATGTCCCCACGCTCTGGTACTATGACAGGCTCCACTTTCTCAAAGACCAGGCTACTGTCAGGAAGTCACTCTCGACTCTTCCTTGCACGCGTCCTTCCACGCACGCCACCCTTGATGAGGATTCCGAGGACCAACCTGGGCCTTCCAGTCAGGAATATGTGCAGGTGCCCAGCTTGTTCCAGGTATAGTAGTTTTGGAACCAGTTTGTTGAATAATGAATGATGTTCAGTTAATTCAGGATCCCCAATTGCTTATTTCCTAACGTGATTGACATATCAACAGACAGTGGTGTGGGAGACATTTTTGGGAAGAATCTAAACTGCAGGGCTGAGAATTGTATGGTTTTGTATTTGAAAACATTTTGCAACAGTCACTAGATGAGAATTGTGTGTGTTTGATGAACAAATAACTGAAACTATGTCCCTTTTTCATACACAGGAAGACCTCAGCCAGGAGGTGGCTGTGGAAGGTGGCAGTCAGGAGGAGGCAGGGGGTAGTGGCAGCCAACAGGGGGGTAGGCGTAGGAGCCTGACTGTCTCCCAAGTCTCTCCCCTCCGCCTTCCCTACAGAAGGGCGAAAAACATGGGGGAGGTGGGAGAGTCAGCGCTCCAGCTGATAAAAGATGCCTCAGCCTCCCTCTATGCCACACCCACCTACGAGGAGGCCTTTGCCTCCTTGGTTACAAGTAAATTTACGGGTATGGAGGCGGGGCAACGCAGCATGTGTGAGGAGGTCATCCTCAAAATACTAAATGAGGGGATGGCTGGGGAGATGACTCCCCTCACACATGTTTGCGAGAGTGACCTTGCTCCGCCTCCTCCTCCTCCTTCTGCCACCCCACCAGCACCAGCACCACGGCGTGGAAGGAAGCATACAAGGAAGACAAGAGAGTGACAACCTGGACTCAGTCTGGTCTGAGAGAAGATGGAGCCTCTCGTAGTACCAGAGCCTGGGGACCTAGATGGCATCTGCTGCAGTTCCGGATGTTTTGGACTTCAGGACCAGATTGCGCTCCCTTATTATTTAGATAGGTAGTCTTCATGCCCCCAATTGTTTAAGTCTGTAAAATGATGGTTGCCATGGGTGTCCAAGGCTTTGCAAATTCCCCAAGTTTCACCATGGCTGCGTTCCTCTTTGGTCTGTTGCTGAGACCTAAATAAAGGTTTTTTTGATTTGAAATAATCATTGACTATTGTGTTTTACTTTTCTACAATGACAGTTTTTCTTTGAGTAGGCAGGTACATTTCACTAATCCTAGAATTAACAAGGGGCACCAACAACCAACAAACTCCTAGTAAATGTAAGCAAGAAATACAAATGTTAATAATGTGGTTTTGCTAAGTTGAGACATACAAACCCCCTCCAAAAAAAAAAAATCTCCTTCAAATATGTATTCCCCAAAAAAAAAAAAATCTGGGTAAAAAAATAAGAAAGATTGTATTACGATCTGAGTAAAAAATAAACATGTAGTGTATAAATGCTGCAAAGTAATAAAGAAGTAAGTTTGTGAGAAGTGTGGGTGAATAGGAGCAGCTAAAAGATGTCATTCTTGTTGCATTGTAAAGAAAAAGAGAATGCGCTGCATTAAAGACATTTTAACATTGCAGCGTGACGAATGTGCTGTGTCGATTAGGAAAGGTAGTTTTACCTGACCGAGCGCTTCCGTCACAGAATTTCTTCTGAGCATGCGTAGCACTTTGTCCGTCGGACAAGCGTACACACGCTCGGATTTGGTGTGATCGGACCGGGTTGACGGCAAATCTTTCCAGCAGGAGATAAGACTTTGTCCGACGGACAAACCGACGAACACTGTCCGATGGTGCATACACACGGTCTGATTTTTCAACAACCTTGTCCGATCGGACCAAATTGATGAAAAAGTCCGACCGTGTGTATGGGGCTTTAGGTGAACAGAAAAATAACTCTTTAATTTCTGCAAAATAGAGAAGTCATATTACGTTTTGCTGTATGTATTTATTAATTCCTCTTTTATGCAGAAAAAATGTGTCATTTTAATTTTATAGAGACAATCACTCAACATTTTCTTTTTAATTTACAACCTTTACATTCAGTATAGCCATGTCAAGTAAGGATGAGCCAAATGTACCTGGGTTCAGGTGGGTATTACTGAAGTTTTGGCGCTGAATCCAAACCCTATTTAGGTTAATGTGAGGCAGCTCATGGCCACTTTACTTCTGCTTGTACAAAAATGATCAGAGATTCCCTTTACCCATACAGAGCTTTATCCTAGGTGATAGGTGATGGTAAAGATGTTAAGCAGCGACCCCAAAAACATTTTTGTGGGGTCCCCCCTAAAAATACATAACAAAACCTTATCCATGATGAGGTTCAGTGCATAAAAAAAGGCATGGGTTTCACTCAAAATTCAAAGCATTTTAAGGGGGAATCCTATGTAAAAATCAAGAAAAAATGGGGTGCCCCTACAAAATCCATACCGGACCCTTATGTGAGCATCCAAGAAAGGGTGGTGCAAGTGTGTGGCCCCTGTTCTGAACCATACCAGGCCACATGCTCATACCATAAGGGGACTTTCCCCTGGCAAAGCACCTGGTCCCCAGTTGCTGAGGACATAAAACACACAGATAAATACTAGAGTATAAATAGTGCGCAATATCAACCTTAGTCTATTTAGATCAGCAGGTGAGGTTAAAAGACAAATGTCATGGTATAATAAAATATATAAGTGCTTGCGTGACAATCCCAGGTGCACAAAAATATATATATAAACTTCAAGTTACAATGAGGTTGTAACCAATTTAATAAATAAATAAATACACAATGTGTTAAAAATAAATACAATGTGTTTTAAATAAATAAAGTGCTTCAAAATGTGAGTAAAAACAAGTATGTGTTATAATGTGTCAAAGAAAGGAAATATCCAGTTTATGTCAGTGATGCATATGGGGATACAGTGGTGGGAAAAAGTGTTTGCCCCCTTCCTCATTTCCTGTTCCTTTGCATGTTTGTCACACTTAAGTGTTTCGGAACATCAAACCAATTTAAACAATAGTCAAGGACAACACAATTAAACACAAAATGCAATTTGTAAATGAAGGTGTTTATTATTAAAGGTGAAAAAAAATCCAAACCATCATGGCCCTGTGTGAAAAAGTGATTGCCCCCCTTGTTAAAACATACTATAGCTGTGGTTGTCCACACCTGAGTTCAATTTCTCTAGCCACACCCAGGCCTGATTATTGCCACACCTGTTCACAATCAAGGCATCACTTAAATAGGAGCTGCTTGACACAGTAAGGTCCACCAGAAGATCCTTAAAAGCTACACATCATGCCGAGACCCAAAGAAATTCAGGAACAATTGAGAAAGAAAGTAATTGAGATCTATCAGTCTGGAAAGGGTTATAAAGCCATTTCCAAAGCTTTGGGAATCCAGCGAACCACAGTGAGAGCCATTATCCACAAATGGCGAAGACATGGAACAGTGGTGAACCTTCCCAGGAGTGGCCGGCCGCCCAAAATTACCCCAAGAGCGCAGCGACGACTCATCCAAGAGGTCACAAAAGACCCCACAACAACGTCCAAGGAACTGCAGGCCTCACTTGCCTCAGTTAAGGTCAGCGTTCATGCCTCCACCATCAGGAAAAGACTGGGCAAAAATGGCCTGCATGGCAGAGTTCCAAGGAGAAAACCACTGCTGAGCAAAAAGAACATCAAAGCTCGTCTCAATTTCTCCACAACACATCTTGATGATCCCCAAGACTTTTGGGACAACATTCTGTGGACCGATGAGACAAAAGTGGAACTCTTTGGAAGGTGTGTGTCCAAGTATATCTGGCGTAGAAGGAACACTGCATTTCAGAAAAAGAACATTATACCAACAGTAAAATATGGTGGTGGTAGTGTGATGGTCTGGGGCTGTTTTGCTGCTTCAGGACCTGGAAGACTTGCCGTGATAAAAGGAACTATGAATTCTGCTGTCTACCAAGAGATCCTGAAGGAGAATGTCCGACCATCTGTTCGTGTACTCAAGCTGAAACGAACTTGGGTTCTGCAGCAGGACAATGATCCTAAACACACCAGCAAGTCCACCACCGAATGGCTGAAGAAAAACAAAATGAAGACTTTGGAGTGGCCTAGCCAAAGTCCTGACCTGAATCCTATTGAGATGTTGTGGTATGACGTTAAAAAGGCCATTAATGCTCGAAAACCCTCTAATGTAACTGAATTAGGACAATTCTGCAAAGATGAGTGGGCCAAAATTCCTCCAGGACGCTGTAAAAGCCTCATTGCACGTTATCGCAAACGCTTGGTTGCAGTTGTTGCTGCTAAGGGTGGCCCAACCAGTTATTAGGTTTAGGGGGCAATCACTTTTTCACACAGGGCCATGATGGTTTGGATTTTTTTTCACCTTTAATAATAAACACCTTCATTTACAAATTGCATTTTGTGTTTACTTGTGTTGTCCTTGATTATTGTTTAAATTGGTTTGATGTTCCGAAACACTTAAGTGTGACAAACATGCAAAGGAACAGGAAATGAGGAAGGGGGCAAACACTTTTTCACACCACTGTATATAAATTCCAAAAGCCAATACAGGCTTGACCTGATGGATTAGCTAATTAATTGATGAATTAATGGGTAAACGGCCTCCAGTTAAATATTATATTAATCCCATAGGTGATAGCAGTCCATTAAATGAGTTAGATAATTAATGAAATAACTCTTCACATCCACTAATGATATCCGGGACACAATTAGAAATGCTTGAGAAAAAAAATAGAAAAAAAGAAACTTCCCTTTATGCTGGGAATGTAGGGCTTTTTTCCTTTTGGTTCCTCCTGATATCTTGCTCCGGTATGATATAAAAGAGAAAAAGACACAAACAAAAAAACCATTGCGCAGCGCTCTATTCAACCATCAAACAAAGAAGATCTTTTAGGTGGTTGCCTACAGCTATACAACTCACATGTACCCAGTAGGTGTTTGCGCGTTCAAATCCTGCTAATGGTCAGGCTCAGATAGGGAGCTGTCAGCCCTTTCCTCCTCACTGTGCTGTGCTTAGCACTGTCACTTGGGCTCCTCCTCCCAAAGGACCCACAATGTACATTCACTGTCAATCATGTCATCCAGTAATGCTGATCCTCATCAATCACAATGAACAACCTTCTCCCCGCCAAAACAAAAAACATGTCAACACGATCCTCTCTCCACAACTGCTCACCTATGAAAATGGGCACTATGTATCTTTTACTGATTCGCATGAGGGGCAATATCTGGGTTCCCCCTGACTTCCAGAGTCGTATAAGCCCTCTGCATTTATACTTCCACAACCACTGTGCCAGGTACCCTCCAATGTTGAGGGCATGAGGCTTGGGTGGGTTCAGGAGGGGGTCCTTACCTCCACCTTTCCTAGCCTACCAGGCTGCATGCTCAAAAAGGGTCTGGTATGGACTTTTGAGGGGATTTTTTTTATTCTTGATTTTTGCATGTGGTTCTCCCTCATACTTCTTACCAAACCCAAAGGGTCTAATATAGAATTTTGGAGACTCCATGCTGTTTTTTCTGTTTTTGCATGGGGTTCTCCCTTAAAATATATACCACACAGGAAAGGCTTAATAACAATTATGGGGTGGGGGCACACCATTTCTTTTAAACTACAGTATCACCAGCCACTTTGTTTACACGGTTGGGAATGCCCAGCTAACTAGCAAGTGAATGAGGCCAGGTGATGTGACTGGTTGCTAAGGACATGGTGGATGCTGGCACTCAAAGTTTCCTTAACAACCATTGACAGTGGAAGAATGCAACTGTCTTATATACAGTAGTAGTGGGATAAATGGGCTAAAAGTCCAGCATTCATAGGAATACTCCCAACAAGTAAAATTTGGTCTAAATTTATGTTCTGACCAAACTGGGAACTCATCCCTAATGTCATGCTGTTCTATGCCTTTCATCCAAACCACTGTTGATATTGTCTTAGTGAGCTATTTTTATATTGCTATTAAGTAGCTACTACAGTTAAGAACTGGACAACCTAACTTTTCTCTTAGCCCCTTCATGCCTGAAATCCCTATATTAACATCCCCAGCATTATGCTGCATGCTGAGGATACATTAGTAAGCAGGACCAGTAACTATGGCTCTTATTGATCAAATACATTTTTTATTGTTATTGCAGTGGTAAGTATAACAGGAATTCAAATTAATTCATATTAAAAAGAAGAGAAAGCTGTATAAATGCCAATGGTCCCAAAAATGTGTCAAAAGTGTCCGATCTTTGTATCTATTTGCAGTCTCGATAAAAATCGCTGATCACCGCCATTACTAGTAAAAAAAAAAAAATAATAATAAAAATGCCATAAATATTTCCCCTATTTTGTAGATGCTATAACTTTTGCGCAAACCAATCAATATACACTTATTGCGATTATTATTACCAAAAATATGTAGAAGAATATGAATCAACCTAAACTGAGGAAAAAAATAGCTTTTTTTAACAAAAATCAGGGATATTTATTATAGCAGAAAGTACAAAATATTGTGTTTTTTTTTCAAAATTGTTGCTCTTTTTTTGTTTATAGCGCAAACAAAAAAAAATGCAGAAATGGTCAAATACCACCAAAAGAAAGCTCTATTTGCGGGAAAAAAAAAGCACAATTTTGTTTGGGTACAACATCACACGACCGTGCAATTGTCAGTTAAAGCGACGCAGTGCCATATCGCAAAAAAGGGCCTGGTCATTGAGCAGCCAAATCTTCCAGGGCTGAAGTGGTTAGTCTTGTCTTTTTAAAATAACAAACATGCTATACATACCTGCTCTGTGCAGTGGTTTTGAACAGGGCAGCCCAGATCCTCCTCTTCTCGTGTCCCTAGCCGGTGCTACTGGCCCCTCCCTCCTGCCTAGTTCAGCTTGCTATGGGGCACCCGCTGCTATGTGTGTCCATTCAGACATGGAGCTGTGGTTCATTCATGCCCCTTTCACTCTTCATTGGCTCATTGACTTTGATTGACAGCAGCAGGAGCCAATGGCACCCGCTGCTGTCTCAGCTAATGAGGAGGGAGATAGCAGAGGCTCTCATGCAACATTGTCAGAATTTTGGTTGGAAGCCAAACAGTGGGGACACTGTGTGGAGAGTGATCAAATCTTGCTTTTTTGACTGCTGGTGATTGCTGGATTGCATTTTTAGGGTCTTTCTGGGCCTTTTCCTTGTATCTTCTTAATACCCTTTCTGACACTTTTTAAACAGTTTTTATTTTTTTTCCTTCCTTCAGCTTACTAATTAAGGGGAGTGCCTAATTGATCACAGGTGCTTGAGGCTTATATAAGTTTGTGCAGAGCTCATCGTGAGCCTGCTCATCTTTGAGACAGGTTGAACTCTGTCCAAGTGGAACTATTCTAAGTGGTGAGTTAAAACCAGAGTTTAAAACAGGGGTTAGGACAGGAGTCTTCAAACCTGTGACATCTTAAACCTCCTATAAGCAATTATATTGTAACTGGGAAATAAGTGCTAGCAGGGTTGGAGGTTTTGCTCAGTGCACAGTGTGCCACATGTATGCAAAATTGGTGCAACTGCTCTAGGATGGATACCGCTGTGACAGATGTGAGCGGGTTGCCCTTCTGGAAGCTCGCATTAGAGATCTGGAGAAGCAAGTTGCAACACTGGGCGGAAAGGACAACCTTGAAAGGGGTCCTCTGCTCGCTGAGCAGGTGGTCAGTAGGGGTGATGGGGAGGGTGGAGGGGCAAGTCAGGATTATCACATAGGAAGATGGGTTAATGTAGTAAGAGGGAGTGGAAGGGGCTTGCGGAAAAGGAAGGCCAGTCCTGTATTTGTGCATCAAAACAAATTTGCCAAGTTGGGTGAAGATGTGGAGGTGGCAAACACAGAGGTGGCAGCCCTAGATGTCACTGCTACCCCTAACAGCCGGGAGAGCAGACCATCTAGTAGAGGTGGTAAGGGGAGTGCAGGTAGGCCTAGACAGTTGGTGGTAATAGGGGATTCTATAATCAGAAGGGCTGATAGAATAATTTGTCGCCAGGATTGCCTCAACCGAATGTTTTGCTGTCTCCCTGGTGCTAGGGTTCGGCATGTGGTGGACCGGGTGGATAAATTACTGGGAGGGGCTGGGCATGACCCAGCTGTCTTGGTCCACGTTGGAACCAATGACAGTATACATGGAAGGTGGAGGCTCCTTAAGAATCAATTTAAAGAACTTGGCTGCAAGTTGAAGGGAAGGACCTCCAAGGTGATATTCTCTGAAATATTGCCTGTGCCATGTGCAACACAAGAAAGGCAGGAGGCGATTAGAGAGCTGAATGCATGGCTAAAGACCTGGTGCAGAGAAGAGGGATTTGGGTTTCTAGAGCACTCGGCTGACTTTTCATTGGGGTGCAACCTATATGCTAATGACGGTTTGCACTTGAATGGAAGGGGGTCTGCTGTGCTGGGGAAGAGGTTTATGGGAAGGCTGGAGGAGTATTTAAACTAGGATTGAGGGGGAGGGTGAACTAGAATTGCATCGGGCAGACAGGTTAGCTAGGGGTCTGACATTAATGGAGGGTGGAATGGGAATAGATGGGGGGAGGGTTATGGCAGGTGACAGGAAATTTCCCATGTTGCAAACTGCCATTGGAAACTATAGTGCCATCTGTACTACTAAAAATGATATGAAAAACACCAGAGCAAAATGTAGTAATGCATTAAAGTGTCTGTTCACCAATGCCAGAAGTCTGCCAAGCAAAATAGGTGAGTTGGAAGCTCTGGTGCATGAGGAGAGCTATGATGTAATTGGTATTGCTGAAACTTGGCTTCAATCTTCACATGACTGGGCTATTAATATTCCTGGCTATGCACTCTTTCGGAGAGACAGAGTAAATAGGAAAGGTGGAGGGGTCTGTCTCTATGTGAGAAGTGATCTCAAAGCAAGCGTGAAAGAGGACCTGGTTGATGGAGAGTGTGATGAGTCTGAAGCATTATGGGTGGAACTGCATATAGATGTGCGTAGTTCTAAGTTAATCATTGGGGTTTGTTATAGACCACCCAATGTTCACGAGGAGGTGGAGACTCAGCTCCTTGCACAGATGGAAAGGGCTGCAAGGGCTGGGACGGTGATAATAATGGGGGATTTTAACTACCCAGAAATTGACTGGAGTAATGGCACTGCTGGGACAGTTAAAGGGCAAAAATTTATAAACCTATTACAGGACAATTTTATGGTCCAGTTTATTGAGGCCCCAACTAGGAATGATGCTCTGCTGGATCTGGTAATCTCAAACCATGCAGAGCTTATTACTAATGTTCAGAGAAAGGAACACCTGGGTAACAGTGATCATAACATGATTTCATTTGATGTTAGCTGTAAGCAAGAAATACATACGGGAAAGATAAAAACGCTCAACTTCAAGAGAGCAAATTTTCCAAGGATGAGGGCTGCTCTCCAGGACTTGGACTGGGAGGGAATATTGGCATCAATGAGCACAGAACAGAAATGTGATTTCTTCAAAAAGACATTCTGGGACCTCACTGCAAAGTATATTCCCATGGGCAATAAGTTTAAATGGCTTAAAATAAAACCTATGTGGCTCACGGTCAAAGTTAAAAAAGCTATGAAAAATAAGAAAAGAGCTTTTAAAAAATATAAAAGTGAAGGAACACTAGTGTTGTTTAAATGTTACAAAGAATTTAACAGAATATGTAAAAAGGAAATCAAGGATGCAAAAATTCAAAACGAACGACAGATTGCAAAAGATAGTAGGACAAACCCCAAAAAATTCTTCAAATATATTAATAGTAAAAAGGTCAGGTCTGAGCATGTAGGCCCTTTACAAAATAATCTAGAGTGGGTGACAGGGGACAAAGAGACGGCTAATTTATTAAATACTTTCTTCAGCTCTGTGTATACAAAGGAGCATGGGGGAGCTCATGTCCATAATGGGGTTGGTATTTACACAGCCCCGAATGATCCACAATGGCTCAAAAGTGATATGGTCCAGAAATATTTAGACAGAATAAAGGTGGATAAAGCACCTGGACCAGATGGCACCCACCCACGGATCCTAAAAGAATTGAGCTCTGCAATTTCAAAGCCATTGTATTTAATTTTTAGGGACTCATTAATGACGGGAATAGTACCACTGGATTGGCGCAGGGCGAACGTGGTGCCTATATTTAAAAAGGGAACAAAGTCTTTACCAAGTAACTATAGACCTGTTAGTTTAACTTCTATAGTTGGGAAGATACTGGAGAGATTATTAAAAGACCACATAGACGAGTTCTTGCTGGAAAAAAAAACATTTTAAGCAACAGACAGCATGGATTCATGAAAGACAGAAGTTGTCAGACAAACCTGATTTCTTTTTATGAAGAGGTAAGTAAAACCTTGGACAGAGGCGTGGCTGTGGACGTGGTATACTTGGATTTTGCAAAAGCGTTCGATACAGTTCCCCACACACGGCTCATGTGTAAGGTAAGGTCTACAGGCTTGGAAATATCGGTTTGTAAATGGATAGAAAACTGGCTAAAAAACAGAATTCAGAGAGTCGTGGTTAATGATTCTTACTCTGAATGGTCTAAGGTTATCAGTGGTGTACCCCAAGGTTCAGTGCTGGGACCCTTACTTTTTAATATCTTTATAAATGATATTGGGTCTGGGATCAAAAGTAACATTTCTGTCTTTGCAGATGACACCAAGCTATGCAGTGGAATAACGTCCTTACAGGAGGTCTCCAATTTACAAGCCGACATCAATGCTCTGTCTAATTGGGCGACTATGTGGCAGATGAGGTTTAATGTTGATAAATGTAAAGTTATGCACTTGGGGGCTAAGAATATGCATGCATCATACATACTAGGGGGAGTACAACTGGGGGGATCCATAGTGGAGAAGGATCTGGGGGTTTTGGTAGATCATAAGCTCAATAATAGCATGCAATGTCAAGCTGCGGTTTCCAAAGCAAGCAAAGTTCTTTCTTGTATTAAGAGAGGTATGGACTCCAGAGAGAGAGATATAATTTTGCCCCTGTTCAAATCATTAGTAAGACCTCATCTGGAATATGCAGTTCAGTTTTGGGCACCAGTTCTCAAAAAGGATATCGGGGAACTGGAGAAAGTGCAGAGAAGGGCAACCAAACTGATAAGAGGCATGGAGGAGCTCAGCTATGAGGAAAGATTAGAGGAACTGAATTTATTCACTCTTGAGAAGAGGAGAATAAGGGGGGATATGATCAACATGTACAAATATATAAGGGGTCCATATAGTGAACTTGGTGTTGAGTTATTCACTTTACGGTCAACACAGAGGACAAGGGGGCACTCCTTACGTCTAGAGGAAAAGAGATTTCATCTCCAAATACGGAAAGGTTTCTTCACAGTAAGAGCTGTGAAAATATGGAATAGACTCCCTCCAGAGGTGGTTCTGGCTAACTCAGTAGATTCCTTTAAGAAAGGCCTGGATACTTTCCTAAATGTACATAATATAACTGGGTACTGACATTTATAGGTAAAGTTGATCCAGGGAAAATCCGATTGCCTCTAGGGGGATAAGGAAGGGATTTTTTTTCCCCTGCTGTAGCAGATTGGAGCATGCTCTTTTTTTTTTTTTTTTCCTTCCTCTGGATCAACTGTGGGTATAGAATGGGGTTTATTGGATTGTACGATATATTATATTTTTATTTATTACTTCTTTTATTTTTATGGTTGAACTGGATGGACTTGTGTCTTTTTTCGGCCTAGCTAACTATGTAACTATGTAACTATGTAATTGCTGGATCAAGATTGGGCTCAGGTTAGTATTAGGGGGATGAGAGAGGCCTCTGCACACATAAGGTATTATGAATCTGAATTTCCCACATGCGTTCAAGGGTTTCCCAGCATCATAAGTGTTGCTCTGGAATTTAAATCTAGATGGAAAGAAAACTTCAATATTTTCAACAAAAAAAGACTGCTAATTTTGAAAACAAAAACTAATTTTTTTTACTTTCTACTATAAAACCTATTCAATAAAAAATATAAAATTTCTTCATAAAATTCGACCAAGATGTATTCTGCTACATATTTTTGGTAAAAAAAATCTTAATAAGCGTATATTGATTGGATTACATAATATACGCCATCAAATAAAAAATAATTATGCTTTAATCAAAGCTCAACTCTATAGTTCCTACTCTCAGGAGCTACAGGAGTTCATTTTGTTAAGTGTTGAGCTTTTATTAAAGCATAATTATTTTTTATTTGATGGCGTATATTATGTCCAGCGCGGTGGGGCATCAATGGGTGTGGGGCTGTGGGGCATCAATGGGATCTGGGTAAAACATTTGTTCTCACCGTCAATGGTGAATCTCTACATGAGTTGGTGGGAGGAACAAGTTTTGTTCTCAACCAGCAACCCTTTTGCAAGGCAGATTGTTTGGTATGGTCACTATATCGATGACCTCGTGATGGTGTGGGATGGTGACATTATGGGCTTCAAGAATTGTTTTCCTTTGCCCAAAAATGAGAGAGGAAAAAAGAATGGACTTTACAGGCACTAGTTTATGAAAAATATTTTTTAGTACAAAATTTATTAAGTAGCATATATAATTAAACAATAAAAGACACACAGTACATACATAACACCTATATTGACAAAAAACAATATTAAAAGGCTGGGAACTCGGATGGACTGTCCCTATGGGTATTACAGTACCACACGAAGATTCGCTAGACGTGGGATCGGTGTGCATAGGGTATAAACACCATGAATTCTTCCCACTGGATTGTGGACTTGCCCAAGAAGGGGGTTGGTCATCGGTTCCGCCAATTAAAAGTAGAAGAACTTTTTGCTCGACATGTTTCGCGACTCCTAGGTCGCTTCCTCAGGAGCTTATGTTCTGGTTTAGAAGAGACACTGTGTTACTTTTTGTCACTTTTGCATAACTGTATCATACAACATCATATAATCAAATAATCAAAAATAAACATTGACATAGATAGCGGTGAGGCTCACCTACTGATGCAGAGCCCTGACCCAGAAACTCTCTATACGCTGGCGCCGGTGGGCCCACCAGATGGTTTCACGTGAACCCCCCTAAAAGAACAAGAGGGGGGGAGGAGGAAAGATAGACACCGTGGGCCACCAAAAAGCAGCGTCACCACCTCTACCGGGTACCCTCACAACCAGTGAGACCCTCGAGGTTCGGCACTGCTGTGCAGGGACAGGGTTATGGGGACATAAATGGTAACTAATGATACAAAGGAGGGATGAAAAGAAAGCAAGGCAAGAAAATAATAATAGAAAAATAATAATCAATTAGAACATCGTGTATTGAATGTTCACTGAAAAAATAGCCTCTCTACATGTACTCCACAATACTTACTGGAGTAGGTATTTGTAAGAGATATAGTAGATTGCTTAAGGTTTCACTCTGCTGGAACACCCGGAAATTGATACCCAAAGGGGGAGGTTCGTACTGAGGGGATAAATAGATATAAAGGTGCTTATAAATTATCTGCTATGCATAGAGAGTTAGTGTTGTTATAATGCCTACTGCCAAGAAAAAATGGAAGAGATAGGCCTGGTAGTGTGACCATGAGGGAGTATCCCCCCAAGGGCCACATCTTAATATAAGTAGACATGGACATGATGGGCAGAGGCATTTAAAACTTAAATGCAGCAGTATTAAGGAATGCAAACTAAAAATATACCCCCTTAGAGTAGTGAACCCCATATAACATGAAGAGGCATGGAGAGAATAAAGGGCACTTTACCTTGCAGGAAGGGTGAAGTAGGATGGTGTGTGTCCAGCTGAACGGTGGTGCGGCTGTCTGGCAGATGTATGGCCGCCACTCTCACAGGGCATCTGTGAGAAGTGGAAGCCACGGCGCCGCTTCTTATGTCCCGATCGGATGACGTCAGAACGCGTCCGACGTCAATCCGAACCAGCCGGAGCGTCATCGACATGAGCGTGGGTGCGCGCGCAGCACAAGCTGCGTTGCGTTCCACACGGCGTGGATGGCGTAAAGGAGGACGTTGCTAAGCAACGTCGTCCATAGCCGCATAGCACCGCCGGCCTGCACCTGTGGTGTCCCCGATGGCAACGGGGGACCAGGGCAGCACGGAACAGCGGTGCTTGCGGCTCGGGCGGCTGCATAACCCTGCCGCACTGGTGGCTGCAGGGTGTGTGTCCTCAACGCGAATGTGGAATATGGGGTCCATCGCACACAATGGTGATGGATGAGCGGTGCCAGCGAGGGAAGAAAGAATGCGGGGAGGGGGCTGTGCATCAGGAGGTTGCCTCAAATTTACAAAGAAATACAGACACAAATATAAATATACAAAATACAATACAATAACAAGCAATGAAAAGACACCACATGTATTAGTGAATATGGTTTACATTGAGTCAAAAAGACTAAACTTGATGCAGAGACTAATGCTATCCCATAAGTTAGAACACACTATTCATAAAAGGGGAGGGGGAGGGGAAAAATGTGGGATGAATGGGGGGGGAGGGAAAAAGGGATGGAAATAGGGGAGTAGGGAATGATCAGGGGAGAAGACAGGGATAAGCTATTTCAGTTAGAGCATCCCTAAAGATTCACTTAAAGAGGGCACCACCGAGGGGACCCCCCCGGTCCGTATCTTAAAGAAAGGGGCGGTAGGATATCACCTCGTTGATGCCGGGCGGGATGGTAGCCTCTAAGCGCTCGATCCAATATGTTTCACTTTGTAAGATTTTTTTGTCCCAATTTCCGCCTCTGGGATCTTGTTTGACCACTTCCAAAACCAAGAAAGTAATCATGGTGATATCAAATTTATGATATAAACCCAGGTGTCGGCTCACTGGAGTTAACATTTTGGCCCATTGGGAATAGAAGAGGTGATCATAAATTCTCTTTTTGAGGGGACGTATGGTTTTCCCCACATAAAATGCTCCGCACCTGCAATTCATAAGGTATATCACCCCTGGGGTGTCACATGTGGCATTGAAACGGGGGATAAATTTCTTTCCGTTGGGTAGAATGAAGGTGGTGCCCACCTGTATGTGTGGACAGTAGGCGCAATGACCACATATGTACATCCCCCTGGCTAAATCATCAGTTTGGTCCATTGGCTGGTAATGACTGGCCGTGAGTTTATCTCCCAGGGACGGTGCCTTCCTAAACACGATTTCCGGTGTGGCGCGGACGTATTGGCGAAGCACTGGGTCCTCACTGAGGAAATGCCAGTGCTTCGCCATACATGCGCGAAGTTGAGGATGTTGAGCCGAATAGCGAGTGATGAATTTAGTTGTTTGTTGTTCCTCTGTGGTTTTGGATTTGGGCTTTGGAAAAATTAACTGGGTTCTGTCTAGACCTAATGCTTTATTATAGGCCCGTCTTAGGAGGCTTTTGCTATATCCTCGTTCGCTCAGACGGCTCCGCAACTCGCTTGCTTGGTGTATGAATTGTTCATCATACGTACAATTTCGCCTAAGGCGGAGATACTGTGCGTATGGAATGCTGTGCACCAGGGATTTGGGATGGCCACTTTCCGCATGTAATAAAGTGTTGCCTGCGGTCTTTTTTCGATACAATTTGGTGACTACATTATTTGACTGATCTCTATAGAGGGTTAGATCCAGAAAAGAGATAGTATCTTTGTGGTACTCATATGTGAATCTGAGATTGAAGCTGTTGGTATTCAAGAGGGCCATAAGACATTGTAAATCAGAAATGGTGCCAGTCCAAATTATAAAAATATCATCAATATACCTGAGCCAGCATAGAGTCTGGCTCAGGTATATATCAAGCTTGTCATCGGCAAAAATTTGACGCTCCCACCCCCCCAGGTACAGGTTGGCGTACGCCGGGGCACAGCATGTGCCCATGGCGACGCCCTGTACCTGGAGGTAGTGGGTACCGGAGAAAGAGAAGCAGTTATGCTTCAATATAAAAGAGAGGAGTTGCAACAGGAAGGTGTTGAACTCCCATAGTCTGTTGTCCTCCTCCATAAGGAAACCACTGACAACTTCAATGCCCTGATCATGTGGGATGCTTGAATATAAGGCCTCCACATCCACTGTAACAAAAATCGCTTGCTCAGGGATGGTTAGGCCCTCCAAACATCTCAACAAGTCAGGGGTGTCCTTAACATAGGATGGTAACTGAGTCACATGGGGCATGAGAAAAAAATCAACAAACCTACTGGCATGTTCAGTAATTGATCCAATGCCAGATACTATTGGCCTTCCTGGAGGTGCCCTCATATCCTTGTGGATTTTTGGTATAGTATAGAATATGGCCTCTCTCGGAAAAGGGACATTAAGGTACTCATTATGGGCTTGCATGAATTTTGGAAATTCCTGAATGATAATCAGTTAAATCTACATTTTTCAATTGAGCAGGATGTTACCAGTATCAACTTTCTAGACATCACCCTAAAGGGCGATCCAACTACAGGTGATATTTCAACATACACCTATAGGAAACCATGCTCTGGTAACACTACACTTTTTGCAGCCAGTTGTCATCCATCCCACACCATCAATGCGATCCCTTATGAGGAGTTCATTCGAGATAAGCCTAAAACCAAGAGAGAGCATAAAAATAAGAACAAACCTCATCAACCTCACAACTCTAGAAATAGAAAAACGGGTAAACCCATTACATTTGTAACCACATTTTCCCAAGAATATAATCAAATAGTCAGAATAATAAAAAATAATCTGCCATTATTGTATACAGATAAAATAATAAAAAATAGCCGACGTGCACTCGCATTGGGAACTGCACTATCACCCAGTTTATTTTCATCTAAACAATGCCAACCCACCTGTCTCTCCTATCCTGGCAGTTACCCTTGTAATATAAAAACCTGTAGGTACTGTAACTTGTGTGATCTGGGTAAAACATTTGTTTCCACAGCTACAGATGAAGAGTTTACTATACAGCAATACATCAACTGTGGCACCTGTATTTAATGCAGCCTCCAATATGTAGGCTGTGCCACATGTCCTTTGAGAGCCTGTATAGGGGAACATTACTGTGACATAAATAATCCAAACGCTAGAAATATTTTGAATGCAACACATCACTTTAGGGAATGTCACCAGGGTGATCGCTCCTCTTTCTGTTTTATAGGAATAGAACGGTTGTCTCACTCACCCAGAGGAGGTGATAGGGAGAGAAGCATGGTGGATCTTTAGATTAAAAACTAGATCGCCTCAGGGGTTAAACCTGAGGTGGGATCTGGACTTGCACTTACATTAAGAATGCCTCTCCCCAGAGCCTTCTATCTCTCTGTCTTTCCTCCTCTGGTGTCTTTTTTCACATACCTAGATTATTATTTTTATTCTTTGAACCTAACGTTTTTTGGTGTGTTTTAATTATGTATATGTGCATGAGTGCATGCACGAGTGTGTGTATACATGTACCTATTATCACTATAAGGTGTGTGAGAAATAGTGGCATACATATGGATCACACTATATGCAGTGTAGCTGATTTACCCTTTTTTTTGGGATAATTGCCTGCAGTCAATTAAGACAATTAATGGGTGGAGCCAGTGATCCTTAGAGCTACTATTTATTTCAAAGTTTCATGTCTGTAATGTGGTTATGACTAAGGCCTTGTAAGCTGAAACGCGTCAACCTTTCTTATTTGCGTTTGGTCACTGTGGCTTGTTAATAAATATTATATTTTTAAAGAGCAACCACCGGAATCATCTTTTCTTTGTTTTTATTTGTATTTTAATAAAAAAAAGGCCCACAAACTTCCTCAGCACCAGGCCCATGATGCTCTTAATCTGGCACTGACACCCTAAATATAGCAGAGTGTCAGTGGATATCAGTGAGGCAGTTTACACTCATTCATAGACAGCAGTATTACCTATGAAAAAGCAGAAAAGACATGATAAGAGAGTGACAGGGTTCAACTGCTGATCGCTCCTTCAAAAAAATCACTCATGCAGGAAAAATTGTCCTGACTGTGACTGCTCTCCATCTGTGACTTCTCCAATAAGCTGAACTCAATACTTGAGTGTACTTGAAAAATTTGTCTGGATCATCCATAAATCATCCATTTTAGGGACATTGATATCGTTTATTTGTTATTGATTTTTACTTATTTTTACTTTTTTTTTCATACCCAACTATCTGCCTGAAATCCCTATATTAACATTCTTTGGCAAGATTCCACATGCTGAGGATACATTAGTGAGTGAGACTAAAAAGCATGGTTATAGTAGACAATAAAATAATTTAACAATCATAGTGATCACATGGCTGTGTTTGGAAACAAGCTGGTGCTGACTGACTGAACTGTTATTGTGCTTTGCACAGAGAGAGGCGCTATGAGAGAAGAAGTCTAGCATCAAGGCTGGTTACAAAAGGGTTAAATAGTATTATAGTTCACATGGTTTTGTTAACATAAAAAAGTCATGATTTCTCTGTAACATTACTAAGAATTGTCTATCCCAAAAATGTTACTAATTGTCGGCTTTGTACCAAGTATCAAGTTAATAGTTGACAAATAAATAAAAACTTGTGCTCGGTGGGTCACGTGTGAAAAAAATATGTGAAAAAATAAGTGCGAAAAGAATGAGTGAAAAAATATGTGAACAGCAACAGCACTCACAACATTGTACACAGCAATAAACCAAAAACTGATGGAAATCACCATATCAACAGATCCTTAGGGAACCTCAGACCAGTCGTGCAGTATATCCATGGGAAGAGAAAAAAATGAATTGTGCAGCATCCCATGTATGTATAAAAGGTTTAATAAAAAAAACTACTTACAAGAGCAATGTTAAAACAGGCATTAGGAAGCACAACATCTGTCTTACACCCTCTACGTGTGCCACAATGTCACTGCTGCTTCCTTGCCTAGCCTTCATGGTGCCCATGGAGGGTGTAAGACAAATGTTGTGTTTCCTAATGCCTGTTTTAACATTGCTCTTGTAAGTAATTTTTTATTAAACTTTTATAATACATTGGATGCTGCGCAATTCGTTTTTTTTCTCTTCTCGTGGATATACCACACGGCTGGTCTGCGGTTCCCTAAGGATCTGTTGATATGGTGATTTTCATCTGTGATATCCACAAGGTGGTTGTAAAACCTGAAGTGAGGGGTTAAACTCACTAATACGAGTACAGACCTTGAGAGGGCTGAGAATCTAGTAAGAGGATAATTTGCCCTTATTTCCTATGGGGAGCACTGAGTGTTGCACTAATTAAGAACTAGAGGACATCTGCACTGTGAATTACCTTTATGGACTATATGAACACATACTGATAATTTGTTAATGTCATTTCATCATACCATTGATGTTGTCACTTACTAAGTCATTTATAGTGATTTATGTATAAGGTACAACAGCGCAACACATTTTTTATTTTATATCAGGTTAATAATTGCATTGAATATTGGGGCCTGAAGTAGGTAAAACAGTCACACAATCCTGAAAATGCAATATTAACTGTCACTTGGTAAAAATTGCCAGTCAATATTATAATCTCCAGTAATCGTTTAGCCCTCTGTTTTATTTCAACAAAAAAAAAAAAAAGATATACTTTCCTTAAAAGGAATTTATTATGGTTTTTGATATTTTCCTTTATTTATTTCCCTTTATATTGATTATGATCTTGATAAAAAAAATAGGAATTTATTTTTAGATAAAAAGTTTGCATTAATATTATGAACTATTTTATCCAGCTAGCAGGTGGAACTCTAGTCTACTTTTCTTATGTTTAGTTGTTTTAGCTTTCAAATATGGTGAAAGATGTTTGTTGTGTGCAGAACTCAGTGAGGTTAATTTACTAAAGGGTATGCTCATATGATCATGCATTTATCCAATGTAAAATATCATATGTTTAATGAATTCAATATGCTCCCACTACGTCCATAAATGCAGAATACTTAAGCTTCAGTATATATGTGCAGTTGTTATTAACAAGTTTGGTCTACTATGGAACAAATGCTACAGCATTCAGTTGTATGCAAGCTAAGCTGAGGTGTTCCCAAAATAAAAAATGCGGTGTTCTCTAATGTTTCTTGGTCTATCAAACCACTATTCGATATTTGAATTGTACATACTGAAGAGACATTTAAAGAAAGCAGGTGTGCATGTGTCACTTTTTGAGAAACTGTTAGCAAACACATGTGGTCCAGGGATCCAAGCATAACAGTTTAACCAAGATGTATTATTTTACTTTAGTAGATGAAGCCCAGTGTGTCAACATAACGGAAAAAAAACAGGAAAATGTGTGTCAACATAACAGTGATTCATGCCTTATCAGAGGGCCCAGTGTGAGATTTTAATTAGACAAATAAAGCTACAGTACAAAGCAGGCTTCCTTTAGCTAACCCATCTGGGTTAAAACTGATTCCAAACCATTATTTATTTTTACATTTTTGTATGTTGTCTATGTTTTAGAAGTTATTAGAAATTAGTGAAATACATTTGTATACAAATCTTAAGCTGACCATAGAATTTCAAACAAAAATTCTTAGAAAAAGTCTTATGAAAATTTGTACCGAAGTTCTCAGGTCATTTTTAAAAGATTTATTTTTCATTCAAAAGATTTTGTTTGCTGTTAACATTTGATTTAGGAATGAATAGATTTTACTGAATGAAAACCACATACACTGTTACAAATTTGTTTGTTCCAGAAAATGTTTCCAACTTGCTCTTTCAATTTTCTTCATCACTGTGGTTGAAAATTAACATTGATTTGACCTACTAATAATTGGAAAAATTAACAATCTTTCTTAGAGCTTTCTTTTCTCAAGAATTTTAATTCAAAATTCTACCCATTTATGGCCAGCTTAAGATGCAGCCAACTTTTAGCTCCTTCCCAGTTTACAATGGCCTTCAAAGGGTAATATTAGATTAGACTCAACTTCATGGCGTATTAAAAGTCTAGCAGCTAAAAAAAAACAAAGTTTAATGTATTTGAAATAACCATAATGTCTATAAATATGTATAAAGAGATATCTCTATCTATGCAGAAAGCAAGCTAATTGTCAGTCATGTCACCTAAATGTTTAGGTAATTATTATTTGTTAGCAGGCATTTTTGGCGAATATTTACAGCAGGTAGGAATCTGTTGGTAATAGGGCTTCTTATTAACCTGTTTTTTATTTTTCTCTATGGTTGTGGTTCAGACACATAACTGTACCCGTCCTGGAAACATATCTTTTAGAAGCATGCCAATAAAGATATATACATATGGTATATGGTACTATGGCTCTTTTATATTGGGTGGTCTCTATATATCTTTATGAGGAAGTTATCACATAAAAATATTGTAGCTTTATATATAAAAATCTATTAGGTCTTTAGGTTCTTTGGCATTAATTCTTTAAGTTAAAGAATGGAGAAAGGAAGCTGTAATTAAATGGTGTTTTATAAAATATAAAACATTCAGTTTCAAAATGTATTCAAACAGTTACTATTTAATTATAACTGTCAGAGACATTAATTTGTTTCAAATGGAATTTATGTTTATTAATTTATGATTATTACTGATAAACATTCAGTCAGCAGTCACTATCACTTAACATTCTATCTTTGCAATTACACTCAAATTAATGAAATTTACTTGAGTTTATATTCAGATTAATTGTTCATTAGGAGTTGCTACATATGAACATTAGGGACATATATCAAAAGTAAATATAATTACCACATGAAGGAAAGACCAAACAAAATTTGATTCATAGTATGTTTCAGCGTGTGATAGTTAACCCAGCGTGTTATTGTGTATGAGTTTATTCTACCCATTAATCCAATTCTAGGCATCCACTGAATAACCTGTTGCATAATATCATGAAAGCAAATTATTCTAAAACAACATAAGGCCATAGTAATTATTGTCTAACAGACACCTTTGTCTTCTGATTATTTAGACAATGACAACTAAACAAAGAAATAGGGGCTTTAAACTGTAGGTACAGTAATGTCTTTAACTACTTTTAATACAATGTGCAATATACGGCTGAGAAATGAATGAGGGATCATGGATTCTTTATACATTTTATGAACCAAGGGTCCATTTCTTCAGAAGAATGCAAAGGACAACTATATGTATGATTTTATTTTAGCCACAGCTTAAAATTATAGATGCCACTGGTAAGTGCAAAATAAGTCTGGAGGTGTGCCACAATGGACATATAGGCCTATATACCCCACCCTAAATTAAATATATATAATTTAGAAAAAAAAATGATTAACTTACTAAATATCCATGGGATCTATGAGATGTCAAACAAAAGGGAGTGAGCATATGATCTCTTTGTAAAGTAATGATTCCAGCAATTTCTAATCTGTTATTTAGGGTCACACATTAGAAAAATAGGATGAAAAAATCTACTCTAAAAGACCCCTAAACAGTATTATTATTACAGATGACATTATAAAAACGGTGAGAACAAGGTCTCAGCACAGCCTGCTTTGAGACTTTAAACATACAGTAGTAACCACCCATGTATGACCTATTCAGGTTTCAAACATGATTGATCATGGTTTTCTCTTATAAAATACAATATCTCACAAAAGTGAGTACACCCCTCACATTTTTGTAATTTTTGGCAACAACTTCTGCGCAGGATGTGGAAACCTTGCAAGAAGATCTCAACAAATGAATGGGATGGGCAACTACATGGAAAATGCATTAAAATAATGCATTTGGGTGGCAAAAATATGAATGCAATCTACTCACTGGGGGGAGAACCTCTAGGATGGAAGAGGACCTGGGGGTCCTAGTAGATGACAGGCTCAGTAATGGCATGCAATGCCAAGCTGCTGCAAGCAAAGCAAACAGAATATTGCCATGCATTAAAATGGATATTAACTCCAGGGATAAAGCAATAATTCTCCCACTCTACAAGACTCTGGTCTGGCTGCGCCTGGAGTATGCTATCCAGTTCTGGGCACCAGTCCTCAGGAAGGATGTGCTAGAACTGGAGAGAGTATAGAAAAGGACAACAAAATTAATAAAGGGTCTGGAGGACATTAGTTATGACTAATGGTTACGAGCACTGAACATGTTCTCTCTGGAGAAGAGACACTTTAGAGGGGATATGATTTCAATGTATAAATACTGTACTGGTGACCCCACAATAGGGATAAAACTTTTAAGCGTAAGATAATTTATTAATAGTACTTCATTTTCCAATCGCACACGTTCCTGGAAATGCTCACAGTTTTGGGTGCTGTAGCAACAACCAGCTGGATACTGGTTCAAATCACAGTAGAAAGATGTTTGCCAGCACACCATGGAGCGACACAAATAGCGTCCAAAAGGAGTGGTTTATTGCATGATCACAATATGGGAATAGTGCAACGTTTCGGAGCCGCGCAGGGCCCCTTCGTCAGGCATGTGATGATAATTTATTAAGACACGTGGCCATTCACTAAAATTAGAAGAAAAGAGGTTAAACCTTAAACTGCGTAGAGGGTTCTTTACTGTAAGATCGGTTAGGATGTGGAATTCCCTTCCACAGGCAGTGGTTTTAGCCAGGAGCATCGATAATTAAAAATATTAGATAAGCATCTGAACGACCACAACATACAGGGATATACAATGTAATACTGACATAAAATCACACACACACATAGGTTGGACTTGATGGACTTGTTTTTTTTTCAACCTCGCCTACTATGTAACTATTATCCCTGCAGTGGTACATCTTTTTGGTGAGTGTGGAACCAGGAGGGGAGTACGAGTGAACCACCATTTGCATTAAATTTATGCACAAGTCACTGGAAATCACAACTTTAAGAACTTAAACTGTTTGACTGTGTGTGATATTCATGGAAATATTTCCAATTAAGGAATTGAGAGAACTACATTTTGTTGGATTTTCAGTGTAAAAATATTTTTTGTATTTCACATATATATTTTCTGTTTTGTATTTTCTCACTTTTTTTATTAATATGATTTGCACACATGGTGTTTAGTGAAAGTGGTGTTCCAGGTATACTAATAAACACGCAGAGGATATCAAATATTATATACACATACACTTTTTATTTACAGTTATGGCAGCGCCACTTAACCCTCCCCTATCTCTACCAAACAAGTAAATATTTGTTTACTATGAATAAGCTATTGTGTGTACATAAAATAATGAAGTGGATAAATGTAAAAAGTTTTTAAAATTCTATTTACTCAGCTCAGTGAATATTCACTTTGCAAAATTAACCATTTATATTTCTTAAGCAAAGCAACACAGTTGTTTTCTTTTTTGTTTGCATCACTGCCCAGTCTAATGCCCCGTACACACGGTCGGAATATCCGACCACAAACTCCATCGTATTTTTTCCGACAGATTTTGTCCGACACTGGTGTTGCATACACACGGTCGGACAAAGTTGTCGGAAAATCCGATCATTCTGAACGTGGTGACGTTTGTTGCCTACGACGGGACTACGTAGAGGCTAGTAGCCAATAGCTTTGGTCTTGTAATGTGATCTGAGCATGCGTGGCACTTTGTCCGTCGGAATTCGCTATACACAATCGGAAAAAGACCGATAGGACTTTGTTGTCGGAAAATTTGAGAGCATGAGATAAAACTTTGTCCGTCGGAAAATCCGACGGAAAAAGTCCAATGGAGCCTACACACGGTCGGAATTTCCGACAACCTTGTCCGATAGGACATTTTCCATCGGAAAATCTGACCGTGTGTACAGGGGCATTAGATGATAATGGTGCTCAGGTTCCTTTCCTATTTAACAAACAACTTTGACATACAGCTGTATTTTTTATGTTTTTAATTATACTCCAGCAATTATATACAATAAAAAGGCAATTTTTGCTGCAAGTCTAACTTCCTCTATGGTGCTGAACCTTACAATCGTACCACTCTGAGGTCCAACACCTGTCCTGGGTTTAATGAAACTAGACCACCATAAGGGGTCTTTCACCTCATAGGGGAATTGACCCACAGGACCCTGCACTCACAGTTCAGTGATGCAGCAGACATTGCTGACACTATCTACATAATAAAGAAAAGTCCAGTGCTGGAGAGGTGAAACTGGGCTTCAAAAAACAGATTTATGAAATAATAATTGAGAAGAGGCATTGGAACAAAAAAATGTAAAGTATTTATATGACTAGCACCAAGAAAAGAGGCCTTTTATTGGACTGTCTTGCCAATGCTGAATATTCACTGTCAAAGTAAAATTAACCCAAAGGTGTCTAAAGGAAAGCTTGGACAATTAAAAGCCTGGTTAAGTGTTCTGCAATGACATTGTTAATACTAGATACAGTATATTCCCTCTTTATATATTATGTTATTAATTCTTTAACTGCATTAAAGTAGGCTGTTGAATGATATACAGTGGTGTGAAAAAGTGTTTGCCCCCTTCCTCATTTCCTGTTCCTTTGCATGTTTGTCACACTTAAGTGTTTCGGAACATCAAACCAATTTAAACAATAGTCAAGGACAACACAAGTAAACACAAAATGCAATTTGTAAATGAAGGTGTTTATTATTAAAGGTGAAAAAAAATCCAAACCATCATGGCCCTGTGTGAAAAAGTGATTGCCCCCTAAACCTAATAACTGGTTGGGCCACCCTTAGCAGCAACAACTGCAACCAGGCATTTGCGATAACGTGCAATGAGGCTTTTACAGCGTCCTGGAGGAATTTTGGCCCACTCATCTTTGCAGAATTGTCCTAATTCAGTTACATTAGAGGGTTTTCGAGCATGAACGGCCTTTTTAAGGTCATACCACAACATCTCAATAGGATTCAGGTCAGGACTTTGGCTAGGCCACTCCAAAGTCTTCATTTTGTTTTTCTTCAGCCATTCGGTGGTGGACTTGCTGGTGTGTTTAGGATCATTGTCCTGCTGCAGAACCCAAGTTCGTTTCAGCTTGAGTACACGAACAGATGGTCGGACATTCTCCTTCAGGATCTCTTGGTAGACAGCAGAATTCATAGTTCCTTTTATCACGGCAAGTCTTCCAGGTCCTGAAGCAGCAAAACAGCCCCAGACCATCACACTACCACCACCATATTTTACTGTTGGTATAATGTTCTTTTTCTGAAATGCAGTGTTCCTTCTACGCCAGATATACTTGGACACACACCTTCCAAAGAGTTCCACTTTTGTCTCATCGGTCCACAGAATGTTGTCCCAAAAGTCTTGGGGATCATCCAGATGTGTTGTGGAGAAATTGAGACGAGCTTTGATGTTCTTTTTGCTCAGCAGTGGTTTTCTCCTTGGAACTCTGCCATGCAGGCCATTTTTGCCCAGTCTTTTCCTGATGGTGGAGGCATGAACGCTGACCTTAACTGAGGCAAGTGAGGCCTGCAGTTCCTTGGACGTTGTTGTGGGGTCTTTTGTGACCTCTTGGATGAGTCGTCGCTGCGCTCTTGGGGTAATTTTGGCCGGCCGGCCACTCCTGGGAAGGTTCACCACTGTTCCATGTCTTCGCCATTTGTGGATAATGGCTCTCACTGTGGTTCGCTGGAATCCCAAAGCTTTGGAAATGGCTTTATAACCCTTTCCAGACTGATAGATCTCAATTACTTTCTTTCTCAATTGTTCCTGAATTTCTTTGGGTCTCAGCATGATGTGTAGCTTTTAAGGATCTTCTGGTGGACCTTACTGTGTCAAGCAGCTCCTATTTAAGTGATGCCTTGATTGTGAACAGGTGTGGCAATAATCAGGCCTGGGTGTGGCTAGAGAAATTGAACTCAGGTGTGGACAACCACAGTTATAGTATGTTTTAACAAGGGGGGCAATCACTTTTTCACACAGGGCCATGATGGTTTGGATTTTTTTTCACCTTTAATAATAAACACCTTCATTTACAAATTGCATTTTGTGTTTACTTGTGTTGTCCTTGACTATTGTGTAAATTGGTTTGATGTTCCGAAACACTTAAGTGTGACAAACATGCAAAGGAACAGGAAATGAGGAAGGGGGCAAACACTTTTTCACACCACTGTAATACCAAGACATGAGAGGCTAAATAGAAGCTACATTTTTAACATTATTGAAAACATACAGTATATAATAACAACATTGCACCCATCATTTAGCAGTACAGGTCAGCAAATGTCTCTGATTCCTTATCACTTCTAAACTATTCAGGTTAATAAATAGCTACTGGTATCATAGTAAAAAAAAATCATCATCATCATCATCAATCATGTGTGATTCAACATTCCTTGTGGTACACATTTTTCATATATTTATTTTGTGTAGCTAATTTCAAACTTGTAATGTTGAATGACTCACTTTGCATTGCCCAAGAAAAATAGTAAAAAAGTCCTTACTATGTGCATGTACATAGATACAGCTCTGAACATGGTGGAACTATTGTGCATGTGACTATTTTATGAGCCTATACTCCTTGATCCTGCACTTCAAATTCTTAGGGCTGAAAAGAACTCAATGAGAAAGAAGATGTGTGCAGCCAACATTCATGTTATGCTTTCTTGTAGCTTCAATTGAAGTAAACCTCATCAAAACCTATGCAGAGGTGGGCAGAATATTCTGATATACGGTACATTAATTGTGGTAACATTTGGAAAGCAGCCATAACATTTGGGGTAACATTAGCACAGCACTATTTTTATTAATATATTAATATTCTGATTATAGCTGCTACATTATATATTGATCAATTACCTTTTTTTTGTTTACAATGATGAGATGTTCATCAGATTTATAGCGCAGCGTATATATATTTTATTCATCCTTTCAAAGGAAACCACAAACTCAGGGAAACTCAAGACAATGGGTTTTTGCATCTCCCACAGAGGGTTTGCTCAGGCCAAGGTTCTTTCAGAAAGCAAAGATATCACGAAACCTACTTTGCTTCTGTCCGTGGGAAATGCCTGGGGCAGCATCTCTAAGTATATCTCAACCTGGTTGGGAAACCCTCTGTATTGGACTGGATCGCTCCCAAGCAGAGGAAAGCAGAGCTAAACCAGACATACCTCTTATAGAGGTAATACTCAAGGCGGGTGCCTGCACAGACACTGGAGCAGCAGCAACACAGGTTGTACCGGAGCAGCCACAGTGGGAGATTGCAGGTGAGCCATGGGACTCGGGAGCGTTTGTAACGCCATGGCAAACTGATCCATGCGGTGATACTGCTCATTCAATCTGGAAAATATATTACCAACAAGTGGATTGACTGTATCTTCTGAATTCATGGCCTTCGCCTACTGTCAGAAACCATAAATCAGACTGAGACAGAAGTACAGTTAAATCTTACTTGTTTGATAATAATATAAAAAGGTAAACAGAGTAAACATAGTCAAGCTGACAGCTGAGAGGCCAGCTCAGAGAAGGAAGGGCTGAGCCCAGCCCCAACAGCTGCTCCATCCACCAGCGGGGAAAAACCAACAGCTGCAAAATACAAAGAAAGCCCCTAGTGCAACACTGTTTAAAAGATAGAGATACAAAGTAACAAAAAATCACTATACACTCACATGGTAATCTTAAAACAGAAGCGTCTATGGTTGTGCTGTGATGTAGCTCCGGCAGACAGGGCTCCAGGCAGGATTCAGAGGGAATGGTAGTGAGTAGTCCCAGTGGGATGACATACAGCCTCTGACAAGCTGCACGTGGGCCGCCCACTCACAGCAAAAATCCTCTGGAGATAAGAGAACCCGACTGGACTAAACAGACACCTAATGCATGAGCTGTAACAGCCGAAGAGACACGCCGATGGTTGCTATGACAACATGTTTCAGAGGGCATGGCCTCCTTCCTCAGGTCTATCATGTGTTCACAAGGGAGCCCTTAAGTAGTGTCCTTCCTGGGAGTATTAACCCCTTCATTACCAAAATAATGGGCTTCTACAGGGAACACATGATTATAAATTAAAGAGGCAGCCTAATTCACAATCGTAATGCACATTAGATTTCATAGACCCCTTTATGTACTAAAGACGATGATCCTGCCAACAACCTATCCTGTGAGTTTAATTATTTTAAAACCATTTTATGTATTATAAGACATATAAATTATATAATACATAATATATGAACATATCATTATATAAGCAAAGAGAGCTTCTTCTCCATACATATATATGCACATAGAGCAAAACTTCTCTTATAGGAAAGTTCCTTAAAAAAACACTCTTTCTGTACTACAAAGGGAGGGCATCTTTTAAAAAGTATATATATTTTAATTTACTATTTTATAAAAAGTAAAAAATGTATTTATGTTATAGGAAAATTTTGAAGAATGAAGTTATGCAAATCTGTTCATGGGTTTTTGGGAAGAGAAACATATTTGGAAGAACAACCCTTTCAGTAAGCATCTGATATACTTTGGATGATTTATTGATGACATTATTATCATTTTGGATGGTCCTGCTGAGACGATCTCAGAGTTTGTAAATTATTGCAATCATATCCCATACAAGGTCCGGTTTACATTTGTAACTGCCCCCAAGAACTTAGTGTTTTTGAATCTGTTACTATCCTGGGATGATGATGGTACAGTAACATCATCTCCAAAACTCATTTAAAGGAAACAACTAGAAACTCTTAGATGACAACTCTTATAGTGTAAATATTGAGTTGGAAGCAAAATATACTCTACGGCCAATTCCATAGATGGAGTAGGAATTTTACTAATGTTTCTGACTGAATAAACCAATGCAAAGTCTTACACCAAAAATTTAAGGGAAAAGGGTATAAACAAGAACTTATTCAAGATGCTTCAGATAAATTTCTCGATAAGTATGGTGGTGATATGACTCTTCCAAAAAAACAAACAAAAACAACAGAAAAAGCCCTAGAGACTTTACCACAAAATGTTTTACTAACTACAATGATCAACATTGGCAAATTAAGAATATTTTTCAGAAATACTGGCCCAGTTTATTACAAGATCCAGTCCGCACTTGTATCTTGTAGGGTCTGTCATGGCACAACACTTTACAAATTGGGTTTTTATAATTATTGCTAGCTTATATCATATTATATAAACAAAGAAGAACAGAACATTACACAAAATCTACACAAGCCCAGGGGCTGGGTTCCTGTTCTGTAGAGATACATTTTTACTTTTTGTGTCAGAATCATTAGGTTACATGATGATGTACATTTGTAAGCGTGGTAAAGATGATTAGTAGACATGTGCATTGTTTTCGTCCGAATGCATTTTTGTCCCAATTTCGGGAATTTTCGTTATCGTTTTAACAAACAATAACGAACGTGCAGAATCCGAAAACCGAAAGATCAGAATAAACAAATGCTTTATTTTTATTTTCGTTGCAACAGTTCGATATAGATAGGAGATTCGGCATGATGCTGACAATAGCGATCTGTGTCCATCGAACCTGTGGTCGAATGTGCCTAACCTTAGCACTGTTAGTTCAAGATTATTCTACATAGAGAGAAAAGATTTGATATAGAGAGAAAAGATTCAACATTATAGAGACAATAGCAAAAAAGGTTGAATGTGCCTAACCTAACTCTATTAGTCCAAGATTAATCGACATAGAGAGAAAAGATTCGACATGAAGATTCGACGCAGCAGTCGCCGCGAGCTGACATTTATGGTCAAATGCTCTGCCCATAGGCTATAGAAGAATTATAATGTTGGTTGACTAGTAATAATAATTCATAAATATAATTATTACTAGTGTCATACAACTTTAGAATTCTACTATAGCTTGTAAGCGGAACATTCGACCGGAAATGTCCGATTGCGGCGTCGTACAGTTTAGCTGCTCCGTCGAATCTTCTTAGAACATTCGACAGACACCATAAGCCTTCAATGACAAATTCGACCTTAATTATTTTGGATTTTTGGATGAATGCATTTTTTAACGAAACAAAATAAATAAACACGAATTTCGGAAGTAACTAAATAAATTTATTTTTCGGACGAAAACGAAATTCTGAAACAAAATATTTCAGTGTGCACATGTCTAATGATTAGTGACATATCAGAAAAACAAGAACCAAATAGGAATAGAGCATGTTCCCCTAGCAAAATAAACATTTTCTTTTCAAGTTGTATATTCGCTTTGTGGAGGGAAAATTCGTAAACAAGGCAAAGTTGTATAGAATGGGGTATATGGGATTGTGTGATATATATATATATATATATATTTTTTTTTTTTTTTTTTGTTTTTTTTTTTTTTTGTGGTTGAACTGGATGGACTTGTGTCTTTTTTCAACCTATCTAACTATGTAAAAGTTGTGTTCCTTTTAATCAACTAATTGTGGGCTAGCAAAAATGTAATTTTTTTTTAATTTTCCTTGCACTTGATTGGGTATTCAATGTGTACGCAGCTCCATCTTTATTTACTAACATTCATTTTTAGAGTAAACTGTATAAACTCATTTAGTAAATCAACCCCAGTAACTGACAGTTGTTGCCTATGTGTAATTTGTATATATATTATGTAACCCTATCAATAAATGTGTATTGCGGATTGAACTACCTCTTTTGTACAAAATCTCTCAGATCTAGATATGTATATGTCCATACTACTACAATGATTGAGGTGTATGAACATATACAAATACTAGACTACACAGTACAGAACATGTTTTAAAGATAATCTGATAGGGAGGTGTATTACTCTTAGATTGTAAACTCTAATGAGCAGTGCTCTCTGATTCCTAATGTATTAAAGTGTATTGTATTTGTACTGTTTATCCTTAAGTTGTAAGGTGCTGCATAAACTGTCGGCACTATATAAATCCTGTATAATAATATTAATTTCTCACATTGATAAAAAGTGATGAAAAGTCCCATTCCCTTAGCCGAACAACATTTTTTTGAGCGATAATAAGCACTTTTGAGTGTGGACAACATTTCATGACCTGATAATTGTTTTGTAAATAACTCTATTGGGTCACATTGTGGAAAAAGGGCTTTTAAAAAAAAATGTATGCAGATTTTAATGAGTTTTTCAGAACAATAAATATTTAAGCCAAAAACACCCAGACCTAATAATGAGTCTGGCGTATTCACTGCATGCTATCTAAAACAAATTAGCTTTTACTAATAGAAATATTGTCTGTCATCATTCATATATTTAGAATACAAAAAATTAAGTTCAGTGACACAAGTTACATTTTATTTTGGGTGTGATAATATTAAACGCTTGTTATAGCTTTGTTTCTGTAATTTGTTCTCTAAAATGTGTGTATTTCATACCCTGTTCTGTAGATATTGTCAAATGAAGCCAATTATGTTAACGCAGCTTACTTGAAAATGATCTTTTGATAGAGGAGTAGTCGTTTTATTGTTTGTGTGATAGAGTAAAAATAAAACTTACTCTTTCCTCATTTCGTCTTTTTTTGCTCAGTTAGCATGATTGAAAACAGTTGCTGACTGCATTATTTTACAAAGGCAGGATAGAAAAGCTTGAGGAGTATACAAGAGTTTTATAAAACGGGTATTATATATACAGTATGTTATATATGTATATACAGTATACAGTTATTCCCAATACAGCAGGGAGCCAGTAATTCATCACATTGTCTGAACCCCTGTCATGTTTTCTTTTGGTCTGTGTTCTATTGATGAAATTCGTCTCCACTTCCTGTTCATAAGACATAACAGGAAATAAATGAAAATCTCTTAAACGGGAAAGGAAACCCCCCATTTAGACAGTTGTCACAGGAACAGGTGGTACCAGTTAGGGTTTTCTATTACTTTCTGTCAAAGTGACAATGCTCTCCAAGACAAATGTACAAGGTAAAATGTATTTAAACATTAACATTGGACTTCTCTTACTTGGTCTATTAAATATAGTAATGATCATGTTTGCTTGAAAAAAAAAAAATACCGGTTCCCTTGCCAAAGATTGTAAGCTGATAACTTCCTTTGTATTCTGCCTGCACTGACTGTATTAGTCACATCGTTCTCCGCTATCTCTAAGTACTACAGAACCACTTCACTCTATGTGCATTACTGGCACAATCAGGTGAAAATAATATATATTTTTTGTTTAAATACACTTTAATCTTTCCAACCGTGACACAGACAGCATGTAAATAATTATAGGGTTCAAATTCTTCACCACACTATCCAACACCGAATTAAGTTCCCTTATATATACACTATATTACCACAAGTATTGGGACGCCTCCATTTACAGGCACATGAACTTTAATGGCATTCCAGTCTTAGTTAGTGGGGCTTAATATTGAGTTGGCCCACCCTTTGCAGCTATAACAGCTTCAACTCTTCTGGGAAGGCTGTCCACAAGGTTTAGGAGTGTGTCTATGGGAATGTTTAACCATTGTTCCAGAATCGCATTTGTGAGGTCAGACACTGATGTGGACGAGAAGGCCTGGCTCGCAGTCTCCGCTCAAATTCATCCTAAAGGTGTTCTATCAGGTTAAGGTCAGGAATCTGTGCAGGCCAGTCAAGTTCCTCCACCCCAAACTCACTCATCCATGTCTTTATGGACCTTGCTTTGTGCACTGGTGCATAGACATGTTGAAACAGGAAGGGGCCAACTCAAAACTGTTCCCACAAAGTTGGGAGCATAAAATTGTCCAAAATGTCTTGGTATGCTGACGCCTTAAGAGTTCCCTTCACTGGAACTAAAGGGCCAAGCCCAACCCCTGAAAAATAACCCCACACCATAATATCCCCTCCACCAAATGTTTTGGACCAGTGCACAAAGCAAGGTCCATAAAGACATGGATTAGCGAGCTTGGGGTAGAGAAACCTC
The DNA here is from genome assembly GCA_028564925.1 of Lithobates sylvaticus. Lineage (NCBI taxonomy): Eukaryota > Metazoa > Chordata > Amphibia > Anura > Ranidae > Lithobates > Lithobates sylvaticus. Next base: position 463,451,128 of record CM053027.1, on the reverse strand, counting down.
TTGGTTGAAAAACTGTGTGTGTATTCCTGGTTTTAGTCCAAATAAATCGTAATGCTATTCTTGGTTATTAGAGTTGGTACACAAAGGTTGTATGTATACCTAATGTGCTGGACCTGCATAAATCCTCGGCCTAGTCCTGTGTTGTAGACATCATAATATTAATATAATGTTTTCTGTAAATGAGAATAAAACAATTAGGGGGTTGTTCTTTTTATTGTGAACTGGTTTCAGGATTGCAATGAACTAAAGCATAAAGTGTATATCAAGCCAAAATGTTGTTTTTACAATTAGATAGCATGAGGAAGGGTTAGGATCTCTGTTGTGTTTATACTGCTATCTGAGGCTCTAATTTCCCTCACTTACTGTCATGATAAAATTGGCAGAAAGCGAGGAAAAATCTGTAACAAGATCAGAGACATACATCAAAATATGACAGGAGTCATATTTTAGCATCCCCTCATTTTCTAAAAATAAAACATATATTTTTGTCTGTGCAGCTGTTGAAGATTTATCCTTACTTCCTGGCTGGTGTAACTGTTGTCTCCAGAACAGTAAGTGACTTCAGCATAAGATTAAAAAGAGGTTACACATCTTTCTCTCATGACTCCACCATCTGTTCTCAGATGGAATATCTGACAAAAAAAATAGACACTACTGCAAAAGTTTTAGGCAGGTGTGAAAAAATGCTGTAAATTAAGCATGTTTTCAGAAATAGAGAATTTGGATTCATTTATGCATGGAGAAGTAGCAAGGACCTTATTATATTGGAAATGTATGTTTCCCAGGTAATAAAAAATTGAGGTTTTAGGTGTGAAAAAATACCATAAATTAAGAATGCTTTCAGAAATAGAAGTGTTAATTGTGTTTTTTTTTTTTCAATTTACAAAAGAATAGTAACTGAACAGAAGAAAAATCCAAATCAAAGCAATATTTGGTGTGACCACCCATAGCTTTTAAAACAGCATAAATTCTTCTAGGTAGACTTGCACACAGTTTATGAAGGAAATCGGAAGGTAGGTTGTTCCAAACATCTTGGAGAAATAACCACAGATCTTCTGTGGATGTATGCTGCCTCAAATTCTGTCTCTTCATGTAATCCCATACCAGTGGCAGAACTACCAGGGTCCCAAAAGGTCACACTTGCAACCAGGCCCTGGTGTTCTACCAATGTTGGTGGGCCCCAGCGGGGTTGTTTGCCGTAGGACTATGAGCTAAGAGAGTCTCTCTCATACAGCTCAGAGCCTGTACTGACAGTTCCCCCTCCTCCCTCACGCGGATGGGAGAGGAGAGAGCCGGTCTGCTCCTCCCCCCTCTCCTCCTGTGTGCACCATATGTAGTATGAAGCCCAGTAGCTCACACTTCCTGCGATGCACACAGGAGGATAGGGATGAGAGGAGAAGGAGCAGACTGGTTCTCTCCTCTCCCATCTGTGTGAGGGAGGATGGAGGGGGAACTGTAAGTGCAGGCTCTGAGCTGTATGAGAGCGATGCTCTTAGCTCAGAGTCCTGCTGAGGAGGCACTGTTAGGCTGCACTGCTGGGCTGCACTGATGGGCACTGATTGGCAGCATTGATGAGCACTGATATGTGGCACAGTCAGCACTGATAGGCGGCATTTATGAGAAGTGATAGGTGGCAGTGGTGGGCACTGATAGGTGACACTGATAGGCGGAACTGATGGGTATTGATGAGCACTGATAGACACTGATTTGCTGCAGTGATGGGCACTGATAAGTGGCATTGATGAGCACTGGTAGGCTGCACTGATGGGCATTGATAGGCAGCATTGATGAGCACTGATAGCCGGAATTGTTGGGCACTGATAGGTGGCATTGATAGGCAGCACTGATAGGCGGCATTGATAGGCAGCATTGATAGGCAGCACTAATAGGTGGCACTGATAGGTGTCACTGATAATCAGGGCTAGTGTTGGGTGAACGGTTTGACCTGGGCATGAGTTTGGGCCGAATATTGGTTGCTCGTCCCCTTCGGGGAGCACCCTAATTTGCAGGATGTTTGGAGGGGCCCTTCATGGTTTTTTTGCACCAGGGCACTGCCTGCAGACCAAAACAACCACAGCCACAACCATGCCTCTATCCAGACAGACTTGATGATGATCAGCGCTCTATGGGGGTCAAACCATTGCTTCCAGGACTCCTTGTTCCTATTTATGCTGAAGACAGTTCTTAATGACATTGGCTGCACACAGTCATTGTCCTGCTGCAGAATAAATTTACATGCACCCAGATGGTATGGCATAATGGATAAGTATCTGCATGTATTTCTCATCATTGAAGACACTATTGGTCCTGCAGCCCCAAACTTGCAAGGAACCTCCACTTCAATGCTTCACTGTTGCCTGCAGACACTCATTATTGTACTGCCATTCGGCAAACAAACTGCCTCCTGCTACAACCAAATATTTCAAATTTTGACTCAATCCAAAGCGTTGGCTTTTTTCTGCACCCCAGTTCCTATGTTTTTATGCATAGTTGAGTCACCTAGCCTTGTTTCCAAGTCAGAGGTATGGCTTTTTTTTAACTGAAATTCTTCCATGAAGACCACTTTTGGCTAGACTTTTCCAGACAGTAGGTGCCAAGTACCTGGCTTCCACTGATTTCCACCAGTTCTTTTCTGATGGCACTGCTGGACATCTTTTGATGTCAAAAAGAAATAAGCATGATGTGTCTTTAATCTGCTGCATTAAGTTTTCTTGGCCGATCACTCCATCAATGTTGCCCATTTCTTTGTGCTTCTTTACAAGAGTTTGAACAGCACATCTTAAATCCTTGAATCTTTTCCTAGAAGAGACCTTGCTGATAAGGTTATAACTACCTTGTGTTGCTGTGCCCAGTCTTGGCATGGTGTATGACCTGTGACATGAAACAGTCTACCACAACCCCATCTAAGCAGCCATTTTCCATTTCAGTTAATGACTGTTTCAACCTACATAGGAAATTGATGATCATTGACACCTGCTTGGTATAATTGATGTATCATACACTTGACTCTAATCCTACAAAATCCATGGCTTTGTGTAAGAATTGATGCTTGTTTGAAACCAAAGGGTAGTCACACCAAATATTGATTTGATTTAGATTTTTCTTCTATTCACTCACTTTGTATTATGTAAATTTATAAAAAATAATCAATTAAAGATATATATTTTTAAATCATTCTTACTTTGCAGCATTTCTTCACACCTACCAAAACTTTTGCACAGTACTGGATATAAAGAAACAAGTTTTTTTTTCTAGGGTCTTTTCTAAAGCTGGCCATACATGGTTCAGATTTTTTTTCACTCAGCCCGGGGGCTTTATGAAAAAGCATGAACCCACTCTCTCATCCACACATTTGAGGATGGGAGAATCCTCCACACTGCACCATTGTATTCTGATGGTGCTGCATTGTATAAACAAATCAGTGCTGCAGTCATTGGTTGCAGCTGCTGATTGTGCAACTTTTAATAGATATGAAATATGAAATTTCTGCTCTATACCTTCAGTGTATAGGAAAGTCACAAACTGGAAAAGATCTATTGTATTGTTTTTAAAACGTTAAAATGTTCTTTATAGGATTTTTTTTCTCAGTTCTAAAAAACAACAAAATGTGTAATTGTTATCCATCACATATAAATATCGGTAATAAGAAAAATATTCCAAACCTTTTTAAAATGAAGAAAATATATACTTTTCATTGTCTGAACACCAACATTCATTTAAAACCATGGCATATTATTTTATAATCACATAACATTAGCTTTACCACATTTTTGTTGATAATTATATTAATCACGATAATAATGATATATAATAAGTCCTTATAATGAACATTTTAGCACACATTTTATGTATGAGCAGGGCACTAAGGGGTTTAGCAAGACATGGAAAATACACTGTATGTGATTCTAAAGATGTAAGCAGACATGAGTCCTAGGCAAGATGTCAACAGTATTCGCAAGAAGTCACTTGTGAGCTCCAGACCTTTATCACAGTTCATTTAATTATTCAAGTGGAGCTTTGAATGTGAATCTCTGCTCTTCAAAGAACATCAGAGAGACTGGGGACAAAGCACATCCCATAGCAATGAACACTGTAGCATTCTGTCAGATGTACTGGAATGATCAACATTCTAAATACTACATGAGATATGAATTTTATTTACATTGTAAGAGTAATGCTCGTTAGACTGACACGCTTTATTTGATGAGGGGAAACAGGGAAGACACTTGCAGTAGTGTCTGTAAGTAAAAAGTCATTTCATATAAAAGTAATTTCCTATAACAGAACAGAATTCACAGATGCTGTCATAGCAAACAAAATTGGCAGAGACAATATAAAAGCTCCAATGGATCCTTAAAGAAAGCTGTAAGAAATGAAAGCTGAAAGCTACTAGGACTGTGCTAGAATGAATAAGGACAAAATCATGGCATTAGAGTTAGGACTCCAGAATATCAAGAGCCTGATGATGTAGTTGGTCAAGAAAAAAGACCAAACCAAAACAGGGCAAAGAATGCAACATGGAGATACACACAAGGTGTAATGCTAGGAACCCAGTCATAAATCCAGAATGTAGCTCTCAGTTTTGTCATACTGTTTTTACCAGCATTTTTTTTTTTAGAAAATCACAAAATGCAACTGACAAAAGGCCATAAAAACAATGCATGGACATGTTTTTTCAGGCTAACCTCCTTCCTCAGAGCTAGGCCTAGCTCTGAGGAAGGGGGTGCGCCCCCCGAAACACATTAGCTGTACCCCATGTTCTGTGCATGTCCATGCATTGTTTTTATGGACTTTTGTCAGTTGCATTTTGTGAGTACCACTTTTATTTAAAACATTTTTATTATTTAATTATCTTTGGTAATGCACTAGGTGTGCGCGCCTTCCATTTCTGTTTTTCTTGTAGTTCCTTTCGGATTACCCCATCTGAGGAAGGCAGAATCCACCCAGTTTTGGATACCATATATACCTTTTACACTGCCATTTTATCTGACATCTGTTACTCCACACCTTGGAAGACCTATTAGTGCTGGAAGTGACTGTGTTTGTTGAGCCTTTTCCTTAGGTTTGATTTTGCAAATGTTTCTTGCCATATTCGAGTTTTATGCTTTATTTGTTTCTGTATTAAATATACATTTTATAAATATTGGGGTAGTAGAGGTATAAGGTAGTAGTAACAACAGAAGAGAGCAGGTTATAATACATGGTTGCAGTTTTTACAATTTTCACAAGCTTAATTATACTACAATACTCATCTCCAAAAGCTTTGTCAGCATATCATACACTGTATCATACATAATATCATTGGGGTTCAAATCATATCATGCAAAAATATTTAAAATATCATTTAAAATAAAGGCAAAACTTTTTTGGTTTTGGATATCATAAAGAGGGATTGAAACACATGAATGTTTTTATTGCTGTCTGTGCACCTGTTTGTGCAAGGCAATAACAAAACTGATAAACAAACTCATACAAACTGTGCAGGTTTAGTATTGTTTAGTATAGTGCAAAAAAAAAAAAATATATATGTAGAACTCACCCCCGAAGGAGCTGCTTGTAGAACTTGTAAGTAAAAAATGTCTCTGCCACAGACTTGGTTGTAACTGAAGGATAAATGAACTTAGAGAACCCTCATACGGTACCAGTATCTTGCAGCCGGTCCGGCGATACCGTACGAGTGTGGATTCCCCTGGTGTCCTTCCAACTTAGCTTCCAGGCTCTTGCTGAGCAGCCAGCCTTGTGCGTGACCCTCTTCTGAAGAGTCCTCCCCTGGTTGCATTCTCAGTTACTGGGCCTCTCCAAAACCGAGACGGCACCGGACCACCTTGGAATCCTCCTTCCAGTTACTGTGCCTCGGGCTAGCCAGCCCCGAGACTCGGAAATGGATGGATCCGCACCTCAGGCCATGAGGGCCCTTGAGGGCTGGTCAGGAGGACCAGGACCAAACAGACAGAAAGATCTTCTGGACCGGAACCCAGAAGCACGTGACCTCAGTCCCTTAAGTACCCTCTCCCAGAATTCACAGCGAGACAACTCACCCACTGGTTGGTTCCGAGAGGGATTGGTACCCAATGCGTCCAACCGGACTGCGTTCCTATGCTTGCCACAGGTGACACTGACATCCATGGCCAAGCAGAATACAGTGCAATCCAGCCAAATTGGTACTGAGACCATAATTTGGAACAATTAACCCTAAAACCCAACTGTGTTTTAGGAACATAAAATCTACAAAAAAATATATAGTGCGTGCTCATTAGGAGCCCGGCGCTACATATATATATATATATATATATATACATAACAAAAATCTAAGCTGAGCTGAAGATAAAATATGTATGTATTCACTAGTAGGGATGGGCCCGGTGTTCGATTAGAACCCATGTTCGAATCGAACATCGGGCGTTTGCCCGCTCGGCGAGCCCTTGAACTATTTGGGCCGCTCGCATCAAATTAGTCTGATGCGAGCGACCTGCAATGCACTGCACCAGTCGCAGTGCATTGCTGGCTGATGATTGGCCAAGCATGCACTGTGACCCCGCATGCTTGGCCAATCACAGAGCCAGCGGCGAGGAGAGCCATAATTGGCCACAGGCAGGATGCCTGTGGCCAATTATAGCTCAGAGGGTTTAGTACACGCCCCACGTTATATAAGGCCACCAAGCTGGGGCCTTGTATATTGTGTTCCGGTGTGTCAGTGATATGTGGCTGTGATCCATTCTGCAGTGCTGCTGACTGCTGACATTATCTGTGCTGTGATTCTGGGGATTAGTGTGTGCGTGCTGTTAGTACAGCATTGCAGTATCACATTAAAACACCTTCCTTCCTTTCTTCATCCTGTTGTGTCATCTATGGCAGCTATCTGCAGCTAATGAATTGCCGGTTCTGGTAACACAGAGAACAGTCATTCATTGAAAGTCATTGATAAAAAAAAGTCATTGATAAAAAACAAAAAAAAAAGTGTGGGGGTCCCCCCAAATTCAATTACCAGGCCCTTCAGGTCTGCTATGGATATTAAGGGGAACCCCGGCCAAAAAAAATAAAAAAATGGCGTGGGGTCCCCCTCAAAATCCATACCAGACCCTTATCCGAGCACGGCCTGGCAGGCCACAGGAAAAGAGGGGGGGCGAGAGCGCCCCCCCTTCCTCCTGAACCGTACCAGGCCACATGCCCTCAACATTGGGAGGGTGCTTTGGGGTCCCCCCCCAAAGCACCTTGTCCCCATGTTGATGAGGACAAGGGCCTCTTCCCCACAACCCTGGTCATTGGTTGTGGAGGTCTGCGGGCAGGGCGCTTATTGGAATCTGGAAGCCCCCTTTAACAAGGGGACCCCCAGATCCCGGCCCCCCCTGTGTGAAATGGTAAGGGGGTACAAAAGTACCCCTACCATTTCACCAAAAAAGTGTCAAAAATGGTAAAAATTACAGGAGACGGTCTTTGACAATTCCTTTATTAAAATCTTCTTTCTTCTTGTCTTCTTCATCTTTTCCTTCTGGCATCTTCTTCCATCTTCTTCTTCCATCTTCTTCTTCCTCCAATCTGCTTCTTCTTGCTCTGGTCTTCTCTCCCGGCATCTTCTTCCATGGCGTCGGTGTCTCTTCTGGGCAGCTCCACGCAATGGGAGGCTCCCGCTGTGTGAGGCTTTGCTGCGTCTGACAGGTCTTTTATAACGGAGGGCCACCTGGTGACCCCACCCCCTCTGACGCACGTGGACGTCTTGGGGAATTCCCTATGGATTTCCCCATGATGTCAGAGGGGGCGGAGTCACCAGGTGGCCCCGCCCTCCGTTATAAAAGACTTGTCGATGTTAAGGGCATATTGAGGGCATGTGGCCTGGTACGGTTCAGGAGGAAGGGGGGGCGCTCTCGTCCCCCCCTCTTTTCCTGCGGCCTGCCAGGTTGCATGCTCGGATAAGGGTCTGGTATGGATTTTGAGGGGGACCCCACGCCATTTTTTTTATTTTTATTGGCCGGGGTTCCCCTTAATATCCATAGCAGACCTGAAGGGCCTGGTAATTGAATTTGGGGGGACCCCCACGCTTTTTTTTTTATCAATGACTTTTTTTTAATTAATGACTTTCAATGAATGACTGTTCTCTGTGTTACGGGAGCCGACAATTCATTAGCCGCGAGTGATTTTAAATAGCTTTTTTTCCTGCAAAAATGACACTTTGTGCAGGGACAGTTCTAAGCACGGGAAACATGCGCCCCTTCACAGGCATACTATAGACACCCCCCAGGTATGAAATTTAAAGGAATATTACACTTTTATTGTTTCACTTTAAGCATTATTAAAATCACTGCTCCTGAAAAAACGTCCATTTTTAAAAAATAAATTTGGCAGGACCCAGGTCCCCAAACACTTTTTATGACAATAACATGCATATTAGCCTTTAAAATTAGCACTTTTGATTTCGAACGTTCGCGTCCATTGTAATTAATAGGGTTCTTAAATTCACACGGACTTTAGGTCCGTTCGCGGGTTCTGGTGCGAACCTAACCAGGCAGTGTTTGGCTCATCCCTATTCACTAGAGGTCAATGCAAACCCAGGAAGATGAAAGAAGGAATAGCCAGTCAAAGAAGTAGATAAACCAATAGACCAATGTCCCACACATATCATGGCAAAGTAAATTCATCAGGAACTGCTGAAATGCCCAGTGTAGGTTACTTAAATAGACCATATTGTGTTAATTATGCCAGAGGATGTCTCCAAACAAAAGGCAGACCCATGTCTCTGTCCATGGAACGTTATCTGGAGTGTGAATAAGCCACATGACATTATTTTGATGTGACCATGTCATCCAGGACACAACTAAGCTCCGTTCCCAGAAGTGAATGGCTAGGTATCATTCAGGCAAGGGGAAATATATATTTAACAAATTGCAGTGCTAGAAGTGAGACTTCTTGATCTCCAGTTAAAGAATAAGCCATTGTCTTTAATAAGGAAAATTCCCAGATGAATAAACCCCACAGATAAATTGTTGTGGAACATGTGTGTTAAATATATACATTAACAATTTTACGGCATTGGGTATGTGACAACCAAGATGAGATATCTTTCTCCACATCAGCATCAACTCACTGGGTATAAGGACTCCATGTGTTAAGAGGTCAATATGTTGCTGTTACAGAAGAAATCCACTACTTTAGATTATCCACCAAGACTCGTGTTATATCCAGAATCTACCCGCAAGCTCCTGATGTCCTTAAAGTGAATATTTCCTCAGAAATCACAATAAAAAAAGATATGCTCCAATAGTACAGACCAAGTAGTTGGTCAATATTTTACAACACTAGAAGTGAGACTTCTTAATCCCCTAATCATTTATAAATCATCACTTTCATTACAGAAAACTCACCAGACAGTAGAATTGGTAGCATCTCCTGAACGCCTGTCAGCTGCTGCTATACTGTCCTCTGAAAAGCAATCCAACATGGATCACTTTTCAGAGAAATGTAAGTTGTACCACTAATGTAGAAAAAGAGTTTGTGTATGTGGCCCCTGAAGACTTATTTTAGGTGAAATGTATGTAGGCCAGTGGTTATAGATGGTGGAGTCATTACTTTTGGTTACTAGAGTGCAAGCACTTTTGTTTCTTAATAACAAAGGCTTCTTTTTAATTGGATCTAATGTGTTCCTTTAATAAGGTATTTTTTTTTTTTTGCTTCTCATGGTGATTTTTCAGGCATATTTGCCCTAAGGACATCTGGAGTTTGTGGACAGCTTCCGGAATGAAAAACACATGCCTTAGTAGATAACTTAAAGAAGTAGATTTATTCCACATAAGCATATATTGACTTCTTACGACCTTTTATCCAGTGAGTTGCTCCATTATACATGGTGTGGCGGAGGATTTTCACCTTCGTTGCTTCACTCCTGGTGTTGCAATACTGTCAGATTTATACATATAACACACATTATTGTGGGGTATATCCCTTCTAGTGAGTTTTTTGTAATGACAGTTATGATTTACACCTGTCTCTCACTCCTAGTGCTGTAGTTTGCACAATATTGTCTAAAGACGTGTACATTGGTCTTCTTGCAAGCTATTAAAGTCCCTTTTGCTCTGTACCATTAGAGCATATATATTTTTTTGTTTGTATGGTGACTTATTTTACTCCCCTTAAAGGCATTGGGAGTTTGTGGATAGCTTTTATATAGCACAAGCAAGATAATCAAATGTAGTTGATTTTTTACATGTAAGCCCATATTGACCTCTTATCCACTGATGTCCTGAAGATTCACAGAAAATATGGTAAAAGATTTCTCATATTGGTTATTGAACACCTGATGCTGCAATATTGTTAGATTCATATGTATATTTAACACACATATTAACCTCTGTATCTGTGAGGTCATTCGTCTGCTGAGTTTTCTTTAATGAAGGTAATGGTTTACATTTTAACTAGAGATCAAGTAGACTTAATGCTAGCACTGCAGTTTGTATTGCAGAAACACATACAGATATATATATGCCTGTATGGGCACCTCCCCACTTCCGGCACACTCAAATGAATACAAAAATGCAGATAATAATTTATGATGAAACACAACTACAAGGCTCCCCCTACTTTAATAAAGGTGCAAGGCCTTGCAATGAGATATGCAGTCTTTGATCTTCTTTCTTCTGCTAGCTATCTGTGTTTATAAAAATTTGTAATCCACCATTAGAATAACAAGGGTTAACCTGAGATGAATATTGAAACTGATCCTTTAATGTAATCCACTGATAATTGTCTCTGATGCCTCTGATGTATTTGCTTAAGAATAACACAGTGCAGTGAAGAATAGGCTTGAGGCCTGCTTAAACTCAGTCTTTATTAGATTCTCCTCCGTGGGACTACAGGTACCAGCAACACTGTATTAGGATCTAAGTGTATGAAAGTGCGTAATAAACTGTGGGCAACAGCCCTCTCACCAAACCGGATCTGAGGAATGTAACAGCTCTGCTCCGGTGCACTGTGTCTCGCTTCTAGCCAGCCGGCTCCGTCACACCGCTTCGCTCTGCAAGATGAACTGGGTCCCTCTGATGCTCCGACAGGTGTCTCTGGATCCTTCCAGATCCGGTCCCTCAGTCTCTCCAGAGATCAAATGAATGGCAAAGTCTGTATTTGTTCCGCTTCGCAGTGGCTGTAGGCTGTGCTGTCTAAAGACCTCCTCACAAGTCCTTACAGGCAGGCCATGCATCCAGAAAGAGAGCGAAAATGGTCGCTCTGGCACTTTTATAGCCTACCCAGCATGCAGTTCAGTATAGGGTGATCATGGGTAGGTCACCTGGCATTCTGGGTCACAGTAAAATGTAAACAACAGTCACTTCCTGCTCCTTGCTTAGTGCTATAGAAAAGGAAAAATAATTAAAGTCCATTTCCTGTTTTTCGGACAGTAGATGGCGCCAAATACTAAGCTATGACACTGCTCACAGACTTACATTGTAAAGCATTAATAAGCAAAAATATCAGCGCTACATATATGCTGAAAAATAAATACACACATGTTAATAATGGTTATTATGGTAAATTAGTCCAATTAGTAACAATAGGAAATAAGAAAAGAAACTCTAGAAGGCATAGTGACAAAGAAAATGAGAGTGTGAGTCAAGCAATAAAAACAGTGAACAGCATGGAAGCATGGGGAAGAAAAAGGGTGAAAGAATGTGCGAATCCAAGGGAAAGACAGACAAGTGCTGATACTTACCAAAAAAATCAGCCAAATCACAAAACTAGAAACAATAGATAAATATTCAACAGATTTTATTTTACTCATACAATCCCATATACAAAAGATCCTCATTGATCCCCATGGGTGCCACTGTTGTAGGCAAAGATGTCAACCAGGATTATTTTTTCAATAGTATTTTGGTGGATCCACCTCTTACACCCACTGTTATATGTTCTAAACCAATGTTTCTCAACTCCAGTCCTCAAGTACCCCCAACAGGTCATGTTTTAAGGCTTTCCATTATTTTGCACAGGTGATTTGATCAGTTTCACTGCCTTAGTAATTACCACAGCCGTTTCATCTGAGGGAAATCCTGAAAACATGACCTGTTGGGGGTACTTGAGGACTGGAATTGAGAAACATTGTTCTAAACCACTAACTTACAAGCCAGGCAAACACCAATCATGTATAGCTCCAAAATAATGGCTACTGCTGTAAATTATTATCCAAGTGAAGGCTTCTTTTTTCATATACTTATTGTGCTTGAGGTTATAATAGTTGTACTAATGCACTTGCAACAGAAACAATTAAGTACTGTTCATGATACTGTTTTTATTTGCACTAGCATACAATTTTTTAGTAAAAGCTTTCGGAGTGTTCCCCTACTTCAAAGTCCAAGCAGTACTCCGTGAAGAAGGGGGTACATCCCAAAAGCTTGTCCTAAAAATTTGGATGTTATTGCAAAGAAAAAAACAATAATTGTTGTGCTAGGGTATTCCAGCAGGCAAAAGGATGTGTCACCTGGGATGATCAGGGTGTAGTGTGAGGGCACTGAACACTATAGTCCAGACTCCAAACAGTCTCACTTTTAGAGACCTCTGATTCTCTGTCTAGTTTGGGTTTTGCCCCTCTCCCTTTTGGCAATTTAGGATCACCTGAAAGTCAGTGCTACATAGCCTGGGAAACAGATAGGTTGGGTATGTGCATGTTGAAGGTTGGTGAAAAGCAAACTGTGTATGTGGAGCCTGACAAGCATTAGGCCTGCTCAGTCTGCTAGTTAAGACTTTGATTTGTGTAGTTAGTGCTGGGGCATGGCTAGGGTTTTGGTTTGAAGTTGTTACAACATTTTTCATTGGTTTACAATTCTAAAAAGCGTAGCCCAAAGAGGGTAAATACACATTGCATGATAAAAACATATATAACATGATGGCACATGTAAAAAAGGAAAACACCCAAATCATCAAATGTGCTGAAGCCAGATGATGCAAGGTGTTCACAGCTGGACCCAACATATTTCAGAAATGTTTGTCTATTCCTTCTTCAGGGGAATAGAAAAAGGGTGCTAGACATAAATGTTCATCACGTATAAAAAACGACATGTATGAAAATGGCGGATCTCCATCAGTCTGTACACCAGGTGTATGGTTTTCCCTTACTTGGGTGAAATACCTTGTTTACCGCTTAATGATCCCTGCATGTGCTGGGAGTTTCTGTGTAATCTGGTTACACCCCTCCGTTTTGCCAGAGGTGATATGACACTTTGTTAGAGCATGCCATCTTCATACATATGTAATTTTTTATACATGATGACCATGTATGTCTAGCACCCTTTTTCACTTACCCCTGATGAAGGAATAGACAAACATTTCTGAAATGTTGGATCTAGCTGTGGACACCTTGCATCCTCTGGCCTACATCCTTCCGGCCAGCTCGGTGCTCCAGCACATTTTATGATTTGGGTGCTTTAATTTTTGACACATGCCATCATGTTATATATGTTTTTACCATGCAATGTGTATTTTCCCTCTTTTGGCTACGTTTTTTAGAATTGTAAACCAATAAAATGTTGTTACATTTCATCATACCCCTTGTCATACCTCTCACTTACTCCCTTAGTTTGCCTATAAAGTCCCCATTGGGATAATTATTTGTTCTACTAGACCACTGGACTGGGTATCTGTACCTGAAAGTGTGCTCATTCCAGAGAGCTTTGTACTTGCTATCTCTCCCCAGCTCACACCTTTAAGAAAAGACAGGATTTTTGTTTTCACTTTTCCCTATTCTTTGTTATATAACTCATTATCTTCAACATATTTGTTAAAATGTAAACCAAATAAATGTACTGTGCTACTAATTTTTTTAAAGAAGCTAATTCTAACATCTCTAAAAATAAATAATTATCGGCAATAGGCAATCAAGCTGTATAGTGCCTAAAGTGATTAAATCATAAAAATTGTTGTTTAACTGCATTTTTTGTAATTTTTTTTTCTTTATGAATAGTAAATTCAAACCAATTTAAAATATGTAATTTAGAAAAAATGTATAGCATTTTGCTCTACAGCTAAACAGGTTATATCTATTTTTTTCTAATCTTCTAGTTCCTCTGCTCATAAATGGTCTAACGTGTTACACTTTGTTAATGACTTTTACACTGACTTTCCTTTTTTTTTTTTATTCTTTATTTTCATAAGTTTCATAATACAACTCATTACATTCACATATTATCTCCCTAATACATCTTAAGTACTTCTAACTTTATATCTTATAGTCATCGCTGACTTTCCTGACTCATTGGTATCTGATAAAGATACAGTGGTGTGAAAAAGTGTTTGCCCCCTTCCTCATTTCCTGTTCCTTTGCATGTTTGTCACACTTAAGTGTTTCGGAACATCAAACCAATTTAAACAATAGTCAAGGACAACACAAGTAAACACAAAATGCAATTTGTAAATGAAGGTGTTTATTATTAAAGGTGAAAAAAAATCCAAACCATCATGGCCCTGTGTGAAAAAGTGATTGCCCCCTAAACCTAATAACTGGTTGGGCCACCCTTAGCAGCAACAACTGCAACCAAGCGTTTGCGATAACGTGCAATGAGGCTTTTACAGCGTCCTGGAGGAATTTTGGCCCACTCATCTTTGCAGAATTGTCCTAATTCAGTTACATTAGAGGGTTTTCGAGCATGAACGGCCTTTTTAAGGTCATACCACAACATCTCAATAGGATTCAGGTCAGGACTTTGGCTAGGCCACTCCAAAGTCTTCATTTTGTTTTTCTTCAGCCATTCGGTGGTGGACTTGCTGGTGTGTTTAGGATCATTGTCCTGCTGCAGAACCCAAGTTCGTTTCAGCTTGAGTACACGAACAGATGGTCGGACATTCTCCTTCAGGATCTCTTGGTAGACAGCAGAATTCATAGTTCCTTTTATCACGGCAAGTCTTCCAGGTCCTGAAGCAGCAAAACAGCTCCAGACCATCACACTACCACCACCATATTTTTACTGTTGGTATAATGTTCTTTTTCGGAAATGCAGTGTTCCTTCTACGCCAGATATACTTGGACACACACCTTCCAAAGAGTTCCACTTTTGTCTCATCGGTCCACAGAATGTTGTCCCAAAAGTCTTGGGGATCATCAAGATGTGTTGTGGAGAAATTGAGACGAGCTTTGATGTTCTTTTTGCTCAGCAGTGGTTTTCTCCTTGGAACTCTGCCATGCAGGCCATTTTTGCCCAGTCTTTTCCTGATGGTGGAGGCATGAACGCTGACCTTAACTGAGGCAAGTGAGGCCTGCAGTTCCTTGGACGTTGTTGTGGGGTCTTTTGTGACCTCTTGGATGAGTCGTCGCTGCGCTCTTGGGGTAATTTTGGGCGGCCGGCCACTCCTGGGAAGGTTCACCACTGTTCCATGTCTTCGCCATTTGTGGATAATGGCTCTCACTGTGGTTCGCTGGATTCCCAAAGCTTTGGAAATGGCTTTATAACCCTTTCCAGACTGATAGATCTCAATTACTTTCTTTCTCAATTGTTCCTGAATTTCTTTGGGTCTCGGCATGATGTGTAGCTTTTAAGGATCTTCTGGTGGACCTTACTGTGTCAAGCAGCTCCTATTTAAGTGATGCCTTGATTGTGAACAGGTGTGGCAATAATCAGGCCTGGGTGTGGCTAGAGAAATTGAACTCAGGTGTGGACAACCACAGTTATAGTATGTTTTAACAAGGGGGGCAATCACTTTTTCACACAGGGCCATGATGGTTTGGATTTTTTTTCACCTTTAATAATAAACACCTTAATTTACAAATTGCATTTTGTGTTTACTTGTGTTGTCCTTGACTATTGTTTAAATTAGTTTGATGTTCCGAAACACTTAAGTGTGACAAACATGCAAAGGAACAGGAAATGAGGAAGGGGGCAAACACTTTTTCACACCACTGTATACATAATACCATATCACTATTTAATATGCCGTATGACAGCAGTTCCTGCTGGATACACTTTACTTGTTGTCCTCTCCTGTTCTCCAACATCTGTTTTGTTTAAATTGATGTTGTGCTAATAGTCCTCTCCTTGTGACATTTTTCCTAGGGGTATCATTTCAAATATTTAATAGGAGTACAAAATAATTTTAATCATCATGGTAATAAATAGATGCCATCACTTTGAAAAGTACAAAAGCGTGTCAAAAACTAATTTATTTTAACTTGATGACATACTTACTTTCTGTTATGGAAATTGCCATAAATATAGAATACATGAGAGGGAAATCACCTAATTATTAAATATAGTTTACTTTGGCCCTTTTTACAAGAAAGAAGAACAAAATGTATGACACATCTTCTAAATGCACAAACCTTAGAACTTGTGGAAGGAATTTTAGAGAGAACGGGTACAAGATGACAATTTTAGAATAAACACCCTCACATTAGGTTACAAAAAAGTTCACCCAGCTTCACCCAGCTTCAGTCACTACCTTGCAACATTAACAATTAAATAATCGGATCCAGCATAATTGTCTTATGTTTACTATCATTTGGTCTCTCATTATGTCCACCCCCTAGGAAATATGACCAGTATAAATATCTAGAGGACAGGCAAGATTTAAAGGACTATTACTTTAAAGTAGAACTAAAGGCAACACTTCTTAGATTGGGATAGAGTGGTGAGGGGTTTAGAACTGCTATCAGGTTTTTATTGCTGTCTGTGTCCCTGTTAGGGAGATTTATGCTCTCTAATTACCCTAATCACCAACATCACCGAGAATGAAAGTAAGGGTAAATACAACATTTTGTGCAACAGAAGGAGAATCTTCCAGTGGGACAATAAGGCCCCTTTCACACTGGGGCGGTGGTTTTACCCCCCGCGAGCGGCCGAAAAAAGGGTTAAACACCCCCCGCAGAGCGCCGCCGTAGCCGCGGTATTACCGCGGTAACCGCGGTATTGCCGCGGTTTTACGGCGGTCTCCCATTGTAATCAATGGGAAGGAGCGGTATAGGAGCGGTGAACACACCGCTCCTATCCCGCTCCAAAGATGCTGCTAGCAGGACTTTTTTTACCGTCCTGCTAGCGCACCGCTCCAGTGTGAAAGCCCGCCGGCTTTCACACTGGAGTGAATGGGGCCGGATTTTTTCATGCGGTGAACAGGCGCTATTTTTAGCGCCGCACCGCATGAAAAACGCCCCAGTGTGAAAGGGGCCTAATTCCTACGACAAGAGGAAAGAAGTCCTCTTAGAAGATGGAATTTTATTAGCTAACTTACATCTTGGCTGAAATAGAAAATGAACCTAGTGCTCCTCATACCAGCAAATGCATTTTCAATACCTGGTGACTTGCATGTTTCCCGTTACCTTGGTAAAGGGATACCAATCTTTATGGTACCTTCAAAAATTTAAACCACAAAAAGAAAAATCAGATGAATTTGAGATTTGAACTAGATTGTCGGTGTGGTTCCAGAAACTACTGGTTAAGAAATTATTGAAAGTTGTATTTTTTTAATATATTTATTTATTTTATCATAGTCAGGGCACTGGAGGCATAGTTTTGTGGGGAAAACCTATAGCAATATAGGCAAAAAATGGAGGAAGGGAATGGGGAAGGGCAGATAGTAGCAATACTGAAACATAGAATACTATAGCATACAACCTAAAAGGAGAAGTGGGGGTTCTGGCATGAAGATGGAAGGTTTTTGAGCCAAGCATTGCAGGGATTAGTGTCACAATCTCTCTTGAGTTCCACCTAGAACATACACTGTGTGATGGGATGACTCACAAAACAATGCAACTCCTCCCATATTTACCACTAAGATCTTTGCCTGGGCAGCACACATTAACATATTCCCACCTGCCAACACTTTATAATTATTTTCATTACATACATATTTAAAATGTAATTATTTTTCCTTGCAGATCCATCCCTGCCCAGGACAAGCAATAATGGTCAGGAACTGCAATCTACATATTTAACCACTTGACTACTGGAAGATTTACCCCCCTTCATGAGCAGGTCATTTTTTTGTGATACGGCACTGCATTACTTTAACTGACAATTGCGCGGCCATGCAATGCTGTAACCAAATAAAATGTATCTATTTTTTTCCACAAATAGGGATTTATTTTAGTGGTATTTGTTCACCATTGCGTTTTCTTTTTTTTTGCGCTATAAAAAAAAAAGACTGACAGTTTTGAAAAAAAAAAAACAATATGTTTTACTTTCTGCTGTAAAACATATCCAATAATTGAAAAAAAAATAATAATACATTTCTTCATAAATTTAGGTCAATATGTATTATGCTATGCATTTTTGGTAAAAAAAATCCCAATAAGCGTATATTGATTGGTTTACACAAACGTTATAGCATTTATAAACTATATTATATATTTATAGAATTTGTTATACTAGTAATGGCAGTGATCAATGACTTATAACGGGACTGCGATATTGCAGCAGGAAATCGGACACTAACTGACACTTCTAGCAGGAACCAGTGACATTAATACAGTGATCAGTGCTAAAAATATGCACTGCCACTGTACTAATGATACTGGCTGGGGAAGGGGTTAAACATCTAGGGCACACAAAGTGTTAACTGTGTGCCTAGCCAGTGTTTTTTTCACATGTGTGCTGCTTTTACTAGGGGAAAAGAAGGATTTTATGTCCTGCTTTACAGGGACACAAAATCCATCCCTTCCCCTCTGTCAGAATGGAGAACTTCCTTGTTTACATAGGCAGATCTTTGTTCTGTGTTTTACTGAGGATTGGTGGGTGCTGGCAGAGATCCAGTGCCCGGCATCCACAGATCAGCTTCTGCTGTGATTATTCACAGCAGAAGTGGCTCGCTGGCAGCTTGTGTGCGCTCCTTGCAGGTGGAAGTGCAGAATCACACATATATATATATATATATATATATATATATATATATATATATATATATATATATATATGTGTGATCCTGCACAGGAGGACCAACCTGTAGCAGTAAATTTGCTATAGGGCAGTCCAGAACTGGTTAAAAAAAAACAAATTGTGTTCTTTTTGGGGAGTTTGCAGAAGACTTTGAGCCCTGTAATCTGTTCCACAGCTAAACATGTTATGCCGCGTACACACGATCAGAATTCTCGTCGGAAAAAACTCTGACGGTTTTTCCGACGGAATTCCGCTCAAGCTGGGTTGCCTACACACGATCACACCAAATTCCGACGGTCAATAACACAGCGGGATAAAACACATTCGACAGCACTATAAAAGGGAAGTTTAATGCTTCCGAGCATGCGTCGAATTGTTTCCGAACATGCGTCGGAATTTTGCGTGTCGGAATTGCATACACACGATCGGAAAATCCGATAGAGAGTTTTTCCGTCGGAAAAATTGAGAACGGGTTCTCAATTCAAAGTCCGTCGGAAATTCCGACAGAAAAAGACAAAGTCATTGGGCATACACACGGTCGGAAAATCCGATGAAAGGCTCCCATCGGACTGTTTTCATCGGAAATTCCGACCATGTGTACGTCGCATTAGAGTAAGCATAATAACATAATACCAACCACCATAGCTTTTATATACACATCTTACTGACATATTTACAGATTTTCCAATACCTTTTATTTATATTTTTAACTTTTTGACTTGCAAGGCCTTCCTTGCTCATGTCAAGTAAATTAGGGCAGGGAGGGCAAAGCACCCAATCGCCAACACCCAACCCCTATCTCCAGTACCAAATTTTCCTATGCCAGGTTTTTGCTGGAGCATATGTAAAAAAATATCCCCAAACTCCCAACATGCACAGTGCCTGTATGTCAGCTTAGCATTTCAACGCTTCCATACCAGCTGGAAAAAAAGCCCCTTTCTTCTAGTTCTTCTAGTTCATAGCATGAGCCTGTCCTACATTACAATTTGTCCACCTGTCATCTTTAGATTTACATTCTTTTTTTATACTTTTCATGGTCAGACAGACATGGGCATGTACAGCAAGGCTGTAAATAAAATGCTTACAACCAATCATACCATGGACTACTGGACGTCAAAAATGTACTACTGGATAGTGGATGGCTCAATATGTGCTCAATTATATTTTTATATTAATATATTGTTATGTAATTGGTGATCATTTGCTATGGGAATATTGTATTGCATTTCTATGGTATACGCATAAGCTAAAATAGCTGGTACACTTTCGTGGATGTTTTTTATATTTTTGTACCAATGAAGATTAAATATTTTATACATTATGATCTAAACTGTTATATCCCATTATGAGGGTTCTTTTTAGATATATGTATAGGGATGTTGGCAATTACTAAGCTTACTACTTGAATAGTAATATGTACTAGTTCCCTGCTGCACATGTCAAAGTGGACTACCAATGCAGAGGGGAACTTGTGAATGAGAAGCTGATTTTTTTTTTTTTTAAATGAGACAGACTTGGGGACATCCAAACATGCACTGCAGATGTTACTGATAAAATGAATACATTTTATTTTATTTATTTTTACAAAGAAAAGACCAAACAGCTGCCAGCATCACCACCTCCTGGCATCTCCCCTTCTTATACTCCTCCCCCACCCTGTCCATTTAAAAGAAATCCATTTGATCCATGCAAATACCAAGAGAGCTGAAGCATTTTTTTTTGAGAAATCTCTGTGCCTTCTGCCTAAACATTTTGCTATGCTCTCACCAGTGGCGTCGCTAGGGAGTGGCTATTGGGGCCATAGCCCAGAGTCTGGGGCCCATAGCTTTTATATACACATCTTACTGACATATTTACAGATTTTCCAATACCTTTTATTTATATTTTTAACTTTTTGACTTGCAAGGCCTTCCCTGCTCATGTCAAGTATATTAGGGCAGGGAGGGCAAAGCACCCAATCGCCAACACCCAACCCCTATCTCCAGTACCAAATTTTCCTATGCCAGGTTTTTGCTGGAGCATATGTAAAAAAATATCCCCAAACTCCCAACATGCACAGTGCCTGTATGTCAGCTTAGCATTTCAACGCTTCCATACCAGCTGGAAAAAAAGCCCCTTTCTTCTAGTTCTTCTAGTTCATAGCATGAGCCTGTCCTACATTACAATTTGTCCACCTGTCATCTTTAGATTTACATTCTTTTTTTATACTTTTCATGGTCAGACAGACATGGGCATGTACAGCAAGGCTGTAAATAAAATGCTTACAACCAATCATACCATGGACTACTGGACGTCAAAAATGTACTACTGTATAGTGGATGGCTCAATATTGCTCAATTATATTTTTATATTAATATATTGTTATGTAATTGGTGATCATTTGCTATGGGAATATTGTATTGCATTTCTATGGTATACGCATAAGCTAAAATAGCTGGTACACTTTCGTGGATGTTTTTTATATTTTTGTACCAATGAAGATTGAATATTTTATACATTATGATCTAAACTGTTATATCCCATTATGAGGGTTCTTTGTAGATATATGTGTAGGGATGTTGGCAATTACTAAGCTTACTACTTGAATAGCAATATGTACTAGTTCCCTGCTGCACATGTCAAAGTGGACTACCAATGCAGAGGGGAACTTGTGAATGAGAAGCTGATTTTTTTTTAAATGAGACAGACTTGGGGACATCCAAACATGCACTGCAGATGTTACTGATAAAATGAATACATTTTATTTTATTTATTTTTACAAAGAAAAGACCAAACAGCTGCCAGCATCACCACCTCCTGGCATCTCCCCTTCTTCTACTCCTCCCCCCACCCTGTCCATTTAAAAGAAATCCATGCAAATACCAAGAGAGCTGAAGCATTTTTTTTAGAGAAATCTCTGTGCCTTCTGCCTAAACATTTTGCTATGCTCTCACCAGTGGCGTCACTAGGGAGTGGCTATTGGGGCCATAGCCCAGAGTCTGGGGCCCATAGCCCCAGAGTCTCTTACCGGGTGGATGCATATCTTGCAATTAGCAGGTATGTCTCGGCCCGGAATGCAGGGGACAGGGGCGGACTGAGCCATGGTACTGGCTCCGGCTCCACCCCCGTGTCTCCACACCTGCCTCCAGCTGACTCTTGGCCACTGGTTGCTAGAGCCACCTAGTATCTAGCAACCAGTGATGTCACAGCTGCAACTCTATCCCTGCACTAGTGCTCCTGGGGCCTAAGGAGTTGAGTCCAGCCCGCTTGTCATGGTCCATGGTCCAGCGGGATCTTCAAACGGGGGCACCGGAGAGTGGAAATTTCTGCCTCATTCAGTGCAGGTAAAATTTAAATAGAAAAAGAAAAGAGCCCTTTGGGCTGGACATGAATTTAAAGGTTTAGCTGCCTGGAGATGCAACTGGATTGTATGATCTGTCAGTGTAGTGAATGGCTACAGTGTAAGTTTAAATGGCAGTAGTTATTGGTTCCCAACATCATAGTTAAACTTCAACAGGGGGAAATGTTTTAAAGAAAAATGCTACTAAATGAATTCTGTTTTTGGTTGCCTTTGAGACAGCACTGCACCAGCCCCTACTTCTGATGTATCCACCTCAGCAATATACTGGAGGTCTGCATTTGGATGCTGAAGGATTGGAGCCTTGCTGAACATTTCCTTTAGTTACTGGCCACTGCAGGACAGCAGAAAGAGCTTTGTGAGTCCATTTGAAATACTTCCAGGCTAATGATATAACCCAGAAATGGTAGGGGACTTTCATGAATACAACATTTTTCAATTTTTGCATAGAGGTGATTTTCACACAGCCACTGTAGCACTAGTTTCACATGTGAAATGTGTTCCAGGTGAGACTTAGAAAAATTAAGATGTCATCAAGATACATTATCACAAACTTGTTTCTGAGGTCATGAAACACTTCATTACTGAAATTCTAAAAGACAGCTGTAGTGTTGCAGAGTCCAAATGGCATAACTAGGCACTTTCACTTGTCACCTTCTCTTATCCAAATCAGTTTATAGGCCCCCCGCTGGTCCAACTTGGTGAAAATAATGGCTCCTTCAAAGTGATTTTAAAGATTCATTTTTTGGGGGGTAAAAATATCATTATCAATATCACATGTCATACTTACCTGCCCTGTGCAGTGGGTTTTGCACAGAGCAGCTCATATGCTCCTCTTCTTGGGTCCCTCTTCGGTGCTCCTGGCCCCTCCCTCCTGTTGCGCAGCTTGCTATGGGGGCACCCGAGCCAAGTCACAGCTCCGTGTCCATTCAGACACAGAGCAGCAGCCTGGCTCTGCCCCCTTTCTCTTTTCATTGGCTGACTGACTTTGATTGACAGGACCGTGAGCCAATGATGCCACACTGCTGTCTCAGCCAATAAGGAGGAGAGTAAAGACACTGCTGCAACATCGGTGGATATACAGATGGAACTCAGGTTAGTATTAGGTGGGCTGAGGTGGGCTGCTGCACGCAGAAGTTTTTTTTTTTAATCTTAATGCATATAATAGATTAAGATAAAAAATACTTTTGCCTTTTCAATCACTTTAACCACTTGCTGACCACTGAATGCCATTATACGTTGGCACAATAGCAGCGGTGGACAAATCCCCTTTAAGAACCGGTGATAGCAGGTGCGCTCGCGCCACCCACCGTGTACAACGTGACAGTGCTCTGGTCAGGAAGGGGCTAAAATCTTTTGTGCTGAAGCAGTTAAGAACGTAAAATAAACCCAGGAACAGGGGCAAAGGTTAAAAGTTCTTTACAGTGATTAGGTTTAGGCCCCAATAATCTACACATGGATGCAGGCCCCCATCTTTTTTCTCATCAACGCAGAATCCTGCCCCTACTGGAGAAAAGGAGAGATGGATAAATGTTCTCTCCAAGTCGTCCTGAATATACTCTCCCACAGACTTTTGTTCTGGTTGTGACAATGGTTATGTTCCAGAAATATTTAGACAGCATAAGTGAATAAAACACCTGGACCAGATGGCATATACCCACGGATTCTTAAATAAATAAGCTCTGTCATTTCAAAGCCATTGTTTCTAAATTTTAGTGACTCTTTTGTGACTAAGATAGTACCACTGGATTGCCATAAGGCAAATGCAGTGCCTATATTTAAAAAGTAATCAACGTGTTTACCAAGTAACCATAGACCTGTTAGTTTAACTTCTATAGTTGAGAAGATACTGGAGAGTCTAATAGAACAGAATAGCATATGCCTACAAGCTTTTATACTATTGTGCATCTTGTATTTATTTGCCAACCTAAATCTCACTGCATGGTATCATTAGAGTCGAGTGGCTAAAAATGTTGGTAGGTTGTTTTCCAGCTTCTGAAAACTGACACAGCTATTTATGGTGTGAGCTCATTGATGAATGGGTTTAAAATCATAAGGCTGTTTTCTTTTTCTTTTTTTATGTACAAGATATTTGTGGTACTTTTTGCATTCTGAGTTTGTAATATTTATTTTTCTCTAAAATAAGAAAAATGTTGGTGCAAATGCATTTCTTCTTTTTTAAATTCTACAAATCAAACATTCTAAATACTTCTTAACACTACATACAGCTTTTTCACACTGAAAGTGATTTTCTGTAATGAAATTTCCTGATACTTTCTTCTTAAGGAAATCAATATTTGTAAAAGTCAGGAAGAGAGCAGCAAATCATCAATGTTTGGATGCTATGTTTGTTAAAGTTAGAAAAGTCCATCACAAAAACAATGCTAGAAGTATTTTACTTTCAGAAAACGTGGAGAGAGCACAGCGGGAAAAACTGTTTTCCAAATGTCAAATACATGTCTAACTTTTCAACACGTTCTATTAAAACTCTTAAGTTCTGTTTACATTTTTACTTTCAGATTTTTTTCTCTCTTTATAGTATTGCTTTGCACCAGCAGCATTGTTTGTGTATAATAATTGCGTGTACGGTAATTTGTAATAAGAAAAAAATATTAATTAATGCCCCTCATATCCAACCACTTCAAGCAAAACTGTAATACCAAACTAAGGGTTCATTCACAATGCAGACCTTCTCTAATGGTATTGAGGCTCTTGGCAGTTGACTTTGACCCCTGCCAAGCATCTTGAAAATGCCAGGTCTCACACAGGAGGTTGTGGCACAACAGTACTGAAGCTATTCTGAGCTTGTGTACCCTTTCTTCCTATTTTTATGTATGGTTTCTTTTGGCACAACACCCTTACTAACACGAGGAAAAACAGTTCAGATATGTGGAAAAACACTGCCCTTAAAAAAAAAAAAAACACTATATTAGATGTTCTGTACATCAACAGGTGCGAATGAGGCAATATAAGTAAAATATATTTATATTAAATTAATACTCATATTCTGATTCCTCCTGTATTGAATTGTATTGTAACTACTGTCTACTGTCAGCCATCATGTTGTTAAGTGCTGTGCAAATTGTTGGCACATTATGAATAATAATAATAATAATAATAATGATCTTTAACACTTTAGATACATTTAAAGCTAAATTCTAGTCAGATATGAAAAACACAATTAATTCAGCTCTGGGTTCATTGATATATTTTATTATTGCAAGCTGCTTGAGTACCTTGATTTGATTAGTCAGTTGTTTTATATTGCCCATGAGCTAGCAAGGAGTGTGCTGATAGGATGAGCAATAGCGTAACAAAGAGATAGGCTTATCAGCCTATTGCTTCGCCTTCTCTGTCTAGTCACAGGCTGGGGCAAGTTAAACATATATGTATTTTATCTGTGTGTGTTAGCCTGGAGTTCAGTTTTAGGTGGGTCAGTCCCACACCATATTAATTTTCACTAACTCATTTGTTATCAATCTACATCATTGCTAGTTTACAGTATTATATCACACTTCAGGTAAGTACATTTTTAAAGTTCAGCTCCACCAATAATTCACCCAAATCCACCCACTAATGTGTGAAAACTACTGTCATTTGGGTTCTATCATGCGAAGGGCTGTCAAGACCTTATTTAAATTTGTTTCTTATCTTCCTTTTAAATTTGAATGTAAAAAAACAACTTTTGGATCATGAGATTTTGGCACTTTATTTTCTATACAGGTCCTTTTTATAGTAGGGCGATTATGTTTAAATGCCAATAATCTGGCACATAAGTTAAGTGCTGGCCTAATGTCACAGGTAAAAGTATTTGATGTTAGTTAGGAGACCTGTTTCATTTCTTTATTTTAGCACAGCATACTGCAACACGCGGTAGATTTTTGGTGGTGCACTGCATCGCAGGTCCATTTGCACTACTGTGTCAGCATTGCATCTAAATCTAAGTTTAAAGAGGAAGTAAACCCTGATGGGTTTTACTTCCTCTTTTGCTCGCTGCTGCAGCCTGCAAATGAAAAGTGTAATGGGCTAGAATGCATTGCATACTAGCCCATTATGTGCCACTTACCTGCAAAAGAATCCAGCGATGTCCCCTGTGTGGGCAGCATCCATCTTCTGGCCCTCTTCCTTCCGGGCCGCGAACTCCGGCTCTGTGATTCGCCGGAGCCGCGTGATGTCACTCCTGCGCATGCGCACATGAGCCATGATTAACAGCATAGGCTAGGGAATAGGCTAGGGCATAGGCTAGGGAAGAAACGGCACTTAGCTTTGTTTCGGGACTACAAGTGAAATATCTTGAAACATCTCCTAAACGGCGCATGTTTAGGAGAAATTTCCACTGCCTATAAGTAAGCCTTATTATTCTTTACAACCACTTTAACTTGTTACTAAGCATTGCAGCAAACTATGCGCATGCAAAAAAAAACTACTTTGTTGTTGGCCACTTATGATTGGTGGTGTGCAGTGACACCTTCCTGGCAGAATAGACATAAAGTTAGATGTGCAGAGCTGGAAGTTAGATTCCTAAAACTAAAAGTGTTAATATTTAAACATTTTTAACAAAACAACATAGGTTTAACCACAAATATACACGATTAAGCCCTTGTATAACATGTACGGTATACAAGAAAAAGAACCGCTGCTCCAGGTGTATAAAGATAAGGCTGATTGGAGTATCTTGCAGAGTGCTAGCCCCGTCCCGCCTCTGTGGGAAACTTAGAAAGAAGAAAGAAATGGCTGCACATCCAGAACTTTCGATTGCCTTTTATTTTGTTTCACAAAGATAACACCAAAGACACCAAACTATGGTCATGTAGAGGAGTTTCACACATACTTCTTGTGCTTAATCATTACCAATGATTAAGCACAGAGGTCCTTAGAGGTTCATTGCTGGATTTTAATGCAGTCCTGAATCCTTCCATGGACTGTTTGCGGGGTGAGGGAAAATCTGGAAGTATCCAGATGTTAGACAGTTTAGACTCCTTTTGTACAATGTCCCGTATTGACTTGGCCTTTGCCACTCTGTTAACCCTCCCTTTTATCTCTGCTGCCACTATTCTCCCTCAGGGAGCCTATGACCATACACCACTTTTATTAGAGGTTGATCTCCTTCCTTCCACTGGCCCAGCCCTGTGGAATTTAAATTTTCAATGGTTGGAGGAACAGACAGTTTATGAAGAATGTTCCTGGGGGGGGAAGCAGAATCTTGGAATTTGAATCTTAACACTCCTAAACCAGCTACAGGGTGGGAGGCCTTTAAGATCTCATTGCATGGTACTTTCATGTCCATTACTGGCATACTTTGTAAGAACAACCAAGTGTGCACTGAAGAACTTAAATCTGCCATGATACAGGCAGATTTAAAACTGTATCAAAATTATTATACAATAAAACTCCATAAAACGAATAAGATAAGCAGTAAACGAAAGACAAACACTCATGTGATTAAAATGGTGAATTAGTCCTGTTTTTTTTTGTGGAAAATATATTGTGACAGATAAAAAATATTATAAAAAATACAAAGAATATTAGTGACAATATGAACTCAACAACGGTTGAGGCGATTGGTGCTGGGTGAAAAAAACCTATACACGTGAGTGTATGGTGGTGAAGTCCATAGAAATGGTGGGTGATCAGGTGAGTGGCACTTTATCCAACGGGTGACTCTGTTCGGTGTGCTAGGTGGGGTGATGGTTGTCTGATGGCTCTTGAGCCTAATGGAATAAGGCTTACCAGAAAAAGTGGACTTGAAGGGGCATATGCCTCACAAGACGCAAAGGCTTAGCGTTAAGGGGCTTGGCAGATCTCTGCTCCACACGATGGCTCCAAAGGCTCGTTCAGGTGCCGCTTTGGTCAGTGGTCACAGGGAGGTGTATATCGGGTAGGGAATAGGCATCAATGGTCCAGATATTCACACGTATTATGAGATCATGATGAAAGAAAGAACTTGCATAGCATAATACCGTTTGAGAAAGTTTTTAATAGTATAAAAACAGATTAAAAACACTCACATTTAGAAGATTTAAAACAGGCCTGTTTGTAAATAAGAGATGGCGTGGTGCTGTCGCTGTGGTCCACCCGACGCGTTTCATCCGCATAGACGTCGTCTGGGGTATGGACCACAAGCACCAGCAGCATGCTTTTATAGAGAGTGTGACCCCAAAGTGGAAAAATTGGAGTGTGGACCGGAAGTGACGTCACTTCCGGTCTGGCGAAATAATTGTGGGTTTGTGTAGGTATTTTATTATAAAGGTCGTGATGATGGCTCATAATCCCAGTTAAAATAAAATTATTCCCATATTTACTTTTAAAGATAAGTTATATCCAGTGTAGATATGGGGCAGGCTTTGTGTACATGCACTAGCGTCATTGCGTCAGCCGCTCCGTCCACGTGACTGCCTGTTAAACCAGGCCTCACTGTGGATATAATGGAGTGGCTATGTATGGACGCTTTGCTGTGTGGATCAAGCCTCATTTTGGTATACGGCCGGCGTGACGTAATGACGTCAGACCCCGGAAATGCCGGCAGAGCCAAGCCTCGCTTTCAAGCTGAAATGGTTATAGGACGTGGTATGTGTCAGTGCGCTCAGAGACATACTCTGCTGACACCAGGGGCGGAGACAAAAGGTCTCGGAGCCCATGATTGCTACAACCACAATGCTGGGGCAATTTATTAAAATAGGGATGGTTGCTAATAACGGCATTGTTAAATTCAAAAGGATTTGCGTTGTGACATGAATGTAATCCCTTGATGGGGGTAACACTAAGGAGTGACACAAATAATTCCATGATATACAATGTGCTATGAAAAGTGCATATAAATGTTATATATATGCACTATGTTTTATGTGGCATTTAGAAATTTCTATCAAAGTTTCTTATATTAAATAATTTATATGGAAAAAAACCTTTATGCAAAAAATAAATTATATATAAATATAAAACATTTATGCAGTAAAACCGACAGAAGGTTAGTATTTTTGTAAAAAATTCCATAAAAATATAAAAGATATGATAGATAAAATGCCCTAAAAAATGATTAAAAAAATTATTATTTACCCAAAATGGTTATCTACCCAAAGGTGGTTACTAAAATCTATCTAAAATATTAAGATGTACACACATTAATATTTTGATTGGTAAAAGATATCTGTATAAATTGAGATACGTTAGAAGTTTAAAATTATTTATCGTGAAATAACGTATAGGTGAGACAAAGTATGGGCAATGTGGATCATGCTTTGTTTATAAATGCGTTTTTGTCCCAGTCAATGTTCATACCTAATGGGGAATGGGACTGCAATTGGTAAATCCAGAAAGTTTCCAACTGTGAGACCCCTCTCGTTTTAGCTCCTCCCCTCCATGGCGCTGTAAATTTGTCTATGATTGTGAACTGGGTACCTCTGGGGTCTCTGTTGTGGTATTGGTGGTAATGCCTGGGTACGGTGTGTTTAATGCTTCCACTTTTTATTTTAGAAATATGTTCAGATACTCTCGTTGTAAAAGAGCGTATGGTACGGCCAACATATTGTTTTGAGCATGGGCAAGTTATTAGGTAAACTACGTGCGTGGTGGCACATGTGCAAAAATGCTTGATCGGATATTTTATTTTGGTAACTGAAGACTCAAATTCTTTTGTTGTTCCTGGTTGTAGGAGCAATTTGACTTTTCAGTGAGGGTGCCCCTTTGTATATCACTCTAGCATTGTCCGGTAAAAGGGGGCCTAGAACTTTGTCACTTTTTAAAATGTTCCAATGCTTGGTCAATATAGATTTAATTTGTTTGTGTTGGACTGAGTATCCAGTTAGGAATGACCATTTGAATTTATCGTCAGGGGCGACTCGGGGTTTATCTACCAAGAGAGATATTCTATCCGTAGCCACGGCGCTCCTTAAATCTTGATCCACATCTTCCATGTTATATCCCTTTTCTTTGAATCTGTCGCGTAGGGTGTTAGCTTGTGATTTGAAAGTGTCCAGATCGGTGCAATTTCTCCGTAATCGGAGAAACTGGCTTTTGGGGACCGATCTAAGCCAGCTCCTGTGGTGGCAACTGTCGATGGGGATGAATCCATTACGGTCTGTGGCTTTAAAATGGGTACTAAATTTAAAATTTCCATCAGATAGTTCAATTACTAAATCTAGGAAATGAATTTGGTTCCGGCTTGATTCATGGGTGAGTATAATGCCACGATCGTTATTATTCAAGACCAAAAAGAAATTGTCCAATGATTCCTGCGACCCCTTCCATAGGAGGAGGATGTCATCAATGTATCTGGCCCACAATTTTAATTCTGGTCTAGCTGTGGCATAGATGACATCCTCCTCCCATTTAGCCATGAAAATATTCTCTAGGCTGGGGGCAAATTTGGCCCCCATGACAACTCCTTTTTCTTGCGAATAGAATTGCCCATTGAACCAAAAATAGTTGTGATTGGTTGCAAAAGTAAGAAGTTCCATAATGAAATTAGTTTGCCTTCTGATTAAAGTGGGTTCCCGTTTCAGAAAGGCCCCCTTTTACCGGACAATGCTAGAGTGATATACAAAGGGGCACCCTCACTGAAAAGTCAAATTGCTCCTACAACCATCAACCCCCCCACAAGACAAAGTTTTTTTCACAACCTTATAGGGTACTATCCATGTAAGAAGTGTATAGTTTGCCACTACAACGTGAAGGGGAGATGCACAACATTGCCCATACTTTGTCTCACCTATACGTTATTTCACGATAAATAATTTTAAACTTCTAACGTATCTCAGTTTATACAGATATCTTTTACCAATCAAAATATTAATGTGTGTACATCTTAATATTTTAGATAGATTTTAGTAACCACCTTTGGGTAGATAACCATTTTGGGTAAATAATAATTTTTTAAATCATTTTTTAGGGCATTTTATCTATCATATCTTTTATATTTTAATGGAATTTTTTACAAAAATACTAACCTTCTGTCGGTTTTACTGCATAAATGTTTTATATTTATATATAATTTATTTTTTGCATAAAGGTTTTTTTCCATATAAATTATTTAATATAAGAAACTTTGATAGAAATTTCTAAATGCCACATAAAATATAGTGCATATATATAACATTTATATGCACTTTTCATAGCACATTGTATATCATGGAATTATTTGTGTCACTCCTTAGTGTTACCCCCATCAAGGGATTACATTCATGTCACAACGCAAATCCTTTTGAATTTAACAATGCCGTTATTAGCAACCATCCCTATTTTAATAAATTGCCCCAGCATTGTGGTTGTAGCAATCATGGGCTCCGAGACCTTTTGTCTCCGCCCCTGGTGTCAGCAGAGTATGTCTCTGAGCACACTGACACATACCACGTCCTATAACCATTTCAGCTTGAAAGCGAGGCTTGGCTCTGCCGGCATTTCCGGGGTCTGACGTCATTACGTCACGCCGGCCGTATACCAAAACGAGGCTTGATCCACACAGCAAAGCGTCCATACATAGCCACTCCATTATATCCACAGTGAGGCCTGGTTTAACAGGCAGTCACGTGGACGGAGCGGCTGACGCAATGACGCTAGTGCATGTACACAAAGCCTGCCCCATATCTACACTGGATATAACTTATCTTTAAAAGTAAATATGGGAATAATTTTATTTTAACTGGGATTATGAGCCATCATCACGACCTTTATAATAAAATACCTACACAAACCCACAATTATTTCGCCAGACCGGAAGTGACGTCACTTCCGGTCCACACTCCAATTTTTCCACTTTGGGGTCACACTCCCTATAAAAGCGTGCTGCTGGTGCTTGTGGTCCATACCCCAGACGACGTCTATGCGGACGAAACGCGTCGGGTGGACCACAGCGACAGCACCACGCCATCTCTTATTTACAAACAGGCCTGTTTTAAATCTTCTAAATGTGAGTGTTTTTAATCTGTTTTTATACTATTAAAAACTTTCTCAAACGGTATTATGCTATGCAAGTTCTTTCTTTCATCATGATCTCATAATACGTGTGAATATCTGGACCATTGATGCCTATTCCCTACCCGATATACACCTCCCTGTGACCACTGACCAAAGCGGCACCTGAACGAGCCTTTGGAGCCATCGTGTGGAGCAGAGATCTGCCAAGCCCCTTAACGCTAAGCCTTTGCGACTTGTGAGGCATATGCCCCTTCAAGTCCACTTTTTCTGGTAAGCCTTATTCCATTAGGCTCAAGAGCCATCAGACAACCATCACCCCACCTAGCACACCGAACAGAGTCACCTGTTGGATAAAGTGCCACTCACCTGATCACCCACCATTTCTATGGACTTCACCACCATACACTCACGTGTATAGGTTTTTTTCACCCAGCACCAATCGCCTCAACCGTTGTTGAGTTCATATTGTCACTAATATTCTTTGTATTTTTTATAATATTTTTTATCTGTCACGATATATTTTCCACAAAACAAACCAGGACTAATTCACCATTTTAATCACATGAGTGTTTGTCTTTTGTTTACTGCTTATCTTATTCGTTTTATGGAGTTTTATGGAGTTTTATTGTATAATAATTTCGATACAGTTTTAAACTTGCCAACTTTTATGTTATAAGGTTTTATGCTTTTTATCCATTCAAATTTTATGGGGAATAGAGGGTGATACCACGGTACACTTGGGAAACATCCTCCCTCCCTCTTCCCTTGTATACTCCTTATACAAAGACATCATATTCAACCACATTATAGTAGTACTTTCTCTTTAGGTACTAGTTTTTCTAGCGCTGCATTTATACACATACCAATCTCGATTCACAGATAATCTTTCGGCAATGCTAGCAGCTTCACCAATATAACCACAGTCAGCGCAGTATTCACCCTTTTTCCTTACCATGATACAGGCAGAGGCTGATTACAATGGACGAAGCGCACGGTCACACATGCGAACCGCGTTGATTTAGGCAGCGCCATCTCTACCCCACGCTCCACCATGCATTGCAACAAGCATCCATTGTAACAACAACCAGGAAGTGGTGAGAGCCCACAGGCATTATCCTCTTATCCCGCTTTTGAACGATTTTGTTACACAAGTTCTTAGCGATACCATATCCATGCTGGACTGTTAACACTAATAAGCTCTGTGTGGACTATTTAACTGTCTAAATCACTCCAACTGCTCCAGTCACTCCACTTGGCTTTGCGTGTATGTGTGTATATGTGGGGCCCGGTATTTGAGAAACATATGTTGTATACTTCTCAAAACTATTTTAAACATGGTAATAAAGCTGGTCATTTATTAGCTTATTTGGCATGCCTAGATTATGCTCCTATGACACTCTATTACACAGATATGCACCTCTACCCATAATGTTGTTGACACCCCTCATGGAATTCTGGATGCCTTTATAATCTTTCATACCCAGTTATACACGTCAACTGAATTAGAATCAAGTCTAGGGTCGAAGGCCATGGTCAAAGAAAAAGGCCATGGTATCAGTGACAGTAAAAGAGAGTGTGGTTTTAGGTAGGATAAAAAAAAAAGAAAAATGTTTCTGGGCCCTACTACAGGCACAAACAATAAATATAGGGCACGTGTATATATTACACACACATATGGCATCACTGCAATTGTCAGGAGCAGGAAAATGTGGAGAGCCAAAAACTGGCAAATCCACACAGGGGACATCTGCACTGACAATCAGGGCACCAATCATCAGTGTCCTGATTATCAGTGCAGCCACAACAGTGCTCACCAGTGCTGCCAATCTGTGCCCACCAGTGCTGCTAATCTGTGTCCACCAGTGCTGACAATCAGTGGCAATCAGTCCCCATCAATGATGCCTATCAGTGCCAATCAGTGGCACCTATCAGTGATGCCTATTAGTGCTACTGCATATTGTTGCTGCCTATCAGTGCCCATCAGTGCAGCCTATCAGTGTACATAAGTGCAGTCTATCAGTGCCCATCAGTGCAGCCTCATAAGTACACATCAGTGAAGGAGAACATTTTACTTATTTCCAAAATGTTATAACAGAAACTAAGAAAACATTTTTTTTCAATATTTTAGGTTAGTTATTGTTTGTTTAGCAAAACATAAAAAAAACAGTGGTGAAAAAATACCACCAAAAGAAAGCTCTATCTATAAAAAAAATAAAAAAATAGTTTGGGTACAGTGTTGCATGACCACGCAATTGTTGTTCAATATACGACAGCACTGAAAATTCTTTTTGAAAAAAAAACAGGAGATATCCATTACAATTTACCACCAGATAAGAGTCCAATTTGTCCAAAAAAAGGAAAAAAAAAAAAATTCACCTGGATACTTTAGTTAGTTGCAATGATATGTACAGTTTTACAAACACATGTCAAGGTTGAAAATCTCTGTTCATGCAGTAGGATTTGTTTTACCCTCTGTCGTGAAGGGGTTAAGTAGCTTTATTCTTATCAGCATGTTTACATATAGAAAACAGCAGCTGCTGCAAAGACTATATTAATGACCTAAGTTGTGACAGAAGAAAACTTATTGATTTCTATAGTGATAATATCTGTATCATAGTTACACAAGCAGTTGTATTGATGTCGTAACATTAGACAGTGTATGGGGATGGTACACAGAGAAACTCAACTCAACACAGGATAAAACTTGGACAGACTCAGAGAAAACAGTGCATTCACAGATCTGAATCAGATAATAAGTTTGTGCCATGGTTATGATGAACAAGACAGTCAGTAAAGTGAACAAGTAGAAATTAACCAAATTGAGAGGATTGCCTTTAAGGTATAGGAACAGGCCACAAAGAGTCAAATATACTTAGTATATCCAGTTTTTGTGAACCAAGAACAGAGGAGGCAGTTTTGGGTTCTCTATTCTGAGTTGAGAGAGCATTTGGGCACATTTATGGACACATGTGCAGGTAAGGTATTTGTATGGTTTGGTCTACCTAGTAAGGTACAGTATGTATTACCAATCCAACTCAGATTTGGTGTTAGTTAATATTACATTCCCCCTCTTATTTTGATAAGTGTACTTTGAGGTAATTACTGGTATAAATGTTTTACCTGTTGAAAACAATTGTTCCAGGTTCATTTTGGAAAGTAGACACCCCAAGCTATTTGCTGATAGGTATGGTGAGTATTTTGCAGATCTCGCATGAGAGGCATGTTGAGCCCATTGAATATTGTTTTTTTTGTCCCAAGTGATTTAATAATGACAAAAAAAAAAGATTTTTACAAAACGTTGTCACTAAATGATACATTGCTCACACATACCATGGTTTTATGTGGAATTGCACCCCAAAATACATTTTGCTGCTTCTCCTGAGTACGGGGATACCACACGTGTGGTACTTTTTGGGAGCCATGTATGGGACCCCGAAAACCAATCACCGCCTTCAGGATTTCTAAGGGCGCAAATTTTTGATTTCACTCCTCACTACCCATCACAGTTTTGAAGGCCATAAAATGCCAAGATAGCACAAAACTCCCCCAAATGACCCCATTTTGGAAAGTAGACACCCCAAGCTATTTGCTGAGAGTCATTATGAGTACTTTACAGCTCTCATTTGTTTTTGAAAATGAAGAAAGTAAAAAAAAAAAACATTTTTTTTTCTTTTTTCTAAATTTTGGGACAAAATTTTGGTTTTTGGGGTCCTGTACGTGGCTAGGCTCCCAAAAAGTCTCACACATGTGGTATCCCCGTACTCAGGAGAAGCAGCAAAATGTATTTTGGGGTGTAATTCCACATATGCCCATGGCATGTTTGAGTATTATATCATTTAGTGACAACTTTTTGTAAACATTTTTGTAAATATTCTTTTTTTTTAGCATTATTCAATCACTTGGGACAAAAAAAATATTCAATGGGCTCAACATGACTCTCAGCAAATAGCTTGGGGTGTCTACTTTCCAAAATGGGGTGATTTGGGGGGGTTTTGAACTGTCCTGGCATTTTATGCACAACATTTAGAAGCTTATGTCACACGTCACCCATTCTTCTAACCACTTGAAGACAAAGCCCTTTCTGACACTTTTTGTTTACATGAAAACATTTTTTTTTTTTGCAAGAAAATTACGTTGAACCCCCAAACACTATATATATTTTTTTAAAGCAAAGGCCCTACAGAGATTAAAATGGTGGGTGTTTTTTTTTTCCACACAGTATTTGCGCAGCGATTTCTTAAATGCATTTTTTGGGAAAAAATACACTTTTTAATGCACTAAATCGATATACCGATTGGTTACTATACACAGCTACCCCATATTCTGTGTGCAGCAGCTTTAGTAATTCTCCCCCTACTAAACAAATCCCTTCTATTGGACAATCATGTCAAAAATGTCTGCACATGACTGTGCCACCACTATTACTTAGTCTTATCTATACAGACTTCATGTTGTAATCAGTAGTTTTACATACTAGGGAAACTGTTTACACAATTATCTGGTAGTCTAGCAAAGTTCAAAAGCTATGCTTGTTATTCCAAGGCAAGCAGCACGTGTGAAAGAAACAAATAAAATGTGTAAAAAATCATAATTTTTATTGTTGTGAACTGTAACTAGAATTCATTGACACATTTTTAATTACTTTTAATGTGTCTTTGAACTTGCTAGGGAATTAGAATACTCTAGGAAGAGTCAATTCCCTAGCACAGCTCCAGTTTCCCCTCCCCCTGCCCCATCGTAGTCTTCTTCTGTCCTAGGAATGTCTAATTGCTGTCCGTACTGGCCTAGCTTCTTGGCCTCTCTACACATCTCCCTACACAAACTTTTATGTGGCTAAGGGTAAAGGGGTATACTATAGAGGGTTACTTTGGTGATAGCTCTGAGTCTCCTACGGCTGCTCCAAACAACACAAAACAATCTCCTGCGCTCAGGCCCTTAGTCCATGTGTAGGTGGTGTAGCCAACCTTTTGGAAAAAGTGTGGAAAATCAAAGGTCTTGCTGCCCTCCTCAGAACAATGGGTGTCCTTAAAGCTGAAACATATAGAAAAACAGGGAGGGCACACCGACCTTGCGCTTTACCAAAGATAATATTTATTTAAATAGTAAAAACAAAGGTCATACTCACAAACAAGCGTTAAAAAAGGCTTAACATTACTCCACAAATTCGGAGCCGTGTCTTCTAGATACCTGCAACCTGGACAGGATGTTAGAAGGAACCAGATGGCATCGCAAAACAGCTTACGCGTTACCAGGGCGTACCCTCTTCATCAGAGCCTCAGCGATAGCAGACTGACTCTCTCGAGATTCCCTCTATATAAAGCCATTCACATGTCTAGGCGGACGCCCACCGGAGCCTGCCCTACCCATCTGGGTGGGCACCGCCCATCATATCATGTATCTAACCATATCGTTTGCTAGATCATACTGTCAGCCATACAAATGTGTCCTACTCCCATAGAGAGAAAGCTAAGTCCCTGCACTGGCATCAGGGTCCATCTCCCGTTATCCACCTGACCATCATCCAATTTCATTTTATAACTGAATCCAATACTTCATATGTCACATTATGGCATCAATTATTCGCTCCACATAACACCCCTTCCCTTTTTGAAATGTTAAATCTATCCATTTTGTGTGGTCCACCTTTCTTACCAATGGATGGGATGGAGGGGATGCTGGAGGGGGGAGATTGGGGGTGGTTGGTTTGGGGAGGAGAGAAGTTAGGGGGTGAGAGCAGGGGCGCCTCCATCGTTTAATTGGAGCTAGAACTTGTAATATTGTGGTGGAATATAATGGTACAAGTACAGCGTGCATACCACTAGTCAGATCATGTGGCACGCACGCTGCCCCTCAACCAGGAAGTGCGACCCCGCCGGAAGTTCTGACAAACGTCATTTCCAGCACAGAGTGCTTAACGACTCAAGCTATCTGGCTCTCACTACCCCTCACCCTCTATTTTATAATGTTTTTCTATACAATAAGATACAGGTTCACAAATGCACTTGAGCTTACATAAACTAAGGAGCTACCGAGAATATTATTTACATTGATATATATGTATATATATACGGTATCATGACTACGGTACATTTGGGGGTTCGCATGTCTGGTGGGACTCCTGCCTATGAGCCGTTCTATGCCCGTCCCTTCATCCCGTTAGAGAGACATCTCTTGAGAGATATGTATACACGTGTATATATGTATATTTGTATTCCCCCCCCCTTTTTTTCCCCTTCATAGTTATTCATTCATATATATTTTTTATATTTTAGATATCAATTAGTATTACATTTTTTTTCGTTCTCCCCTTGGATTGGTGGTGGGCTTTCTGGAGGCCCAATTTATTGTGGGGATGACCGTTTTGTATTTTGAGACACTTTGCCCTCTGTCCCCACCAATCTAGGGGAGAATGGCTGCATTCCATGGCCAACACTGGGGTGATGGGCAGCTGTGAGCCTCTGCACGATCCTGCTGCACAATCTTACAGGCATTAGGATCGTGCAATGAGCCGCCACATCGCTAGAGGGTGAGGGGTCATGAGAGCAAGATAGCTTGAGTTGTTACGCACTCTACGCTGGAAACTACATTTGTCAGAACTTCCGGCAAGGCAGAAGTGACGTCTGCAGCAACCGGAAGTGGCGAGTGGAACGCAAATCCACTCACACTTCCTGGTTGAGGTGCAGCGTGCGCGTCATACGATCTGGCTAGTGGTACACACGCTGTACTTGTACCAATACATTCCATCACAATATTACACATTCTAGCTCCAATTAAATGATGGTCATTTTGCAATGCCATCTGGTTCCTCCTAACACCGGTCCAGGTTGCAGGTGTCTAGAAGACAGGGCTCCGAATTTGTGGAGTAATGTTAAGCCCTTTTTAACGTTTGTTTGTGAGTATGACCTTTGTTTTTACTATTTAAATAAATTCTATCTTTGGTAATGCGCAAGGTCGATGCGCCCTCCCTGTTTTTCTACAAGTTTCTCGTACGGCTGCTAGCAGTACATCTAAGCTAGTTGCACCCATCAGCACCATAAGACCTTTCAGAAGTCTACACAAGAGAAGCTCTTACAGATAAATAACATGCATACAATATGTTAAATGCATACAGAAACTAATGGGAAGGTTGTTGTTGTTAAAATGGATAACATGTATACAATATGTTAAATGCAAACAGAAACTAATAGGAAGGTTGTTATTGAAATTAATATATATTTTTTTTACCTTTTCATCTACTCTAAGTTCACACATGGGCAACCCAACTTATAGCATGGCTTTGCAAGGCGATTTGGAGTCGAATTCAGCGATACTTTGAGCAACTTACAATGCAACTTAAAGTTGCCTCCAGGACAGGTGACTTTGGCTGTGGGAGGGAGTTGCCTGGGTAAACGTGGGGAGTACCTGGGTAAATTATTTTCTTTTTCCTGTAAAGTCACTTCAATATAGATGGAGATCCGACTTGGAGGTGACTTCCATTGAAATCTATGGATACAACTCACCTAGAAGTCACCTTGAAGTAGTACAGGAACCGGAGCGACTTCAGTAGTGTACATTAAGATGGCTCTCATTCACTTTTATGGCATTTCTTATTTACAGCGACTTGAGGACTTATAAGTCGGATCCCAAGTCGCTGTAGTGTGAACCGGCACTTAGAGACTTAAAGACCAAATTCATAATTTTATATAAATCAACTGAATAGTTCATCCATCATACAGGACTATCTAATAAATCACCAGCTTAGTTTTTACCTGTTCCTTACATAACATATTTATCATTAATGAGGCTCTACACAGGCACGGTACTCAGAAATGTGTGGTCAGTATAAAAAATAAATAAACTGAGTTCCTTTTCATTTTTTCACCAAAATGCTTACAACTCTAGGGCTAGCGTGCGTGGTAAGGCAATGCTAGTGTCTCATGCTATTTTTTTATCATTTGTTTTTTGTTAATTGTGTTTTTTGTTATTACTTTATGGAACTGAATTATGCTTCTGTGTTTTAAATACATATTCTACTTTTTTTCTATTCCATTATGTTTTGCTTTGCACAGGTTCCTCACTTGTACTCCAATATCTCATTATTAAATGGGTATAAACTGTGCTATTAATTCATAAAAAAGAATGTGCTAACTTTCTTTTATATTATTAATGTTATTTACATATGACTGTGAAAGACAAAAATTAAATAATCTGACAATTTTTTGACTTGCCAAGCTTATTAAAACTATTCTCATAGGGGTAATTCAAACTATAAAATGTCGTAGGTGAATCTGTTCAGTTATGAAATATAAGCAAGGTTCTACTGCAATTTACCATGATTTTAATTTAGGAAAAGTAGATTAATTGTACCATTTTGGACTAATCAGAAAGACATCTATATTGCACATTCAAAAAAAGGTTTCAGTGTATAATATTCACATATATCAATGGATATATTATGTGTTTCCTATACTTTTAAAATAGATAGTTTATGCCACATTAGTTGCACATTATTGCACACTGCTGTATATTTTCAAATTGTATTGTTTGTCCTACAGCTATAAATAAATAATGGTTTGTGAAATATAAATGTAAATATGTATTTGTTGTAAGAATACATTTTTTTTACTTTCAAAATTTTTATTCTTTTACAAGAGAATACAAAAACAATAAACAACAAAAACATTGTAAATAAAGTACATTTGGCCAAAGCAAGTTTCACATTGATGGTTGTGTTAAACAGATCACAGTCGTCTAGTTACAAATCGTCATTATATGATACTGCGGGCCTTTTAAGGATTATAGGCAACAGAAGGCAAAATCAGTTAAATCGAGGGGGAGTCTGAGTTCCGGGAGGGGTACACCAGCACCCCTAACGGGAACTAACTGTGCTGGGATAACCCCCCCAAGGACCCCAGATCACCCAGCCTCAATGGTTAGCGCAGAACGCATCCAGAATTTTAGAAAAATGGTGACCTTCATCGAAAGCTATGGTATGCGTTCTCTTTGTCCTAGTATCCGTAAGTTGAAGTGTCTTCAAGTTTGATCTGAACTAATGCAGTGGCCTGGTAACAGGTTTAGAGATAAAGAAAATGAAGATTGAACATCAAAACAAGCCCTGCCTCTAGAGACAGGCAGGGGAAGAGGAAAGAAAGGGAGCAGAAGGGGGGAGGAGGGAGGGGGTAGAGCCAATCGACGGGGTATGGATCTCTCTGCTGTAGACAAATAGTTATTAGACCAGGCAGCCAGGGCGAAGTGAAACGCCCACATACTGAGCCCAAGGTTCCCAAATGTTTAAGAACTTTTCCGTACAGTCGAGCAATGTGCTTGTCAATTTTTCTTGGGTCATGACCCATGAAATTTTGTTTTTGGCAGCCTTAAAGGAGATACTAGGTTGTTTCCAAGCTTTAGCTAAAGTTAATTTGGCGCCTAGCAGTATGAAGTGGATTAATGCTCTATTAGTTTTGTGAATCTTAGGAATAGAGGCATTAAGAAGAGCCACTGCCGGGGTTCTTGGGATCTGGAGACCTGTTACTTTATAAATTAAATTAAAGATCCTCTTCCAGAAGGGTCTAATTTTGACACATTCCCACCAGATGTGGGTCATAGTTCCTACTGATTCACATCCTCTAAAGCAGAGGGGGCTAGTGGAAGGGAACATGCGGGCTAATTTGGCTGGGGTAAGATACCATCTGGTCATCACTTTAATGTTTGCCTCGATTAGGAAGACGTTTCTGATCCCCTTGTAAGCTCTTGAATAGGAAGAAAACCAAGTTTCCAGGTCCCAATGTAATTGGAGGTCATTTTCCCAGGCCGTCATGAAGGTAGACTTGCTTTCCCTCTGGGCTAGCGCTTGATATATTATAGAGATTCCCCCTTTTTGGTCAGTGGCTTGTCCGCACCATAGCTCGTAGTCTGTGAATTGGGGGGGAATGGGTTTCCCTTTCCAATTTTTGTGGAGGAAATTTTGTATTTGATAAAATCTGAAGTGTTCCGTTATCGGGATCTCTAGATGTCGCTCGCAGAACTTCATAGTAATTGGGCCCGAGGCTGTGAAGAAGTGTCCTATTTGATACAACCCCTTGTCCAGCCACCATTTGAAGGATTTGATGTCTCTACCTGGTGTAAAGTCTGGGTTGTTAAATATGTGTGCTAGGGGGCGGAGAGTCGAGGTTAGGGAGGTCTCGGTTTTCAGTCTGTCCCAAAGTGAGAGAGATTGAGAGAGGATGGGAGATAATATGGGTGGTCGGTCCTTCGGGGGGATCCACAGTAAGAAGTCTAGGGTGAATGTAGGGGCAGCTTGTCTCTCTATTAGTATCCAATCAGGTTTTTCTAACTTGGAGTAAATGGTAGACAGTTGGGCAAGTCGAGCCGCTTGGAAATACCAAAGAAGTTTTGGAAGCCCAAGCCCTCCTTTCTTTTTAAGTCTGAAGAGTGTATCTCGGGGCAACCTGTAGCCTGCCTTACCCCAAATGAACTGCGTTACTTTCCTCTGTAGTGATTGGAGTTGGTCTCTTCTAATATTAATCGGAAGCGCTCTAAACAAGTAGAGCAGCCTGGGAAGGAAAGTCATTTTAATGGAGTGTATTTTACCTAGCCAGGATAGGTCTGCCTTAGCCCAATTTTTAAGGTCTGATTCAAGCTTCTTATAGATAGGGGGGAAATTGGCTGAGTACAGGTGTTCGATTTTGGAGGTGAGATTTATCCCCAGGTACTCTAAATAGGTTTCCTTCCACTCAAATTCAAAGTTGCTCTGTAGGGTGGCTACAGTGTTAGGTGGTAAGGAGATATTAAGGGCGTGGGATTTAGAGTAATTGACCCTAAGGCCAGAGACCATGGAGAAGTCTTTTAAAGTTTTGCAGAGATTAGGGAGAGACGTGATAGGGGAGGTGAGAAAGAGCAGCATATCGTCTGCAAAAAGACCGCATTTATGCGTTTGGGTACCGCAGGAAACACCATGGATGTTGGGGTTAGAGCGTATAGCAATCGCTAGTGATTCGATGGCAAGAGCAAAAATTAGTGGGGAGAGGGGGCACCCCTGCCTGGTTCCCCTAGAAATATTGAATGGAGGAGAGTAATGACCTAAGAGGCGAATCATCGCTTTCGGGGTGGAATATAAGGAGTAAAGAATGCCTAAGAATCTGCTTCCGAAGCCCCAACATTTCATGAGGGCAAAGATGTAGGGCCATTCGATGGAATCGAATGCCTTGTGTAGATCGAGGGATAATAGCATCCCTTCTTGCTTAGGACCCCCATCCCAGTTCGATTGTAGTAGGGAGACTACGTCAATGGCCCTCCTGATTTGGTCTGGCCCTTGACGCCCAGGTATGAACCCCACCTGGTCCTTATGGACATAACGCCCAATAAAGGAGGCTAAACGGTTGGCTAATATTTTAGTTAGTATCTTAAGGTCATTGTTTATTAGGGATATGGGCCTATAGTTCTCTACCGCCTCCTGATTCTTGTTGGGTTTTGGGATTACCGTTATATAAGCTGAATTAAGTTGGGGATCTAATGGAGTGCCTTTGGTTTTTAAATTAAAGAACTTAGCCATAAAAGGAGCTAGGGTATCTGAGAATGCCTTGTAATATGGCACTGAGAGACCATCAGGACCTGGGGCTGAGCCTGTTTTTAGGGATTTTATGACCTCTTTAATTTCTTCCACCGAAAAGTCCTCCTCCATGATATCCCTGTGTTCGGTAGAAAGTTTTGGTATGGGTAGATCCCTGAAGAAGGTCGAGAACCTGTGGCTATCATCTGTTTGGGTCGAGCTATAGAGTTTGGTGTAGAATTCTTGGAAGGCTTTGAGTATTTTATTGGGGTTAGCAGAAAGGGTTTGTCCTGTGATCCTGATTTTGGGGAAGGAGTGAAGTGCGAGTTCGAGGAGATAACCTGGAGGCCAACATAGTCCCTATTTTATCTTTTTGGTTGTAAAATTTAGCCCCACTCCATCGGATGTTCTTCTCAGCCTTTGCAGTTAGGGCCAG
Source organism: Lithobates sylvaticus (assembly GCA_028564925.1). Lineage (NCBI taxonomy): Eukaryota > Metazoa > Chordata > Amphibia > Anura > Ranidae > Lithobates > Lithobates sylvaticus. The sequence continues at coordinate 463,407,083 of CM053027.1, read as the reverse complement.
GTTAAGTTCTAACCTGGTAGCATCTAATTGATCCGCTAGGGTTTTGGAGGGCAATTTTTTTTATGTTGGGATTTCAGGGTTTTAAATTTATTCTCTAAGTTGTTGATGTTGATCATCCGCTCTTTTTTGATACGGGTCGCAATGCCTATTATTTTCCCTCTAACCACTGCTTTGTGGGCCGCCCAGAGTGTTTCAGGGGAGATGTCTTCTACATTGTTCAGGAGGAAGTATTCCTTCAGGGAATTTTCTATGTCCTTAGTAATGATGGGATCGCTCAGTAGGGATTCGTTTAGACGCCAGTGTGATCCTGACATCTTCGTAATGGTATTACGTATGGAGATGCAGACCAACGAATGGTCTGACCAGGCGATATCAATGATGGAAGCTTTGTACGTCGATGGTATAAGGTTTGGGGGAACAAGTATGTGATCTATTCTGGCATAGGATTGGTGGGGGGGGGGGAAAAGTGAGTATAGTCCCGTTTGGTTGGGTTCAACTCTCTCCAAATATCTACCAGGCCATGAGCATGGATGGTTTTTGCTATATTTAAACTAGCCTTCGTCGGTCGTGTCAGCTGGTTTCTAGGGGGTTTAGTCCTGTCAAGTCCTTGATCGAAGGCGGTATTTGAGTCCCCACCAAAGATAACTTTACCCTCTACAAGGGGGATGAGGGTTTTGAGAAGTACTTGGAAGAATTTTGTTTGGCCCTTGTTGGGGGCGTAGTAGGATATTATTGAAAATAAGTTGCCTTCGATCGAGCCCTTGACAAGAATGTATCTCCCCTCGGGATCTTTGTGTGTGGAGGAGTGGACAAAGTTACATGTCTTAGAAAAAAGGACAGCTACCCCTCTAGTTTTGTTTTCTGCGTTTGCTGTGTAAAAGTTTGGGTAATAAGAGTGGATGAATTTGGGGTTGTATTGAATAGGGAAATGCGTTTCCTGGAGGAGGACGACATCAAGTTTAAGGGAGCGGTAATGGTCTAGGGCTAATCTCCTCTTACTGGGGGAGTTCAGCCCTTGAGCATTGTGGGAGGCAACCCTAAGGTCCCTACCGTTCTGGTTTAGTTCGGCCATTGGTGCGGATAAGTGAAAGGCTGTTTGAAGAAAAGAGACTTACCCTTTGGTGTCTTCCCCCGGTGGGTCCTGAGAGAAGGAGCGGGAGGTGATCGGTCTGGATTTGGAAGTGTAATCCATGTGTGGCCCGTCGATTGGCTCAAGAGAAGAAAGAGGTTAGAAGAGGGGAGGGGATCAGGTAACAATAACACATATAAACAGCATCTTCTGAGAAGAGCACAGGCGTCTGGCGTGGTATCCACCAGCCAGAAGCCTAAGAAAAGACGTCGGCAATCCCTAAGGGATGGCCGACTACCCATTCCGCGAAGGCAAAAACTTGCTTCCGGGGGATGGGTGGAGGCGCAAGGGTTACACCCCTAACCCTGGCAAAAAGAGAACTGATTAATTAGACTGACACAGAGTACCGCTAATTGTGAAGAGATTGACCAAGCAAAACGCATAGCAAAAAGAAGAGAAAAAGAAAAAAAACAAAAGAAAAAAAACAAGAAAAAAAAAAAAAAGATGGAAAAAAAAAAAAAAAGGAAAAGAACAAATTGACATGACTATAAAAATCAAGCTAAAGTATAAAAAACAACAGATTAATATACTTTTTATGAGGCATTTGCCCTACTATTATTTCCCCCCCTTATCAGGGAAAGTTTACTGAACCCCTATGTATTGCTCCCGGGAGGAGTTGAGTTCGTCTAGGAGGGTCCTGGTAGGTAATGGGGCGCCCGCTCAAGTGGGATTGAGATGATTGCGTCGTATTCTGTATAGTTCCATTCAGATGAGGCATCTCTGTGCGCAATTCGGGCTGATCTTGTCTTGCAAAGACTGGAAAGGCTGTCAGACCTATTGCATAAAAGGAGAGAAAACAAAAGAGGGAAAAAATAAAAAAAAAAAGGGGGGGGAGGAAAAAAAATAAAAATAAAAATAAAAATATTTTAAGCGATATTAGTGGCTCGGCCAGGTCACGGGTTTGGGTAGGAGCTCGAGGCTCCTTCTACAGTGGAGACATCCGTCTCAAGTGAAGTGCCCAAAGTATGGGACAAAAATGAGGAGAGTCCCGGAAGTCCATTTTAAGGGGGTCTACCATCCTTAGATTTCTTGGTCTTTCCGGTAACCCAAAGGGGGGAGACTGGGCTCGTTGGTGGTGGATGCTTGGCAGAGATCGCAGCGGCTGCTGAAACTTCCATTGGAGCTTCTTGGGAGATCAATTTGAGGTGAAGTAGGAGTCTCTCGCCTTCCGGTAAGCTGGAGAAAGCATAAGATTTGCCCTTGAAAGCGAATTTCACCGCAAAGGGGAAGGTCCACCGATACTTGATCTCCTGGCGGGAGAGTGCTGTGAGTAGTGGTTTGAGAGCTCCCCTTTTTTGGATCGTGGCGGGGGATAAGTCAGCGAAGATTTGGATTTGGTGGTCGTGATAGGAGACCTGTTGCTGAAGTCTGGACTGCCTCATGACTTCCTCCTTGACGGCGTAGAAGTGAGGTTTCACTATGACGTCTCTTGGAGAGCCGTCCTTTCTGGGGGGTCCGAGTGACCTGTGGGCTCTGTCCAACTCCAGGCGGTGCGACTTGATGTTTGGTATTAGGTCTTTAATGATTTCCTGAACCACTGTGGGGATGTCTGTTAAGGTCTCAGGAATGCCTCGGATCCTTAGATTATATCTTCTTGACCTATTCTCGAGGTCATCGATCCTGGAGAGGGCAGTGTCCAGTTGTTCCTGGAGGGTCTGTATATGAGCAGCATTTTGGTTTGTGCGGGAAACTGTGATATCCAGCTTGTTTTCTATTGCTTCCATTCTAGAGCCCAGATTGGCAAAGTCATTTTTCATGTCTCTGGTTATCTCTCTTGTTATTTGGGCTGCTGTGCTAGCTAGACCCCTTTCTAGGAGGGCTGACAGTTTTAGAAAAAGGTCTCCCTCAGGGGTGAGTGAATCCTGAACAGGCATGCTGGGTGATGGGGTGACTTGCAGGGGTGTTATGGTAGGCCCTGCAGGAGAAAGGGCATAGTCCTCCATGCTGCGGCCTATAAGGGATTCAGTTGAGGGTGGAGAGGGGGCTTGGGGATGGTAATTTAGCCCCTGAGTGACTTGAGAGTAGGAGAGGGTGGCTGGGGCTATCACTTGCCTGTGATCTTGCTGCCTTTCCCCGGAGACCGCGTGTAGCTGAGCTGGGGTATGTTCGGCGGCCATCTTGGTACACCCGGCTCCCCCGGACTTGTTGAATTCCGGCCCCAGATCTCGCCTGGCGGCCGGTCCGGACATTCAGGTGGGTTCCCGCTGTGATCCCTGGTGTGATGCCCGATCGGAGGGTCCGTGATGTGCTGCGGGACTGCGGCTGTGTCTCTCGTGGGCTCGGGGTGTAGCGGAGCTCCCGGCTTAAGCGGCCATTACGGAGCGCCCGCGCATGCGCACTTGTAAGAATACATTTTTATATAGGTGAAGGCTTATATTATTGATGAACTAGAAATTAAAAATACATTGTTACCAATTTCTATAAAAGAAAAAGTCTGCAACTAATAGATATACTGTACATAGTTATTTTGTGCATCTGCTGCTTTGTTTGGCACAAGCAGAAACTAGCCATTTCACACAGTCCACTTATGTCCTCTAGTTGAAAGACTCAGATCTAGGGATGAGCCCGATGTTTGAGTCGAACGTTAATTTGACTCGTACATCAGGTATTTGCCTGTTCGCAGAACAGCGAACATTATGCTGTGTTCACGACAAATTTGAAAGCCGCGGAACACCGTTAAGGTCTATCGGACACTAACATGAAAAACCAAAAGGGCTCATTTTAAAAGTTTATATGCAGGTTATTGTCATAAAAAGTGTATGGGGACCTGGGTCCTGCCCCAGGGGAAAAAAAAGTTTTAAAAAACATCAGTTTCTTCAGGAGTAGTGATTTTAATAATGCTTAAAGTGAAACAATAAAAATGAAATATTCCTTTAAATAAAGTAGCGCATCTTTCCTGTGTTTAGAACAATACCGCAGAAAAATTACATTTCATTTAAAACTGCTCTCGGCTGTAATGTATTGTCGGATTCTGGCAATATAGATAAAAATCATTGAAAAAAATGGCATGGGGACCTGGGTCCTGCCCCAGGGGACATATATCAATGCAAAAAAAAACTTAAAAAAATGTCAGTTTTTTTGGGAGCAGTGATTTTGATAATGCTTAAAGTGAAACAATAAAAATGAAATATTCCTTTAAATATTGTGCCTGGGGGGTGTCCTTAGTATGCTTGTAAAGTAGCGCATTTTTCCCCCGTTTAGAACAATACCACAGCAAAATGACATTTTTAAAGGAAAAAGTAATTTAAAACATTTAAAAAAGGATCCTGGCAATACAGATAGAAATCATTGAAAAAATTTACATGGGTCCCCCCAGTCCATTATCAGGCTCTTTGGGTCTGGTATGAATATTCAAGGGAACCCCTCACCAAAATGTAAAAAAAAAATGTGTGGGGGTCCCCCCAAAATCCATACCAGGCCCTTCAGGTCTTGTATGGATATTAAGGGGAACCCTGTACCATTTTTTTTTTTAAATGGCGTAGGGGTCCCCCTAAAATCCATACCAGGCCCTTCAGGTCTGGTATGGATTTTAAGGGGAACCCTGTGCCAAACAAAATGGCATAGGGGTCCCCCAAAATCCATACCAGACCCTTATCCAAGCATGCAACCTGGCAGGCTGCAGGAAAGGGGGGGAGAGAGTGTGCCCCTCCTGAACTGTACCAGACCACATGCCCCCAAAGCACCTTATCCCCATGTTGATGGGGCCAAGGGCCTCATCCCCACAATCGGAATGTGGAAGCCGGCTTTAACAAGGGGAGACCCAGATCCCAGCCCCACCATGTGAATGGGTATAGGGTACATTGTACCCCTACTCATTCACCAAAAAAGTGTCAAAAAATTAAAAATTACAAGAGACAGCTTGGGACAAGTCCTTTATTAAAAAAGTAAAAAAAAACGGTCCCGCAATATCCATTCATCTTTGATCACAGAGCAAAGAAAAAAAAAAAGAAACAACACCGGGTGGCACCTATATAACAGCAGTCATTGCAAAGATCCCTCAGTCAGCGGGAGCCTCCCATGAAGGCGGAGTTGTTGCATATTTTTTTGTTTTCTCGGTCCGTCTGCACTGTGATCGTAGATGAATGAACATCGCTGTCTTTTGTCATTTTTAACATTTTGACACTTTTTTTTGGTGAATGAGTAGGGGTACAATGTACCCGATACCCATTCACATAGGGGGGCCAGGATCTGCCCACAGACCCCCACAACCACTGGGCAAGGGACCCAGGTCTGGTATGGTTCGGGGAGGCGCTCTCTCATCTCCCCTTTTCCTGCAGATTGCCATGTTACGTGCTCTAAGGGTCTATAAAGATAAGGGTCTGGTATGGATTTTGGGGGACCTCTACGGCAGGACCCAGGTCCCCATACACATTTTATGGCAATAACTTGCATATAAGCCTTTAAAATAATTTTTCATGTTTGTGACAGGACTTGTCCCAAGCTGTCTTTTGTCATTTTTAACATTTTGACACTTTTTTTGGTGAATGAGCAGGGGTACAATGTACCCGATACCCATTCACATAGGGGGGCCAGGATCTGCCCACAGACCCCCACAACCACTGGGCAAGGGTTGTGGGGATGAGGCCCTTGGGGTGGACCCCAAAGCATCCTCCCCATGTTGAGGGCATGTGGCCTGGTATGGTTCGGGGAGGCGCTCTCTCATCTCCCCTTTTCCTGCAGATTGCCATGTTACGTGCTCTAAGGGTCTATAAAGATAAGGGTCTGGTATGGATTTTGGGGGACCTCTACGGCAGGACCCAGGTCCCCATACACATTTTATGGCAATAACTTGCATATAAGCCTTTAAAATAATTTTTCATGTTTGTGTCCCATAGACTGTAACTGTGTTTGCTTGTTCGTATATATTTTTTGTTTGTCCGCATGTTCCTGTGCGAACCGAACCGGGTGGTGTTCGGTTCATCCCTACTCAGATCTATGCACACTGTAAAGGTACAGTAGATAACCAACTACCAAGGGAGAACTGATTTTTTACTTTTTAGCACAGGTATTTCTAGAACTTACAATTCTAAAAATCTATCTGATCAACGGCTGTTTTTTTGATGACAGAAGCCACATAGAAATTACATTAGTTTCAGTAGGTCAGCATTGTGAGAGGGAACAATAAAGCAACACCAGTGTGTTTCACTACAATGTAGGGGGAACGGTGTCCATATTTAATGCACAAGTAGGGTTACTCCCATGTGCATATACACTCACAAACAATACATAATTAAGATTTCAAAAAATTACCACATATTGATAAAATTATTTATACTAACTTAATCTCTATCTTTTACACAGTATATCTAAAAATATTTAAGCAATACAGTTTTCATTTTCTATAATGCCTTTAGACAGAGTTGTTTCCTGCAGATATTATTAGAAATGATTATCTTATGGTCAGTGTTGTCTTACTGCCTAGTCATCAATTCCAACCTCACCTACTATGTAACTATATGTTAAATATAATCATACACATAGGTTGGACTTGATGCACTTGTGTCTTTTTTCAACCTCACCTACTACATAACTATGTATAAGTGTCATCAAGTGCATCATAATTAAGAACAGAAAGCAATACAACTTGTATGTGCTTCAAGAAGCAAAAAAAGCTATCTCCATACAGATATAAAGGACACACATTAACCACTTGAGAACCAGCCTGTATTACCCCTCCATTACCAGGCCATTTGTAATATAATAAGGAAAAAAGACCAACAAATTTAAAAACAAATCCTGTTTCCCTGTTTTCCACAATGTGATCTAATTTTTTCCAATTTTTTGGGTAAATTATAAACATGTTGGAGTTGAAGAGGTTAAACACAGAGCTTGAGAATGGGGCACTAGATACATTTATGTACAGGCCATACAAACTGCAGATTTTGTGGGTGGGTCTGTTTTCCAGGGCTCAGTGGGTGGAGTTGTGATGTCAGTAGACTCTCAACCTACCTCTACACTTCCCTTATCAACATGCATTTTCTCCTGTGTATTTCTTAAACTGAACTTCTGCTATGATCACTAACATCCAGTCAAAACCCAGAAAAGTCCCCACATGACTCCAGCATGCCAAATCATGCTGAGGTGTGTATCAGCCAATCCTTGCAGAGTTGCTGAAGAAAGGAGTGGGGGTGGGAATTAAAAATAATGGGAATAATGCATGTCTTAGGCTAGTGCATGAGATACGTAAATCACAGCAAGGGGGAAGAACGGACAATGTTTTCACAGTTTGTCCTTTTTATTTCACTGAAAAAAGATATGAGGATTGCTCAGAGCTGGATTAACTCTTTGTGGCAAGACTGGGCACAGCTGATCTGAAATCCCATACTCTATATTGTGCCAGACGAAAAAAATAAAACATTTTCGGGTTTACATCCACTGTAAGACAAGCAAAAAAAACAAAAAAAAAACAACTTGATTCAACTAAAATAAAGCAAAAGCCAAAAAAAGCTCATAATCCTGTTAAACTGGCTTACTGCTACTATACTAGTTGCACACTTGGGTTTATGGTTCCCATCCACTACAGGGTATAGGGTATAGTGAAAGTCACAGGAGCTCAGCAAAACACAGTCTCAGTCTCCACGTTTGTTCACAGCTGTACAGTAGCTCCACATGAGCTCCACAGTAGCTCATAGACTTCTGCTGATGGTTTCCTGTTGATTAGCAAGCCTCCCTTGCAGGTGGGTTAACTCTTTCAAGACCAACATCACTGTAAGCAGGCTCTTTCCCACCAAAAGTCACTCTGGGGTTGATTTACTAAAGGCAAATAGACTGTTTCACTTTGCAAGAGCAGTTGCTCCAGAGCTTAGAAAATGAGCAGAAGCTCTGCTGACTTTTATCATCCAATCATGTGCAAGCAAAAATGTTGTTCTTTTTATTTTCCTTGCACGCGATTGGGTATTCTTTGCAAACTGAAGCTTTACCTTATTTACTAAGCTCTGGAGCAACTGCTCTTGCAGAGTGCAACTGCACTTTGCACAATGCACAGGCTATTTGCCTTTAGTAAATAAACCCCTCTGAATTCAAGGTCCCAAAGAAGAATTTACCAATCCAGAGTACTGAAATCTGTCCTCTCCTCTCTGACCAGACTACCCTGGAACCCAACCCCCCTTACATAGGTGAGAACCCTTGAGTGCTCACTGATGATGAAGAAAGCTTATGGTTCTTCTGAAATGCATTACGAACTGACACAGAGAATGAGGAATTCACTCTTTTCGCGGTGGTTCCAGGCTGTCATATCCTCTCTGTACAGCAGTTTCTCCCAGCACAGCCCCTGCTCTCTCTGACTTTGCAGTGGACACCAGTGGTTGCAGCTTCTGACACTCCAACTCCATCTTTAGCACCTCTCTGCGCACACAAAAGTGTTCTGGCTTTACTTCTCCAGCAGCTTGTTATCCATCCAGCCGCCAGTGGCTCGAGCCATCCATACACCCAGGACTGATGATCACAATCCACCCTGATATGCCTGTTACCTCCACCATAAAGTGAGCGTAATAACTCATACTTTTTTAAAACTTATACCACTAAATAAATTGACATATTACACTATATTATGCTCCCTGGTGCCTCGCTACCCTCTCTCTAATAATTTTCAGATAGGCAGGATAAGGGAGGTGAGAGGTTAGCATACAGGTAAATATGGACAGCATTGGATATAGTATGTATAGGAGAGGAGGAGATGGGGGAAAGGAAAGCAAAAAATGGACGGGTATGGACAAGATAAGCAAGAAAGGGGGACTGAACTAGAGAGAATCAAATGGAGACATGGTGAAATTGTATTGGAAGAGGTGGGAAAAAAGAAAGGAAGGTAGATGAAGTATAGAAATATGTTAGTAAGAAGTATAGGATTGGTCTTTTTTGGTAAAAGTGTTTCTGTTTGTAGAACTGCTTGGGGATGCTTGGGGACTGCTTGATGCCAACTCCAGGGGGTAATAGACAGGAGGTGTAAGGGAGTTCCACTCATCAGCTCAGCTTCCATTAAGTATGTGACCATAACTGTGCCATAATGTGAAGGTATCCTGTACTTATGCATTATGGCAAGAGCCCACAAAGTGGACTTAAGTTCCGCTATACATCTTTCATGACAGCTCATTCATATTTGAGCTCTGCTTTGGTCCTCTGTGGTAGCCATACACTCACCACACTTTTTCTATTCTCTAAATATGCTTGTCTGAAATTGAGCCTTCATTAACTGGGGAGACATTTTAGGGACCTGAGAAGGGAACAATGTCACTTCATTCTGATTGGATTTATTTCTGTTTAACCACATGCTGACCCGCTTACAGTAAATATACTGCAAGCGGGCGGCAACTGTAGGCATCATGATGTACTGGTACGTAGTCGTGCACTTGCGCACTGACATATATGTACACGGCACTATTGTGATGCTGTGATTGGCCCACAGCTATTACATGGTACCTGGGCCAATCACAGCACCCTGTACCACCTGTTTAGCTGTTGCCAATCACAATCATATGCAAGCTGTCATGAATGAAAGCAATTCATGACAGCTACAACTATTGCCTATAGCAGTAATTAATCCCTGCCCCCTACCCCAAGATTGTAACAAAATATTACAACTCCAAAAAAACTTGTGACGCATCTTACTAAATACATTGGAAATGTCACTCAAACCAATAAATATACACTTATTGGGATTTTTTTTTTTACCAAAAATATGTAGCAAAATACATTTTGGCATAAAATTATAAAGTAATTTGATTTTATTAGATATGTTTTATAAAAGAAAGTAGAAAGTCGTGTTTTTTTTTTTTTCAAAATTTTAAGTATTTTTTTGTTTATATAGCAGAAAATAAAAACCCAGTGGTGAATCAATACCACCAAAAGAAAGCTCTATTCGTGTGCAAAAAAATATACAAATTTTATATGTGTACAGTGTTGCATGACTGAGCAATTGGCAGTTCAATTTACACAGTTTTGATTGGCAAAATAGTGAAATGGTTAAAAAAAACTAAAAATTAAACATCTCTTAAAATTTTTACAACTTAGCATATACACATAGCAAGATTTGGCTCCCATAGACGTCAATAGAATTCAGCACTGTGTTCAGGGTTCATGGACTTTCAGGATGGGTTGCCAAACCCACTGTGAACCAAACTGTTCCTGATTCACCTTTCCCTAAAATGACCTTAGGTAAAATTAGGTATGAATGAAAGTTTAACTGACAGTAGGGTAGGAAATTCAAAGAGAATATATTCATGTAGTATAATACATATAATATATGGTATATACAAAAGAAGCTTTGATTCTTGAATTTCATGGACCATTTACAGAATGCGAGGCTTTTTAAAAATGGTCAAGGTGAGAGGCGAGGCAGATAAACATCACTAGCATGAGTTGCAGCTCTCATGCTGGCAGTGGGTTGCAACTACAGCAGGGGCTGTTCTGTGGTCTAAGTTTTGCTTTAATCATGATAACTGCATATTCCTGTGTATTTTATTTCCTTAGTGTTTTGTTCTAAAAAAAAATCTAACACTGATAGGGAACAAATAATGTACTCTACATTAGGTAAAAAAAAAATAGAAGATGTGCCTCAATTCTATATTAAAGGAAAATAAAGGTCCCATTGTAATAGTAAATAACCATGGTTGCTTTATCCCAATCAGCAGCTGAAACATACAAATGGAGAAATGGAAAGCAATGGTATTAAACATGTATACTTCATTTACAGTGTATTAGCTCTGAAATGCCAGACAGCAGTTTAATATATATCTGTCTGCCTTAGGCACTGGTGCTGGTGCCACAACACTGGCAGCCCACGAGCACAGCAGTCAACGTGTTGCGAAGCATTTTTTTTAAAAATTGTAAGTACAAGCCCCTGTTAAACAGGGGCTGAAAAAATTGTGCCTTAGGCACTGGTGCTGGTGCCACAACACTGCAACACGGCCCTCACAGAGACTGTACTTGGAGCACAGCAGTCACACGTGTTGCGAAGCATTTTTTTAAAAAATTGTATGTACACGCCCCTGTTAAACAGGGGCTGAAAAATTGTGCCTTAGGCACTGGTGTGGTGGCATGGATCATTGAGGAGGAGGAAGAGGATAGTCAGTGAACATAAGAGGACAGTCACTCAGCATCAGCATAGGCAGTCTTGAAGGGATGTGACATTAAAAATTATTCGGTTATATCCGCCTCAGGTGCCTGGTAGCTGGTGGTGATCCAAGACTGATTCATTTTGATGAATGTCAGTCGATCAACCGAGGCGGTGGACAGGCGCACCCTATGATCAGTCACAAATCCTCCAGCAGCACTGAATGTGCGTTCGGAAAGAACGCTGGAGGCAGGACAGGCCAGTAGCTCAATTGCATACTGTGCAAGCTCTGGCCAGTGATCCATCCTCAGGACCCAGTAAGCCAGAGGATTTTCGGTGGAAAAGGTGTCCAAGTCTGACCTTGCCCCAAGGTATTCCTGCACCATGTATATCAGACGCTGGCGATGGTTGCTGGAACCGATCATACCTTGGGGCTGCGGACTAAAAAATTGTCTGAACGCATCGGTCAGACGTCCACCTTCCCCACCGCTCCTTCTGCCACTGACCGAAGCCTCAGCAACTCGTCGCCCAGGACCAGGAGTTTGTAGCCTCCCAGTTTCTGGGAACGCGTTGCACAGACCTTTCTGCAAGGCCTCCCTGAGATGTCTCATCCTCTGCTCCCTCTGCGACGGCAAGATAAGGTCCGCAACCTTACCCTTGTACCGCGGATCAAGGAGAGTGGCCAGCCAGTAATGGTCCCTCTCCTTGATCCGAAGAACACGAGGATCCTTCCGCAGGCTTTGCAGGATCAGGGAGGCCATGCAGCGTAGGTTAGCTGAGGCATTCGGTCCGGAGTCTTCTGGGTCACTGAGGATGACATGATCGCCACCACCTCCTCCCAGCCACGTACAAGTCCACTGGCTTGTTGGGACTGTACATCATCCCTAAAAGACTGCTGCTGCTGATGCTGAGTGCCAGGCTCCACCTCCATGCTCACACAATCCTCCTCCTCCTCCTCCTCCTCCTCCTCCTCATCCTCTTCCTGTGTGATGGGTGGGACAGAAGGAACACTGTCCGGATAAAGGGGGCCTTGAGAGGCAAGGAAGTCCTCCTCTTCCCTGCCTCTGTTCTGCCTCAAGTGCCCTGTCCATTATCCCACGCAGCGTATGCTCCAACAGGTGGACAAGAGGGACAGTGTCACTGATGCATGCACTGTCACTGCTCACCATCCTCGTGGCCTCCTCAAATGGTGAGAGGACAGTGCATGCATCCCTGATCATGCTCCACTGACGTGGGGAAAAAAAACCAAGCACCCCTGACCCTGTCCTGGTGCCGTAGTCGCAAAGGCTCATTGATGGCCCTCTGCTGCGTGTGCAGTCGCTGCAGCATGGCCAACGTTGAGTTCCACCTGGTGGGCATGTCACATATTAGGCGGTTCTTGGGCAGGTTCAGCTCCTTTTGCAGCTCAGTCAGCCGAGCACTGGCAGAAATGCACACAGACTTTCCTGGCCTGCCTCAGGACATCCTGTAAGCCTGGGAACCTGCCCAAGAACCGCTGCACCACCAGGTTGAGGACGTGAGCCATGCAGGGCACATGAGCTGCCCCTGTCGCAGGGCGGAGAGGAGGTTGGTGCCATTGTCAGAAACGACCATTCCTGGCTTAAGCTGACGTGGCGTCAACCACCTCTCGGCCTGCCTCTGCAGAGCTTAACCATAAAAATATATCAAATATGTAATCAAAATTAGCAATGAGTGAAATAAAAAGGAGCTTGTCGCTTCTTCAGGCAGCACGAGTAAACACGGAAAGCATCAAATCTAATGAAGCACAATTCTGCTGCAACTGCTCAAGCAGACTGTATTATGGACAGGGGAGCCTTTACTGCATGGAGAATCAGCGGGCTATAGAGAAGTCTAAAAAATCCAGGTATTACTCATCTCAGGAAAATTACATTACATTAAACATAGCAATATACAAAGCTAAAAGAGAAGAACTGTGAATATCTATGAATTAATCTTAACAGTACAAGTCCATTTTATTTCTGCATGGTGTTTTTTATCCTTATGTTTATGGGTTTGTCCCCAAGAAAAAACTTTCTTTCTACAATGCAAAAATCCTAACTGAAATTCAAGTAGGCTATTTGCTTCAGAATGCTATATAGTTAATAAGGCAGTAAAATGACTGATGTCCAACAAGTTCAACCTCCTTTAACTTTTGCAGCTTTGTACCAGAGGAAGGAAAAACAACTATTCCCAATTTTGCCCCACAGAAGAAGAAACAAGTCCTTCCTGACCATCCGAGGGACATCAGTCAATCTCCTGGAACACAATGTTGCTCTATTGACCTCTGTTAAACTTAAAGTGGTTGTAAACCCTTACAAACCCCTTTGGCCTACAGATAAGCCTAGATTAAGGCTTACCTGTAGGTCCAATAAATATCTCCTAAACCTACACGGTTTAGGAGATATTTAGACAAAAACAGGCACCGCAGACAGCGGCGCGTAGGCGCACTGAGCATGCCGGAGATCACGGCGATATGCCGCTCTTGGCGGCTCCCATGCGCATGCGTGGGAGTGACATCATCGCGACTCCAGCGAATGACAGCGCTGAAGCAGCGAGACCCGGAAGTCACTCCAGGATTGATGGTGGCGGAGGAGGACGTGGACGAGGGTCGCTTCGGGGGCTTCGTTCTCAGGTAAGTTATTCATAATGAGCTAGTATGCTATGCATACTAGCTCATTATGCCTTTGCCTTGCAGGTTCTGTTTTTTTTTTTTTTTTTTTAAAGGAGGCTTTACTTCCTCTTTAACGTAATTATATATCTGGATATTGTTAATTGGATATTATTATTGTAAGTAAATTATAACTCTTTTAATTTAGAAATAGTGTTTTTACATTTGCACTTTCTTGTACTACCACATGTCCAAACCTTAAAGCTTTTTTCTTTCCTTAAGCAACTGTTGTCTTTGTTCAATCTTTGGGACACATCTCTGACACATCATTATCATGGTCTATGGTTATATTTGAATATGTTAATTAGGTCACTTTTAAGACCTTTTTTTTTTAAACTAATATTATTTAAATTTTTTTAATCGTTTTAGTTTGCCCCCTCTGAACCCTTTTTACAAAACGCATATGTTCTTTTAACAACATGGTGAATAACAATGTTATGTGAATCATAGGCAATACTTGATGGACACCATTAGTTGTATCTCCTGTCCTAACATTTTGATTGCTTTTTCAGCTAAAATTTGGCATTGAGTTTTGCTTAGCTTTATGTAACCAATATTCAAAAGTAATTCTCCATTGCCATGTTGGCCAACTGCATTACACTTTCTATATGTGTTCCTCCAGACTTAGCTGCATCTTACATTTTTAAAACTAAAAATGTATGTATGTATGTATATTTTACAGTTGTCTCTTGAAACATTTTTCAAAAGGACACTTTTGATTTGGGCAATTAAGAGGGTGTTTTCCATCACTTTGTAAAGATCATCTCTTAACTCTGTTGTTTGTCCAGATAACAGGCAGATAGGAGAAATCATTTCAATGAGACACAGAAAACTTGAAGTAACTTGACTTCTAATAATTTTTGACTCTTGTGGGACACCCCACTTAAAAGGTGTGTGCTCCAATGGGAAATGCATAATCTTTGTAAAGGAATTATTAGTGTTCAGTTTGATTATAATTACTACTATTTTATTCTTAGTAGTAGTAGAAGTTCTGTTATCATTATTACCACTTTAAGACTGCCCCATAGCAGTTTTACTGCTACAGGGTGTATCTCCTGTGCATAATCATGTATACTGTACTGTTGGGATTTTTTGTTTTTACCAAAAACATTTAGCAGAATACATATTGGCCTAAATTTATTAAGAAATTTGATTTTCCTTTTCTTTTTATTGGATATGTTTTAGAGCAGAAAATAAAAAAATATTGTTTTGTTTTTTTCAAAATTGTCAGTCTTTTTTTTTTTTTTATAGTGCAAAAAATGTAAAATGCAGTGGTAATCAATTACTTCCAAAAGAAAGCTCTATTGGTGGGAAAAAAAATGCCATACATTTTATTTGGGTACAGCATTGCATGACCTCACAATTGCCAGTTAAAATATTGCACTGCCGTATTGCAAAAATAGCCTGGTCATGGGGGGATCTTCCAGAGGTCAAGTGGTTAACATTAATCATAAACACAAATTTTGACATTAGGTCTTTCAGCACCTTCATTGTATACATCCTTAGCAATATCCTTACAATAGCATACTACATAACTTGGTACTGTAAAAATGGTTTATTTTTGGTGGGAATGCTCCAAAATTGACTGTGGCCTTACTTAACCACCTCAGTACAGTGCATTTTCACCCCCTTCCTGACCAAGCCATTTTTCAGCTTTCAGCGTTGTCGCACTGTGAATGACAATTGCGCAGTCATACAACACGGTACCCAAATGAAATTGTTATCATTTTTTCCCCACAAATAGAGATTTCTTTTGGTGCTATTTGATCACCTCTGCGTTTTTTATTTTTTGCGCAATAAACAAAAGAAGAGCGACAAATTTAAAAAAATATATATATTTTTAACTTTTTGCTATACTAAATATCCCCCAAAAATATATAAAAAAACATTTTTTTTCCTCAGTTTAGGCCGATATGTACATATTTTTGGTAAAAAAAAATCGCAATTAGCGATTATTGATTAGTTTGCGCAAAAGTTATAGCGTTTACAAAATAGGGAATAGTTTTATAGCATTTTTATTAATATTTTTTTTTTTTTTAGTAATGGCGGCGATCTGCGATTTTTATTGTGACTGCGACATTATGGCGGACACATCGGACATTTTTGACACATTTTTGGCACCATTGTCATTTATACAGCAATCAGTGCTATTTAAATGCATTTGGTACAAGGGGGGTAACTAATGCGCTCAACCAATATAGATAGAAATATTAAAAATAATAAATATAAATATAAAAGGGAAAAGCAGCCAACATATAAGTGGTCTCACACTGCAGTAATCAATAAAAATGGGGGATATGTGGCGCTAAACCCCAATAAATAACAATAGAATATCCTAAGGGACATGATCCCTAGTGATGGGTAACCTTAAAGAGGGGGGTGTAATAATACATTCACATATAAAATGCTGACATCATAAATAAATACATATATAATACAATAAAGTGAATGTGCACGATAAAAGTGACCAATAAATAAGTGTTGAGGTAGAAGATGGCAGTAAAAATAATAGTCATATGAAATAAATCTGAATAATAATAACGATAAAAATGTGCAGGATAAAATAAATGAGACAGAGAATGCCTCCTGTGAATTAAATAAATCCAAAGTGCACAGTGCAAAGTGCCAAGACGTGAGGATAAAAAGACCAAGCTGAGGTCTGAATGTGCAGAAAAATCAATCTATAAGGTGCTTCTATGATCATCAATTGCTTCAATGATCAAAAAGATAACTAAAAAGGAATAATCATAGGATATTCAAAACATAAATCAGAACCAAGCGGAGGTCTGAGTGTGTAAGACAGTGAGTGACAGTGCATTGGAAAAAAAATGCATTCATCAAGAAACCGATAATAACTGAAACATCAGATCACCAAAAAAGGCATAAGGAGAAGATGCCTGACAGTATGGAATAAATGGACTCCAAAGTACAGGAGACAAAAACATATGTCACCTGGTGCACTACTAGTCCCAGTGTATAATGAAGGTTGTACAGGGGCAACAAGAAAAAAAAAACGCAAAAATAAAAATAAAAAATAAAATCGCATTAATAACGCTCAGTATGAAATGAATTTCCTAAAAGATATATATATATATATATATATAAAGGAGAGAGTTCCAGTTGATTTGAATAGATTTAAATAGAAAAGTTCTGTGTGACTTCCGTGTGGATAGAAACTATAATCAAGTGCTCCGCTGTGTTTTTTCAGGGATGCGCCCCTGTGTTTCCCCCAGCCTCTCACCTCAAAGGATGGCCCCAATAGGCCTAGTAAAGCAGAGGAATCTGTAGATGGTAACCCTGGTGTCTGGTCCCCTTGCCTTCCTGAGGGTTTCTGTGCGTTTTTCCTGCCTCACAATCCGGTCCCCAAAGAGGTTCCAAACGTCACTCCAGGTGGAAGCAATCACTCCCAATACGAATCAGCATATAGGGTGGGGGATACAGAGAAAAACGGCGCTCCAATGTGCAGTAAAATAGAGGTAATATTTATTAAAAGAACATATCCACTTACATAGCAGTTTGAATGAAGCCGCTCAGAGATACAGGAACTTCCAGGTCTCGGCCGATAACCCGGAAGTGGAATAGGCACTTGACTTCCTCCCTCACATGTATCGTCACAACACACGCGACTTACTCACACACCCTATAGATTGATTTTTCTGCACATTCAGACCTCAGCTTGGTCTTTTTATCCTCACGTCTTGGCACTTTGCACTGTGCACTTTGGATTTATTTAATTCACAGGAGGCATTCCCTGTCTCATTTATTTTATCCTGCACATTTTTATCGTTACTATTATTCAGATTTATTTCATATGACTATTATTTTTACTGCCATCTTCTACCTCAACACTTATTTATTGGTCACTTTTATCGTGCACATTCACTTTATTGTATTATATATGTATTTATTTATGATGTCAGCATTTTATATGTGAATGTATTATTACACCCCCCTCTTTAAGGTTACCCATCACTAGGGATCATGTCCCTTAGGATATTATATTGTTATTTATTGGGGTTTAGCGCCACATACCCCCCATTTTTATTATTTAAATGCATTGATTCCTGTATAAATGACACTGGCAGTGAAGGGGTTAACCACTAGTGGGCGGGGAGGGGTTAATTATGTTCCCTGGGAGTGATTGTTACTGTAGGGGGAGGGGACTCACAAGGGGAGGAGACCGATCGGTGTTTCTCTGTACAGAGAACACACCATCGGCTCCTCTCCTCTGACAGGACCGTTGATCTGTGTGTTTACACACACAGATCCACGGTTCCGCTGTGTTACCGGGAAATTGCGGGTGCCCAGCGGACATCGCGGCCGCTGGGCACGCGCATCGGGTGCCCAGTGACACGGCGAGCGCGCGCACGCCCTCCCGGCGGCGAGCGCGGGTGCTCCCTGGAGTGCACTGAAGGGGAGGACGTCATATGACGCCCTCCCGCGCTGAGAGCTGCGCCGCCTGGCTGTCAATTGACAGCCGGCGGTCGCAAGGTAGTTGAAGAGGAAGTAAACCCTCTGGGACCACTTTGACCTACAGGTAAGCCTAGATTAAGGCTTACCTGTAGGTCCAATAAATATCTCCTAAACCTACATGGTTTAGGAGATATTTAGAAAAGAAAAGGAACCGCTATCTACGGCGCATGCGTAGACAGCGGCGCGCAGGCTCACTGTGCATGCCGAGTTCACGGCGATATGCCGCTTTACTGCGCATGCGCGGGAGTAACGTCATCGCCGCTCCAGCGAATGACAGCGCTGGAGCGGCGAGACCCGGAAGTCACTCCGAGTTTGATGGCAACGCAGAAGATCGTGGATGAGGACCGCTTCGGGGGCTTCGTTCTCAGGTAAGTCATTCATAATGAGCTAGTATGCTATGCATACTAGCTCATTATGCCTTTGCCTTGCAGGTTCCGTTTTTTTTTTTTTTTTTTTTTAAATAGGCTTTACTTCCTCTTTAACCTTCATTTTGTCCTGAGATGTCAGTGTTAATTTATTTTAATTTATGGATGAGTGAGATTTGACTAGTATATCTGTTCTTCTCTGTTGCTCTACACTCCTTAAATTGATTGCAAAGTCTCCACAATAAACTCCAATGACAGGTTCTCTTATGGGGCAACAGTAATGGCAGTGTGCTTTTTTTTTATCAATGTAATTTTTAAATATGTTTTCTCAGCAGTGCTTCTGTGCAGTCATATATTTTTATTGGGTCTTACTCCCAAGCAGAGGGACTCCAGTGGGGGCTCACATCCTTCTGCTGGTTTAATTTCAGGAGGGGAGGACATGGGTGGGGAGAGGAGGGGCTTAACACAGACCACAGAAATGACAGGAAGAGAGGGGGAGAGAGAGGGAGACACATATGCTGCAGAGAAAGCAGGATAATGTAAAGTCAGTTTACTGACAGGAACACAGGAACAGGCAGGTTCAACCAGATATTATACTATCCACTTGACCTCCAGAAGATTTAAACCCTTCATGAGCAGGCCATGTTTTGCGATACGTCACTGCATTATTTTAACTGACAATTGCACGTCGTAAAACACTGTACCCAAATAAAATGTATGTCCTTTTTTTTCCCAACAAATAGAGTTTTCTTTTGGTGGTAATTGATCACCTCTGCGGTTTTTATTGTTTGCACTATAAAGAAATAAAGACAGTTTTGAAAAAAAACAATATTATTTACTTTCTGCGATAAAACATGTCCAATAACAAAATGTAAAAAATAAAATGTTTTAAAATATATATATAATGTTTGGTGGTTCTAACTAATTTTCTAGCAAAATAAAATACAGATTTTTACATGTAGGAGAGAAATGTCAGAATTGGCCTGGGTGGGAACTGGTTAACAAAGAGGAGGGAAGGAGTAGCTTCAGGGAAATAGCATTGCTCCATCTAGGCACGAGGAGAAGGGAGAAGCAGGGAAGAGTGGGACTCTCACACAGACTACGGAAGACACAGGTAGGTAGAGAGGGGGGGGCAGAGACACTGAGGAGATAGCTGGATGATGGAGGCATGTAATTTGACCACACTATCAGAGATCAGAAGCCAAACGTGGTCAATTTTAACAGGGGAAGACAGGAACAGTCAGGATTAACCAGGTAGTGTATGACATAGAAAGGGACAATTGAAATGGCAAAAGCACTGTGTTGTATCTCGTAAAGGGACAGGGGCATGTTTTTTTTTAGAATTGCAACCACTTTAAAGGGCCATGATCTGTTGCACAATTTTATCCTGCTGTTGTTAATCTCCAACTCTTTTAGGTTCTCTTCTGTTTATTAAGCCACCTCATCTTCTGTCCTCCCTTAATTTTTTCCATTTGCATTTCTCTCAGAAATCTTCCTATATCAAAAAGCAAACAAATTCTAGTGATAACAAAAAGGGGAGGCAACAGCAGGGTGACTGCTGGACTTTTTTTGCTGAAAGACAAGAAAATCCTTGGCAGTCATGGTAAATCGGAATATCCTAAATCTCCTCCCAAATAATGTATTTTTTTATACAAAAAGACATAAAACAGATATTAATGCTGCATAGACTAATTAGTGCTGCCTGAGCTACATTAAATATGCCCCCAAAAAATATTTAGGCAAGGTACATTTATATTTAGGAAAATTTGGATGTCAATTATTTCTAATGGTGAACTTGTGTTAAAAAAAAAAACAGACAAAACTTGGCAACGATCCAGCATAAATAATTTTTATACTTCCGCTAAATGTTTTGACACTTGGCGGCTAAATATCATCTGTGTTTGCAGGCTAAAATTTATTTCACTCACCTACTTCTTTACCTGAAAATCATTGATGAATCAGCAATAACATGGATAAAGGTGGGCTGAGCCCAATCAAAACATTGGACACAATAAATGCTTGTGTTTGTTGGAATCCTCCTGCTGACAACTCCTTTGAGTACCTCTACCCCTATGTGCTTATTAGTTATCTGTGGATTGCAGTGCATCCAGGAGAAACTCTATGAATGTGTGCAGTGACTACCATTGTTTATTTATGTGTATATACTGTATGTGTGGGTGGGTATTTATGGATGTATACATAACTGTCTGTCACCATATACATAACAGAGTGTACACACGATAGGCTTTTCCGACCATGTGTAGGTTCCATCGGACAATTTCTGACACACAAAATTTGAGATCTGGATCTCAAATTTTCCGACAACAAAATCTGTTCTAGTAAATTCCGATTGTGTGTACACAATTCCGACGCAAAAAGTTCCATGCATGCTCGGAATCAAGCAGAACTTAATTTTTCTCGGCTCGTCGTACATGTTGTACATCACTGCGTTCTTGACGTTCGGAATTTCCCACAAGATTTGTGTGACCGTGTGTATGCAAGACAAGTTTGAGCCAACATCCGTCGGAAAAAAAAACATGGATTTTGTTGTCGGAAAATCCTATCGTGTGCACAGGGCATTACTGTGTAAAGAGCCAGGTAATGACTGTTTAGGCAGAGAATAGGGTACCTGAACAGGTGTAAAACAGCAGCCTCTCTAGCACCTGCAGCCTTAGCTGAGCCATCTCTGTATTTGCAATCTTCACTGTATTCTTAGTGTAGCTGGACCTCATCTTAGGTTTTGATGCAATGCAATACAATGTGGAACTGCATAAAATGTCACAAATAATACTATGAAACATCAACTTTTTGATCTTTTGTGATTGCTACTTTCACTGTTTAATTCCGGCCTAATAATGCTGGATAAAAAAGTAAGGTGTTGCAGCCAAAACTATCTAAAAAAAGCTGTTTTGAAGGTGTAATGAATCAGATTTGTGTGCTTCTGCTGTTTTAAAACCAAGCAATAAAGTGACAGTAAAAAAAAAAATCAATTACACATGCAAAATATATGATGCAAGAATAAGGTGTTGTTAACACTTTTTCATAACACCACATACAGCTTAAAAGCATCCTTAAATCATGTGTTTCCCTTGAAGTTTCATTTAAAGGTGGACCCTTTTTTGCATTACTACATGTCTCTTTATTCCCCCGATCCCCATGCCCTATTTTGACAATCTTTTACATACCAGCCCTGACAATGACAGATTTTCAAGATCTCCCATAGAACATAGGTTCAGATCTAAGTTCACAGTTTTCAAATTTGACTAATGGCCTGTGAACCAAGCCCAAACAAACACTGAGCAAAATTATAAACGCAACACCTTTGTGTTTGCCCCTTTTTATCATGAGCTGAACTTAAAGATCTATGACTTATCTATATGTACACAAAAGGCCTATTTCTCTCAAATATTGTTCACAAATCTGTCTAAATCTGTGTTAGTGAACACTTCTCCTTTGCCGAGATAATCCATCCACCTCACAGGTGTGGCATATCAAGATGCTGATTAGACAGCATGATTATTGCACAGGTATGCATAAAGCCTCTTACACACAATCGGATTTTCCGCAGACAAAACCTCAGAATTTTGTCCGAAGGCATGTGCCTGGATTTTGTCTTTGCATACAAATGGCAAGGAATTGTCGGCCAACAAACAGGAACGTAGTGACATGGTTTTTCAGATCTTTAGCTCCACCCTTTGGGCTCCTTCTGCTAATTTCGTGTTAGTAGAGGTTTGGTTAGTGTTGATTCGTGCTTTTCATTTTGCGCTTTTCAGCTTGCACTTTTCCTTTCGTGGTTTTCAGTTAATTTCTGAATGGGCGTTCATCAAGCAAACATGTTGCAGAATCGGAGAAGATAACTTGTTATTTATTATTGGCCTTGGAGTTATTGCTTTGACCCAAGTCCAGTCCAGGAACAGGAGTAGGAGTTCTTGGACCAAAAATTGGTTGCTTTTTTTAATTGTGACCAATTATGTCATATGCCATTGCTGCGGGAGCTTCGGGAGAATAATCCACATGATTTTCGGAATTATCTCCGGATGACGGACCCCTGCTTTCACCAACTCTTGGCATTGTTGACCCCCTATATTAACCACTTTCAGACTGGACCATTTTGCTGGCTTAAGACCAGACCACTTTTTGCTATTCAGTACTGCGTCGCTTTAAGTGACAATTGCGCGGTCGTGCGACGTGGTTCCCAAACAAAATTGACGTCCTTTTTTTCCCACAAATAGAGATTTCTTTTGGTGGTATTTGATGGCCCCTGCGGTTTTTATTTTTTGCGCTATAAACAAAAAAATAGCGACAATTGTGAAAAAAACTCATTATTTTTTACTTGTTGCTATAATAAATATCCCCCAAAAATATATAAAAAATCGTTTTTTCCTCAGTATAGGCCGATACGTCTTCTTCTACATATTTTTGGTATTTTTGATTTGTTTGCGCAAAAGGTATAGCGTTTACAAAATAGGGAATAGTTTTATAGCATTTTTATTAATATTTTTTTTTACTAGTAATGGCGGCGATCAGTGATTTTTATTGTGACTGCGACATTATGGCAGACACATCGGACATTTTTGACACATTTTTGGGACCATTGTCATTTATACAGCAATCAGTGCTATTTAAATGCACTGATTCCTGTGTAAATGACACTGGCAGTGAAGAGGTTAACCAGGGGGTGGCAGTGTAGGGGTTAAGTGTTCCTAGAGGAGTGTTACTAACTGTGGGGGGCGTGGCTGTGTTTTAGTGAACACTGATCTCTGCTCAATCACAGGGAGTAGAGATCAGTGTCACTTGTTGCTGGGCAGAACAGGGAGATGCTGTTTACTCCCGAATCTCCCCATTCAGCCTTCCCGTGAGACAATCGCGCGTGGTGGCTCGACAGCATTCTTAAAGGGATGTACCTTTACGCCCTTATGCCTGTCCGTGCCATTCTGCCGACGTACATCGTCGTGCGTCGGTCGGGAACCAGTTAAAAGAACATATGTGTTTTGTAAAAAGGGTTCAGAGGGGGCAAACTAAACCGATTAAAAAAATTAAAATAATATTAGTTAAAATAAAAAAGGTCTTAAAGGTGACCTAATTAACATATTCAAATATAACCATAGACCATGATGATGATGTGTCAGACATGTATCCCAAAGACTGAACAAAGACAACACTTGCTTTACATGTGGTAGTGCAAGAAAGTACAAATGTAAAAACACTATTTCTAAATTAAAAGAGTTATAGGACTCACGTGGCGCGCACGTGGTGGCACGGCAGCATTCTTAAAGGGACGTACCTGTACGCCCTTATGCCTGTCCATGCCATTCTGCCAACATACATCGTCGTGTGCCAGTCGGGAAGTGGTTAAGAAGCAAGACACATGCATGAGGCTTTTATTTTATTTTTTGGTTGAATAATAATGATTTGATTTGGTATATTTTCTATATTTTTGGATGTATAGAATGCACCTTTTGGTTAAGTTCTATTGGCAGATAGCATGTCTAATGTTATTTTTTTTTAATGCACAATAAAAAAAATTGTGTAGAATAATACTTGGTTATGTGTTTTACTTCAAAGGACAGTTTGGGAGTAGGCAGTTACATTTAAAAAAATACAATGTAAAATTGACAAGGGACACCAAAATGGTTGTATCTTTGATCTTAAAAACTACGGGATAATGGTGTTGTGGTAACTTGCCCAAATAAAAAAAAAAAGCATAATAATATTATTCTTGATATCACTAGAAAAAAAAAGCCTTTGAAAATGTGTTTGCAATAACTCCATCAGTATCACCAGCAAAGCAGCTTCAGTATTATCCCATTAAAGAAGAAGGGAATTGTGCGCTGCATTTCAATATTTCATAATTTGCCACGTCATGAATGTTAATTCTCCATTACAAACGCTAGTTTACAAGACCGACCGCTTCTGGCTCATCCTTGCTTCCGAGCATGCGTGTTTGTACTTTGGACTTTTGTCAAACGGACTTGTGTACACACACTCGGAAAATCCGATAACAGACATGTGTCTGCAAAAATTTTTGAAACCTGCTATCCAACATTTGTCTGTAGAAAATCCGACAACAATTGTCCGATGGAGCATACAAACGATTTTCCGCCAACAGCCTGTCATCACACATTTCCCATTGGAAAATCCGATCCCGTGTATGAGGCTTTAGGCTGGCCCCAATAAAAGGCCACTCTAAAATGTGCAGTTTTATCACACAGCACAATGCCACAGATGTCACAAGTTTTAAGGGAGCATGCAATTGGCATCCTGACTGCAGGAATGTCCACCAGAGCTGTTGCCCTTAAATTGAATGTTCATTTCTCTACCATAAGCCATCTCCAAAAGTGTTTCAGAGAATTTGGCAGTACATCCAACCCGCCTCACAACCACAGACGACGTGTAACCACACCAGCCCAGGACCTCCACATCCAGCATCTTCACCTCCAAGATTGTCTGAGACCAGCCACACCTAAAGCTGCTGCAACAATTGGTTTGCATAACTAAAGAATTTCTGCACAAACTCTCAAAAAACATTTTAGGGAAGCTCATCTGCATGCTCGTCCTCCTCATCGGGGTTTCGACCTCACAGCAGTTTGTCATCGTAAATGACTTGAGTGGGCAAATGCTCACATTCAATGGTGTCTGGCACTTTGGAGAGGTATTCTCTTCACGGATGAATCCCAGTTTTCACAGTACAGGGCAGATGGCAGACAGATTGTATGGCGTCGATTTACTGATGTCAACATTGTGGATCGAGCGGCCCATGGTGGTGGTGGGGTTACGGTATGGGCAGGCGTATGCGATGGATAATGTACACAGGTGCATTTTATGGATGAACACAGAAAAGGGTGTGGAAACCAAACTAAACAATAGAGACACCACATATTGATTTTCTTCATTCACCTGTATCTGGGTTTTCTGGTTTCAACCCATTCGGTGTTCGCTGCACCTTACCCATTTTATATCACATTTTTTTCACTAGCGCGGGAATACTATATTTACATTTCACTGCTCCTTAAAACTTACCCATTCCTGCTGCTGACATGGAAGTATTCTCCTTTATGGAAAAAAGAAAAATTAATCTAGAAGATGTCTTTAGTGCTGATGATACCAGCACAAAAAATAATGGAGACCTAGAGAGCCTAATGAGAAAACTAGGCCACAATATGGAAAAAAAGGTGAGCCTGTGGTGGGACACAACCACCTTTGAGCAATATTTGAAGGATAGCCTGGTCCCCAGAAGGCTTAGATGGGATATCCCACCCAATGACGGTCTGGTGGACCAGGAATCGATCGATGAGTGGTTCAAATTTTTTAATGAAAAGGGACTAGAACTGCTTAGATTTCTACTACAAAGAAAACTAAGGAAAATCAAGAAGATTGACCAGAACATAGGAGAAATCAAAGAAGAACTAGAAAAACACAAAGAAACAGCTGAATTCATTACACTCACCACACAATTGAACAAAGACCTAATTAAAAAAGATAAAGAAGTCCAAACTAGAAAAAGCAAAAAATACTCAAGGGATATCAATGATTTTAAAAACGATCAGGTGTTCAAATGGCAGAGTCAATTAGGACACCTAGACCCAATATCCACTTACTCCACGCCTGAAAAATCTAATAGAATGAACACACCACATGCCAACCCTCAAATTGAACGGAATGTATCATACAGATTACCCCATCAGAGTGAACCCTCTAACAGAAAAGTAACGGATTCACCAAGACATCCACGCCCCAATGATGGTCCCAGCAACCCTAAACACCAAACCCCACAAAGAAAACCCCCCCAGCATAATCAAACACCACACAATGGGGGTAAAAAACCGTTCTGGAAGAACAATAATAAAAAACCACACAACGGTAACAATTGGTACAAGCCCCCTTATGAACAAAGAGGCCCACCACATAACACCTATGGCCCACAAGGGAGGCATCCTATGCCCTACTATGAGAACACCTACAGAGAAAGAGATAATTGGGGCCCTCCACCACAGGGATATAACCGACCGTATGAACAATACCCCATACCTACCTATAACCACTATGCACCTCTTAGGGGTTACCAAGAAGATGATGATCGGTACCATCAGCCTTACCACCAAGAACCCCAGTATAATAAGTCTTTTTTAGGGAGGGGAGCGGAAAACCACCCACCCAGGTTAATGGAGGAAGGTCCATGGAGAAAGAGCCCTGTAAGAAGAGAGGATGTAGATCAGGAAAGAGATCACAAAAGAAAAAGAGAATGAAAGGAGAAGGCATTTTCAATCTAAGCGGAACTCCACTCACACATGAAGAAATTGGAGTATTAGATAGAGGTTTGAAATACGCACCAACAAAAAACCTCGACAAATTTCAAACTTATATAGGGATACAAAAATATATAAGAAGCGTGAACATCAAAAAATATATTGCAAGCAATCCATTTAAATCTAAAACATCGAGAACAGAGAATGAGACCGTACATAGCACACTGAGGAACAAATCAGTTTTTAATCCCCAGATTAATAATAATAAATTCGTTGATGTTTTTAAAAAAATGGTTTTAGAGGATCTCAAGACATTGAAAACTAAGAAACAAGAAGAACCCAAGTTCATCAAAAGCGGCATTAGGCAACTTACGAAAAGGAAAGACATAGTGATCCGTCCTGCGGACAAGGGAGGTGGGATCGTGATTTTGTCAAAAAAACAATACAATGATTGTATGGTAGACTTACTAAAGGATGACGACACGTACAGAAAACTTCCAAGTAACCCCATTTTTAAATGCAGAAAAGAACTGGAATTAGTGGTCCACTTGGGACTAAAGAAGAATATTTTAAATAAGAAAGAGGCTAAATTCCTTATTCCAGAAGCATGTCGCACACCCATTATTTATTCACTGCCAAAACTACATAAGGATAAGATTAATCCCCCACCTAGACCCATAGTGAATGGGATCGATTCTCTTACCTCCAGAATGGGTCAATATATTGACAATTATCTACAACCAGCAGTGAAAAACACACGAGCATATCTAAGAGACACGAAACAGATCCTGCAGATAATAGAAGACTTACCAAAAAATGGAGGCCCATGGATCCTTGCCACTGCAGATGTATCCTCACTTTATACTATAATTTTTCATCACCAAGCTTGCGATGCCACTAAATGGGGTTTAAGAAACTATACGGAACTTCCATGTTTCCAACGTAAATATTTAGTGAAATGTTTGGATTTTTGTTTGAAGAACAGTTATTTTTGGTTTGATCGCAATTATTATTTTCAAAAGACAGGCGTTGCAATGGGCGCAAAGTTTGCGCCCAGTGTAGCTAGCCTTTTTATGGCCAAATGGGAAGACGAGATGGTTTTTAAAGATACCCCCACTGAACTTGTCATTTTTAAAAGATATATCGATGATATTATCATTTTATGGAAAGGAGCCGAATCCAGACTGGTACAATTTCTAGAAGATTTGAACAAGAACGACAAAAACATCAAACTTACATGGGACATAAGCACAGAAAGTGTAACATTCCTGGATCTAGAGATATCCCAAGAGAATAATACATTATGCACTAGAACGCACTTTAAAAATGTGGATAAAAACAGCTATCTACCTATAGATAGCTGCCACCACAGAAATTGGCTTTGTAATATCCCGAAAGGACAGTTGATGCGTTTGCGTAGGAATTGTACACAAGACACCGACTTTATTTCCCAGGCCAATAAAATAGGCGATAGATTCATCGATAAAGGTTATAATAAACAGGACATCAACGCCAAAATAAAAGAAGTAGAAAAAATGAACAGATTTGAGCTGATCAAAGATAAACCGAAAAATGACTCCAAAATTAGTGGGCTACCAATCATCCTGGACCACAATGCCCAACACAAAGCGGTTGAAAAAATCATTAAGAACCACTGGCATATCTTAAGAAGTGACCAACACTTAGGATCACTACTTCCAGATAAACCGAAGTTCGTGTATAAAAGAGCCCCAACCCTTAGAGATAAATTAGTGAAGAACATCCCGGATCCACCGAAAATTGGTTATACGTTTTTTACCGGCAAAGGATTCTATCCATGCAAAAGATGCTTCGCATGTACTAAGGTTAAACAACCAACCGAAAAAGTATTCAATTTCAAATCCACCAGCACTGGTAAATCCTATGAAGTCGCAGACTTCATTTGCTGCAATACTGAAGGCGCTGTATACGCGCTTGAATGCAGCTGTGGCCTCCAGTACATCGGAAGAACTAAAAGACCTCTGAGAGTGAGAATAAAGGAACACATACAAAACATCCTGAAAGGCTTTGATAAGCACAGCGTTTCCAAACATTTCACCACACATCACAACAGAGATCCGAAACACCTCAAATTTTGGGGAATTGAACCGTACAAAAGGCATTGGCGTGGCGGACATAAGGTTCGTACCCTTAGTCAGATTGAGTCTAAGTGGATATTCATCCTAGACACCGCCACGCCACACGGTTTAAATATCGAATTTGACCTCAACTGTTTTATAAGCGATTTTTAACAATTTTAGTGTCACTTACAGTCATTATGCGTTTTTAGGTCCCAACATTCACCATGTTGCATGCCATCATGTGACTCTAGGCTCTGACACTCACCTTTATATACTTTTCCTACTGAGTATACAATAAACCAGTGATTTTTAACAAGCTTATCCTTGTCCAAAGCCACCATGCGATTTTTATGCTGTCATTTGTTTCACATTATATGCCAGCACCTTTGTTTGTTATATCTACCTCTTGCCTGACATCATTTCCGGAGTCCGATATAACCTCATATATTAGTCCCTCCTCTTTTATTGCTTGCAATATATACATAATTTATTAGTGATTTTTTATCCATTTTAAACAAAAATAAAAAGAACTTTCCATTACACCATGCAATATATCTCTATATATCCATCTGGGCCATTCCCTTGCTTTATTTATTGCATTTTTTCCATGGACCTTGGCACCAGATTGCATATTTATATAAGATTTTTTTGCAGCTTTTAATTTACAAATACCTTTTAATATCCCCACATTTTATACATCCCCTCTATTTTACATAATGAATATACCATTTTATGCATCCTCCTCCGTATGTATATACAGTATATTGTGTTTCAATACACCATACTTATTGAGCGTACTCATTTTATTTATTTTATTTAGTTTCTTCCCCAGGTGTCTCTAGCTGGGTTATACACAGCTCTGCTGTGTACACATGTTTTTAATCATAGTCTGCGCTTCAGCGTCTATTAAAACTATATCTCCAGCCCCACGTTTCCCTTTATTTATATATTTTTTTAGTTTGGCTGTTAGCAAAACAAGTTCTTTCTATCACCAGTGTCCTTTAAAAACCACAAAAACATGGCCGCGGCTGTAGCCTATCCCTTGGAATATGGCCGCTCCATTCTAAAGATAGGGATTCTACAACAAAATGGCCGACCGCCATTCTATTAGCACCCCTATTTAAAGACACTTCCTTTGGTCCTACATTATCCCCGATGAAGTCACGTGACGGTGACGACACGCGTAGGATACGGACCCCGGAAGTGACGCACTGGCTACGAGCTCGGCGCTCGTTTTGAATTCACACTGTAACCGCAATGTCTATGTGAGTAACCTTTTTAAAGAATAAAGCTGATTTACTGTTTTTCTAAAGACTACTACACTATACGAGTCCTTTCTGTTCCTCCCTCCCCCTTACCCACCATACTCTGGTTTATGCTGAGCGGAACCTGGTCCAGAGCACCAGGTAGCAACCACTGTATAGGTTTCAAACACCTCGGACAGGAGATTAGGACCGGCATATAGACCCCTCGAGCAACATCCCCAGAGAGACCACTGAAGCACCCCCCAGAGAGACCCCATCTGCCTGGCATCCTCTTATATGCTACATACCTGCAGCATAAAGGTAATTAGGGAGCACACCTACGGGTGCCACTAGCACTGAAGACCCCAGCACTGCTATCACCCTGGGCAAGCTCGATTCACTACCCCCCACCCTCACTTGGCACTTCAGCACCAGAGTGCAGCCCAGATTGGATCACACCCGTCATCTTCAGACTTGTGTTGTTCACAGAACCTTATGCCTTATGGACTGTCATTTATTGTTTTGCACATGTTGATCTTTTAATCACATTGCAATTCTGATTATTTTAATCACTTCTCTCTCTGTTACCATTTTTTTTCACATTTGTTGTCAATCTTTTTATTCATTGCTATCACTAGCATTATCACCGACTTTTTATTGCCAGATTATTCACCTATTGTTTTTATTCGCCCCCCCCCTTTTTACCCTGATCTCCACTGTGGCATACATGTTTCTATCTATGCCAACTTGAACCATTCACCATCACCTCACTACTTATTCATCTTCACTGCCACTTAGTGATTATATTGTTTTTAGTCACTACATCTATTTATTTATGTGGTTTTGCACATTTATTTTTTATGCATTCTAGTGTGTTTTTACTAAGGTTTTTTACACACTAGTCACTTTATATATTTATATACCTATATATTTTAAGCATTCTTTCTTATTGATGATTGCCCTTTTACAGTTACTAGTGCATTTTATTACATTTACTGTACTGTTTTATTGATGGTTCAGCCAGAGTTGTACCAGTGTACCTGCATATTACCTCTTGTCTGCTGATCTGACACACACAGCCAATTTATGCAGTATCCATACTAGGAGCGCGACACCACATATTGATTTTCTTCATTCACCTGTATCTGGGTTTTCTGGTTTCAACCCATTCGGTGTTCGCTGCACCTTACCCATTTTATATCACATTTTTTTCACTAGCGCGGGAATACTATATTTACAATAGAGAAAACCAGATACTCTAGTTGGGTGGGGCTCAGTGGCTAGCTGTACAATAAAGAAAAGACACTACACCAAAGAGAGAGGAATAAAAAAATATCCCACATATAGAGCCACAGAGATATAGTGTCTGAAAAATTGGACTAATTAATTATGACAAAATAGAAATGTATTAATTGAGAAATAAATACGAATGCTGTATAAATGTAAGCAGTGTGGCAACACCAGACGTGGGGCCAGGCAGTCCTATTATGGAATAATGTAAAAAAGCAGGAACCTGTATAACTCAAAGTCATGAAAAATCATACGATTTGAAAAATTATTGATGAGGTATGCTGTTGATGGCTGTTAGGGGTATATACGGCAGAGAGGTATTGGCATACTGGGTTAAAGCAAATTAATATCCATTTCATGAGCACTAAACTATGTTGAAATCCATAGGACACAGGAAAGTAGCCTGCACAGTGATCATCAAACGCAGAGGGCAAACAGATTAAGTAACAGGAGCATAATGGGTAGGTATATATTGTGATCTACCTTACCCGGATATAGAGGATGATATGCTGCAAGTTGTCTACCATGATCTACTGTGTTCAGTAGTCCATTTCCCTTATGGTGGAAATAACGATAGTGTTCAATGGAAGTGGATGTCAAACAGCTGTGTGGGGAATCACCTTGTGTATCAGCCAGTTCCTATATGCCTTTCCGCAGCATTTTTTGTATCCGGACTTGTGATTTTAATCACCCAGGATGTATGAAAGATGAAATGGCCATAATAGTAGCTGCTGGGTACAATTACCCGCAATGCCGTGTCCCACACTAAAGTGCCAGCAAACACCCGTGCCATGGATCCTAGGTGCTGGTGCACGGTGCTCGGAGTGACAGACGTTCACCTGGAGGGGGGAGTGACGTCAACTAGTTTCAAACCCCCGCTTCTTCAGGGCTAGTGCCCCCTGGCTGAGACAGGTATAAATACCAATTATGACTCAGTTTCTGTCTTCCCATAGGGAGATCAATTAACCTTGTTTGTTTACATGAAACAATGAATAACTTGTAACGTTCGCAGTGAAAGAAGGGTGTATATCAGGGTATGCCATCTATAAAGGGGCTGATTAAAATCAAAACACAACATAACATAGATCACTAAGCCTTAGTTAGGGGAACAAAATAAGCAAAACATATTGAACACAGTATATCATTGGCACATGTTATTTTACTGGGACATACGTGGGGGACATGTGTTTTTATTATTTGGGGACATGTGTTTTTATTATTTGGGGACATGTGTGTTTTGGAGACATGTATGTTTTGGGGACATGTGTGGGGACATGTGTGTTTACACTAGACTGGTGATCAGTGAGTAAAAAGCAGTAAAAAAACAGCTAATACTCACTGATCACCAGCCGGCTGCAGCGATCCGCTCTCCTCTCCTCAACGACGACTTCTGTGTGAGGAGAGCCGATTGCCTAGCAACTGGCTGTTTGCTTACATCACATGCTGGCTGTGATTGGACACGGCTGTCATGTGATCAGGAGGGCCAATCACAGAGCCCTCCTGCCGATCCGAAATGCGCCGTGTCCGGGTGACATGAGCGCATCGGGATCGCGTCGCTGCACGGGCACGCGCGCGCTCGATCCCCCTACTTCTGAAGGACGTTCAGGAACGTCCGATCAGAAGTAGACGGCTCCCACCCGGACGTATATATACAGCGGCCGGGTGGGAAGTAGTTAACAGACCATCAATGTATTGACCTACTTTTTCAAGTGGCCCATTAATGACAGAAACTATGGGCCTACCTGGGGGATAACAAAGTCTTTGTGAAGTTTGGGGATGGTGTAAAGGACTGGGATATTAAAGTCAGAGACATTCAGATAATTTAGTTCCTTCTTGGTAATGAGACCTTCTTCTTGTGCTAGAGTAATTTTATTGATGGCATTTTGAATGCACAGAGAGGAGATCCTGAGGCCCATTGTTGTGCCATTCATCCACAACCATCACCTCATGTTGTAGCATGATAATGCAGGGCCCCATGTTGCAAGGATCTGTACACAATTCCTGGAAGCTGAAAACATCCCAGTTCTTGCATGGCCAGCATACTCACCGGACATGTCAACCATTGAGCATGTTTGGGATGCTCTGGATCGACGTATACAATAGGGATGAGCCGAACACCCCCGGGTTCGGTTCGCACCAGAACGAAAGTTTGCGCGAATTTTCGAACCCTATTCGTTATAATGGACGCGAGCGTTCGAAATCAAAATTGCTAATTACAACGGCCAATATGCATGTTAATGTCATAAAACAGGTTTGGGGACCCGGGTCCTGCCCCAGGGGACATATATCAATGCAAAAAGAACTTTTAAAAACTAACTTTTTTCTGGAGCAGTCATTTTAATGATGCATAAAGTGAAAAAAAAAAGTGAAAATTTTCCTTTAAATATGGTACCTGGGGGTGTCTAAAGTATGCCTGTGAAGTGGCATGTGTTTCCCATGTTTAGAACTGTCCCTGCACAAAATGACATTTGTAAAGGAAAAAAAGAAGCAATTTAAAACCACTTGCGGCTTTAATGTCATGTCTTGTCCTGGCCGCCATATGGCTGAAAATCCTTGAGAAAAATGGCATGGCTACCCCATCACCCCCCCCCCCGCCCACCCCAGCCCCTTTGAGTCTTGTATGGATATTAAGGGGGACCCCGCACCCAAAATAAAACCCTATACCTACAACCCTATATACTCTGAACAGCAGTATATAGGTGGTGCAAACAAGACACGGACTGTAGGTTTGTTCTTAAGTAAAATCTGAACAGGTACATTATGAAGTGTAGCTCCATCCCCAAAAAATCTATTTTTAAGCTTTTTGGAGAACATAGGGAGGGGTTATCATCCCTGTAACATTTGCTGTCTTTGCACATCTGTTCAGAACATTTCACCTCACTTTCCGTCCCAATGACAAATGTTTTAGGAAAAGTGGGGTTTTAATTGAAACAGGGATTGGTGATAAAGCATCAGTAGAGAGGAGATACCTTTTTTCCCAAATTAAATGTAACAGGATAGAATTTCCCTTCCTAGGGGTAGATTTCCTCTCACTTCCTGTTTTCTCTTTCCGTTTGCAAGTAGGAGTCGTTTGTAAGTTGGATGTTTGAAAGTAGGGGCCTGCCGTATATACTCTGCAGAAATTTGCCCTATTAGATGTTGGTGTAGCCACAACACTGTAAGCCCTCACAGTTACTCTTGGTGGGCACAGGAATGGGCCCTGCTGTGAGTTAATAGATCAAGATTTGTACTTGCATGCACCTGTTGAACCGGGCAGAAAAATTGGGCCTTTGGTGGTGGTGGTGGTGGTGGTGGACGATGTTGCCACAAGACTGTAAGCCCTCACAGTTACTCTTGGTGGGTGCAGGAATGGGCCCTGCTGTGAGTTATTAGATCAAGATTTGTAATTGCATGCACTTGTTGAACAGGGCAGAAAAATTGGGCCTTTGGTGGTGGTGGTGGACGGTGTTGCCACAAGACTGTAAGCCCTCACAGTTACTCTTGGTGGGTGCAGGAATGGGCCCTGCTGTGAGTTATTAGATCAAGATTTGTAATTGCATGCACCTGTTGAACAGGGCAGAAAAATTGGGCCTTTGGTGGTGGTGGTGGTGGACGGTGTTGCCACAAGACTGTAGGCCCTCATAGTTACTCTTGGTGGGCGCAGGAATGGGCCCTGCTGTGAACTATTAGATCAAGATATGTAATTACACGCCCCTGTTAAACAGGGGCTGAAAAATTGTGCCTTAGGCATTGGTGCTGGTGCCACAACACTGCAACCCCTCACAGATACTGTACTCTTAGCACAGCAATGAGACCTGTTGCAAAGCATTGCCTAAAAATTGTAATTACACGCCCCAACAGGGGCTGAAAAATTGTGCCTTAGGCACTGGTGCTGGTGCCACAACACTGCAACCCCTCACAGATACTGTACTTGGAGCACAGCAGTCACACCTTTTGCGAAGCATTTTTTTAAAAAATTGTAATTACACGCCCCTGTTACACAGGGGCTGAAAAATTGTGCCTTAGGCACTGGTGCTGGTGCCACAACACTGCAACCCCTCACAGACACTGTACTCTGAGCACAGCAATGAGACCTGTTGCAAAGCATTGCCTAAAATTGTAATTACCCGCCCCAACAGGGGCTGAAAAATTGTGCCTTAGGCACTGGTGCTGGTGCCACAACACTGCAACCCCTCACAGATACTGTACTTGGAGCACAGCAGTCACACCTGTTGCGAAGCATCTTTTTAAAAAATTGTAATTACACACCCCTGTTTTACAGGGGCTGAAAAATTGTGCCTTAGGCATTGGTGCTGGTGCCACAACACTGCAACCCCTCACAGATACTGTACTTGGAGCACAGCAGTCACACCTGTTGCGAAGCATTTTTTTTAAAAATTGTAAGTACACGCCCCTGTTATACAGGGGCTGAAAAATTGTGCCTTAGGCACTGGTGTGGTGGCATGGATTATTGAGGAGGAGGAAGAGGATAGTCAGTGAACATAACAGGACAGTCACTCAGCATCAGCATAGGCAGTCTTGAAGGGATGTGACATTATAAATTATTCAGTTATATCCGCTTCAGGTGCCTGGTAGCTGGTGGTGATCCAAGACTGATTCATTTTTATGAAGGTCAGTCGATCAACCGAGTCGGTGGACAGGCGCACCCTGTGATCGGTGACAAATCCTCCAGCAGCACTGAATGTGCGTTCGGAAAGAACGCTGGATGCAGGACAGGCCAGTAGCTCAATTGCATACTGTGCAAGCTCTGGCCAGTGATCCATCCTCAGGACCCAGTAAGCCAGAGGATTTTCGGTGGGAAAGGTGTCCAAGTCTGACCTTGCCCCTAGGTATTCCTGCACCATGTATATCAGACGCTGGCGATGGTTGCTGGAACCGATCATACCTTGGGGCTGCGGACTAAAAAATTGTCTGAACGCATCGGTCAGACGTCCACCTTCCCCACCGCTCCTTCTGCTACTGACCGAAGCCTCAGCAACTCGTCGTCCAGGACCAGGAGTTTGTAACCTCCCAGTTTCTGGAAACGCATTGCACAGACCTTTCTGCAAGGCCTCCCTGAAATGTCTCATCCTCTGCTCCCTCTGCGATGGCAAGATAAGGTCCGCAACCTTACCCTTGTACCGTGGATCAAGGAGAGTGGCCAGCCAGTAATGGTCCCTCTCCTTGATCCGAAGAACACGAGGATCCTTCCGCAGGCTTTGCAGGATCAGGGAGGCCATGCTACATAGGTTAGCTGAGGCATTCGGTCCGGAGTCTTCTGGGTCACTGAGGATGACATGATCGCCAGCCACCTCCTCCCAGCCACGTACAAGTCCACTGGTTTGTTGGGACTGTACATCATCCCTAAAAGACTGCTGCTGCTGATGCTGAGTGCCAGGCTCCACCTCCATGCTCACACAATCCTCCTCCTCCTCCTCCTCCTCCTCATCCTCTTCCTGTGTGATGGGTTGGACAGAAGGAACACTGTCTGGATAAAGGGGGCCTTGAGAGGCAAGGAAGTCCTCCTCTTCCTGCCTCTGTTCTGCCTCAAGTGCCCTGTCCATTATCCCACGCAGCGTATGCTCCAACAGGTGGACAAGAGGTACAGTGTCACTGATGCATGCAGTGTCACTGCTCACCATCCTCGTGGCCTCCTCAAATGGTGAGAGGACAGTGCATTCATCCCTGATCATGCTCCACTGGCGTGGGGAAAAAAGCCAAGCTCCCCTGACCCTGTCCTGGTGCCGTAGTCGCAAAGGTACTTATTGATGGCCCTCTGCTGCGTGTGCAGTCACTGCAGCATGGCCAACGTTAAGTTCCACCTGGTGGGCATGTCACATATTAGGCGGTTCTTGGGCAGGTTCAGCTCCTTTTGCAGCTCAGTCAGCCGAGCACTGGCATTATAAGATCGGCGGAAATGCACACAGACTTTCCTGGCCTGCCTCAGGACATCCTGTAAGCCTGGGTACCTGCCCAAGAACCGCTGCACCACCAGTTTGAGGACGTGAGCCATACAGGGCACATGGGTGAGCTGCCCCTGTCGCAGGGCAGAGAGGAGGTTGGTGCCATTGTCAGAAACCACCATTCCTGGCTTAAGCTGGCGTGGCGTCAACCACCTCTCGGCCTGCCCCTGCAGAGCTGCCAGAACCTCTGCCCCAGTGTGGCTCCTGTCCCCCAAACACACCAACGCAAGCACGGCATGGCATCTTTTTGCCTGCGTACTCGCGTAGCCCCTTGTACGCCTACGGAGCACCGCTGGTTCCGAGGACAGAGCACTGGAGGAAGAAGAAGAGGAGGGGGTGGAGGAGAGGTGTGTCACAACCAGTAGTAGCATTTTGGAGGCGTGGTGGCGGAACAACCTCCAACACTACTGCACCTTGCCCTGCATCCCTCCCAGCTGCCAATAGAGTGACCCAATGGGCCGTGAAAGAAAGATAACGTCCCTGTCCATGCCTGCTGGACCATGAGTCAGCGGTAATATGCACCTTACCGCTGACCGCCCTGTCCAGCGAGGCATGGACATTGCCTTCCACATGCCGGTAGAGAGCCGGAATCGCCTTCCGTGAGAAAAAGTGGCGTTTGGGAACCTGCCACTGAGGAACCGCACATTGAACAAACTCACGGAAGGGGGCCGAGTCTACCAACTTAAAAGGCAGCAGTTGAAGTGCTAGCAATTTAGCCAAGCTAGCATTCAACCGCTGGGCATGTGGATGGCTGGGAGTATACTTCTTTCGACGGTCCAGCAGCTGGGGCAGGGAAATTTGCCTGCTACAATCGGACGTCGGTGTACTGCAAGTACTTGGTTGTGACACACCTAATTCTACACCTTCAGTCCTCTCAGAGCAGCTTTCAGAGAGGACTTAAGATAAAGTGGGGATGGAGATCCCAGCTGATGAGGAGCAAGGAGAGGTCCGCTTTGTTCTTTGGTGTGGGTCTTTTATGTGTGCTTGCCAACGAGCTGCATGGCAGGTCGACATATGTCTGCTCATGCTTGTGGTGCCCAAGCGGCTGATGTTTTGGCCACACGAGATACGCTTAAGGCAAATATTGCAAATAGCAGTGGTGCGATCTGATGCACTCGTCTCAAAAAAGGCCCACACCAAAGAACTTTTGTGATAACGTGCAGAGGCAGCGCCCTGCACAGGTGGAGCTCTGCGGTGTGATACAGTTGCTGTGCTGGCCTCTAGCTGGCCTCCAGGGGGCATCCTGCCTTGTTGGACATGTGACGCCACATCCTCCCCCTCCTCCTCCTCCTCTCTCCCTTTAGGCACCCACGTGGAGTCAGTGACCTCATCATCCCCTCCCTCTTCACCACTAGAGCAAACCTGGCAGTAAGCTGTCCTTCAGCATCCCCTCTCTCTGCGCGCACACTACTGCCTTCCTCAAGCTGGGTATCATCATCCGAGCCTTCGAATCGTTGGGCATCCTCCTGGAGCATGTACCCAACACTGTGCTCAAACAGTTCGGGGGACTCCTCAAGAGGACATGGTGGGTCTAGG
Source organism: Lithobates sylvaticus (assembly GCA_028564925.1). Taxonomy (NCBI): domain Eukaryota; kingdom Metazoa; phylum Chordata; class Amphibia; order Anura; family Ranidae; genus Lithobates; species Lithobates sylvaticus. The sequence goes on along the minus strand of CM053027.1, from coordinate 463,368,043 downwards.
GAAGGGGTGGCTCATGATGCCATTGAGTACGCATTGGCAGCTGCTCTGCCAGTACCCTCAGCTTGGGTGAGAGAGGATGAGGAGGGCTTGGTCATCCATTCTACCAAGCCTTCGGCATGATGCGGCTCCACATGTCCAGCTGCCGAAAACAAAGACAAGTGTGTCCCATGGCCACCTGCTGATGACGATGCACGACCACGTCCACGGCCAGCACTGTTGTCTCTAGAAACAGAGCCTGCCTGCCCCGCTCTGCCTCTCCTTGGCGGTCTTCCAGCCATTGTAGTCGGTAGTGTATATAGTATAAAAAATAGAGCTCCTATTTGTGCTCACAACACACTGTAGGTCCTATGGGTGCTGACACTAACACACTATAGGTACTATGTGTGCTGCTGACAAGAAAATATAGGAGCTATGTGTGCTGCCACAAACACACTATAAGTCCTATGGGTGCTGCTGACACAAAGACACTATAGGTACTATATGTGTGCTGCTGAGAAGAAAATATAGGAGCTCTGTGTGCTGCCACTAACACACTAGAAGTCCTATGGGTGCTGCTGACACAATAGGTAGTATATGTGTGCTGCTGAGAAGAAAATATAGGAGCTCTGTGTGCTGCCACTAACACACTAGAAGTCCTATGGGTGCTGCTGACACAATAGGTAGTATATGTGTGCTGCTGAGAAGAAAATATAGGAGCTCTGTGTGCTGCCACTAACACACTAGAAGTCCTATGGGTGCTGCTGACACAAAGACACAATAGGTAGTATATGGATGGGACAGAAGGTTGGGACAGAAGTTGGGGTGCAATGCTGTGCTAACAGCACTGCGGTTGGTGCTACTGCAATACTGTACTAACAGTACGCACGCACCAGACTAATCCCCAGCAGCAGCTAATAACACACTAACTGTGCAATCAGCAGCAATGAACGATCACTAATGATGAATGACTCAGGTAGCAATGGTTTAGCAAAGAAATAGCAATCAAGCAAAGACAGAATCAGCAGACTGCTCTCTCCTAAAGCCGGAACACATGTGACCGGGGCCGACAGTGTGGCGGCCTTTTAAATGGTGGGGCGTGTACTAAAGCCCCTGAGCTTTAATTGGCTACAGGCGTCCTGCCTGTAGCCAATTATTGCTCTCCTAGTTTCCGGCGCTGTGATTGGCCAAGCATGCGGGGTCACAGTGCATGCTTGGCCAATCATCAGCCAGCAATGCACTGCGCCGGCCGCAATGCATTGCGGGGCCGCTCGCATCACACGAATGTGATGCGAACGGCCCAAATAGTTCTGGGCTCGCCGAGCGAGCGAACGCCCGGTGCTCGATTCGATCGTGGGTTCGAATCGAGCACCGGGCCCATCCCTAGTATACAACAGAGTGTTCCAGTTCCTGCCAATATCCAGTGACTTTGCACACCAATTAAAGAGGAATGGACCAACATTCCACAGGCCACAATCAACAGCCTGATCAACTCTATGCAAAGTAGTTGTGCTGCACTGCATGAGGCAAATGATGGTCACACCAGATACTGACTGGTTTTCTGACCCCCCCCCCAACCCCCTCCAACCCCCCAATACAGTAAACCTGCACATTTTAGAGTGGCCATTTACTGTGGCCAGCCTAAGGCACACATGTGCAATAATTATGCAGTCTAATCAGCATCTTGATATGCCACACCTGTGAGGTGGATGGATTATCTCGGCAAAGGAGAAGTGCTCACTAACACAGATTTAGACAGATTTGTGAACAATATTTGAGAGAAATAGGCCTTTTGTGTACATAGAAAAAGTCATAGATCTTTAAGTTCAGCTCATGATAAAAAGAGGAAAACACAAAAGTGTTGCCTTTATAATTTTGCTCAGCATATATATTTTATTTAGCTGTATATTTTTTTTTTCATTTTTTAAGGATTTTATCAGAATTTTTTTCAAAGAATACAAGTTTACAACATACACTGCCAATGTGGCAAATATTTTAAAAAGTTCAGTCATATATAATTAGGAGAACAGAAAAGTAATCAAGGCACATTTTGTCTATCAAACATATATAGATGTCATGTTACAACTATCTAAAGAGATGTCATAGAATGTCTCCTTATGGGACAGGGGAGGAGGAAAGTAAGAGGGGAAGCTTGGTTGTGAAGTACGTATTTGCTGGGATTGCGAACAAAAAAAAACTGGAAAGTAGATTGTGATTTATCAACATGTATCGACTCTTGGAAGTCGAGCCTGCATGTCCACATGTGTGTACATTTAGAGGGATCATTGAGCGCCACACTGATCAGCTCCTCCATCTCCACTGTCTGACAGATACAATGATAAAATTCTGCATGCGTTGGGGAAGTAATGGAGTTCCAACATGCAGAAATGCATCGTCTGGCAGCATTTACAAGATGTAAAGCTAGTGATTTGTGATGCACAGATTTCGGTAGAGAGGAATGATGTAACAAGTATTGGGTAGTGGTGTAGTCAAGAGTATAAGAGGTTATTTTAGCTATGTCTGCATGTACCATAGACCAAAAATTGGCTGCATTTTTGTGCATGACCACCATAAGTGTAGCAAGGAGCCAGGGTCAGCCTGAAATCTCCAACATAGGGGAGAGGCTGTGGTTGTAAATTTGTGAATGAGTAAGGGTGTCCAATACCATCCTGAAAATAGCTTATAGCCTGCTTCCTGGGTCATTACATTTATTGAACCCTTGTGTAAGTGGTAAAATATCCTGTCCCACTCCTCTTCTGTGAGGTTGAGGTCAAGTTGTTTTTCCCATTTGTGGCACATTCTACTGGCATTCGGGGAGCTGTTTGGGAAGCGGAGTGTGTATAGAAAGGATAGCATATGGCACTGTGGTGTGGATCTGGAACAGATAGCCTCAAACGGGATATGTGAGTGTGACCAATCAGGGGAAGTTCTCAGGTAATTAAAAAAGTGCCACACTTGAATGTATGTCCAAAAAGGAAAAGAGGATGTGTGCATCTTAGCTTTTAAGGCTTTGTAGGAGAGAAAATTGCCTTTGTGAAAAAAAAATGGATCTGTTTGTGCGGCCAAATATCGTTCAGAAACTGATTTGGAGAGGCGTAAGTGGACCTGGGGATGAGGAGAGGGTGAATAATTTGGATGCCAATCTGAAGCATACCAGAGATTCTGTATATGCTCTAGGAGTATGTCGCTTAAGTAACCATGGAACCATGTGAAGGGGGACTGTCAAGTTTGCCTGTTCTAGAAGGACCCAGGCTTTTGTGGTGTGGTGTACATTACAGTCCACTATTCTCATAAGGTGGCACGCCAAGTAATATTTATAAATATCTGGTAAACCAATGCCTTCGTTCAGTTATGGTAATATGAGTGTATTATAGCTAATTCTTACTTATGAGTAGTGGCATAAGGGAGGAGAGATGGCTTGCTAGAATTTTCACAAAAATTTTTTTAGATCAACATCAACAAAATCAGTCTATAGTTGGCTACGTGTATAGGGTCCTTACCCTCCTTGGGAATCACTGTGATATGTGCTGCCAAGAAGCCGTGGAGACCTGACGGATTTGAGGCTAAAGAGTTGAAGACAGTTAGGAAAGAAAGGGATGAAATATCAGCAAAAGCTTTGTAGTATGATTGTTTGGCGCATGGCATGTGTTTTCCCGGAAAAGTCATGGTTATCGGGTCATGATCTGATAAAAGCATAGGTTTGATAGTACAGTTTGTAAGAAAACGGAGGTCTGCTTTTGATAGAAAAAAATAATCCAGTCTGGAATGCTTATTATTGGGTGCAGAGAAGTAGATGTAATTATCTAGTGTCAGGGTTAAGTGTACACCATGTATCATGTGCTAAAAGGTGTCGTAAGAAAAGGTTGATGGGTTTGAGGGCCTTATATGGTAGTGAAGATGTGCCAGTGGAAGTGTCCAAAAGGGGTTGTAGTGGGATGTTGAAGTCACCTCCAAGCACTAACATGCCTGATTGGAAGGTGGTTAAGTGGTTTACTACCGAGTCCAGAAATGTTATCTGTTTTGAGTTAGGGCAGTATAGGTTCGCTAGAGTAATAGGTCTATCATAGATATTACCTTTAGCAAATATGAACCTGCCCTCCTGATCATCCAAGACCTCTGTTATGTTTATGGGGAGGTTTTTGGAAATCAAAATGTAAACCCCTTGGTCCTTGCTACACTGTTGGTGGCATGGTATGCTGCAGAGAAGTACTGATTGGTTCGTTTTGGTATTTTATTTTTTTGGAAGTGAGTTTCCTGTATACCGGTAAATACCATGTCTGCTTTCAACTTTTTCATCAGCAATAAAAGCTTAGATCGTTTTTCTGGTACATTTAGACCTTGCCTGTTTATCAAGACTAATGTCAAGGCTTTAGATATAGTTTTTTGTTTTTGAGAGTATTAGATTCTAGCTTTATCTAGTTTCCCTGATGGGGGTGTGGATAATGTTACTGTTTTGGTCTCACCCCGCCATTACAGGTTTGCCCGTGAGAAACACCACTCACAAACTAGGCCTCTATGCGGATGATATCATCATACCAATCACCAACCCACTTGATTCTCTTCCCCACCTACTACGTACACGAAACATCTTCAACAAATTTTCTCTATACAAACTAAATCACTCCAAGTCATCTATGTTAGGCAAATCTCTCTCCTCAGACCTCAAATGCCAGATCTCCCGCACTGCTCCATTCCCCTGGGCACCGACCAACTCTCTCACATATTTAGGTATTCAATTGGTTGTACCTTCTGCTTATGTTCTTCGTACCAACCTCAATATTCTCATGAGGAAATTACAAAACATTACTGAAGCCTTGCGACCAGTCAAAACATCTTGAGTTGGTCAGATTGCGCTCACCAAAATGTCCCCCCCCCATGTCCTGTACCTTTTCAGGACCCTTCCAGTTCTGATCCTCCCTTTACTCTCCTTTACCTGCCTACCTACCTACTAAGCATATTTGGTGGGACTACCCAGCCATTTACTCCTTCTGGTCATGGGTTAACACTCTCATTGCTGACCTAACCGCTAACAAAGCTACATTGACTCTGCAGATACAGTGCTTACACACCTTCTCATAGCAGCAAGACTATCTATTGAACACAAATCTACAACCCCTCCCACCCTCCAAGACATGATCAATAACCTCACATCCACTGCAAGATGGAATGGTTCTTTGCCAAGGACTACTTGATCATCCATCAATAAAACAGAATTTGCCACCTCTGGCTCCAAGACCCAGATGCATCTCACGTTCTTAACTGAAACCACTCACGATCTACATCGTACCCTTATTCAGGCATAAGCTCTAACCCACTCTGCACCCCTATACACATTTCCCTCATCCATATTTCAACACTCTCTTGCTTAGAAACGTATGTAATTCTATATGATCCTGTATCACCATCTGGTTTACTACTCATTCTTACTGTGATATCTTAATAGTTTGCTGAAATAGACCAATTGATAGTTCCTGATTTTGCTGTTGTTTTATGAGCATTCAATTTGCTACTGGATATGCAGTTTACTATATCTGTACCATGCAAAATCCATCAATAAAAATGTAAATAAAAATAAAAATAAACATTAGGTTACAAAGAAGGGTTTAAAGATCTGCTAGTCTGGGGGAATTAGGTGAGATCCAATCTGTTACAATTGTCTGTTTGGCTGCTAGCAGACATAATGGGGGGGGGGGGGGTACTAAAACTGGTGAACACAGAATATGCTGCAGCTGTGCATGGTAATCAATCAGCTTCTAGATGTTGGTGTCAAAGCTTAATGTAACAAGCTGAAGTTAGAAGCTGATTGGTTACTATACACAGCTGCACTAGTTTTGGTAAATCTTCCCCAATCTTTCCCATAAAGAAGAGGCATGATGTCCACCTACTGACCACATAGATACAGTGAGTGTATATATAGAAGACATATTAGTTTACAGTATGTTTCCATGGCTGGGCCTTGCCACATCAGGTGATTCAATTTGGGGTAGTCTAATTTGCATTTAGGGCAGTGGTCAAGCCAAATAGGAGAGGGTCTTTCAAAGATACAGTATTTCACAAAAGTGAGTACACCCCTCACATTTTTGTAAATATTTTATTATATCTTTTCATGTGACAACATTGAAGAAATTACACTTTGCTACAATGTAAAGTAGTGAGTGTACAGCTTGTATAACAGTGTTAATTTGCTGTCCCCTCAAAATAACTCAACACACAGCCATTAATGTCTAAATCGCTGGCAACAAAAGTGAGTACATCTCTAAGTGAAAATGTCCAAATTGGGACCAATCAGACATTTTCCCTCCCCAGTGTCATGTGACTCATTAGTGTTACAATGTCTCAGGAGTGAATGGGGAGCAGGTGTGTTAAATTTGGTGTTATCGATCTCACTCTCTCATACTGATCACTGGAAGTTCAACATGGCACCTCATGGCAAAGAACTCTCTGAGGACCTGAAAAAAAGAATTGTTGATCTAGATAAAGATGGCTTGGGCTATGAGAAGATGCCCAGACCCTGAAACTGAGCTGCAGCACAGTGGCCAAGACCATACTGTGGTTTAACAGGACAGGTTCCACTCAGAACAGGCCTCGCCATGGTCGATCAAAAAAGAGTTCACGTGCTCAGAGTCAGATCCAGAGGTTGTCTTTGGAAAAAGATGTATGAGTGCTACCAGAATTGATGCAGAGGTTGAAGGGGTGGGGGTCAGCCTGTCAGTGCTCAGACCATACGCTGCACACTGCATCAAATTGGTCTGCATGGCTGTCATCCCAGAAGGAAGCCTCTTCTAAAGATGATGCACAAGAAAGCCCGCAAACAGTTTGCTAAAGACAAGCAGGCTAAGGACATAGATTACTGGAACCATGTCCTGTGGTCTGATGAGACCAAGATAAACTTATTTGGTTCAGATGGTGTCAAGCGTGTGTGGCGGCAATCAGGTGAGGTGTACAAAGACAAGTGAGTCTTGCCTACAGTCAAGCATGGTGGTGGGAGAATGGTGGTGGTGGTAAGAAATATGTGGGGGGCACTGCTGTTGTCTTGAGCGATTAAAGTTACTGCATTGATGGCTGATCTTCTGACCATATTTTTCTTCCACACAGTAAATTGATTAATAATACAACTGTATATAAACTTGCTCCACATGTAGTCACAATGGGATGGGTTTACTTAAACTAGAGACTGTAAAATCTGGTGCAGCTCTGCATAGAAACCAATCAGCTTTCAGGATTTAATGTCAAAGCTCAATTGAACAAGATGAAGTTAGAAGCTGATTGGCTACCATACACAGCTGCACCCGATTCTAAGTGCCCCAGTTTTAGTAAATCCCCCCAATAAGTCTACCCTGAAAAAATGTGATAATGCTGCAGTTTAATTTCACTTTAGGATGAATAACACTTTATTACAGGAAATGGGAAAATAATGGACCTACTGCCAATATCAGCAGCAGTTTTAGAAAAACAAAAACTGCCTTTGTCAATGCTTGTTATAGACTGCATCATATGTAGTATGCAATTTTTTATTTGCCCATAACAGACCAAAATTAAGCACATTTGTTGATTGGCACACCTTTAATACAGTAAAAAGATAAAAATGAACAAAGTAGAAACTGCACAAGCCCTACTTATTTTTTTATTTGTGCTATGCTTTTTAAGAGTACTTTGTCAAATCAAATAGAGAGTAAAGTTACATCCCCTGCAAAAAAAGCTGGTGCTAACAAATTGCTAGTCAAGGCCTCACCTCACTTCCCCAGCTTTTAAAATTGTAAAAATGAATGGTCACAGACAAATAATTTATGCAGCTAGGTGTAAAATCTCTTTTTATTTTGATTTATTGCACACAATCACACGCCAATGCCTTCAACAAATGTTTATGATTCTGAAATACAGTGCATCATATGAAATCTAAAAGCTTTTTTAATAAAATAAAGCCATATGAATCGGTGTGCTCTGTCGAATTGCTACAACCTAAATATCAACTCATGTACAGGAACAAGTAATTCATTCAGACTGCTCATACTTAGTTGTGATTATTGTGTTTTTCAAAATGACCCACACATGACTAATGCTGAATGAAGAAATATGTTTATAATTAAACTTAGGCTTTAAAAAAAAAATAGCATTATGCTCTAATACCACCGAGATATATTCAAAACAAGGCAGCTATTAAGTTGTTACACTTTTCACTACAACATTAAACTTGGCCTATTTTGAGGGAAATAAAGAGGCTTCCAATGCTAAACTTCTGCTGAAAATGTTGGTGTCTTGCCTGTTGAGGTGACCCACCACCTTATAAACTTTGGGACCCCCTAACTCTGAAAGTATACAGAGCAAAAAAATTGTAGAAAAGGCTTAAAAAGTTTTTTTTTTTTTTTGCCTTTTTACAATTATAAACTCCTACTTCCAGGCTCCCTTTTATTTAGGCCACCTCATTACCCTGGACCTAATTTAATTAAAAACAAAAAGATTGTTCACTTTGCAAGGGAAGTTGAATTTTGCAATGGTTTTTGCCCCATAGCTTAGTTAAAGTGATATTGAACCTGTACAATGTATATAACCTACTATAGCAAAACTGACGTTAAAAAAAAAATGAAAAACCAGTGGAAATTGACAACAAATAACAATAACTTTTAGTTTCAGCTTCAGAAGTGTAGAGGTGGCGCACAACTTTATCTGTCTATAATGGTGCATATGGCCTTCGCAAATTAGAGTAATTAGGGGCTGCAGTCAGTTGGGAGTGAGACTTTACACAAATGTATATTCTTAATGTTGGTATACTAAAATGGGGAACTTTAAAATCCTGTCTAGCTTATTTTCATATTCTCTGAGATGTTGGTAACTAAGATGATTTTTGATAGTTAGGTTAGGTTCATATCTATGTGGATGTGGTTGATGCTGTTTTCAGGTGCGTTTTGAGGTGCATTTCGCGTTTTTGAAAATGCGTTTTTCATGCATTTTTAATCTCTTTAATAAACTGTGTATAGCTGGTTGTTAAGGAGCAGGCCAGGAAGCCAGCCGCCACATCCTTAACAAAGGATGAATCATCCTTTGTTAAGCTGAATGTACATTAAAAAAAACATTGCTGGCAATAGAAAAATTGTCAAAAAGAAAATACCAGGCCCTCTCAGGTCTGGTACAGATTTTAAGGAGAACCCCACGCCAAGATAATAAAATGGGCATGGGCTCCCCCAAATCCATACCAGACCTTTATCCGAGCATAAAACAGGTCAGGAAAGGGAGGGGACGAGCGAGTGCTCCCCTCATGAACCATACCAGGCCACATGCCCTCAACATGGGGGGGTGCTTTGAGGCAGGGGGGCTATGCCCCCCAAAGTACCTTGTCCCCATCAGACAAAAAAAGGAAATTGTTCCACGCTATGGACAACGATGAATTGGTGTTGTTAAGCTGTTGCCCCTATGAAACTACCACTGTGGTGGAGTCAGCAATGGATAGTAAGGAGGAAATTGGGGTGACGCTGCTTATTTTTTGGTGGTGCGTGTCTCTTTAAATGCACCTCAACCTTAATGTACTGAGAACAAACATTATATTGTGCTAATTGGCAATGAAAAAATAAAAAAAATATAAATAATATGTAAACAACCCTATGGTAAATGTGTGATATTGATTTCTTTGATATACCGTATATACTCGAGTATAAGCCGACCCGAATATAAGCCGAGGCACCTAATTTTACCACCAAAAAATGGGAAAACGTATTGACTCGAGTATAAGCCTAGGGTGAGTAATGTGGAGCTACTGTAAGTGGTAAAGAGGGTCAACAATGCCCATTTGCAGCCTCACTGTGCCCATTTGCATGCCTCACTGTGCATATTTGAACTTCAAACTTGGTAGTTAAGGGTTCCTAGGTGCCCCCTAGCTGCAGCCAAAATTTGGGGTCTCTGGACCCAAAGGGTCCCGAAATTACATTACTGCAGATGGACACAGTTGACCGACTTTGGGGCCCTCTATCTCGGGGTCACTTGGTGCTAGGAACTCCAAATATGAATATGTTGTAGTTCTAGCTCTAAGTGGCCCTGAGATATGGGGCCGCAAAGTCGGGTCAGAAAATGTCAAGCACTTTTCTGCAGCAGAGAATGACATTTTCCGAACCGACTTTGGGGCCCCGTATCTTGGGGCCACTTGGTGCTAGGAACTCCAAATTTGGATATGTTGTAGTGTTGGTTCCACTGGGTTTCCTAGCTCTAAGTGGCCCCGAGATACAGGGCCGCAAATTCAGGTCGGATTTTTTTTTCTGCAGAAAAGTGCTTAACTCGAGTATAAGCCGAGGGGGGCACTTTCAACACAAAAAAATGTGCTGAAAAACTCGGCTTATACTCGAATATATACAGTAAATTCTAAACACTGTAAACATTAAACTAGCACCAAAGCAAACACATAATGTGCGTGCCATAAAGTGACTGTGCTGTGCTTGCAAATTTCATTAACAGCCGTGAAAAAATTGACATGTGCTATGATACAGTATAAATGTCAATAAAGTGACATGTGCTAAAAAACATAAAATAAGTCTATATTTCAATAGTAATAGGATTCACAATTCCTGAGATGTATTGGTGGTTTTCACACGTGTCCCCCCTTCTCCACCTCACTCACCAAAACTTCTCCCCTTGCTAGGGGTAAACCAGCATTCACAGCACTATGTGACTGTGCACATTATCCAGATACAGAACTTCCTCGATTCCTCCAAGGGGTTCCTGTCCCTCCAGACTCCTTACATGCAGAAACGTGGATATGGATTTTTTATCATCCTGGGAGGGTTTTTTCCCAGTCAACCTGAACGTACGTATAAAAGCAAGAACAACCTTATTCCTGTCAACAGCAGGCTCCCTGAAGGCCTGCTGTGACTTGTCCCCTTCAGCTCCTAAAACCACTGGCTGTGGTCATACTTCAGCCTCCCCATCATACCATACTTTTATTTTTTAGCACATGTCACTTTATTGGCATTTATACTGTATCATAGCACATGTCACTAAATTGTAGAACTAGGCAATGATAGGTCAAATGTACCACATCCCAATAAGTAAATTGTTTTAATTGAGAGGAAGCAGGCAGAACTTTTAAAGGTACCAAAATAATCAAATAGGTTTGTTAAAAAAATAAATGTTTAAAATGACATTTAATGTTCAAGAGAATCACATATTCTAGTAGCTCTACAAGACTCTGGTGCGGCCGCACCTAGAGTATGCTGTCCAGTTCTGAGCACCAGTCCTCAGGAAGGATGTACTGGAAATGGAGAGAGTACAAAGAAGGGCAACAAAGCTAATAAAGGGTCTGGAGGATATTAGTTATGAGGAAAGGTTGCGAGCACAGAACTTATTCTCTTTGGAGAAGAGACGATTGAGAGAGGATTTGATTTCAATTTGCAAATACCATACTGGTGACCCCACAATAGGGATAAAACTTTTTTGCTGAAGGGAGTTTAACAAGACTCGTGGCCACTCATTAAAATTAGAAGAAAAGAGGTTTAACCTTAAACTACAGAGGGTTCTTTACCGTAAGAGCGACAGGGATGTGGAATTCCTTCAGCAGGGGGCATCGATAATTTCAAGAAACTATTAGATAAGCACCACAACATACAGTGATATACAGGGATACAACCTCACCTACTATGTAACTATGTCACATAAAATTTCAAATATCATGTACAACCACTTCTTACTCTACATGTTTCGCTCATAAGAGCTTCCTCAGGAGATGTTTTTATCATTCGTTTTTATTCAGTTTTGTCAATATACAAAAGAAGAACATTTGTCATGTATCAACATGTACTGCAGACGGTGACATAAATGATCATAGCTAACAAAGTTGTGCATCTACATAATATTGGTATCGTTTTCAAGTGGCATGTATAGGTCGAGAAGTGCTGTCTCTCTCCACCAGACACCCCATTGGGAGCTTACTGTGACTTGGTGGGGTCACAGCCCCTTCAAGCCCATGCTTCTAATATAACAGTATGTAATAGGTTCAACAGGTCTATTGCTGTTAGCAATTATTCACAAAGAGCATATAGCTCACAACTAAAGAGAAATACACAGGGATCAAATTAGAGACAAAAGGGGAAAGGAAGAACATGAACCTTAATTAGAGTACAATTACTCAGGACTCCGCCATACAGTAAGAACAGTTTACAGGATCAACGCCTATTGAGATTGTTCTTATTCTTATTGTGTTTTGTGGACTTTGTACCAATTTACCCATGGTTGCCAGTAAATAAGACATTTTGTGTGTTTCCCCCAATGGATGTCAGCATGCTTTTATAGGTGTAGTGAATAAACGGTGTGCGTATAGCCTCTTTTACCTATTTATGACCTTGTGGGAGAGTTCCCAAAGGTTGGTGTATTTAGTGGCTGAGTTGGGTGTATTGTAGGGTTTTGTGCCATTGTTTGTCTGAAAAGAAATCTTTAAGATCTTTTTCCCATGCAAGCATGGAGTTTGTTTTCATGAGTATGGACATGGAGGAAATTGTAGAACAGTGAGATAACTCCTTTACGGTATTCCTTAGCAGTGAGATGGATTTGGATCTGCCAGAATAAGTTGTATTTAGGGGTATTGTTGCTTTTAAGATAGGATGTTACACGGATGTGATTAAATTGCTCTAAAGCAGGTAAACCATACTCCAATTGTAAATCGGCGAATGGTTTCATAGTTGTGCCCAAATATAAATCCGATACCCGTTTTATTCCCCGTTTTGTCCATCTATCCAGGTTTAATTCAGGGATTATAAAAGCAAGAATGGATATGGGTATTGATAGGGGAATAGAGAACAGAGATAGGGGACAGAGAATTGGAAGTCACCATGGTCTTCCAGGAATTCAGGGTTGCTAATATTGGTAGAGGAAGATCAGTGGTCTTGGATTTAAGGTGAGGATAAGCTAGGACATATTCATATAAGCTACCACCTGGTATCAGAGCTTGTTCAATGCTTCCCCATAGTGGGGTGGGCTGGTTAGGAAACCATCCTCTAACCAGTGCCAATATTGCAGCTAAATCATAGTCAGCTAAGACTGGTAAGCCTACTCCTCCTGCTCTTATTGCCTTGCCAAGCTTGTAAAAAACACTTCTGGCTTTCTTGCCTTCCCAAAGATATCTAGAAAGTATAGTTTGTAACGCTTGAAAGAATTTTTGGGGAACTGGAATGGGTACGGTATATATAAATTAATTGGGGTAAGAGTTGCATTTTGAAGGCTACCAGCCCTCCTGACCATGATAATGTATGTTTGCTTAAGATTTGTAGTCCCACTTGTAATTTACGTTCTAGCGGAATGTAATTAGCTTTGAATAGTTGCTCAGGTTGGGAGGTGAGTTTAATCCCTAGGTAGGTAATGTCATGGGCACCCCATATGTTTGGGAATCTAGTTTGAAGGCCCAATTTGTCATGTGGATTTACTCCCAGATCCAAAATATAAGATTTGGTGTCATTTACTTTGTAGTGTGACACCATACCATACCTTTGTAATAGGTGAGATACATGTTCCAGGGAAGACACTGGATTTGTGAGCATTAAAATCAGATCGTTTCCAAATAGGCTTATGACATGTTTACGGTTATTGATCATAAAACCATGTATGTCAGTGTTTTGTCTGATGCTGGCAGATAAAGGCTCCATTAACAAATTAAACATAAGGGGAGACTGTGAACATCCCTGGAGAGTGCCATTTGAGATCCTAAAGGGCTTGGACAGCATGCCTGATGTATACACCCGCGCCGATAGAGAGGTGTAGAGGGCTAGTATTGCAGAAAGCAGATGGTCTGTGAAGCCAAATTTCTCCAACGCTTTTGTTTAATAAGGATATAGGCCTAAGATTTTGGGGAATGTCCAGTGTCTTGCCTGGTTTAGGCAGTGTAACTATGAACGCTTCTAACATCTCAGATGGAAAGGAAGCCGAGGCAGCAGTGGTCTCGAACACCCTAAGAATCTATGGACCTAGAGTTTGTTTAAAATTCTTGTAATATTTCCCTGTCAGTCCATCCGGTCTTGGGGATTTGTTATTGGGGATAGTGTCTATGACCTTTAGTATTTCAGACAGGGAGAAAGGGGTATTTAACTCCTGGAGTTGTGAAGGGGAGAGCTGAGGTAGGTTAATGCCAGTTAAAAAGTTTACTACATCTGAGTGCTATGGTTATGCAGTGCTGCTATCTTGATTTAAATTATAAAGGGACCCATAGTATTCGCTAAAGGCATCTGCAATGCTTTGGGGGTCGAACACTTTTTGTTTGGACTTAGGGTTAATGAGATGAGGTATTTTGGTTTTAAAGCGTTGGCCCTGCAGTTTGCGAGTGAGTGTTTTCCATGCTTTATTACTGAATGAATAGAAGGACATTTTCATCTTTCTCTCAGTTTGTTTGAAGGATTGGAGTAGTTCTAGTCTAAGGTCATGTCTCAGGGTAGTGAGTTTTGTGCTAATGAGAGGGGTAGGTTTTTTTTTGTTTTGAGCTTCAAGGATACTCATTTCTGAGAGTAGGGTATTAAGCTGCTGCTGCCTCTGCTTTTTGAGCCTTATGCCTAATTGGATGAACATACCCCTAATGTACGCATTTTGGGCGTTCCAGAGTACAAATGGACTGTCTCTAGAGGAATAGTTGATCTGGAAATAATCGGACAAGTGACCACTTATCCATTAGAAACAGATCAATCCTTGTATACATGCAGTGTCTATTAGAGTAAAAAGTCCCTTTTGTTGGCATGAATACACCACCAGGCATCATACAGGTCATGGGAACCTAATAAGGAAGCCAAACGTTTTAGAGGATGCTGAAGTGGAGTCCATTCGTGGGTCAGGTGTGATACCCACACACTAGGGAACACTGTTGTAACTTCTTAATCCTTTTCATCAACCCATTCAGGAATCTAACTTGAAGGTTATTTGGAACATAAACATTCACCAGTATATATCGCGTAGCGTTAATGTCACACACTATAATAAGATAGTGACCAGAAGGGTCAGATATTTCTGAGTGGAGCTGGTAGGAAGACTCTAGTCTTTGATTGCAACCATTACTCCTTTTTTTTGCTATCATGTTGGAGAAAAAATAATGTTGGAAGCATTTATGGGTGGAGCCGTGTGTTGAAAGTGTGTCTCTTGGATGCATAAAATGTCACAGTGGGAAGAGTCTGCTTCTCTCCAGAGGGATGCTCTTTTGGCCGGTGGTTTAGGCCATGTGCATTAATGCAAAGTACTTTAACCGGCATGGCTCAATGTGAGGAGTACATTAGGTGTCAGGTGTCGAATGCATATACAGTTAGGTTGTTTGGCGGTTAACCAATGGAGGATGAGTTTCCGTAGCTCCAAGGAGACGTTGTCCCATAGATGTACTATAGCTTGGACGAATGGTGTGGAGTATCCTGGCATCTTTATTATTTGATGATGTGTGAGGACGTCTTGGAAATCACTTCTAATTCCTAGATTGGAGCCTCCAATCTAGAAATTATAAATGTATCTTTTATGAACAAGAAGCATCTGGTAGGCATGCATCCTCAGTTTGTCATCACATTGTGTAAAGTGTATATATTTATGATTCATGACATGCTATGTGACTATGTGATATTTTCTAAGGGCATTTTCTAAATACAATTATTTATGACTGTTGTTTTTTTTTGTAGTATTTAAACTCATGCAACACTTTCAAAAGCTCCTGAGGAAGCTCTTATGAGCAAAACATGTAGAGTAAGAAGTGGTTGTACATGATATTTGAAATGATATGTGATTCTCTTGAACATTTATTGCAATTTTAAAAGAAACTTTGTTTAATAAACACCTTTTTAACAAACCTACTTGATTAGTTTGGTACCTTTAAAAGTCCCGCCTTCTTCCTCTCAATTAAAAATAGCACATGTCACTGTTTTCATGGATGTTAATGAAATATTGCAAGCACAGCACAGTCACCTTGTCCCCATGTTGATGGGGACAAGGGCCTGTTCCCCACAACCCTGGGCTGTGATTGTGGTGGTCTGCACCTGTGTCTGGTCTTATCAGAATCTGGAAGCCCCCTTTAACAAGGGGATTTCCAGATACTGGCCCCCTATGTGAATGAGTATGGGGTACATAGTACACAGCAAGGTGTCAATCACGCCGTTCAAGGCGGTGACATTGGCTTCCTTCGCTAGTCCTGTCTACCTGGAGTCAAGTTCAAAATTAACTGACTTTTCTCCGTGTGTGGGCAAGTCTGGTCATTTAAAAAGTCCGGTGGACCTCCGCAAAAAGTTTGGCGGATTGTCCGCCGTACCTAGTCCACCGGAAAAGTCTGGTCGTGTGGGGGCGTGTGTGGGCAAGTCCGCTCATTTGGAAAGTCCGGCGGACCTCCGCTGGAAAGTCCGGCGGATAGTCTGATCGCGTGTACGCGGCATTAAAGAGAAAAAAATGCAGCATGTAAAACACATGTACAAAAAACTAAACTTGTGTTTTTAATGTGGGTCTTTTAACCACTTCAACACCGCCCGCCGTCATATGACGCCCACAAGGTGGATCTCCCATCCTGGGTGGGCGTCATATGACGTCCTCGGATTCCCGGCCGCCTGGGGGGCGCACGCGCCCGCGGCATCGCTCGGGACCCGCCGCGATTGCCCGTTAAAACAACGGGACCGGGCGGGAACGTGGAGCTGTGTGTGTAAACACACAGCTCCACGTCCTGTCAGCGGAGAGGAGACCGATCATGTGATCCCAGTACAGAGGAACACATGATCGGTCTTCTCCCCTTGAGTCCCCTCCCCCCACAGTTAGAATCACTTCTATTAGGGAACACATTAACCCCTACAGCGCCCCTAGTGTTAACCCCTTCCCTGCCAGTCACATTTACACAGTAATCAATGCAATTTTATAGCAACGATCGCTGTGTAAATGTGAATGGTTCCAAAAATGTGTCAAAAGTGTCCGAAGTGTCCGCCGCAATGTCGCAGTCACGAAAAAAAAATCGCAGATCGCCGCCATTACTAGTAAAATAAAAAAAAAAATTCAATAAATCTATCCCCTATTTTGTAGACGCTATAACTTTTGCGCAAACCGATCAATATACGCTTATTGCGATTTTTTTTACCAAAAATATGTAGAAGAATACGTATCGGCCTAAACTGAGTAAAAAAATATTTTTTTTTAAAAAAAATGGGATATTTATTATAGCAAAAAGTAAAAAATATTGTGTTTTTTTTCAAAATTGTCGCTCTTCTTTTGTTTATAGCGCAAAAAATAAAATCCACAGAGGTGATCAAATACCACCAAAAGAAAGCTCTATTTGTGGGAAAAAAAGGACGTCAATTTTGTTTGGGTGTAACATCGCACGACCGCGCAATTGTTAGTTAAAGCGACGCAGTGCCGAATCGCAAAAAGTGCTCTGGTAAGGAAGGGTAAAAAATGGCCCGGTGCTGAAGCGGTTAAAGTCTATTACATGCAAAGTGCAATCTGCTGCAGGAAAAAAGTCCCTGACCCTTTCCTGAAAATGCATAGCTGTGAACGTGCACCATTGGAAACCATGTTAAATGGACTGTAGTGCGTTTCTGCAAACTGCCATATTTAACATGTATATTTTATATTTTGTACATTTGCCTTTTTCACTCTCAATAATTTTACTGTGCATATTAGTATAAATAAAATAAATGTATTGAAAACATTTTTATACTTTTTAAATAAAAGATGAATATAAGAAGAACTTACTCAATGCATTAATTAATTGAGCACAAAAATAATAACACACTGGGCAAAATACATTTCTTTGTGGAAATTATCAATGTCAAAGCAAATTGATACCAGGTGCATGCTAAAATAAAATGCAGAGTTTGCTTAATTCAAATAATTATTTAATTGCTGTAGAAAAGGCTGTGGGTGCTGTCAGATCAATGTTTCAATAAAAAGAATAGACCTCTCTCTAACAATTGCTTCAGGTTTGTTCAAAATGACAAGGCTGAATTTTATTTTAATCTCGCAGAATTTAATCTTCATAGTTATGGGTTTATTAAAGCATATTTAGAATATGATAATGGAACACTAATTGCAATATAGATTTAAATGAGTGACCCCACAGGGTAATAGATAGACCGTTAAAATGCAAATATGACTCTGTGACATAACTTCAGTTTTCCTAATTTTTAAATGTCACTGAAGTGTTTTTTCATAAGAATCTTTATTTGTTTCTGTTTTGGGAGGTGTGAAATGTAAAATGAAACCATTGCTGAAATCCACTTCTGATACCAATGTTTTTTGGTTTACACAATGATTTTAGTACTTTTCGAGTCAATGAACTGGAACAAGTATGTAAATTAGGAACTATGACTTTCCTGATGTGTAGGCTAGTTCCAGGCCAGTGATTCAGAAAGTAGTAAAGACAGAGACAGCTAGCATATTTAAAAGATGGTCAGCAAGGTCAGGCTACATATTTCTTTTAGGTAAAGTGTATGCAAACCTTAACAATTAACTTTTTTTAATATTTCTTTATGTGGTTTGTTTATTATACTGTATCATTGAGGTTTTTTTTTTTTTTATTAAGTGCAAAAATGCCCGTTAACCCTTCTTGAATTCTACTGAGACAATAAATTCCCATTATCTCTGCCTTGTCTAAATCTTATCAGGTAACATTGTTCCCAATCATCTATGTGGACCTCTCTTATGTTATGGAGAGAAGGGGTTGTTCTGCAGTTCTAGTACATCTGTGGTACTAGTGTGATAATGCTGCTCCTCCATAGATACAGTACAGTGAGCGTTGTCACCCTATGGCAGGAAGTGTGCTACTAGCAGTATAACCTGGTGAAAATAAAGAGGACAAAACCTCAGAAGAAACAAATGAAGTCATCTCATTTAAGGACAAGCAATCTGCAAAATAATATCGATATTTGTTGTTGGATTTGACCACCTAAATACCAGTATGTTACACCCCATGAATTACCAGGCAGTTTTTTTGGTTTTCAGTGCTGTGATAGTTTGACTGATTGCTTACTTCTGCAATGCTGTACCCAATGGATTTTATTTCTTTTTTTTAAATATAGTTTTTCTTTTTTTTACCACTGTATATAAATGAAAAAAAGGTCAACAATTAAAAAAAAAGAACCTGTTTAACTTTCTGCAAGGAAACATATCAAATAAGAAATGACAGGACATTAAAGACAACCCCAAAATGATGCCTTTCTCGTAGATACCCCAAGGTAAAGGGGCACTAAATCCATATCATAAAAAGCAATCAATAAATGCTGTATTACATGCTATTCATACGGTACTCACTCAATCTGAGATTTTGTTTTCTGTTTTTTGAAAAAAACCTGGTGCTCATGTCCTAAATTCAGCTAGGGGTTTTGCAGCTGTTGAGGCAACTCTGCACATGCTCAGTTTTTATGCTGAGAAATCCCTCCCTATCACATCTGTGCAGCCCATGTGACTGTAGAGTCACACATGTGGGCGTATACACATTGATAAGTGACAGCCCACTCCCTCCCTTCTTCTCCATGCCCACTAACACAATGGGGATGGGATATTATATGTAGATTGATGGAAGCTTCACCTCCCTCTTATTCTAAGATATAAGCTGGAGGGGCGTGACACAGCATGTGACTGGCAGAAATATGCCCACACCATGTTATTTCCACAAAATAATAAAGATTTAATTTCAAATAAATATTATTTGTCTGTCAAGTTAAAACAGTTTATTGATATTATTTATTTATTTATTTTTACTCTGTATTCCAAAGGCTGTTTTTTTTGAACATGTGACCAGCAGAAGAGGACTAGAAGCTCCTCCTGCTTATGTTGCCCTGCAGACAGGCTGGAAAATAGCTGGGTCATTTGACAGCTGTATATTAATTAGGAAAGGTCTGTGAAATTACTGCGCTAACCCAGATATATACAAAAAGCAGCTAACACATCTCATATATTAATTAGGGAATATGTACTTAGACTTTTTTTTATTAAAATAATTACAGTGCCATCATCCGCATACAGAAATAGAAGGGGCAATGTAAATTAAACAGTGTTTGTTTAGTATCACTTTAAGTGCAAGACTTATGTTATTAGGGGAAGAAAGTTCCCTGAAAAATACATTTCAATTCCACTAAAATTGCATTGTTTGCAATGGCTATATGTCATAGATAAACACACTTTAACCCTCTCCCCTAACAATCACACAACCATTGGTGGTCAGTGACACTTTATAAGCCACAAAAGAATCCCAACTTCATTAGTTGTCAGGGGCATTTTAAAACCCCTCCTATCATCATTGGTGGTTGTTCACACTTTAAATCCCGCCAAAGCAATTCTACAACATTGGTAATCAATGGCCTTTTATCCCCCCCCCATTCTTGAATCACTCCTTCTTCCACTGCATCCAGGAGTATTTAATGAATATATTAATTATTTCATTCCTCCTCCTTCCCCTTTCTCCTTTGTGGGGAGAAAAGGGAGAGTTCTCCAGTGTAGTTCTGTTTCCATATGGGACCATTGTGATTGGCCATCAGAGCAATCACATGACACATAGCCACTCTGTCTTTAGTCGGAATACACAGGCACCGGAAGTGACGTCAGGCTGCGAGCTCGCTGCTCGTTTTGTTTTTTTACTTTATTTTAACTGCTTTTATGTGAGTATCTTATTTTTGCTGTAAGAAAATAAATTCTAGTTTGACATACTTCACTATTGGGGCCCCCCGCTCTCTTTTTTCTCCATTTGTTGATGTGTCCACCTGAGAGGATCTCCATCGTAACTTATGTAAAGGAGACACACATAAACAAGAAGCTTTCACCACCAGGCTCCATATAGACCGCCATCCACAAAGAAATATTCAGTGAGACCCACTGCAGGATTCTGGAATTTGGATTACCCTTTGACACCTTTATGCTGTTACCTTACAGCGGTAAGGTAATGAGCCACTGCTACTTTAGGTGTAACTGCACAGAAGAAAAAGGATCACTCATTCACATCATCACAACACAGAATGCTAGAACACTGTGATCACTAGCACTATTTTGAAGATATATGCTTTCTTTGAACTTTGCGTCACTTTATCCTATTTATGTTAGCGTCGGTTTGGACTCTGTACCATATCAGACTATTTGCACCTATTACACATGGCAAGTTTATTACTTATCTTTTGCACTATCTAGCACGTTAGATTCTGTATTTACTGTGTTTTTAGTGTATGAATTTGAATCATTTTGGAGTTTATTATCTTGTACACTTAGCACTTTATATGAATCATTGATTTATTATTTGGAGTACAGCACCATATATTGATTTTTATTCCATTTAGAGTATTGCCTTACATTGTAATCTAACAGAAATCCAATGTCATCTGCAAATCAGCGTATTATACTTATTTTTCTTATAGTTAATTATGGGCCATTTAATAAAAGGAACATATCAGGACATGTTTTACAGTGCCAGAAAACTCTTTCAGCACTTGGTAAAAGCCTACTATAGTCCTTTTTCTAAGCATTAAAACTTTTTATCATAATCAAGGACTTAAGGTTAACGGGATCACATTTGTATCTTGTTTAAAATATTTTTAACTATGGCTAAATAACAACATTTCTGTGTTGTATGCCAATTACAAAATTATTTATAAGGATGGAACAATAGATTATAATTTACTAATTGATGTAATGTGCTTGATTCCTTTCCCATTCAATATCCCACTCATTTTTCAAGCTTCCATTAATTCTTAGAAGCTGCCACCAAATCAGATGTCTATTGTTAAAATAAATCTACTAATCTACTATTATTCCATGCCATTTGAAAAATCACCATGAACATACATTTTATTTATAATCTATAGTATTCCATCATAATCATCCAACGCTGTAATTTTATATCTTAATGGCATAGATCAATATTTATCATAAACTATATTAGACTAAAGCAATAGATCATTTTACTCACATTTCAATAAACTTGTTTTAGTATGATTGCTGTTTAATAGCCAGATCAATAAGATACCATGGTATTGATCAGAAATTTGGTTTGCAGCTTATATCTGATTATCATGACATTTTTCACTTGGTACAATTAAATAATTTAGAAGTAAAACATGTATATGTAAACTATTTATATTTTTGTACTTTATAAAGGGGATCTATGGTCACAGAATACACTTTCATTTTGTAGCATCAGTATTGTAATAAGAATTCAAACAATAGTTATTTTTGACAATTTATTATACGTACTTGAAAAATCGCCTTTTACATTGTAAGTGCTGTCTGTCTGCTGGTCATTTCTTTTCATAACATCCTGGATTCCCCACATCCTTTGCATATGATTTTCTGATTCTGCTAAATTCCCTCCTCCCTTACCACCTCTTTAGTTCAGAAGGCAGGCTCTGTGAATTATGTGACACAGCAAGTCCTACACGTAAAGCATAGTGAAAACATGTCTCAGAATTCAAGGAAGTAAATGTTTGGGGATCTTCACAAAGTATGCTTGCAAATTTGTTCAGATTAATAGCAGTTCACTACAAATAATTAAATTACAAGGTCAAAATGAATATATATGTAAGGTATACTGAGATCAGGTATCCAGCAACAGCAGGGGTGACCAGTTCACTGTAGCTGTACTTAGGCAACTGAACCCAGACTGTATGATTAAAGTAAGATTTAGTAATAATGAAACAAAAGTCATCCAACATCAGCAAACGGAATACATAGCAAAAGTGTAGATATGCATATATGATCCATAAACCAGGTGGCGGAATATATAACCAGCAATCTAACTATAATACAATATATACAAAATGGGGAAAACAGATAAACAGGACAAGACAGAAACTGCAAGGAGATATATGTAATTAGGCCAGAACTGGGAACGGGAACAAGGAGAGCAGATATTAAAGGAGAAGTCCAGCCTGAGCTTTTTAGGCTGGGCTTCTCCTCTGGGTCACAGGAGTGCAATTCGTTTTGCACTCCTATAGCCCCATACACACGGTCGGACTTTTTCATCAATTTGGTCCGATCGGACAAGGTTGTTGAAAAATCAGACCGTGTGTATGCACCATCGGACAGTGTTCGTCGGTTTGTCCATCGGACAAAGTCTTATCTCCTGCTGGAATGATTTGCCGTCAACCCGGTCCGATCACACCAAATCCGAGCGTGTGTACGCTTGTCCGACGGACAAAGTGCTACGCATGCTCAGAAGAAATTCTGTGACGGAAGCGCTCGGTCAGGTAAAACTACCTTTCCTAATCGACACAGCACATTCGTCACGCTGCAATGTTAAAATGTCTTTAATGCAGCGCATTCTCTTTTTCTTTACAATGCAACAAGAATGACATCTTTTAGCTGCTCCTATTCACCCGCACTTCTCACAAACTTACTTCTTTATTACTTTGCACCATTTATACACTACATGTTTATTTTTACTCTGAACGGAAAAGAATCTTTGTTATTTTTTTACCATGATTTGTATTTTTTTTTTTTTTGGGGGGAATACATATTTGAATGTTTTTTTTTTTTTTTTTTGGAGGGGGGTTGTGTGTCTCAAATTACCAAAAACACATTATTTACATTTGTATTTCTTGCTTACATTTACTAGGAGTTTGTTTGTTGTTGGTGCCCCTTGTTAATTCTACTTTAGGATTAGTGAAATGTACCTGCTTACTCAAAGAAAAAATGTCATTGTAGCAAAGTAAAACACAATAGTCAATGATTATTTCAAATCAAAAAAACCTTTATTTAGGTCACACCAACAAACCAAAGAGGAACGCAGCCATGGTGAAACTTGGGGAATTTGCAAAGCCTTGGCCCCCCACGGCAACCATCATTGTTCAAGCGTAGAAAATTGGGGGCCTGAGGAGTACGTATATTAAGGGGAGTGCAATCTGGTCGTGAAGTCCAAAGTATCCGGAACTGCAGCAGATGCCATCTAGGTCCCCAGGCTCTGGTACTACGAGAGGCTCCATCTTCTCTCAGACCAGACTGATTCCACGTCGTCACTCTCAGGTCTTCCTTCCACGCTTCCTTCCACGCTGTGGCTGTCGTGCTGGTGGGGTGGCAGAAGGAGGAGGAGGAGGAGGAGGAGGTGGAGCATGGTAGCTATGGCAAACATGTGTGACTGGGGTCATCTCCCCAGCCCTACCCTTATTTAGGACATGGAGGATGAGCCCCTCACACATGTTGCGTTGCCTCACCTCCATACCCATCATTTTTGTGACAACCACCGAGCCAAAGGTCTCCTCGTCGGCGGGTGTGGCATGTAGGGAGTCTGAAGCCTCTCTTATCATCCGGAGCGCTGACTGTGCCGCATAACCCCCCCTTCTCGCCCTTTTGTACGGAGGGCGGAGGGGAGGGGTTTGGGTGTCAGTCAGGCTCCGAGGCCTAGCCCCCTCTTGGCTGCCACTACCCAGCTGGTGGCTGCCACTAACCCCTGCCTCCTCCTGACTGCCACCTTCCACAGCCACCTCCTGACTGCCACCTTCCACAGCCACCTCCTGGCTGAGGTCTTCCTGTGTAGGAAAAAGGGACATAGTTTCAGTTATTTGTTCATCAAACACACACAATTCTCATCTAGTGACTGGTGCAAAATGTTTACAAATAGAAAACCATACAATTCTCAGCCCAGCAGTTTAGATTCTGGCCCCAAATGTCTCCCACACCACTGTCTGTTGATATGTCAAACACGTTAGGAACTAAGCAATTGGCGATCCTGAATTAAGTGAACATCATTCATTATTCCCCTAAATGGTAGCAAAACTACTATACCTGGAACAAGCTGGGCTCCTCCACCTCTTCCAGACTGGAAGGCCCAGGTTGCTCCTCGGAAGCCTCATCAGGGGTGGGCTGTGCGCAAGGAAGCGTGGAAGGAGGAGTTGAGGTTGGCTCCGTGACATCAGCCTGGTCCTTCAGAAAATGGAGACTCTGATAGTACCAGAGCTTGGGGACATAGACCTCATCTGCTGAAGTTGCAGTTTCCTCAGACTTCACGACCTTCTTCCTCTCCCTGATATACGCACTCCTCAGGCTGCCAATTTTCTTTCTAATATCATCAACAGTTGCCGTGGGGAACCTTGGCTTGACAAATTCCACAAGTTCCTCCAGGGCTGCGTGCCTCTTTGGTTTGTTGGTGTAATGTGGGTGTATACCCTGCCACAATATGGGAAAATCCCTGTATTTGGCAATGAAGAGGGGGAGAAAACTCATGTCGTTGAATCCCTTCATATCAATCTCTGCAAGACACAACAACACACAAAACCCTCAAAATTATGTCAGGCTAAACTCTCCTAATCTTCTCCATAAAGAAGCCTCAAGTTCAAATCAGTCTAGGCTAGTTATGTACCAACGTTAAATTGTACCTTCGTTTGTAGCGATCGTCTCGTGTGAGTTTTCTCTCCCCTCGTCTCCCAGATCGTGGCTACGACACAGGCGTGTGACGTTTTATATACACTGCGCATGCTTCAAACTCCGCCCGCCCCTGACGATCTTTCTCGTCTATTCCCCACCCCTTCTCTTTACGGCGTAGTGGGGAGAGCACATGGCGGGGACACAGCAGGTGCGCCACAAATATCCCACCAACGAGGAGGAGGACGAGGAAAGTCCGGAGGCAGAAACGTCCCGATCCCGGAACCTGAAATTCAAGGCCTCCAATATGTCATTTGGAGAAATGTTGGAGATGGTGGACATATTAAAGAGGAGCGACTATGATGGGAAGTATGGGCCTTACCTCAACCCCAATGTCCGCAAGGCCAAGATCATGTCTAAAGTTGTGAGAAGGCTGTACAATAATTTTGGGGTACAACGATCCAAGGAGCAACTCAGGAAACGCTGGTCAGACCTGAAACTGAGGGAGGCCGATCAGTACAGAAAGATCAAGAGAATTCTTCAAAAAAGTAAGTAGTTGTGTTTTGTGTTTGATTTCTTGCTTGCATACTGCTCCATTGTGTTTTGATTTTTACCAAGTTGTACATTCCAAAATGGCCACTTTCAGGTTCGTCTGTGCATTCGATCGTACTCAGCCTCGATCTTTCTGCCACTGTCATGGTCGTGTGTGTGTGCATTCGATCGTACGCAACCTCGATCGTTCGGCCACTTATAATACGATGTTTGGTGTTTTTTTGGGGAAAGGAAGTTTGTTCTCACTAGAAATGTCATCAAGAATGTAAAGCCAATTTATTCAATGTAAAGGAGAGGTCACTCAGTAGCTGTTTACCCATCTGGACTCTAGAGCACTAGTGCTGGGACACCCAAACCCCCTTTTTATTATGCTTTTCCACACATGTGCTCCAGTGGATACTAGAGGGGGGTCTCCATCACACAAACTTCTACCAAAAAGCTAGTCAGTTTAGCACCTTTACAAAGTGACTTCATTCATGTAGTTGACATTTGTAACTGGCCAAACTAAAATAGTGTCCGTCACTTTCAAGCAATGTTTGTCATTTCCTATTTCTGCCCTCAATAGCTTGTGTTGCTAAATCTTCCTTTTGGACATTCTCATAGGGGAGCGAAAACTTGGGCCGTCTGAGGAAACCCCCAAACCAACACCTACCAAAAAAGGGGAAAGAGCAGAAGCAGAGGAGGAGGAGGAAGGAGAGATCATCGAACTTGGAGAAATTGACACCACAACAGGTGAGTGTGGGAGAACACAGCTACTGGTAAGCTAATCCATGTATGGCTGCCTCATTTCCAACACCCCATTTTTTTGTTTGTGGTTTTTAGGTGACGTGGATGTTGTGGAAGAAAAATCGCACTTTACCACAGAGAGTGCCCACGTACTCATCGGAGAGATAATGGTCTGCAATCGAGATCTAGATTACATAAAGCAAAACATCAATGATGTTCAACAAAAATTGAAGAACATCATTGATGTTTTAGGAAAAATATGAAAAAGCACCAAGTAATTTACACACATTTGTGCCAGCTTCTGAACACATTTGCAACTTAAAAACTGTGTGAAATTTGGAACATGCACACATTGTGTCCACATGTGCTAGCTCCCATCATGGTGGATGAATGGCAACGTTTTTTTGGGGGTGCAAACACTTTACGAACTACGAAAGTGGTTGTGGTGAAGGGGTTGCACCCCCAAAAAACGTCCATTCATCCCCATGATGGAAAATGGCACTTTTGAAGCTTCTAGGCATGTGTTTTACCATCTAATGACCATTTTCAGAACCAAATTGTGTGCATGTTCCAAATTTCCACTTTTCGGGGGTGACCCCCCCATGTGATGAAGGCAAGATCAAACACACTTTGAACATATAGTCATGTCTGATCTTGTCTTCACTTTACAAAGTTGAACTTTCCTACTTCATAGGTTCTGCTTAGCTCCATGCCTGGTTTGACCAATTGCGTAATCTTTGTAAATAATGTTGTAAATAACCAAGATGTTGTCAGTTTTGGCGTGAAGATTGTAAACGCACTTGTGAATGTTTTCCAAGTAAACTTTTTTATTTTTCAAAATGTGTGGCTTCCTTATTTAAATAAAACAATGCATTATGTATGTAAAATGTAAAGGATATGGGGGGCAATGGGTGTTATTTACTAAAGGCAAATCCACTTTGCACTGCAATTTCCTTTCCCAGGGAACTTTTTCAATGCACTTGTAGAGCATAGCGGATTTGACTTATGTAAATGACACCCACAGTGCTTTGTACGAAAACACGGAGCACAGCATTTTGGAGAATACACACATGTCAGACCTGGTGCTGAAAAGGAGTATTTTGGGTGTCAGTTATGCAGGACAAACCTTCTCTAGACCAAAGATTAGGTAGCAAACACACATGAGAATAATCTTTTTGGGAAGAAGAGACTGTTACCTCCTTTTGCCCAGAAAGTGCATTACCACTGTCGAAGGCAAAGGGAAAAAATGACAAAGTAAAATAAGCTAAAAAGAAGACTGAAATGACAAGAAATCCGAGGTTGGTTAAAATATCAGATTTATTAAAAAATGCCTCTCACACATCGTCAGGCAGAGCAATGGCCCCCCTACCCACAAAGTATTCCATATATTGGTCCCGGACCACGCGGGCATTGAGAGGGGGCAAGCCTGGACGTGCCACTCGAAGGGCTGTGAGGTCCGCATTTGGAGGGCCCTCCACATCTGGGCCAACGGGCACCACATAGTTCCTGTTATGTCTTTTGAGGAAGTTGTGCAATATGCAACAGGCAAGAACTATGTGGTTCAGTTTGTATTCCGCCAAGTTAAATGCCGTCAGGAACAGGCGGAAGCGGCTGGCCAGGATGCCAAAAGCGTTCTCCACCACTCTTCTGGCTCTGGACAGCCTGTAGTTGAAGACCCTCTGGTCCGGGGTGAGGGTCCTCATCGGGAACGGCCTCATCACATGGGGAGTCAGCGCAAACGCTTCATCTGCGACAAAGACGAAGGGGAGTCCTTCGGCATTCTCCTCTGGAGGTGGCAAGCACAGACTGCCACTTTGGAGACGCCAGTAGAACTCCGTGTGCGTAATGGCCCCACCATCCGATATCCGGCCGTTCATCCCCACGTCCACATACATAAACTCGTATGTTGCCGCCAACATCACTACACTATTAAACCACCGCCAACATCACTACAGTCTGCCATTCCTGTGGCGTGGAAGGGAACTGTGGAGTGAAACAAGAAAAAAAAATACATTTATAATTATAATAGTAGGACCCCGAGTTGGGCGGTGGGACGATGCGGACGTGTTTCCCATCAATTGCCCCTCCGCAGTTAGGAAAGTCCCAACGGCTGGCAAAGTGGGAGGCCACAGTCTGCCATTCCTGTGGCGTGGAAGGGAACTGTGGAGTGAAACAAGAAAAAAAAAATTAGTCACTTTGCACCTAAACATTGCAAGCAGATTAGACAATCAACATCTTGGAACAAGAGCATTGTATAAAATTGGAGGCTGGAAAGTATTTACACAGAAAAGTAGAGGCTCCCTTTCACAGATTACTCACCCCCCATCAATCCCCCCACTTCTGATGGGACATTGGCAATAACTATGGTTTTGGGGGGGGGGGGGGGTGGTGGACAGGTAACCCTCTGCACTTCATTGATTGGCAAATGGCTCAATAATGTGGCCTAGTTTGGCCAGACCCTCTGTACTTAACACTATTGGCAGGCCACAGGAAAGATCAAATAACATTTCCCCCCCCCAAAAAAGGCAGGCACAGTGTGACATTATTAAATTACCAAGCAAGCTAATAGGAGGGAAAGAAGACAAAAAAATAGGAAATGGAATGTATGGAGGCAGTCCCTTGCACTACATGCTTTGCTGAATTCATCCCTAAAGATGCGCACTATAAAGAGGTAGGTATATAGTGTGTATGGACCTTGGGAAAGCCAGCAGATAAAGGATTGGTACCATCTGACAGAGCAGTTGGGGGAGGGGGTTCCTAATGAGTTTGCCCCCCCCCCCCACCAAAAGAACAAAAAAAGGGGGCTCTACATGAAGTAAACCACACAGCAAACATTTGTGCATATTTTAGGGGGTGTTTTGGGGCAAACAATACTATGCAGCAGACAAAAGACATTGCTTAAGTGAGTAGGCCATAGGTGTCTATTGGGGCAGAAGAGCATGCTGGTGAGGTAAGTGAAGGGAAAAATGCATGAAGGAGAAAAGGGGCACAGCATATTAGAACATATTGCAATCATGGTAATTAGGGAAGGAGGTCAAAAATACAAGTCATTAGCAAACAGAGCATACATAGAAGGGAATAGTAAAGTAGAAATGTTACCTTAATATAGTCCTCCTGCAGGACCTGAATGATGGCAGAACAGGTCTCTGGAATAATGATTCCCAGGGCCTGGGGAGAGATACCTGAAGAGAACTTCAAATCCTGAAGACTTCTCCCTGTCGCCAAGTACCTCAACGTGGCAACAAGCCTCTGCTCCGGAGTAATGGCTTGTCTCATGCAGGTATCCTGCCGGCTGATAAAGGGGGTCAGCAAAGCCAAAAGACGGTGAAAATCGGGGTCCGTCATCCTGAGAAAGTTCCTGAAATCATCAGGATTATTCTCCCGGATCTCACGAAGCAAAGGCATGTGCGAGAACTGGTCACGCTGAAGCAACCAATTCTTGGTCCACATACTCCTCATCACTCTGTTCATGGACGGGTCTTGGGTCAAAGCTAAAAGCCCGACACCAATTCCGCGTACAGCACGAACTCGGCGACGAGTACGCACGGGAAACATCGCTCAGAAGGTCACAAAAGGTCGGCTGGTCAGAACGGACAAACAGAAAGCACCGATAAACAGCAAGGCCTGAAAGAACGAAGTGAATACCAGCAACGAGCAGACAATAAGCAGTGCAAATCAAAGCGTCCTATATCAAGATATAGGCCGCAATGACCAACAAATGCGAACTGACTACACGCACTAATAAACAGATACGCACGACAAGCACAAACTGAAGAGCAGTAACGATCTGAGTCAGAAAACTGAGAAGCGCGAATCTTAAGTCACCAAACTTCCACTAACTCTCGATAAACACGGGATCAGCAGAAGGAGCCCAACGGGTGCCTGACGTGGTGCTGAACTTCCCTTTTGTAATCTCGTGGACGACGACTTACGTCACGACGTTCTTCCGGACCGGATATTCCGACAACGTAGTCCGACCGTGTGTACGCAACGCCAACATCGGACAAAGTACGTCGGACAAAGTCCGACCGACCTGGTCCGCGGATTGTCCGAGCGTGTGTATGGGGCTTTTGACCCGTTTTCAGCGGAGATCCGTCTGAAGTCCACTCTCCGCTGACATCACTGCCATCAGTTGAGGAAGTGCGTCATCCCGACTTCCCAAGTCTGGATCCGCCAGCTGCCTTGACTGATGGCAGTCTCAGCCTCTCAGCAAGCTGCTGAGACAGCCGCTCGCCGCTCCTCAACAGCTCAGCGCTCCAATGAGCGTGGAGAAGCAGAGAGGAGAAACGCTGACTGACAGTCAGCAGCTCTCTGCTCGGGGATCTGTGAGAACTGATCCATTGGCAGTGTTCGGTTGCTCGGTTCTCAGTGCAGAGACGGCGACGGACAGCAGCAGCATCGGTCTAATGCACAGAATACAAGTACTAAAACAGAATCACAGCAGAAATCAGGATCACAGTCAGGAGCAGCACATCAATAATCAGGTAGCAGGCACACAAGCAAAACACTGAGCCAGTGAAGGAGGTTAGAGAAAGGGTTATATACCTTCCCAGTGGCCAGCATCAGATGGAGACTGATTACTGGGATCAGTGGGCTACTGGAAAACACCTACTGGTCACCATTGAAACTACACATTCCACTCTGGGAACCACAGTGCCATCAGGAAAATGATCCAGGTCCTGACAATATAATTTTAAATTTTGACTATTGGTATGCTTTAATATGTCAGCAAACAAGATCTTAGTGTTTATAATCGGAAAGTATTTAGTAGTAAGTTAAGAGTCAAGTTATCTTAGTATTAGGTTAAGAGTATCACTTAACTTTTTAAACAGTTAAACTGTTTTTGTGTACTTACCAGGGCTCAAGTCCTGCGTGAACGCATGGGAACGGAGTTCCTGTACCTTTTTCCACAACAGGAACTCAGTTCCCTTTAGCAGCTGTGTCCTGCAAGACTTTGAAGTATGCAAGCTGTGTGGCAGGTGCTACACCAGCAGCCGCCGACACAGCTCGCAATAGTAAGTGACGCACACCAGGGGTGGACTGACCATTCAGGCACTGCCAGTAGGGGACCTCTTGATAACTTCCGCTTCGATCTACCTGTCAATCACAGCTAGCTGATGGGTAGATCAGGTCCCTGCTGCTAAGAGATTGTGTTTAGTCATACCTCTCGTGATGCGCTCCTCCATGCCGGTCCCTCCTGATTTTCTGTCTCCTCATCCCCCCAGTCTCCTGCATACTTGCTCTGTGTGTCCCGCTGAATCCCCCCCTCCTCTATCTTCAGTGCCATATGATGAGAGAACCCAGAGGAGGAGCACAGCTATTCTGCTCACAGGACATGCAGGGAGAGAGGTGAGCTGAGGGAGGAACATCAGTTTGGGGTGGTAAGCTGAGCACAATACCTGGCAAAGTTTAATGCCAGGAGGGAAGTTTATGTGGAAATATGTGAAGGGTTGGAATAGCAGCGAGTGTGTGTTGGAGCCCTGCAGAGTTTGCAGCCCTCAAAGCTAACATACATCTCCTAAGCAGGAACACATTACTATCTCCTCAAGCATTCTGTCCAGATAATGTGCAGTTAATTTATGTCCTTTCCGTTTAACCCTGTGTTATCCAAACTCTGTTCAATGAAAAGTGTAAACTCACCACATAAACACTCTATATACAAAATAAAATTCCCCAATAAAGATCGAAACATGATGTTCACATTTGCATGGAAGCACAATTGAATGAATGCTGATTATTCAGAGAATTACCGTATTTATGTTTATTGAGGATTGTTTTTTTTTTATGTACTAACAGTTAAGCTTCATACACACAATACGAAAATTGGATAAAAAATACCACTTTTGAAGCGTTCGTGCATATGAGCGTATCATTTTTTTTTCTGG
This sequence comes from Lithobates sylvaticus, assembly GCA_028564925.1. Lineage (NCBI taxonomy): Eukaryota > Metazoa > Chordata > Amphibia > Anura > Ranidae > Lithobates > Lithobates sylvaticus. The sequence continues at coordinate 463,335,662 of CM053027.1, read as the reverse complement.
TGGGGGATGGATCTTGGGTGGGAGTTCCCACACTTTTTTCCCCAGTACTTGACCCCTGGTACTTACTATATACATATTGTGAGACTTAGCTTCAAGTGGAGAGGAATCAGTCCACTCAGCAAAATGCATTTCAGGGCCTTTTTCTCACTTTTATTTATTCAAATGTCAATGTAACACAGTGTTGTTTACCATAACTATAAGAACAAAAGTATTTCAGCCTCCTGGTCTTTTGGGCACAGCTCTATTTGCACTGAGCAAAATTATAAACGCAATACTTTTGTGTTTACCCCTATTTATAATGAGTTGAACTTAAAGATCTATGATTTTTTCTATTTAACAAAGGGCCTATTTCTCTCAAATATTGTTCACAAATCTGTCTAAATCTGTGTTAGCGAGCACTTCTCCTTTGCCGAGATAATCCGTCCACCTCAAAGTGTAACATATCAAGATGCTGATTAGACAGCATGAATATTGCACAGGTGTGCCTTAGGCTGGCCACAATAAAAGGCCACTCTAAAATGTGCAGTTTTACTGCATTGGGGGGTCTGAAAACCAGTCAGTATCTGGTGTGACCACCATTTCCCCCACGCAGTATAGCACATCTCCTTCACATAGAGTTGATCAGGTTGTTGATTGTGGCCTGTGGAATTTTGGTCCATTCCTCTTCAATGGATGTGCAAAGTTGCTGGATATTGGAAGGAACTGGAACATGCTGTTGCATAAACCGATCCAGAGCATCCCAAACATGCTCAATGGGTGACATGTCCGGTGAGTATGCTGGCTATGCAAGAACTGGGATGTTTTCAGCTTCCAGAAATTGTGTACAGATCCTTGCAACATGGGGCCATGCATTATGATGCTGCAACATGAGGTGATGGTCGTGGATGAATGGGACAACAATGGGCCTCAGGATCTCATCACAGCATCTCTGTGCATTCAAAATGCCATCAATAAAATGCACCTGTGTTTGTTGTCCATAGCATATGCCTGCCCATACCATAACCCCACCACCACCATGGACCATTCGATTCACAACGTTGACATCAGCAAACCGCTCACCCACACGATGCCATACATGCTGTCTGCCATCTGCCCTGTACAGTGAAAGCCAGGATTCTTCCATGAAGAGAACACCTCTCCAAAGTGCCAGACACCATTGAATGTGAGCATTTGCCCACTCAAGTCATTTGCGACAACGAACTGCAGTCTGGTCCAGACCCCGATGAGGATGACGAGCATGCAGATGAGCTTCCCTGAGAGGGTTTCTGACAGTTTGTGCAGAAATTCTTTGGTTATGCAAACCAATTGTTGCAGCAACTTTCTGGGTGGCTGGTCTCAGACGATCTTGAAGGTGACGATGCTGGATGTGAAGGGCCTGGGCTGGTGTGGTTACACGTGGTCTGCGGTTGTGAGGCCAGTTGGGTGTACTGTCAAATTCTCTGAAACGCCTTTGGAGATATGTCCTGATGTCCTGATTATCAGTGTAGTCCCAGCAGTGACCACCAGTGTTGCCAATCAGTGCCCATCAATGCTGCCAATCAGTGCTTATCAGTGCTGCTAATCAGTGCTGCCAATCAGTGCCCTTCAGTGCCTTCTCATCAGTGTCACCTATCAGTGCCACCTACCAGTGCCCATCAGTGCAGTCTATCAGTGCCCATCAATGCCAATCAGTGCCACCTCATCAGTGCAGCCTATCAGTGCAGCCTCATCAGCGACAAAAGTGAAGGAGAACAATTACCTGTTTGCAAAATTTTATAACAAACTTACCAAAGTTTTTTTTTTCAAAGTTTTCAGTCTTTTTTAATTTATTTAGCAACACATTAAAAACACAGTTGTGATTAAATACCACCAAAATAAAGCTCAATTTGTGTGATTTTTTTTAAAATAAAAATTGCAGTTGGGTACAGTGTTGTATGACCGTGCAATTGTCATTCAAAGTATGACAGCGCTGGAAGCTGGAAATTGGCCTGGCAGGAAGAGGGTAAAAGTGCCCAGTAGGCAAGTGGTTAAGCCCTATGAATAAAAGCTTCCTGGAAGCACTCTGCCAGTGTTATATGATTTATCTCAACCCATCAACTACCACTTTTGATGGACAGCCTGACCCATTACAGGAAGAGGTAAAATAATGCATCTACTGGCAGAACAACAGGTAAGAACAGTATATTGCAGAGGGGACTCAAAGAATCAAACATTGATCTATTAATGCTAGTGACAAATTACATCTTTTATGTCAAGTTTGATTTTGCCTATAGTTCTGTTTTAAATATATATGTTTCTTTTATCTGTATAAATAGTGGAAAAAACATATACCTGTTGACCCCACTAGAAATCCAGTGCTGTCCTGTGCAATCTACTGCACTAAAATCTTAAGCAACGTTATAAATCCTACCCATTTCATCCATGTGCACTACAAACCACCTTCCCTATGTTATGGTATACTGAGTACCCTGTGACCAAATGAGTGGGGTAATAATGCTGATTCTTTGCAGATATAGTACAGTAATTGGTCATTGTTTTCCTATGACAGGAAGTGTGTTACTAGCAAGATCGCCAGACATGAAGGAAAAAAGGCCTGAAACAATTAATGCAGTCTTGCATGTAAAGAATGGAAAGCTAAAATATATAAAATATTTGTTCAGATAAAAACACTATAAATATTTGAGGAAAGTGTGAGTTTGTATGAATTTTTTTTCAAGCAGACCAGTTTTAATAACATGGAAACACAATCTGCAGTCTAAACTGACTCCCAGTGTAATGCTAAATTGGTAATGTTGCCCATATATTAACCATATTGCTCCATTTGACTTAGCAAACATCAATCACACATATTGAAATCTTTGGTCCATCATATGCTAGGCTTTATTTACTCTCACTTTGGCATAATATATTGTTTTTGAGTTTTTTTTGGAGGGTTTTTTTTGCTTTGTTTTTAAATTACATGATTTGGTGGCATTTTAGTTTTTACGTTTTATCATATTATATTTCTCATGAACAGATACAACTTGTTTTTTACATTTTCTTCTGCAATATTCTGTTATTGTAAACAAGGTGTTTAATATTAACATTGGTACTCCACAATTCCATTTGTATAGATGCACATAAGATTTACAATCACCTATAATAACAACATTCTATATGGTCTCCAGTTTTTCTTGCACCTTTTAGCTCAATTAATTTTCAAAAAGAATAATTGGGTGATTTATACCTAATAATACAAAACTATTTTCTTTATCTAATGTAACTGATTAGAAAAAAAGTCACTTGCTTCTGTATCATGACTTTCAAGCTGAGACACAGAGACAACACTTTAAATATTTTATTTGTTAAAGTGTCACAGGTGGGTACATATTGTATTCTGAAATGTTTGATAAACAACAGTTTGGGTGAGCTGTCACCAACTGTAACTACAGCAACTTCGAGAAAAGTTCAACACCTTGCGCATTTAGAAAAGGATATAGCAATCACGAATAAGTGACGAATGGAATCTTTTTTTCTAAATAAAACAATATGTCTCATTCTTGGCATATTTCTACACCCTGGGACATCAGCCAAGCTGTATAAGCACATACATATTTTTTAGAGAAAGTTCCAACTGTAAAGTACTGTTCACTTAAAATTAGGAACAAAAGGCAAACAATCTTGACACATTAACTAGTCTTTGCAAAATAATGCCGCACAGTGTAAATTGCTGGGAAAATGAAAGAACAGAGAAATAAAAACTGCAAGCTTGTGGTGGAAGAGCTATTGTTTAGAAACATATACAATCTTGATTTCTTGTTTGAGCTGCAACATGTTATTATCTTCATGGTACAGTTTTCAAAAAAGGGAAATTGCTTTATGCCAAAGGGATGAATCAACTGCTATCAGAGCTGTATATTTGGAGCCAAAAGAACTATTTTGTTTTAGGAAGTGCTTGGTGGCAAATTAAGGGAAAGCAAAAATATTGCTACTACAACAACACTTACCCTTGTGTATAGGTTCTGTTAAAGGTGTACTGGTGCTACATGGGTTGATTTACTAAAACTGGAGAGTGTCAAATCTGGTGCAGCTCTGCATTGAAACCAATCAGCTTGCAGTTTTTTTTTTTTTTTTGTCAAAGCTTAATTGCACAAGCTAAAGTTAGAAGCTTATTGGCTACAGTCCACAGCTGCATCAGATTTTACACTCTGCAGTTTTAGTTAATAATCCCCACAGTGTATTATTTTAGATAGCATATTTGACTATACGCATGGTCGCCTAAAGTCAAATATGCATGGGAAATGTGATGCAAAACTCCAACAGACAAATGTAATTTTTAAATGATACTTTTGAAGCAGGCTTCACATTGACAGAATCATACTATTGGAAAATAAATATTAAGCTCCTGTTCATATATTGTTCTCTTTTAGATGCTGCACAGTGACATAATAAAAGTAAAGAAAATAATACAATATAGCTTGTTCATTAAAACTATTTATCAAAAGAAAGCATACACAATACCATTAAATGCAGTTCATTCATTTAAAGCGTAACTCCACTTTTGTTGAGAAAAAATATATACCCCTCTGGGTGATCTATGTACATTAAAGGGATTTTAACAACCGTTGTTGCAGATTACTATCTTTTGTTATTCTGAAGAAATCCATGTGTGTTTGCATGTGCCTCTGCACGGAATGGGTCTAATGGGAGTGGTCTAATGGGAGTGGTTTTATAATTAACTGTCAGGTGTGCAGCTGCAGAGCACTAATGAGTAAAACTACTGGGCCTGCATCCCTTTAGACGTGTTCCTATTGAAAGTACTGTATCTCTCCAAAAATATAATTTTTGTTGCAGGGGATGCCTGAAATCTGACTTGTATCTTAGGGAAGACTTCTGGGAAAATAGGTGAGCCAACCACACAAGCAGGAAATTATGTTTCTGGGGCTGGTCAGTACACATTCTGTGTACAGAACACCTCCAGGTAGCCATATTGCAATGCATTCTCAGAAAATGACAGTGGCTGCAGTATGAAAAGGAAAGGTAATTTTTAATAACATTCAATTACAATATGATTAGTGTTGCAATTATATGCACTATATTATTTTTTATTTATTTGCTATATTTTTACCCCACGAAAGTGGAGTTACCCTTTAACTTTAACTATCCACTGCTTGCTGTTTGTTTCTATTTTTAAATAAAATGTATATTCATTTTGAATCTATGTCATTTGGTATAGTCAAAAAATAAACAAACAATAGAAACAAAAAAATAATTTTTAAAATAAAATTCCTTTTCATTACATTACATCATTTACATATGAGTTGTATGTGGTCTCTAGCAAATCAGTGGGTTAAGCTCAGTCTAAAGTTTCAGTTTTTTCAATTTGTGCCTTAATGCAGAATATTACTGCTTTGCTGTCTCTTTGGCTGACCTACAGTGCACTGGGATTCCTTTGCCATGTGTTTAAGATTTATTTGGTAAAGTCTGCTTATTGTTAGTAAAAAATACAGTAAAATGTATACATTGAAAGCATTCTGAAATTGGAAGCTCCAGATAGTGGACATCAGAGCATTTTATGTTGAAAAAGCCCTGGAAATGCAGCTCAAGCACTTGTACAACTTGGAAGCACAAGCACAAGCATGCTAATTTGGAAAATTCGGAATGTGAAAAATATCTGCAGAGCAGAACAGAAAAACAGAAATAGCCTCCAGAATAGCAATTGGCATATCCTCATAGAGGCAACTAAAACAGAGAGTGGTAGGCAACTAACGGTGATACTGTAGAAAGAACTTAGCTCAACGATTAGTTGCAGTAGGTGAGGAAAATAAAAAGGTATCTTCTCTCTCACTGGGATATGAATTCCCTTAACCATAATCTCCACATTATAGGATATCAACAGCACAGCATACGCCAAATGCAAATCACGTCAGGGTATGGAAACAACCTCCACTACAACTAGTCCTCAGTAATTATTTAGTTTTTCCCTATATCCAGAACACAGTGTGCAGTATTATGTCTGAATACCTGGCGTATAATTACTTGTCAGTTTACTTATTTTTAATATTGCCTTTTTACTCACAAGCCACTATCAATCACTTCTCTTGTAGGAGGAGGAGAGGTGTGACTTCTGTTTAGTGTCCTATAGAGCTGTCTGTGCAGGGTGGCATAGACAGAATCTTCACATAGGGCTATAGTTCTCTTGTTGGGAGCATGAACAAAATATTTTTTTTTTTTAACAGGGCTTCATAAGACACTGCAAGCCAGGACAGCAGTCGGGGGACAGTGAGAAAAGAGGGCACAGAAGAAAATACTTTGCAGAAAATGTTGACAACAACACAAGAGTCAAGGCATCAGTATCTAATATAGAAAAATGTTTAATTTTAAATATCAATTTAATGCTAACAAATTAAAGAAACAAACAAAAGAGTGTGAGTGATCAGCTGAAAGTACATTTATATTGTTATTTTTATTTAATTAAAATGAAAAATGTAGATTTGATTTAAAAGAAAATATGTTGCTCCTAGATAGTATATGTATATTTTTAGTTGTCACAACAGAGTCTGCAGATGACAGATATGTGTGATCACAAACATATTAGATTTTGATCACCAAAAAAAAAGCCATGAGCTTTATTATGATTTATTATGCTATAAGAAGAGCTGAAAGAAGAGAACGCTTAAGATTAACTATGAAAAGTCAGCCTTCTGCGCTACAAAAGGGAAGCGCATTATAATGTTTCTTTAAATTTCACTATTATGAGTTTGAAGAAAAGCTACACTTTCACTAAAATGTGTATGTAGCATACAGTTTATTGTTGCTGCAGAAGACTGGGGTATCATTCTGACACTCACTGGAACTGAATAAGTGGCTTGAAGAAGCTAAACATTTTCAACATTACAGAACAAGTCTAGTTAAATGTGATTTTACCTGGGGAAGAGATGCACTACATGACATGTTCACCAGTGCCTGGAATCTGGCGGACAAGATGGGAGCGCTAGAGCTACTGTTGTTCGAGTATTTCAATTTTGTAGGAATTTCAGAGACTTGGTTCAACAGCTCTCATGATTGGCTGGCAACCATTCAAGGGTATTCCCTATATCGCAGGGATAGAGAGGGTAAAAAAGGGGAGGGGTAAGACTGTGTATCCAAAATGATGTAAAAGTGAATGGGAGAGATTACATCCCTAAGGGAGCAAGGGAGAAGGTGGAATCCTTATGGGTACAGCTGCAATGGGATGAAACTAAGGGTAAAGTAATACTGGGAGTATACTATAGTCCCCCTAACCTGAGGGAGGAGGCAGAGGAGGACCGCTTATCACAATTTGAAATAGCGGCAAGGATGGGAAGTGTCATTATAATGGGGTATTTTAATTATCCAGACATAAACTGAGTGGAAGGAACCGCGCATTCATCTAAGGCTCGCCAGTTCCAAAATGCCTTGCAGGACAATTTCATGGGTCAGATGGTAAACTCACCAACTATAAACAAAGCATTACTAGACCTACTGATTACTAACAATACAGACTTGATCACGGATGTAGAAATACAGGACAATTTAGGAAACAGAGATCACAGGTCAATTAGTTTCAGTATAAATAACACAAATAGGAAACATGGGGGAATACAAAGATACTGAATTTCAAAAGAGCCAACTTCCCTAAACTATGAGCCTTGCTAGAAGATACAAATTGGGATAAAATCTTAGGAACAAAGAACATGGAGGAAAAAGGGGTAGGCTTTATGAGCATATTAAATAGGGGCATTAGCCAGTACATCACAATGGGAAATAAATTTAAAGGGGTAATAAAAGCCCTGGGTGGCTTAACTCCAACGTTAAAATGCATATAAAAGCAAAGGAGAAGGCCTTCAAAAAATACAAGGCTGAGGAATCATCAACAGCATTCTAACTTTAAAAAAGAATGTAACAAGAAATGTAAGGGTGCAATCAGGGAGGCTAAGATAGAACATGAAAGGCACATAGCGGAGGAGAGTAAGAAAAATCCCAAGAAATTCTTTAAGTACATAAATAGTAAGAAAGGGAGGTCAGATCATATTGGTCCCATAAATAATGATGAATGGAATCTGGTTACAAAGGAGGGAGAGATGGCAAAGATATTGAATTTGTTCTTCTCCTCTGTCTTCACGAGGGAATCGGGGGGCTTCAGTAACCAAAACTGCAATGTTTATCCTCATGACACATCACAGGAAGCACCATCATGGCTAACAGAGGACAGAATTAGAAATAGACTTGATAAACTTAACATTAATAAGTCACTGGAACCAGATTGCTTGCACCCAAGGGTCTTTAAGGAACTCAGTCAAGTAATTGCCAGACCATTGTCCCTATTTTCTACGAACAGTCTAAACAGTCTAGTGACTGGAATGGTACCAGCTAATTGGAGAAAAGCCAATGTAGCACCAATATTTAAAAAAGGGCAAAGATACATCCCTGGGAATTACAGACCAGTTAGCCATCAATTGTATGCAAGCTCTTGGAGGGGATGATAAGGGACTATATACAAGATTTTAGCAATGACAACTGTATCATGATCAGTAATCAGCATGGATTCATGAAGAATCGTTCTTGCCAAACCAATCTATTAACCTTCTATGAGGAGGTGAGCTGCCATCTAGATAAAGGAAGGCCTGTAGATGTGGTGTATCTGGATTTTTTAAAAGCATTTGTTACAGTTCCCCATAAACGTTTACTGTACAAAGAAAAGTCAGTTGGCATGGACCATTGGGTGAGTACATGGATTGAAAACTGGCTACAGGGGCGAGTTCAGAGGGTAGTGATAAATGGGGAGTATTCAGAATGGGCAGGGGTTCTGTCCTGGGACCAATCCTATTTAATGTATTCATAAACAACCTGGAGGATGGGATAAACAGTTCAATCTCAGTATTTGCAGATGATACTAAGCTAAGCAGGGCAACAACTTATCTGCAGGATGTGGAAACCTTGCAAGCAGATCTGAACAAATTATATGGTGGCAACAACATGGCAAATGAGGCTTAATGTGGAAAAATGTAAAATAATGCATTTGGGTGCCAAAAATATGAACACAATCTACTCACTGGGGGTGGAACCTCTGGGGGAATCTAGGATGGAAAAGAACCTGGGGGTCCTAGTAGATGACATGCTCAGCAATGGCATGCAATGCCAAGCTGCTGCAAGCAAAGCAAACAGAATATTGACATGCATTAAAAAGGGGATTAACTCCAGAGATAAAATTATAATTCTCCCACTCTACAAGACTCTGGTCTGGCCACACCTGGAGTATGCTGTCCAGTCTCAGGCACAAGTCCTCAGGAAGGATGTGCTGAAACTGGAGAAAGTCCAGAGAAGGTCAACAAAACTAAGAAAGGGCCTTGAGGACATTAATTATGAGGAAAGCTTACGAGCACTGAACTTATTCTCTCTGGAGAAGAGACGCTTGAGAGGGGATATGATTTCAATGTACAAATACATACCGGTGACCCTACAATAGGGACAAAACTTTTCTGCGTAAGGGAATTTAATAAGACACACGGCCATTCACTTAAATTAGAGGAAAAACGATTTAACCTTAAACTGCGTAGAGGGTTCTTTACTGTAAGAGCGGTTAGGATGCAGAATTCCCTTCCAATGGCAGTGGTTTCAGCAGGGAGCATCGATAATTTCAAAAAACTATTAGATAAGCACCTGAATGACCACAACGTACAGGGATATACAATGTAATACTGACATAAAATCACACACATAGGTTGGACTTGATGGACTTGTGTCTTTTTTCAACCTCACCTACTATGTAACTACTTCCAGGTAGCCATATTGCATTGCATTTTACAGGAAGGAGCTGGGTAGCGTCACTTTCAGTTGCGGCCGAGACCGGAAGTTCAGATTGGTTAGCGATCGTTTGCTGTGTGACCCCGTGCCTCTTTCTGAGATTTGTTGTTGAACCCGTCCCCCTCTGATGCCACGGGGAAGCTGTGAGTGCCCTCAGTTATATATGAACTGTCATCAAAGAAGAAGCGTCACATGGCGGGAGACTCCCATAGAGGACTCCCGATGGAGCGTACACACGGTCGGATGTTGCTCCAAAAGAGCTAATTTGCATGTTTGTTGTCAAAAAGTCTGATCGTGTGTATGGGCCTTTAGATGTATTATAAAGGGCCGTACACATGATCAGACTTTTTGACAACAAACATGTAAATTAGCTGTTTTGGAGCAACATCCGACCATGTGTACGCTCCATCGGACAAACTTTTTCAGTTTTCATCTGACTTTTATTGGCTGTGCGAACTGACAAACTTTCTGCCAACAAAAGTCTGACCGTGTGTACACAAAACCATCAGATTTTTGTACAAAGTACAAACACGCATGCTCAGAACCAATGCAAAAGATCAGACAACAATACAGAAGTTGACCAAAGGTGGCACTGGAGTAATTGAACGTCCTCTTTTGAAGTGTCGTCACTACGTTTGTGTTTGTTGCAAAAAAAAGTGTGATTGTGTGTATGCAATACAAACTTGGGGCCAACCCCCTTTGTACAAAAATCCACAGGAAAGTTTGTACAAAGTCCGATTGTGTGTATGAAATACATTTTTACATTCATGGGTATGTGTGTACATGTTTAGGAAAATCATGTTCTCATATTCCTGAGCCAGGCATGCATATGATGAACCTTTTCCATTGCTTTTGAAAAAGGTATTGTGAAATATTATCAGATTTTTTTTCCTTTACAGGTTGGAAATGACAGAACTTATATAGACAGACATAATTCTGGATGCTTCCATAACCATCACTTGTGAAAATGATACTATCTTTGACAAATATTGCTTTGAACAATGCTTTACACTCCCTACACTGCCCACTTTTATCTAACTAGGAAATCTGGTTATATGAATATTCTGTCTGCGCTACAGAGATCAGAACAACCCATATATATGGAAATGTAACACTTCTAAGACACTGAGACAAATAAAAATGGGCAGTTTATTGAAGTGCACATCAAGTTGTAGAATACAAGAGAATAAGTTGTCACTATACACATTTCACATACATGCAGCATCAGAATCAAATACTTAATTCTTTGCAGGTAAGATTATTTTGAATTTACATTCATATGGAACCTTGTAAACCATACCAAATGAAAAAATATACTATACCAGTTAAGCAAAGAGTGATGCCTGAATGTTAAAACTTAAATATAGGGTTTTAAGGGTACATTAAAACTATCCCTTACTACCTTCCACAGCCTTTCCGCTTAAGCCTCAAAGCATTTTTTATTTAAGAGATGCATTTGTTCCTTTCAAATAGTATCCTTTGTTGGATTTTTTTAATCAGGAAGAAATTGGGAAACATTAGAAAAATTCACTTTGCTGTAATTATTAGCAATAAAACTGTTACATAATGCGTGTGGTTCCAGGTATGTAGCCTAAAGTATAATTGAGAAAGCCTTCTGACTAAAAGGATATTGCATAAGAATGATTTTTATGTAACATAAATGAATAAAGCTTTAAGACAAAGTTCACTTTTTAATTGAGGTCAGCTTTTCTCTTTTTTAAACAAAATTGCTAGTGTAATATTAAGATAAATCAGCCTAATTGTGTGCAGGTAAATATTAACCTACAGTGCTTTTTTAACAGGTTCAAAATGTATTTATTTTTTTAATTGCATACATTTTTTTTTACAAAGGAGACAATTCTCTTCCCCATGAAAGGTCTTAGCAATATGCTGGACCACCATGGGATAGCTCAAAGGGGAGCATATATTCTCTTCCTGTTTCTATATGTTCACAGGTGCTATTGGAACGGTATCCCTGGGCAACTATAAGGCCATGGGATTGGTGTGCAGTATAAAACAGCTGATTGGTCTATTTTGACGGTTACAAGCCCGCGCTGTAGAAGCTTATAAAAGGACCAAGAGCGGTGCTCTCACAGACCGCTCTGACTAGAGCTGCAGCGCCCACCCGCCCTCCCTATCTTCAGAAAGTCATGATGTTGTCCAAATGGGGGAATAGTCATCCAGCATTGACTGGGTGGACATCACTTACATTTTGATTAAATGGCTTTATATTTATATTTTATTTAAATTTGTAATGTTCAAGTTAGCCCCCCATGGATAACACCGTGGCCATATAAATCCAATAAACTAATATTCTTGATTAATACTGTGTTGTTTCTTTTATTAATGTATACCTTTGTGCTAGCCCATGTATATCTAGAGAAAAAAGGATCACTTATCATAGTCAACTATTGCTCGCCTTTACCATCAAGACTTTTCCAGCCTCTGTATATCTATATTTACAGACAGTGGAACAAATTTTGTAATGTGCAGTATTATACCCTTAAAGAGGAAGTAAAGCCTAACTAAAAATAAAAATAAAAATAGAACCTGCAAGGCAAAGGCATAATGAGCTAGTATGCTATGCATACTAGCTGATTTTGAATAACTTACCTGAGATGGAAGCCCCCGAAGCGACCCTCGTTTTCCTCCTCCGACGCCGCCATGATACCCGGAGTGACTTCCGGGTATCGCGGCTCCATCGCTGTGACTGGCCGGACCCGTGATGACGTCACCCCCGCGCATGAGCGCTGGAGCCGCCACTAACGGCATAATTGCCGTTAGCAGCGGCATGCTCAGTGCACCTGCACGCCGCTGTCTATGGCGCATGCACCATAGACATCGGTGCCTGTCTTTTGCAAATATCTCCTAAACCGTGTAGGTTTAGGAGATATTGCTTGGACCGACAGGTAAGCCTTAATCTAGGCTTACCTGTAGATCAAAGTGGTCTGTAAAGGTTTAAAACCACTTTAAGACATGTTCACCCACAATAGAGTATTTTTAAGAAGTTATATGAGTGGCTTATTATATTTCTTGGGGATTCCAGCAACATAATCTCTGCATCTGTTTTAGCAGCCTATAAAAACAGTTATCACTGGGTTTCAGTCTCACAGCAGAGATTCACATTTTTTTACATTCGAGTTGGCTAACAGTTCTCACCTTATGGCCCCCGCCAATGTCATGTATAAGGTACAATGCCCAAAAACTTCAAATGTGTGGGGTTTTTGTTGTGACATTTTGCAAAGTGTCTAGATACACTGTATTTATTGTAACCTTTTAATATATTCCTCACATGTTCCTTTAGGCGATTCTCAGAAGTCTTTTGGTACTGCCAATATACTGTAGCCTGCAGCTACATTCTAGGGCATACACTGCCCCTTCAGTATTGCACCCTATGAATTCCTGTATGTCATAGGTAGTGCCGTTACTAGTGAATTTAAACTGTAACTTCTTCTCGTTAGGGTGTTTCGTTCAAATCCATGCAAAACATCTTTTGCATGGATAAAAACCTTTTCCAGTAAAAAATGTAAAACTCTTTTACATGACAGAGACAGAGATCATCTCGCAACCTCTGACTTCGTGTTCCCTCTCTGAAGTTCGCACCTCGGTTTTCTTTGCAGAATTAACACAGTGGCTTATGCATTAGACCTTCCTTCTAATATGCGTATCTCAAATGTATTTAATGTCTCCTTATTAAAACCTTTGGACCCAGCCCATCCTTCTCTGAGCTGGCCGCTCAGCTGTTGGCAAATTGCCAGCCCTTATCTCTCCACAGTGACTCACCTGTTGATGATCCTGCTCATCGGTCCTGCCTACTTAAGCTGTCCAGTCCAGATGATCTATGCCTTAACCTTGGTCACCTCTCTAGAGACGCTCTCCTGTGTTCCTGTTATAACGACCTGCTTGGCTGACATTCCTTCTGTCTCCAGATCCTGCTTGCTGTTCTACTATGCTCATCTCTGTCTCCCTGTTGTTTTGGCTTGTCTGACTATCCATTCCGGTTCCTGTACTCTGGCTATGTTTTGACTACGTTTTCTCTGTTTACCTTTTTTTATTATTATTAAACAAGTCAGATTTAACTGTACTTCTGTAACAGTCTAATTCATGGTTTCTGACAGCACCGCAAGTTTGCAGAGGCATGACAAGTAGAGTCTTCATGTTCACTGAGCATCACAGTATCTGGAACTGCCTCCTCCCAGCCATGTACTACTCCCAAGGGTTCTGGGACAGAAAACCATCTCTTAAGGTTTTACGTATATCTTCCTCTGCTTCAATGCTTCCAAAATTGCCAGAAACCAATGCCAGGAGTCTGATGGACAAGATGAGAGAACTATAGCTACTGTTGTACGAGGAGGATTTAGATTTTGTAGGAATTTCAGAGACGTGATTCAACAGCTCTCATGATTAGCTGGCAAACATTCAAGGGTATTCCCTATATTGCGGGATAGAGAGGGTAAAAAAAGGGGAGGGGTATGCCTGTATATCAAAAAATGATGTACAGGGAGGAGGTGGAATCCTTATGGGTTCAGCTACAACGGAGGAAACTAATGGAAAAGTAATACTGGGAGTATGCTATAGGCCCCCTAACCAGAGCAATGAAGCGGAGGCGGTCCTCCTATCACAATATGGATTAGTGGCAAGGGTGGGAAGTGACATCATAATGGAGGATTTTAATTATCCAGACATAGACTGGGTGGAAGGATAAACGCACCGACTACAAACAAAGTGTTACTAGACCTTACCAACAATACAGACCTGATCACGGATATAGAAATACGGGGCAATTTAGGAAACAGTGATCACAGGTCAATTTGTTTCAGTATAAATCACACAAATAGGAAACATAAAGGGAATACAAAGACACTGAATTTCAAAAGAGCCAACTTCCCTAAATGACGATAGTTGCTAGAAGATACAAATTGGGATGAAATCTTAGGAACAAAGGACACTGAGGAAAAATGGGTATGCTTAAAGAGCATATTAAATAAGGGCATTATCCAGTGCATCCCAATGGTAAATACATTTAAAAGAGCTAATACAAGTCCCAGGTGGCTTCACTTTAATGTAAAAATGCATATAAAAGCCAAGGCAAAGGCCTTCAAAAAATACAAGGCTGAGGGATCATCATCAGCATTCCAACTTTACAAAGAATGCAGCAAGAAAAGTAAGGGTGCAATCAGGGCGGCTAACATAGAACACGAAAGGCACATAGGAGCGTAAAAAAAAATTCCCAAGAAATTCTTTAAGTACATAAATAGTAAGGTAACGGGAGGAAAGATCATATTTGTCCCATAAAGAATGATGAAGGGAATCTGGTTACTAAGGATGGAGAGATGGCGAAGGTATTGAATTTATTCTTCTCCTCAGTCTTCAAGAGGGAATCAGGGGTTTCAGTAACCAAAACTGCAATGTTTATCCACATGAAATGTCACAGGAAGCACCCTCATGAATAATAGGGATGAGCCCGATGTTCGTTCGCCTGTTCGCCAGACAGCAAACATTATGTGGTATTTGCAGCAAATTTGAAAGCCGCAGAAGACGGTTAAAGCCTATGGGACATTAACATGAAAAACAAAAAGTGCTCATTCTAAAGGCTTATATGCAATTTATTCATTTTTGGGGACCTGGGTCCAGCCCCAAGGGACATGTTTAAATGCAAAAAAAGTTTTGAAAACTACATTTTTTTCCGAAGCAGTGATTTTAATAATGCTTAAAGTGAAACAAAAAAAAGATAAAATACTCCTTTAAATGGCGTAGGGATCCACCCCAAAATCCATACCAGCCCCTTTCCAAGCACGCAACCTGGCAGGCGAGAGACCCCCCCCCCCCCTCCTGAACCGTACCAGACCACATACCCTCATCATGGGGATGGTGCTTTGGAGTAGCCCCCCAAAGCACCTTGTCCCCATGTTGATGAGGTCAAGGACCTCATCCCCACAACCCTTGACTTGTCTCCGTCGCCCGACGACCCGAAAAGAAAAGCTGCATCAGCTCCGCCCCCCTCTGATGCCACGTTACATCAGAGGAAGGTGGGATCGCCCGTTTACACCACAAAGGGGCTCCGCCCTCAGCTATATAACAGCTGTCTCTCGGAAGGGAGCCTCCCATGGAGGCGGAGCTGTTGCAGCTTTTTTGCTTTATTTGGCTCGTCGACGGAGATGGATCTACATCGTGGGACATTTTAATTTTTTTTATTTTTTAATAAAAGACTTGTCTCAAAGTGTCTCATGTCTTTTTTACTATTTTTGACACTTTCTTGTGAAATGGTAGGGGTACAATGTACCTGTTACCAATTTACATAAGGGGTGGGATCTGGGGGTCCCCTTGTTAAAGGGGGCTTCCAGATTCCAATATGCCCCCACCCGTAGACCCCCACAACCACCAGGCAAGTGTTTGAACGAGTAGAGAAAAAAAGATCGCTGCTCACAGGTGATGCAATCGGTAACACTCCAATGTTGCTTCTGTGAGGTGGGGTGCATGCCCTGCCACTGCAGCAGAAAACATGGAACAGAGAATCTTCAGATCGGCAGCACACCCACACAGAAAGTAAAGTATAAAGTCTTTAGTGAAGCATAAATATTAAAAGCACTTGATGGGTACAGGCCTGCCAGGTTGTGTGCTCGGATAAGGGTCTGGTATGGATTTTGGGGGGACCCCTACACCATTTTTTCATTTTGGCGTAGGCTTCCCCTTAAAATCCATACCAGACCTGAAGGGTCTGCGCCAGGGGGGGGGCTGCGCCATTTTTTTTATTTGGTGCAGGGTTTATTTGGCGCAGGGACCCCCACGCATTTTTTTTTTACATTTTTGGTTTAATATTCATACCCAATTCAGACCCAAAGGGCCTGGTAATGGACCGGGGGGGGGGGGGAACCCATGCCGCTTTTTTCAATGAGTTTTAATCCATATTGCAGAGACCAGCCGTGATCTGTTTTAAATGACTTTTTTCCTTTATAAATGGAATTTTGCTGTATTAATGTTCTAAACATGGGAAAACTGTGCCACTTTACAGGCATACTATAGACACCCCTTAGGCACGATATTTAAAGGAATATTTAATTTTTATTATTTCACTTTAACCGCCTCAATACAGTTTTCACCCGCTTCCTGACCAAGCCATTTTTCAGCATTCAGCACTGTCACACTTTGAATGACAATTGCGCGGTCATACAACACTTGTTATCATTTTGTCCCCACAAATAGAGCTTTCTTTTTGTGGTATTTGATCATATTTTTTGCGCTATAAACAAAAGAAGAGGGACAAGTTTAAAAAATATATATTTTTTTTACTTTTTGCTATACTAAATATCCCCAAAAATATCTAAAAAAACTTTTTCCTCAGTTTAGGCCGATACGTATTCTTCACATATTTTTGGTAAACAAAAAAAAATTGCATATATTGATTGGTTTGCACAAAAGTTATAGCGCCTACAAAATAGAGGATAGAGTTATAGCATTTTTATTGTTAATTTTTTTTAACTAGTAATGGCGGCGATCTGTGATTTTATCGTGACACATTTTTGGGACCATTCACATTTATACAGCAATCAGTGCTATAAAAATGCATTGATTACTGTATAAATGTGACTGGCAGGGAAGGGGTTAACACTAGGGGGCACTGAAAGGGTTAATATGTTCCCTGGGAGTGATTTTAACTGTAGGGGGAGAGGACTCCCAAGGGGAGGAGACCGATCAGTGTTTCTCTGTACTGAGAACCCACCATCGGTCTCCTCTCTTCTGACAGGACTGTGGATCTGTGTGTTTACACACACAGATCCATGGTCCTGCTGTGTTACCGGGCAATCGCGGTGCCCGGCGGACATCGCAGCCGCCGGGCATGCGCATCAGGTACCCAGTGACACGGCAGGTGCTGCCGGCGGTGCACGCGCGCTCCCAGGAGGGCCAGGAAGGGGGGGGCGTCATATGACTCACTCCCGCCCTGAGAGCTGCGCCGCCTGGCCATCAATTGACAGCCGGCGGTCGCAAGGGAGTTAAGCATTATTAAAATAACTGCTCCCGAAAAAAACTTCAGTTTTTAAAACTTTTTTTGCATTGATTCATGTCCCCTGGGGCAGGACCCAGGTCACCAGACACTTTTTATGACAATAACTTGCATATAATCCTTTAAAATTAGCACTTTTGATTTTTCATGTTTGTGTCCCATAGACTTTAACGGTGTCCGCCCAAATTTTTTTCCTGTTCGCATGTTCTGGTGCGAACCGAACCGAGGGGTGTTCGGCTCATCCTTAATGGCTAACAGAGGACAGAATTAGATATAGACTTGAAAAACGTAACACTAATAAGTCACCGGGACCAGATGGCTTTCACCCGAGGGTCCTTAATGAAGAAGTAAACCCTGGACGATTTTCTTATTTTTTTCCAGTTTTATATACTATATATTATTGCAACCTTAAATACAGCAAAATTGGCAAAAAATTAGTTATGCTATTTATTTTTATATTTTTACAGGATTAGGCAGACTGGTGTTATACCTTTAAAATAGCTCTTCCTATTTAGGCCACAGTCCTACTTTGATCTCCTATAATGTTAAGGGGTTGAATACCTCCAAAAAACTGACTCATAGGAGAACTTAACCTCCCTGTCGGTATGATTAGTTCAGATTTTTGATGCTGAAAGCGGTACAATTATTTTGCATGGAAATTTGGCATTTTATATTGTAGGTCTGTAATTCTTAGGAATAACTTACTTAAATCTATCCAAACAAGAGTCTAGTAGACATCCCGGGTATGATAAAGCTTGAAAAACAAAATCATAAATTATAATATAATAAATAACTATAAATAATTTTACCAAATAATAATATAATAATAATAAAAATAAATATAATACAATAATGTAATCAAATCAAAAACACTGAAATTTGCTCAGTTGCAGAATTGTCGCTGGCATTACTTTTTATGTCCCGTACACACGGTCGGTAAATTCTGACGGAAAAGGTCCGATCGGATTATGTTGTCAGAAAAATCCAATCGTGTGTGGGCTCTATTTGAGAGCAGGATCTAAATACTTTTTCCGATCGTTTGTAGAGAACTCAGACAAAAAAAGTGCCACGCATGCTCAGATCAAATTACGAGACCGAAGCTATTGGCTACTAGCCTCTACATAGTTCCATCGTACGCAATGAACGTCACCACGTTCCGAACAATCAGATTTTCCGACAACTTTGTCCGACCGTGTGTATGCAACACCAGTTTCGGCCAAAATCCGTCGGAGAGAAACTGATGGATTTTATGGTCGGAATGTCCGACCGTGTGTACAAGGCATTAGTGTTTGATGACGGATCTCCCCACAAATCACTATCGCTCAATTCTGCAAGTGATTCTAATTTATTATGGCTGTTTTCTAGCTGGTCTAAAACCACTTTTGATGTAAAGGGACGGTTTTGGTTGCTATGGACATTCTCCAGTTTCCAGGCAGAAAGATATTTATAATATAAAACTGCATGCAGGGCACAGGACAAACCACTAGGGACAAAAGGGATGTGAAATAATTTCATACAGTAATGTAATCTGTAAGATTACAGTATACTGTATGTATAGTGTGTGTTTCACTTTTTGAATTAGGCGCCGTCTTCGTCCCTGTGTGTTGCAACGCTCGCAGGGAACGGAGCCCGGCTCCATGATGAATCGAGAGGAGGACAAGGTAATATGGGAGGCACCCTCATGACCCTTGCAAATGTATATTTCCCAAATTTGGCAAATATATATTTTTGCAGACAGATTGTAGAGCAGGGGTCTCAAACTGGCAGCCCTCCAGCTGTTGTGAAACTACAAGTCCCATCATGCCTCTGCCTGGGGGTGTCATGCTTGTAACTGTCAGCCTTGCAATGCCTCATGGGACTTATAGTTTTGCAACAGCTGGAGGGCCGCCAGTTTGAGACCCCTGTTGTAGAGGAACTTAAATGGTATGCCTCAGATGCCTACAGCTAGGAGGGGACTTCAATGTGCCCTGAACCCGATTCAGGACACTTTAACAGGAGAATCTAGCGTGACCTATTGGATATTCAAATGCCTTAAAATTATGCAAAATAGCACCAGGCAAGGCTGTCCATTATCACCCTTGATTTTAACATTAGAGCTGTTTATACGCACTGCTAACAAAACACATTCAATTACAGACTTTGAAGTGGGACACAGATCCTATAAAATCACAACATATACTAATGATCTCTTATTTTTCCCAATGCAACCACTTACCTCCATTTACAATCTTTTACAAGCGTTTGCCCATTATAGATATATTTCTAACATAAAAATCAATTATAATAAATCAGTGGCTATGAATTTTTCCCTTTCCCCGGAATTATTGGAAATGGCACAGCAGAATAGTGCATTTAAGTGGGTCCACAATGCCATAAAATATTTAGAAGTTTGCTTACCCCTACTTAAGTGATATATTTCCTTATAATTTATTTTTTCAAAGATTTTATTGATATTTACCAAAATAACATACAAACGATGAGCATTTTTAGCTGTGAAGTCACTGAAGTAGAGGAATAGTCAAAATAATGATTACATGTCTATTCAGGAATACAATCATACTGTGAAAACTTAGTGCAGGAAAATGCATAAACCATTGCGTATAGCTGCGGATCATGTGATAGAAAGCCCGAGGCCTTCGGTAGTATCTCGATTCCCCCAGACACCCCAGAGGGAGAAAACTGTGCTTTGGGGGGGAGCGTGACACCACTTCCATCCCCTCCCCATTGAACTCCTGGTGGCACGGTAGCACATCAGGCGGTATGAAATTTTAATACTGGTCTGATTGGCTTCCGAGGGATTAAAGGTCACATGTTCTTATTCTGGGGAGGGGGTAGGGCTACGTAAATTGTGAAAAGAGAAGAGTTAAGGGGATGACTGTACTCAGTATCAAAATGTGGTACAAGGCTAGTGTTATACGTCTAGGTATATCTTATGGGTTAGTGGTAAAAAGCATAGGGGAGAAAGGGAGAAGAGGCTATTAGTGGACTTACACTTCTGTCTCTCTTCGGTCTGGGTTTAAGTCATAAGTTGTTCAAGTCAGTTTTAAACTGCTTGGGTGCGCTAGCCAAGGAGACCAGTGCTTGCTAAATCTATGTTCTGTCAGATTCGTTTTGGAAAAGAGATATTCCATATGACAGTGGTCATTGAGCGTGTTAATGAGAGAGCCAATGGTTGGGGGAAGTGGGTTTTTCCCGGCGCGAGCAAGAACTAGGCATGCTGCAATTGAAATATGGTGTATAAGTGATAAGCTTGCAGTAGGCCAGTGTTGGGGGTCCAGACCAAAAAGAGCCATCTGCGATGTCAGCTGTTAGGGGGTATTAGTCACGGTCACAATTAATGCAGATACTTGTTTCCAGAATGTAGTTATAATTGGACAGTCCCACCAGATGTGAAATATGTCTCTTATTTCATCACAGTTTCTCCAACACTTCGGGGATTGGGTGAGGAAGATGGTTGCCAGTCTGACGGGTGTGTATTACCATTTGTGGAAGATCTTCATAAGAGTTTCCCAGTGGGATACGTTTTTGGAGATAGTGGATGGGGTGTTGAGAGCACGGTGCCAGTCCTCCATAGGAAAGGAGGGTTGTAATTTTGTTTCCCAATAGGTTACAGTCAGTGGTTTATGCATAGTTGTTGGTCTAGAGAGGAGAGCGTAAATGTAGGAAATTCCTTTGAGTTTGTTAGTTGGGAGGTTATAGTAAGTGAGTAGGCCCATGGAGGTATTTTCGGAAGAGGTCGGTATCTTTGAGCGTATATGTCGAATCCTGAGGTAGATGTAAAAGTCTTTATTTGATATGCCAAAGTCTGTTGTTAGATGTTGGAAGGTTTTGAGGTTTGATTGGAGGTATAGGTCTCCAATGGTCTTGATCCCAGCTTTGAACCAGTGCTGAATAAAGAGGTTTGAAGACAGGAGTTGCAATGCTAGGATTGGTAGATTTTTTAACGTGTCTCTATGAATTCCTTGGTGGGTGCGACCTATAGCTCTCCATTGTGTTATACAGGCATTCACTGTGGGAAGGTATGAACGTGTGATGTGATGGTTCATCTAAGTCGCTGAGAGTATCAATCTTGGGGTGGTAAGTAATGCCGTTGATTCAATGTGATGCCACCTAGTGTTCAGGTATTGTGTCCACCATTGCTTTCCTTGTTCTAAGACAGTGGCTTTGTAATACCATCTTACATCGGGTGCCCCCATCCCTCCCAAGGTGGTGGGGGTACACAGCGCTGTGGTTTTTAAACAAGGTTTACAGGCTGCCCAGATAAAGGAGTCGAGGATACGTTGGAGTTTGAATAGTTCGGCTGAGAGTATTGGTAGCGGGAGTGTCCTAAAGCAATACAAAACATGTGGGAGAAGCAACATTTTAGTCAGGGCTATCCTTCCGGCCCATGAAGCTTTAATGGAGGACATCGCTGAGGTTATGGTGTTTAGTTTCTGGTGCAGGGAGGTAAGGATGCTACGGAGCATTAAGTAAGAGGGGGTCACTAATTGAATGCCCAAGTATGTCATAGAGGAACCAGGAGCCCAGGGGAAGGGGAGACTCTGGAGTTCTCTGATTTGAGTGCAGGGGGTATGCAAACACTGAGCATGGAGGACTTAGTGTGGTTTAATTTATACAGTAAGATTTCACTGAAATTATTGAGGAGTTGCGATAAGATGGGGAGTGAGTTAACTGGGTCAGTGAGTGCTATTATTACATTGTCTGCATAAAGACCTATTTTGTGGCAGGAGTCGCCTACTGTAATGCCGGAAATTAGGGGGTTTGTGCGGATGGTCTGAGCAAGGGGCTCCATTACTAATGCAAAGATCAGGGGTGATAAAGGACACCCCTGACGAATGCCGTTGGAAATTTTAAAGGAGTCGGGGAGGATGACCGATGTTCGGACTTTAGCACTAGGTGAAGAATATAATCCCAGTATGGCTTTCAGGAAGTCTCCCTCTATACCAAATTTCCATAATACTGCCTCTAGATATCCCCAGTGCACTCTATTAAACGCCTTCTATGTGTCTATGGAGAGCAACAGAGAAGGCGTTTGATGATGTTCTGCCCAGTGTATAAGATCTATAAACCTGAGAGTACCATCTGAGGCCTGGTGTTGGGGGATGAATCCCACATGGTCTGGGTGTATAAGGTGGGTCATGTGCTGTGATAGTCGTGTGGCAAGTAACTTGGCATAGATTTTTAAGTCAGTGTTGAGAAGTGAAATGGGGCGATAGTTAGCTGGGTCATGTGGGGATTTTCCTGGTTTATGGATGGTGAAGATCGTGGCTTCTAAGGATTCTGTTGGGATTTCTCCGGTAGTGAGGAATCTGTTAAATGAGTTGCAAAGGTGTGGGGTCAGTTATTCACAATACGTTTTGTAATATTCATTTACGAAGTCATCCAGGCCTGGGGCTTTGTGCAGTGGTAGTGATTTAATGGCGTTTCGGATTTCCTGAATCGAGAAGGGTAGAGCTAAGTCTGCGGTCTGAGAGGGGGTCAAGGAGGGGAGGCTTAGTTTGGAGAGAAAATTCTGAATAGTAATATCAGTAGGTCGTGTATCAGTAGCTATGTCTTTGGGGTTAGTCAATCTGTTACCATTGGAGTCCTCGAGGTATGGGATTGTGGATTTAGCTGCCTTACACTTGTATTGTTGTGCCAAGGCTTTACCTGTTTTATTTCCCTGGGAGTACCAGGTGAATCTTAGTTTCCGAATGTAGAACTCGTGTCTGTTTTGCAAGAAGGAGCTCAGCTCAGATCGGAGTTTACCGAGTTCTTCGTGGGTGGCTACTGAGGGTGTTTGCATATTGCGTCTTTCTAGGATCTTAATGTTGTCTAGAAAGGAGTTAAGGGTTGCGGTGCGTTTTTTCTTCTCCTGAGCTCCTAGTCTTAGTAGTATACCCCTGATAACCGATTTATGGGCATTCCAGGGTGTGTTGTCATTAGAGATGGAGTGTTTGTCCAAAGCAAAGTAGTCATCTATCGCGGACTCGACCAGTTCCCTATTATACTTGGTACTGATTAAGGAGGCGTTTAGTTGCCATAATGTATGTGATGGGATGGCTGATGATAGAGTAAGGACAATTGATATAGGGGCATGGTCAGACCACGATATTACTCCAATAGTTGAGGAGGTAATACACTGAAGCAATAATTTGGATGTCAGGAACAGGTCGATCCTAGAATAAGTTCTTTGAGCATTGGAGTAAAAAGTGAAATCTCTCTCAGTACCATGTTGACACCTCCAAGGGTCGTAGAGATCTTCTAAGCGTGTCATGGAGGAGAGGGTTGTAGACCGTCTCCTCCGTGGTGTGGAAGAATCGAGAGAGTGGTCTAGTATCTCATTAAAGTCACTGCATAAAATAATTTGATCTCTTGGGAAGTGTTGTATTTTGGTCAGAATGGATTTAAAAAAAGATTTTTGGTGAGTGTTTGGGGCATACAAATTAACGATCACTAAAGGCTTGTTGTTGAAGTGTGCTGAAAGTATAAGGTATCTGCCTGCGGAGTCATATTCTATGTTGGAGATTGAAAGTGATACTGTGGAGTGAACTGCTATCATTATGCCTCTTACCTTTTTGTTAGTGTGGGAGTGAAAAATATGTGGGTAGGATTTGTGTGTACATCATGGTGGGTTAGTAGAAGAGAGGTGCGTTTCTTGAACGCATAGTATGTCAGAGCGTTGAGAAATTGCTTCTCTCCATAAGAGGGATCTTTTGAATGGGCTATTTAGGCCTTTGACGTTAAGAGAGGTAATTTTGAGTGCTATGAGGAATGAGTAGCAGGTGTCAAGGTGGTACTGAGGTTGATTGTATCCTGTGGGGAGGAATGTAGTGGTTAGTTACACACTATAAGAGGTATATAATGTTTAATGTCAGTTGCAGTTAGCAAATATAAAACAAAAACAGAGGGAAAGTTAAATTGAGACTTCTATATCGTAAGCAAAACTGATATAGAGGCGCTATATATTTAGTTGATAAGTACCGTTACCAACATAGTACAGTAAACAATAAAGGAAAACTGAAAAGTAACAAGAGAACCTGAGATAATGCTGTGTGCTTTGCACACTATAGCAGTATGGCATGGAGGGTTCAACGGTGAAAGAGACGCTTGTCCACAACTTCAAGGTGAGTGAGGACCAGCTAGATGAGAGGGCAACCTGAGGGGTTGCTCCAGTACTTTCAGAGAATTAGATTTTATCCTTTGCTGCCCACTTAGAGGGGATCCTGGAGGATCTTCTATTCAGGGGGGTCGCTGGGGGTGGGTTAGGGACAATGCCCCAGTTATGCAGCTGTTTAATCCCGTCAGAATTGTGATTTGTTGGTGTTGGTAGGGGACAAGGAGTTTCGTAGGGAATCCCCATTTGTAAGCGGTTTTGTGCTCCAGAGGACGGAGGTAACTGGCGCAAAAGCTTTGCACGCTTGTGAGGTGGCTGCGGATACGTCATTATAAAGTTGTATGTTGGTGAATGGCTCAGGGAGGTTGCACAGGGACCTGGAAGCCCTCATGATTTGTTCCTTGTGAAAAAATTGGATCCTGGCCAGGACATCCCTGGGTAGGGAGTCAGGTAGCTGTTGTGGCTTATGGATCCTATGAGCTCTGTCTATGAAGAGGTCTTGTGGTGTTAAGGTCGGTATGATTTTGCGGAACAGACGGTTGAGGTATGGCGTTATTTCAGGGGGTGATATGGTCTCAGGCACTCCCCTGATTTTAATGTTGTTCCGCCTGCTGCGGTCTTCAAGGTCTGCGATTTTAAGGAGTAATTGTTGTATAGCTGCAGAGTGTTCATCCTGTGTATCAACCGTGGTGTTATGATCGATGGTAGCTGCAGATAGATGCTGCTCTATGTGTTCTATACGGTCCTCCATGTTATCCACCCTGTCCAATAAGTGGTTAATTGAGGATCTGAACTCCCTCTGCATGTCAGTTTGTAAGGAGAGCAGCATGGCTTTCAATGTTTGTTCTGATGCTGGGCTGTCTGTTGTGGTATATGCAGCCAGTGAGGCAGTGGAGTCTGCTGGTGCTGTGGCACTACAGGTTTCAGCGCCATGTTGCCGCTTCATAGGGGGAGGTTTAGTGGGTGAGTGTTCTGGGGAGATGGCAGATCTCTTACCTCTATCTGCTGAGGAAGGATTTGCCTGGTGCTGGTGGTCCCCAGAGTCCTCCATATCAGAGGGGGGATCTCCCGTCTGCAGTGAGGCCATTTGCAGTGCCTGAGGTGAGGTATCTTCTTCCCAGCCGGCGCCATCTTGGGCAGAGGCTCCGGCTGGCTTCATGTAGAAGTTGATGAGCTTCCGCGCTCCATGGGCGTCGGATCTGCCGCGGGTCATGTCACCGTGGGTGTGGGGGAGTGAGTTGTGTCTCCGTGAGACGTATAGGGCTGTGTAGCTGTGGTGATTGCTGGTAGTAGCTCTGTGGATGAGCGGAGCTCATTCTCTAGACGGCCATCTCCGTGTGCGGCCAGTATTTTCTTATAATTTTAAACCCCTACTGCGAAAGATGGAACATGGCCTTTCCAATTGGACCTTCAAAAATATCTCCTGGTTTGGATGAGCGGCTATTGTTAAAACGATAAACAAGGAACAGAGGTGCCTCTAAGTGTAGAATTTTCAATATTTTAATAATAGTAGACAATTAGCAACTCACATGAGAGAAGATAAAAACAGGCACATCTGTTGTTAGACACATCCCAGGAGCAGGAAGGGTAACCAGGTCACGGTTCCTCCACTATTCAGCTGGTACGGTGGGGATAGGTGTATCAGGCACATCAGAGTGGATATCCCAAGGAGGTGGGGGTGGTGAGCAGTCACAGGCCCTTGCTCGTAGCACTGCAAGTCAAGCAATCCTCGCTGGAAAAGATGAAGGTGGAAGATGGCCGTGTGGTGGAAGTCCAAAACGAGACTTGGATAACATGGGGCATTTCTTTGTTTATCCTGTTACGCTGGAAATTTGCTTCTGTTCCTATTTGGTGGCAGCCCTAAGTACCTGGACCCTTTTTTACCAACGAATTAACTATTTATGGACTAATATATGGACTTTAGTCTGCTTAGAGTTGCCAGTGCATTGCGCCTTTTACTTGTTTTAATGTTAAAATGATGATACTCCCCAAATTGATGTACCACTTTCATACTTTACCAATTGCAATCTTCTCTAGCTTTTTAAAAAACTACAATCTGTGGTGGGGAAATGTTTTTGGGCTCATAAGAAACCTTTATCTGTATGCGCTTTCTTATGAAACCCAAATCTGAAGGATAAATGGGATTCCCAAACTTCTGAAATTATTACTATGCTACTTATTTAGTGAGAGTTATTGACTGGAATTGCCACATTGCCAATAAAGACCTGGTACATCTAGAAGAGAGTTGCTCAGAAGTCTCGCTGAAACACTCACCCTGGATATCAAGGACTAAGTGCCCCACTGATCTCAAACAACACCCTCTAATAGGCACCACCTTAACAATATTTCACAAGACTATTCAATGATGTGAAATCTCCTCATCACATCACCAGGCCCCTTAACACCTCACATGAACAACCCATAGATTGAATTCTATGGATTTTGAAAGATTATGAAAGATGAACATACCCCCCTTATTATATACATTGTGTTGCCTAGGGGTGGTTGCTACCATATGCTAGACTGCTGGGAGACCTTGATCCATCCTTTAAGACACCTTGGTCTTATAGACAAATTTGTCATAGTTTTTGTCTTCTGCATATCTCAATTACCCCCTGGGTAAATACAAGCGCACATTAAGAAAGCATCTACTAAACACTGCTAAGTCACTGATCTCCAAATTTTGGAAATCCTCTAATATCTCTTTGATCAAGGATTGGTGTAGTGCTGTGGTTTTTATTTCAATTCTCTGACAATTATGATAGGCTAACTACAGGGTGATCTGGCATTTAAATGACTATAAGATATTATATTGTATATACTGTATATCTCATCATCTTATGATCGTGTATATTTTAATTTTCACTACTTGAAATTTGATTCTAACTGCTTTGAAGTTTCTTTTTTTTTTTCTTCTGGTTTAACCCCACTGAACTTAGACCTTTATGCTCTGTGTACAGTCTTTATAGCATTAGATTTAGGTTTTGTTTTTTTTGTTATCCTTCTGCACAGATAGCTATGGTTGAATATAACTTTAGGCTATCTTGCCGAACTTTTATAGGTTTTGCTATCTATAACAATTTATTGATACTGTTGAACTGTTGTTACTTAGAGCAAACATCTAAGGAAGTTGGTCTTGTTTCTTCTCATTTCTTTTATATCTATGATTATATTTACATTGGTTTGGTAGATAAAAATCTATTGAAACAAAACAAAGAAAGGATCGATATTGAGATACTGTCTGTGGGCCATAGAATAGTGTGTGTAATCTCCAGAGGATGGGTTGCCCTCTCACCAGGTGCCAATTAAATCATTATAGTATAGTAGGTAAGCAAATGCATGCCTTTGTTTTTGGGTGCTTCATTCTTTGTAATGATAAAAGTCTGTTGGATCCTTGAACTAAAAATGATAGGCAGGTGTTACCAAATGCCATTCTCTTCTTCTTAGAAATCTGCCATGGCTAGCCTTTCAGTTTATGTAGAAAGGTGTTATTGCAGATTATTGGTTTGTAATTTATTGTTTGTGTTATTGTTTGTGTTTGTGTTTTGTTAGGAAACCATTTTTTATATGTATATATATATATATATATATATATATATATATATATATATATATATATATATAAACTGTAATATGCAGTCAAAAGGGGTAAGTATTATAAACTTGGTTATGGGTCTTTAAGTAGAAATAAAATTGGCAGATATGTGTCAAGAGGTTCTTATCTATGATCCATTTTCATACTATTGTACTTCGATCACAATTAATTAAATGGAATGAAATATGTTTTATTAGAATTTGGGAGGATAATCTTCTTAGCAAGATGATGAAGAAAGCTATATTCCTAGACTGTAATAGCAAGATTCACTGTAATTGATTTCTTATCAGAAGCAGCATGTGAAAGTATATAAAAAAGTTCAAACAAAATGTAATTTAACTTCACTATAGCTTCTATTCCAAATGTTCTAATTAAAAATTAAATCATGACTAATTTCTATTCTGCCTACAACATTGAGTTAAATATGAAAGTAAGCACATATTCTATTATTTTTGTATGCGTACTGTATTATATGTTTTTTAGAAGCTCTTGGGTTAATCGTTTGAAAGCGATTATATAGCATTTATAAAAAAAGATATAGAAATGATTTTTAATGTAATTAAATTGCACTGGGCATTTATTATAATCACATCATTGTTGAGCGAGTTAATTTCATGCATAGTCCTGGTATGATTCTATATTGTATTATACTTAGCTTCCTATGGTATAATATAGTATACACTTATATGCAATTGAATAAATACATTCATATGATTAAATATACTGTATATTTGAGAAAATTGGTAAAGGAAAACTCCAGTCAATATGTAAGATGCAATAATTATTGTGTAAAACCAAACAGTATTCAATCATGTCTGCTTTTTGTTATTGGATAGGTTACTTGGAATTAAAACAAACATATTAAAAGGAAATTTTAAAGTTGTGGGTTATTTATTTTATTTTTTTAGTTTGTTTAAACTGTTGTTTTTAATATGTTGCTAATGTAGTGAAATTGCTTCAGGGACTGAACTGCTGTGCCTTATAGGGTGCCTTTCTCCTTAATTTTAGACTAGTCTGCAATACCTTAAATGACCATGTTGATATTTGGAATGATCATTCCTATTTAAATAGGTTGTTTGTGGATTTTCAGCAGTTTATATTTATATATTATTGGACATATACGGGTGTATTTAAACTCAATGAAAATTTTGCCAGCACATTTCACACACATCTTAAATGTAATGTAGCATGCTAGTAATGCATTTTTGTTTGTTTTATAGGTATTTTAAAAGGTAACTCCACCTTGTTGACCATGTTTCATGTCACACCCATATTTAGGATGTAGCATGAACCATGTTTAGCATGTACAGCTCACCACCTCACTCCACCCACCTTTTTACAGGACCACAGGGTTCTTCTCTCCACCATACATGTGCAGAACTGAAAAATGTGTTTTATTTTGTTTCAGATAGATTTGTTATGTTACTAATTGTATTTCAATAATTCGTTTCGGAATTTGTTTTGTTTTGTTTAATTTTAATTCGTTTAATAATTTTTTAATTAAATCCAAATTTTGTGAATGATTCGAATTCAGATCAGTCGAAAGATGATTGACCAATTCAGATTATGTGTGAAGAATAGCTGGTTGTTAAGGAGTGGGCAAGGAAGCCAGCCGCCTTGTGCTTAACAACTGATGACTCATCAGCTGTCAGCGGGCTTCCCTGCTGAGAGCTGAAATGTAAACAAAAGAATGGCGGCAATAGAAATAAAAAGAAAAATGTGGAGTTTCTCCCCAAAATCCATACCAGACCCTTATCCAAGCATGCATCCCGCAGGCCAAGAAAGGGGGGGCAAGCAAGTAGCCTCCCTCCTGAACCATACCAGGCCAACTGCCCTCAACATGGGGGGTGCCTTGTCCAAAGCAGCTTGTCCCCATGTTGATGGGGACAAGAGCCTCTTCACCACAAAACTGGGCTGTGGTGTGGCTGTGCTGTGGCTGTAAGCAGGGGCATATCAGAATCTGGAAGCCCCCTTTAACAGGGGGGCCCTCAGATTCTGGCCCCAACCCATGTGAATGAGTATGGGGTACCATGTACCCCTGCCCATTCACCTAAAAAGTGTAAAAAGTGAATATAGACACCGGACACGTTTTTGACAATTCCTCAGTGTAGATCCATTGTCAATCTCGCAGCCAGCTGCACCACCAGACCCGAAAAAAGGAAAAAAACCTCCGGCCTCATCGAAGGCTCCCAACTGCCTGCTCCTCCATCAGACATTTCTTACATAGCTAAGGGGCGGAATCACTCGATGATATCAGAAGGTGATCCTTCCCCTTTGTGATGTCACCTACCAGGGCATGCTGTGTCGATGATGTCACAAGGGGGTGGGGTCACCAATTGATGTCATCGGGTGACTCCGCCCATTAGCTGTTTAAGAAATGTCAGATAGAGGAACAGGCAGTCGACCATTGTTTTTTATTTAAAAATTGTCAAAAAGGCACATGCGTTGCTCTCCGTGATGATGTACGTGTAACCAGTGAGCTCCAGACCCACGCCACCCTCCATCGCCCCTGCAAAGCTTCTTCCGACACTGATCGCCTCAGGGGTAAGCCACATCAGCTCCTAAGACCTCCAGGCACCTCATGGCCAAATACGGAGACCAGAGGGAACATTACCGGTCCTTTCCATCGCTGTGATCTACCGTCACTATCGACCGATCCCTCACTAGGCTCCAATCCTGGTCTCAACTACACAAGGGGACCCGGAAGATTAGGTCTGCACCCTAATGTCGGAGGATGACTCATAGCCAGCTCCCCCACAGTCAGCTCTCCCCTTGCAGCAGCCCTCACCCTGCTGGACATCATGCTCCAGGCCCTCGCACAACAGCTTACCAGGGGCATAGCCCAGGTAGTGAGGAAGATCTCCAGGGAACTGAGGGACAAAATAAATCAGCTTGTTGAAAGTACAGCCCAGCTTGAGACAACATTTTATGAGACTATTCACTATTTGCAAGCTTAAGAGGAAAATGCGCCCCTTAAACACTCTGTTTCTCAACTACAACTCCAGCAGGAAGATCTGGAAAACAGAGAGAGAGATGACAAAACCTCAGGATCCGTGGAGTGTCAGAAAAAGTGTCCGACAACAAATTTTTAGATCATTCCTCCTGGGCCTGTTCAATAGTCTTGCTCCAGACATTGCTGGCATCGATTGGCGTATGGACTGTGCCCGCAGATCCCTGGCTCCTAAATCCCCGGCGGGTGCTAAGCCTCGTAATATCGTGGTGAAATTCCACTACTTTGAAAGTAAGGAATCGCTCACCCTAGCAGCCCGCAACAGATCTCACATTGATTAGAAAGGGGACAGATTTCAAATATTTAGTGACCTCTCCCTGATCACTCTGGCAAAAAGACGCTCTTTACGGCCTATCACTTCCTATCTCCAACAACACACAATTCCTTACTACTGGGGCTTCCCGTTCCATCTCTCTGTCACGAATTATGGAGTTTAACACGTTCTCTGAGACTTGCAAGAAGGGGATTCCCTCCTCAAGAATCTGAGCCTGCCACCACTACCAGCAGAATATGGCCAGCCAATTCCCACCACTCCCCAGGCCCCTATGTCCCCTTCTCAGACCACAAACCTACTCAACACCACAATGCCCTCAGCGCCCCCCACGACAGCCAACCGGACCATCTGTGAGATGATCTTCATGATTCTTCTCTTGGAGTTCCTACGCCCTGTTACCTCTTATATGGGTTTTATTTTTGATCTTTGTTTTTTTTCATTTCCTCCCACTGAGGTGCCTTGAACTGTTTGGTTTTGTTTCTAGATAACTCATAGAAGGTTTATAGGGAGACCCTTGCTTGTTCAAGCCAAAGATGGAGCGGCTTGGCGGGGCACATTGGCTCACCCTCACTGGAGACCACCTTGCTCTCCCTACTGTCCTTTGACTGCAGTCGGGAACCCCTGAGATGATATTGCTTCTCAGGCCTGCAACTGTTGTGTTGTTCCTGTTCTACCCTTTTAGGCCACTTCGGCCTGCTTGTTACCATGCTACTGATTTTTTTTTCTGAGGATCCTTTTTGTTTTTCAATTTTTTTATTCTTATTTTTTATTCTTATTGTTATTGTGTATCTCTTGCCTTCCAGGTTACAGTATACTGTTTTATTAGATACAAGGCTACTGTTCTGTTCCCATACTATAGGGGTATGAATCACTGCACTAAGGGTACTCTGGCTTACTAATTTATCCCACTTATGGCTCTAAAGACATTGTCCTATAAGGTGAAGGATTTGAACTCCATCAAGAAATGATGGCTGGCATTAAAGGAATTTAGGACCTCTGGCGTGGACGTGATCCTGATTCAGGAGATGCACTTCCGAGCCGGAGGTTCATTAAAATTTGCTTCCAAACACTTCCCATTGTCATATATGGTATATGACAAACTATACAATTGTTTAACCCCTGTCCTTCACCCCCCCCATTTGACCAAGGGTCATTCGAGACCTTCTTGGACAGTATCCAGCTACCTAAACTGGATAGGACGGACTTATTAACATTAAACGACCCCATTACTGAGGACGAATTGACCAACATTATCAAGCACCTACCCTTCCACAAATCCCCTGAACCAGACAGCCTTCCTTATTCCTACTACAAGACATTTTCACTGACCTTGACGCCCCATTTACTGTCTCTATACAACTCCCTTTTACAAGGCAAGCTCCCCCATCATACATTTCTACACTCCTACATCTCGGTCATACCCAAGCCAGGCAAAGACCCATCCCGTCCAGACAATTATAGACCGATAGCTCTTTTAAATACTTTTTTTTAAAGGTAAATTTTTTTTTTTTTTTTTCAAAAAAAACAAAATAACATATACAAAAATAGTGACATATATCTTGTACAACATGTTAACAACTGAACAACTGTGATTTGTAAGATTTATACATGCCTAGATATTTCTGTTCTGTATTTTTTTTTTTTAAAGCAATACATCTATTTACTGTACATTTCTCCGTGTGGGTGTATTTTAATACAACATCTTGCAGTACCTTAAAGTCCATGTATGGCACATAACATTGCAACAATTGACTGCTGGGTCATAATCAGTAGACATTCACATATTCAGCAAATTTCGTTCACTCCCCTACCTCCCAACTCAGTCAGGTATTCCTTCGCAGGGGGCATATTCCAGCCATCCTGCCCATATTTTGTCAAATTTTTTTACAGTCCCCCTAGCCGCGTATGTGAGTTTATACATTGGCAAGGAGCTATTCACTAAGTCAATCCAGTTCTGTAGAGAGGGTGGATTTACGTCCTTCCACTTGAGAGCAATTGCTTTTTTAGCGTAGAAAAAAAGTATTCTAAGGAGAGTTTTCTGAGAGGCGGATACGCTTTTGTCTTCTAGGTCGCCCAATAAGCATCTAGCAGGGGAATATATGTTGGGCAGAGCCAGAGCATCTTCCAGGTACTGGAGAATAGCTCTCCAGAACTTGGCTATTTCCGAACACTGCCAAACCATATGGAAAAAGTCACCTGTTTCCCTTTTGCACCTGTCACAATTAGGGGATTCCTTTCTGCCCATTTTATGGAGCCTTTGTGGAGTGTAGTATATCCTGTGTAGGTAGTGAAATTGTATCTGTTTGTCCCTGGCCGAGATCAGTGAAGGCAGCATAGTCTCCAGGATCTCACCCCATGTTTCCTCTGATATGGAGGGGATGTCCGCCTTCCACTGCGCGAACACCCTATCCATCCTGGGGGAGGAAGTTGTCAGTAAAACAAAGTAATATCTAGATATGAGTTTGGTGTGGTCCTCTTCTGCTATAAGTTGTTCCATTTTAGAGGTGGTCAGTGCTACCCTCTGAGTACCGTACTGCGCATGAGCAGCGTGCCTCAACTGTAAATATCTATAAAAGAGTGTGTTTGGTAGCTGGTGTTCTATCTTCATGTCCTCAAATGTACGGAAGGCCCCATCTCTGAAGAGTTGGTGTGCTTGTGTGATCCCATATGTCTCCCAACACTCCCCATCAGGGATTTTAAATAGCTCTGGAAGTTGGGGGTTACGCCATAGTGGAGCATTAGGTGACATAGAGAGGCTAGTTCCCTTAATCTTGGTATTACACAGGTGAAATATTTTGTAGGAGAGCTTCAATACCTCGGCACCCTGCACAGGGTAGGGGCCATTTCTGTACAGGATATTAGTGAGAGCTTCCTGTGAGCGGGCCTGGGCTGCCTGAGTTGCCACCGATGCCAGTTCCAGGTCCGGAAACCTCCACCAGTGTATATGTGTCAGTTGTGCGGCTAGGTAATAGCAGTATAAGTCAGGCAATGCCAATCCGCCCGAGCGGATCGGTAGGTATAGTGTGTCTAGCGATACTCTGGCCGGTTTGGGACCCCACAGAAAGGAGATTATTAATTTATTAATTTCTTGAAAGACTTTCTTGGGTATATATATCGGGGCGTGCCATAACAGGTATAAAAACCTGGGGAGGTATATCATCTTATATATATTTATCTTGCCTAGGAGATTGAGAGGTAAATTTCGCCAAGTTTGGAGGTTATCTCTTAACCTGGTGATCATAGGGGTTATATTGTTTTCCTTATATTTGTGTAGCGGCAGCTGTATCTCCACCCCCAAATATCGGAATTGGGATACTAGTTTCAGTGGTATGTCCGGTGAAAGGACCGGATCATGCCCAGAGGAGAAGGGGAAGATCACGGATTTGTTCCAGTTCACCTTGAACCCTGAGTATGCTCCAAACCTAGAAATTATATTCAATGCCCTTCTCAGCGAGTCTGTTGGTTCTGCTAGGTAGAGGAGCATATCATCAGCGTATAATGAAGTTTTTTCTTCTCTGTCATTTATTTTGCACCCCTTAACCCCGGAGTCCATTCTCAAGCTCTCCGCCAATGGTTCAATGGCCAGGGCAAACAGCAGGGGTGATAACGGGCACCCCTGCCGAGTGCCCCTCGTGATCTCAAATGAGTCTGTGATAATATTGTTCACCTTAAGCCTCGCCATTGGGTTAGTGTATAGGAGTCTCACCCATGCCACAAATCTAGGGCCAAAGCCCATCCGCACAAGGACCGCGAGCAGGTATGGCCACTCAATGGAATCAAACGCTTTGTGCGTGTCCAAGGACACGACTACACGTGTGTCCGGTTCCTGGACTTCTGATGACAGAATTGTAAAAAGGCGCCTAAGATTAATCGCCGTTGATCTCCCGGGTATGAAGCCCGTTTGATCAGGATGTATTATGGATGCGATAAGATTGTTAAGTCTCATGGCTAAAATTTTTGCTATAATTTTGGCATCCACATTGATCAATGAAATAGGTCTGTAGGATTCGCATAGTTCATGGTCCTTGTGCGGCTTCGGTATTAATACAATAAGTGCTTCTCTTAGTGATTCAGGAAGTGTGCCCTGTTCTAGGGCGCTTGTATACATTTTCAAGAGTCTAGGGGCCAGACTGTCTGCATATGTGTCATACCACTCAGCGGGAAAGCCATCCAAACCCGGTGTCTTATTTGGGTTGAGTGCATGTATTGCAGACAGCATTTCCTCTAATTCAATTGGTGACTCTAGTTCACCAACTGCCTCTCTGCTGAGTTCCAGAAGTGGGATGGGGGCCAGGTATTCAGAGACCTCCTTTTCCCCATAATCCACCTTGGATGAGTACAATTCAGAGTAAAATTACACAAAGGCATTAGCTATCTCCGTTTGTGTAGTTCATAGATCTCGTTGTTGGTTATATATACGTGGGATGGAAGCCGGGGGCTGTTGTGAGTGGGCCAGGTACGCTAACAATCAGCTATTCTTGTTTCCGCTCTTTTAAATACTTACTACAAAATCTTTACAAAGATCCTGGCCAACCGTTTTTTCCAATTCCTGACAAAATTGATTGACAAGGATCAAGTCGGCTTCGTCCCTACCAGACACGCGGGAGACAATACCAGACGCACCATAGACCTCATAGACATGTTGAATAGAATACGCAGACCTGCCATAATTCTTAGCTTAGACACTCAGAAAGTATTTGACAGATTGAGCTGGCCCTACATGTTCGCCACCCTAACCAAATTTGGATTCCGAGGCCCCTTTACATCTGCTCTAAAAACCTTTTACTCAAACCCTTCATCCCAGGTCCGAATGGCCTCTTTTTTTTTATCTCAGACCTTCCCAATGACTAATGGCACCAGACAAGGCTGCCCTCTCTCCCTGTTACCTTTTATCCTTTGTTAGAACCCCTGGCAGAGGCTATCCGGTCCCATCCTGACAGCCGAGGTATATTTGTAACAATTTATAACACTTGTATCATGTGTTTTTTTGGATTTTTGGTTGATATTCTGCCTCAATCATTAAAAATGCACCTATGATAATAATTACAGACCCTTAATTTATTTGTAAGTGGACAAACTTACAAAATCTGCAGGGGATCAAATAATTATTTGTCCCACTGTATATATCTATA
The DNA here is from genome assembly GCA_028564925.1 of Lithobates sylvaticus. Taxonomy (NCBI): domain Eukaryota; kingdom Metazoa; phylum Chordata; class Amphibia; order Anura; family Ranidae; genus Lithobates; species Lithobates sylvaticus. The sequence continues at coordinate 463,298,770 of CM053027.1, read as the reverse complement.
TCTATATATATATCTATATATATATATATATCTATATATATATATAGATATATATATATATATATATATATATATATATATATATATATATATATATATATATAGATAGATATATATATATATATATATATATATATCTATATATATATATATATATATATATATATATATATATATATATATTCAGTATCTTACAAAAGTACACCCCTCACATTTTTGTAAAGATTTTATTATATCTTTTCATGTGACAACACTGAAGAAATTACACTTTGTTACAAAGAAAAGTAGTGAGTGTACAGCTTGTATAACAGTGCAAATTTGCTGTCCCCTCAAAATAACTCAACACACAGCCATTAATGTCTAAACCACTGACAAAAGTGAGTACACCCCTAAGTGAAAATATCCAAATTGGGCCCAATTAGCCATTTTCCCTCCCCAGTGTCATCTGACACGTTAGTGTTATAAGGTCTCAGGTGTGAATGGGGAGCAAGTGTGTTAACACTCTCACTCTCTCATACTGGGCACTGGAAGTTCAACATGGCACCTCATGGCAAAGAACTCTCTGAGGATCTGAAAAAAAGAATTGCAGCTCTACATAAAGATGGCCTAGGCTATAAGAAGATTGCCAAGACCCTCAAACTGAGCTGCAGCACGATTGCCAAGACTATACAGCAGTTTAACAGTACAGGTTCCACTCAGAATAGGCCTCGCCATGGTTGAAAAAAGAAGTTAAGTGCATGTGCTCAACATCAGTTCTCTAACATCCACTAGCTCAGTGATGTCGTCATGGAGGAGTAAAAATGGACTCCAGTGGCAACCTGTGAAGATCTGGTGAACTCCATGCCCAAGAGGGTTAAGGCAGTGCTGGAAAATAATGGTAGCCACACAAAATATTGACACTTTGGGCCCAATTTGGACATTTTCACTTCGGAATGTAGTCACATTGTAGCAAAGTGTAATTTCTTCAGTGTTGTCACATAAAAAGATATAATAAAATATTTACAAAAATGTGAGTTTATATTTATAAACTGTATCTCACAAATATGAGTACACTCCTCACATTTTTGTAAATATTTTATTATATATATATATTTGCTATACATGATGACTGTATGTTGGATGGATGGAAGATAGAAGTTGCTGGTTGCTATTCGCAGCTGCTCAAGAAACTGTCTGCTACAGTTTTGATAAATTACAGTCTCTGTACATTCAGTGCTGGCTACGAATTCACAGAGATGATGAACAATGTTAACAATATGATATGAATGTGATGGGAATACATGGAAAGTGTAATGAGAATAAATAGTATATCATGTAAGGGATTAAATAGAATTGTATCTGGAATAATAGGAAAAAAATTATGTATCTACTGATAAGAACAACTGACAGGAGCAGCACCTCCAGCTAGAGTACAAACAAAATATAGTAACCAAGGTAATTGTGGGTAAAACAAAAGTTAGAATCCTCAGTGCAAAGTGGAGAACACTTGTAAAGTATAAAAGTAGTGGTCAGAGAGAGTCAGACTATATGAAAATAGGCAGAAACAATGCATTCAACTAGGTGATAGAACAATACACAAATTACATATATGAAACATATGTCATGCACATATCAGTGCAAGATCCCCAGTTTAGAGCTGAAAGGTGGTATATACTGGATTGCAATAAATGAGGTTTCTCTAAACAGAAATAGAAATAATGAATAGATGTGTAAGTAGAATAATACTTATAAAAGATGATCTCCGTTGTGTTGACAACTAAATAATGGCAAACTTGCTATGACCAAATTGTTAATAAGCCCATTAGCACTTGGTTTAAACAGCAACCAGCTGTGCTGACAGACTGTTTAAATGCTGGAAAAGACACCAGAGGGCATTGGCATGGCTTTCTGCCTCCCTAACAGGCAAAACAGCCATATTGAAAGGGCCAAAAGACCTTCCTCACTTCCGAAAGAGTCCACTGGTTCCTGTGCCAGACTGGTATGGATAATTCAACATAATGATGATCGTATGGACATTCAAGCCTCCAGGCAGAGACACCACAGATCTCCAAGACATGGCTCTCACTTATCAGCGGGTCATAGGTCACTCTTTGGCGCTAGCCTTACGGCCTCCCCAGCTCATCGTCGAGCCAGGCAATATTATTATAGCCCTGATGGTTCTGGAGAGTATCATTTTAGATTAAAAAAATCTTTACAAACTGTTAATAGTTTTCTGTTGACCATACTTTGTCTTGTTTGCTTAGATGCACACTTAACCACCTAATATTTGCATTTACTTTGGAGTACTGGACATAATCCTCTATTGGGATCACCCAGCCAGCTTTTCCCAGTTTCCCAAAGTGGAATATTTAGCTGTTTCCTACAAAACAGACCTAACACAAACTACCTGCAAGCTCGGCACCCCCACCTACTGAACTACATGTTGTGCCTGAACTTATAATCTGACACATCCCGCCAGTCGAGGGCCAGAGAAATCATCGTAGCCCTTACAGACCTACCATCAGATGTCATCACACCCATGAACACGGTTACCTACTAAAAGAGTTGCTTTCTGACAACATATGTCTGACTACAGACCGGGTAAAACTCTCCCACAGATGTGATTATCTCTACACGCATGTTCCTCTCAGGAAAACCACTAGCTTTGGATTATATCCGGGGAATAGCTGTCTTCTTCATTCTGGTTCCAACCGTACCCATACCTGCTTATGTCCTGTTTAGGGATTGGCCCGGTGCTCGATGCGAACCCATGTTCGCATCGAGCACCGGGTGTTCGCTCGCTCGGCGAGCCCAGAACTATTTTGGCCGCTCGCATCACATTCGTGTGATGCGAGCGGCCCCGCAATGCAGTGCGGCCGGCGCGGCCGGCGCAGTGCATTGCTGGCTGATGATTGGCCAAGCATGCACTGTGACCCCGCATGCTTGGCCAATCACAGCGCCAGAAACTCGGAGAGCCATAATTGGCTACAGGCAGGACGCCTGTAGCCAATTACAGCTCAGGGGCTTTAGTACACGCCCCCTCATTTAAAAGGCCGCCACGCCGTCGGCGCCGGTCACATGAGTTCCGGCTTTAGGAGAGAGCAGGCTGATTCTGTGTCACTCTTTGCTAGATTCATTTAGAAAGATTTGCTCTACTTTGCTAAACCATTGCTACCTGTCATTGATCGTCCATTGCTGCTGCTGGTTAGTGTGTTTTTAGCTGCTGCTGGGGGTTAGTCTGGTGCATGTCTTACTGTTAGTACAGTATTTCAGTAGTACCAACCGCAGTGCTGTTAGTACAGCAGTGCACCCCAAAAGCACCCATAGGACTTGTAGTGTGTTAGTGGCAGGCACTGGCAGCAAACAGAGCTCCTATATTTTCTTCCCAGAAGCACCCATAGGACTTGTAGTGTGTTAGTGGCAGGCACTGTCAGCAAACAGAGCTCCTATATTTTCTTCCCAGAAGCACCCATAGGACTTGTAGTGTGTTAGTGGCAGGCACTGGCAGCAAACAGAGCTCCTATATTTTCTTCCCAGAAGCACCCATAGGACTTGTAGTGTGTTAGTGGCAGGCACTGGCAGCAAACAGAGCTCCTATATTTTCTTCCCAGAAGCACCCATAGGATTTGTAGTGTGTTAGTGGCAGGCACCGGCAGCAAACAGAGCTCCTATATTTTCTTCCCAGAAGCACCCATAGGACTTGTAGTGTGTTAGTGGCAGGCACTGGCAGCAAACAGAGCTCCTATATTTTCTTCCCAGAAGCACCTATAGGACTTGTAGTGTGTTAGTCCCATCACACAGAGCTCCTATATTTTGTTCCCAGAAGCACCTATAGGACTTGTAGTGTGTTAGTCCCATCACACAGAGCTATATTTTCTTCCCAGAAGCACCTATATGACTTGTAGTGTGTTAGTCCCATCACACAGAGCTCCTATATTTTGTTCCCAGAAGCACCTATAGGACTTGTAGTGTGTTAGTCCCATCACACAGAGCTATATTTTCTTCCCAGAAGCACCTATAGGACTTGTAGTGTGTTAGTCCCATCACACAGAGCTCCTATATTTTGTTCCCAGAAGCACCTATAGGACTTGTAGTGTGTTAGTCCCATCACACAGAGCTATATTTTCTTCCCAGAAGCACGTATAGGACTTGTACTGTGTTAGTGGCATCACACAGAGCTATATTTTCTTCCCAGAAGCACCTATAGGACTTGTAGTGTGTTAGTCCTATCACACAGAGCTATATTTTCTTCCCAGAAGCACCTATAGGACTTGTAGTGTGTTAGTCCCATCACACAGAGCTCCTATATTTTGTTCCCAGAAGCACCTATAGGACTTGTAGTGTGTTAGTCCCATCACACAGAGCTATATTTTCTTCCCAGAAGCACCTATAAGACTTGTAGTGTGTTAGTCCTATCACACAGAGCTATATTTTCTTCCCAGAAGCACCTATAGGACTTGTAGTATGTTAGTCCCATCACACAGAGCTCCTATATTTTGTTCCCAGAAGCACCTATAGGACTTGTAGTGTGTTAGTCCCATCACACAGAGCTATATTTTCTTCCCAGAAGCACCTATAGGACTTGTAGTGTGTTAGTCCCATCACACAGAGCTCCTATATTTTGTTCCCAGAAGCACCTATAGGACTTGTAGTGTGTTAGCCCCATCACACAGAGCTATATTTTCTTCCCAGAAGCACCTATAGGACTTGTAGTGTGTTAGTCCCATCACACAGAGCTCCTATATTTTGTTCCCATAAGCACCTATAGGACTTGTAGTGTGTTAGTCCCATCACACAGAGCTATATTTTCTTCCCAGAAGCACCTATAGGACTTGTAGTGTGTTAGTCCCATCACACAGAGCTATATTTTCTTCCCAGAGGCACCTATAGGACTTGTAGTGTGTTAGTCCCATCACACAGAGCTCCTATATTTTGTTCCCAGAAGCACCTATAGGACTTGTAGTGTGTTAGTCCCATTACACAGAGCTATATTTTCTTCCCAGAAGCACCTATAGGACTTGTAGTGTGTTAGTCCCATCACACAGAGCTCCTATATTTTGTTCCCAGAAGCACCTATAGGACTTGTAGTGTGTTAGTCCCATCACACAGAGCTATATTTTCTTCCCAGAAGCACCTATAGGACTTGTAGTGTGTTAGTCCCATCACACAGAGCTCCTATATTTTGTTCCCAGAAGCACCTATAGGACCTGTAGTGTGTTAGTCCCATCACACAGAGCTATATTTTCTTCCCAGAAGCACCTATAGGACTTGTAGTGTGTTAGTCCCATCACACAGAGCTATATTTTCTTCCCAGAAGCACCTATAGGACTTGTAGTGTGTTAGTCCCATCACACAGAGCTCCTATATTTTGTTCCCAGAAGCACCTATAGGACTTGTAGTGTGTTAGTCCCATCACACAGAGCTCCTATATTTTGTTCCCAGAAGCACCTATAGGACTTGTAGTGTGTTAGTCCCATCACACAGAGCTATATTTTCTTCCCAGAAGCACCTATAGGACTTGTAGTGTGTTAGTCTCATCACACAGAGCTCCTATATTTTGTTCCCAGAAGCACCTATAGGACTTGTAGTGTGTTAGTCCCATCACAAGGAGCTATATTTTCTTCCCAGAAGCACGTATAGGACTTGTAGTGTGTTAGTCCCATCACACAGAGCTCCTATATTTTGTTCCCAGAAGCACCTATAGGACTTGTAGTGTGTTAGTCCTATCACACAGAGCTATATTTTCTTCCCAGAAGCACCTATAGGACTTGTAGTGTGTTAGTCCCATCACACGGAGCTATATTTTCTTCCCAGAAGCACGTATAGGACTTGTAGTGTGTTAGTCCCATCACACAGAGCTCCTATATTTTGTTCCCAGAAGCACCTATAGGACTTGTAGTGTGTTAGTCCCATCACATGGAGCTATATTTTCTTCCCAGAAGCACCTATAGGACTTGTAGTGTGTTAGTCCCATCACACAGAGCTCCTATATTTTGTTCCCAGAAGCACCTATAGGACTTGTAGTGTGTTAGTCCCATCACACAGAGCTATATTTTCTTCCTAGAAGCACCTATAGGACTTGTAGTGTGTTAGTCCCATCACACAGAGCTCCTATATTTTGTTCCCAGAAGCACCTATAGGACTTGTAGTGTGTTAGTCCCATCACACAGAGCTATATTTTCTTCCCAGAAGCACCTATAGGACTTGTAGTGTGTTAGTCCCATCACACAGAGCTCCTATATTTTGTTCCCAGAAGCACCTATAGGACTTGTAGTGTGTTAGTCCCATCACACAGAGCTATAATTTCTTCCCAGAAGCACCTATAGGACTTGTAGTGTGTTAGTCCCATCACACAGAGCTCCTATATTTTGTTCCCAGAAGCACCTATTGGACTTGTAGTGTGTTAGTCCCATCACACAGAGCTATATTTTCTTCCCAGAAGCACCTATAGGACTTGTAGTGTGTTAGTCCCATCACACAGAGCTCCTATATTTTGTTCCCAGAAGCACCTATAGGACTTGTAGTGTGTTAGTCCCATCACACAGAGCTCCTATATTTTCTTCCCAGAAGCACCTATAGGACTTGTAGTGTGTTAGTCCCATCACACAGAGCTCCTATATTTTGTTCCCAGAAGCACCTATAGGACTTGTAGTGTGTTAGTCCCATCACACAGAGCTATATTTTCTTCCCAGAAGCACGTATAGGACTTGTAGTGTGTTAGTCCCATCACACAGAGCTCCTATATTTTGTTCCCAGAAGCACCTATAGGACTTGTAGTGTGTTAGTCCTATCACACAGAGCTATATTTTCTTCCCAGAAGCACCTATAGGACTTGTAGTGTGTTAGTCCCATCACACAGAGCTCCTATATTTTGTTCCCAGAAGCACCTATAGGACTTGTAGTGTGTTAGTCCCATCACACAGAGCTATATTTTCTTCCCAGAAGCACGTATATGACTTGTAGTGTGTTAGTCCCATCACACAGAGCTATATTTTCTTCCCAGAAGCACCTATAGGACTTGTAGTGTGTTAGTCCCATCACACAGAGCTCCTATATTTTGTTCCCAGAAGCACCTATAGGACTTGTAGTGTGTTAGTCCCATCAAACAGAGCTATATTTTCTTCCCAGAAGCACCTATAGGACTTGTAGTGTGTTAGTCCCATCACACAGAGCTCCTATATTTTCTTCCCAGAAGCACCCATAGGACTTGTAGTGTGTTAGTCCTATCACACAGAGCTATATTTTTTCCCAGAAGCACCTATAGGACTTGTAGTGTGTTAGTCCCATCACACAGAGCTCCTATATTTTGTTCCCAGAAGCACCTATAGGACTTGTCGTGTGTTAGTCCCATCACACAGAGCTATATTTTCTTCCCAGAAGCACCTATAGGACTTGTAGTGTGTTAGTCCCATCACACAGAGCTCCTATATTTTGTTCCCAGAAGCACCTATAGGACTTGTAGTGTGTTAGTCCCATCACACAGAGCTATATTTTCTTCCCAGAAGCACCTATAGGACTTGTAGTGTGTTAGTCCCATCACACAGAGCTATATTTTCTTCCCAGAAGCACCTATAGGACTTGTAGTGTGTTAGTCCCATCACACAGAGCTCCTATATTTTGTTCCCAGAAGCACCTATAGGACTTGTAGTGTGTTAGTCCCATCACACAGAGCTATATTTTCTTCCCAGAAGCACCTATAGGACTTGTAGTGTGTTAGTCCCATCACACAGAGCTCCTATATTTTGTTCCCAGAAGCACCTATAGGACTTGTAGTGTGTTAGTCCCATCACACAGAGCTATATTTTCTTCCCAGAAGCACCTATAGGACTTGTAGTGTGTTAGTCCCATCACACAGAGCTCCTATATTTTGTTCCCAGAAGCACCTATAGGACTTGTAGTGTGTTAGTCCCATCACACAGAGCTATATTTTCTTCCCAGAAGCACCTATAGGACTTGTAGTGTGTTAGTCCCATCACACAGAGCTCCTATATTTTGTTCCCAGAAGCACCTATAGGACTTGTAGTGTGTTAGTCCCATCAGACAGAGCTATATTTTCTTCCCAGAAGCACCTATAGGACTTGTAGTGTGTTAGTCCCATCACACAGAGCTCCTATATTTTGTTCCCAGAAGCACCTATAGGACTTGTAGTGTGTTAGTCCCATCACACAGAGCTATATTTTCTTCCCAGAAGCACCTATAGGACTTGTAGTGTGTTAGTCCCATCACACAGAGCTCCTATATTTTGTTCCCAGAAGCACCTATAGGACTTGTAGTGTGTTAGTCCCATCACACAGAGCTATATTTTCTTCCCAGAAGCACCTATAGGACTTGTAGTGTGTTAGTCCCATCACACAGAGCTCCTATATTTTGTTCCCAGAAGCACCTATAGGACTTGTAGTGTGTTAGTCCCATCACACAGAGCTATATTTTCTTCCCAGAAGCACGTATAGGACTTGTAGTGTGTTAGTCCCATCACACAGAGCTATATTTTCTTCCCAGAAGCACCTATAGGACTTGTAGTGTGTTAGTCCCATCACACAGAGCTCCTATATTTTGTTCCCAGAAGCACCTATAGGACTTGTAGTGTGTTAGTCCCATCACACAGAGCTATATTTTCTTCCCAGAAGCACGTATAGGACTTGTAGTGTGTTAGTCCCATCACACAGAGCTATATTTTCTTCCCAGAAGCACCTATAGGACTTGTAGTGTGTTAGTCCCATCACACAGAGCTCCTATATTTTGTTCCCAGAAGCACCTATAGGACTTGTAGTGTGTTAGTCCCATCAAACAGGGCTATATTTTCTTCCCAGAAGCACCTATAGGACTTGTAGTGTGTTAGTCCCATCACACAGAGCTCCTATATTTTCTTCCCAGAAGCACCCATAGGACTTGTAGTGTGTTAGTCCTATCACACAGAGCTATATTTTCTTCCCAGAAGCACCTATAGGACTTGTAGTGTGTTAGTCCCATCACACAGAGCTCCTATATTTTGTTCCCAGAAGCACCTATAGGACTTGTCGTGTGTTAGTCCCATCACACAGAGCTATATTTTCTTCCCAGAAGCACCTATAGGACTTGTAGTGTGTTAGTCCCATCACACAGAGCTCCTATATTTTGTTCCCAGAAGCACCTATAGGACTTGTAGTGTGTTAGTCCCATCACACAGAGCTATATTTTCTTCCAGAAGCACCTATAGGACTTGTAGTGTGTTAGTCCCATCACACAGAGCTATATTTTCTTCCCAGAAGCACCTATAGGACTTGTAGTGTGTTAGTCCCATCACACAGAGCTCCTATATTTTGTTCCCAGAAGCACCTATAGGACTTGTAGTGTGTTAGTCCCATCACACAGAGCTATATTTTCTTCCCAGAAGCACCTATAGGACTTGTAGTGTGTTAGTCCCATCACACAGAGCTCCTATATTTTGTTCCCAGAAGCACCTATAGGACTTGTAGTGTGTTAGTCCCATCACACAGAGCTATATTTTCTTCCCAGAAGCACCTATAGGACTTGTAGTGTGTTAGTCCCATCACACAGAGCTCCTATATTTTGTTCCCAGAAGCACCTATAGGACTTGTAGTGTGTTAGTCCCATCACACAGAGCTATATTTTCTTCCCAGAAGCACCTATAGGACTTGTAGTGTGTTAGTCCCATCACACAGAGCTCCTATATTTTGTTCCCAGAAGCACCTATAGGACTTGTAGTGTGTTAGTCCCATCACACAGAGCTATATTTTCTTCCCAGAAGCACCTATAGGACTTGTAGTGTGTTAGTCCCATCACACAGAGCTCCTATATTTTGTTCCCAGAAGCACCTATAGGACTTGTAGTGTGTTAGTCCCATCACACAGAGCTATATTTTCTTCCCAGAAGCACCTATAGGACTTGTAGTGTGTTAGTCCCATCACACAGAGCTCCTATATTTTGTTCCCAGAAGCACCTATAGGACTTGTAGTGTGTTAGTCCCATCACACAGAGCTATATTTTCTTCCCAGAAGCACCTATAGGACTTGTAGTGTGTTAGTCCCATCACACAGAGCTCCTATATTTTGTTCCCAGAAGCACCTATAGGACTTGTAGTGTGTTAGTCCCATCACACAGAGCTATATTTTCTTCCCAGAAGCACCTATAGGACTTGTAGTGTGTTAGTCCCATCACACAGAGCTCCTATATTTTGTTCCCAGAAGCACCTATAGGACTTGTAGTGTGTTAGTCCCATCACACAGAGCTCCTATATTTGCTTCCCAGAAGCACCTATAAGACTTGTAGTGTGTTAGTCCCATCACACAGAGCTCCTATATTTTGTTCCCAGAAGCACCTATAGGACTTGTAGTGTGTTAGTCCCATCACACAGAGCTATATTTTCTTCCCAGAAGCACGTATAGGACTTGTAGTGTGTTAGTCCCATCACACAGAGCTCCTATATTTTGTTCCCAGAAGCACCTATAGGACTTGTAGTGTGTTAGTCCTATCACACAGAGCTATATTTTCTTCCCAGAAGCACCTATAGGACTTGTAGTGTGTTAGTCCCATCACACAGAGCTCCTATATTTTGTTCCCAGAAGCACCTATAGGACTTGTAGTGTGTTAGTCCCATCACACAGAGCTATATTTTCTTCCCAGAAGCACGTATAGGACTTGTAGTGTGTTAGTCCCATCACACAGAGCTATATTTTCTTCCCAGAAGCACCTATAGGACTTGTAGTGTGTTAGTCCCATCACACAGAGCTCCTATATTTTGTTCCCAGAAGCACCTATAGGACTTGTAGTGTGTTAGTCCCATCACACAGAGCTCCTATTTTCTTCCCAGAAGCACCTATAGGACTTGTAGTGTGTTAGTCCCATCACACAGAGCTCCTATATTTTCTTCCCAGAAGCACCTATAGGACTTGTAGTGTGTTAGTCCCATCACACAGAGCTCCTATATTTTCTTCCAGAAGCACCCATAGGACTTGTAGTGTGTTAGTTCCATCACACAGAGCTCCTATATTTTCTTTGCAGAAGCACCCATAGGACTTGTAGTGTGTTAGTCCCATCACACAGAGCTCCTATATTTTCTTTGCAGAAGCACCCATAGGACTTCTAGTGTGTTAGTGGCATCACACAGAGCTCCTATATTTTCTTCCAGAAGCACCCATAGGACTTCTAGTGTGTTAGTGGCATCACACAGAGCTCCTATATTTTTTTTGCAGAAGCACCCATAGGACTTCTAGTGTGTTAGTGGCATCACACAGAGCTCCTATATTTTCTTCCCAGAAGCACCCATAGGACTTGTAGTGTGTTAGTCCCATCACACAGAGCTCCTATATTTTGTTCCCAGAAGCACCTATAGGACTTGTAGTGTGTTAGTCCCATCACACAGAGCTATATTTTCTTCCCAGAAGCACCTATAGGACTTGTAGTGTGTTAGTCCCATCACACAGAGCTATATTTTCTTCCCAGAAGCACCTATAGGACTTGTAGTGTGTTAGTCCCATCACACAGAGCTCCTATATTTTGTTCCCAGAAGCACCTATAGGACTTGTAGTGTGTTAGTCCCATCACACAGAGCTCCTATATTTTCTTCCCAGAAGCACCTATAGGACTTGTAGTGTGTTAGTCCCATCACACAGAGCTATATTTTCTTCCCAGAAGCACCTATAGGACTTGTAGTGTGTTAGTCCCATCACACAGAGCTCCTATATTTTCTTCCCAGAAGCACCTATAGGACTTGTAGTGTGTTAGTCCCATCACACAGAGCTCCTATATTTTGTTCCCAGAAGCACCTATAGGACTTGTAGTGTGTTAGTCCCATCACACAGAGCTCTATATTTTCTTCCCAGAAGCACCTATAGGACTTGTAGTGTGTTAGTCCCATCACACAGAGCTCCTATATTTTGTTCCCAGAAGCACCTATAGGACTTGTAGTGTGTTAGTCCCATCACACAGAGCTCCTATAATTTCTTCCCAGAAGCACCTATAGGACTTGTAGTGTGTTAGTCCCATCACACAGAGCTACTATTTTGTTCCCAGAAGCACGTATAGGACTTGTAGTGTGTTAGTCCCATCACACAGAGCTATATTTTCTTCCCAGAAGCACCTATAGGACTTGTAGTGTGTTAGTCCTATCACACAGAGCTATATTTTCTTCCCAGAAGCACCTATAGGACTTGTAGTGTGTTAGTCCCATCACACAGAGCTCCTATATTTTGTTCCCAGAAGCACCCATAGGACTTGTAGTGTGTTAGTCCCATCACACAGAGCTATATTTTCTTCCCAGAAGCACCTATAGGACTTGTAGTGTGTTAGTCCCATCACACAGAGCTCCTATATTTTGTTCCCAGAAGCACCTATAGGACTTGTAGTGTGTTAGTCCCATCAAACAGAGCTATATTTTCTTCCCAGAAGCACGTATAGGACTTGTAGTGTGTTAGTCCCATCACACAGAGCTATATTTTCTTCCCAGAAGCACCTATAGGACTTGTAGTGTGTTAGTCCCATCACACAGAGCTCCTATATTTTCTTCCCAGAAGCACCTATAGGACTTGTAGTGTGTTAGTCCCATCAAACAGAGCTATATTTTCTTCCAGAAGCACCTATAGGACTTGTAGTGTGTTAGTCCCATCACACAGAGCTCCTATATTTTCTTAGCAGAAGCACCCATAGGACTTCTAGTGTGTTAGTGGCATCACACAGAGCTCCTATATTTTCTTCTAAGCAGCACCCATAGGACTTGTAGTGTGTTAGTCCATCACACAGAGCTCCTATATTTTTCTTCCCAGAAGCACCTATAGGACTTCTAGTGTGTTAGTCCATCACACAGAGCTCCTATATTTTCTTCCCAGAAGCACCTATAGGACTTGTAGTGTGTTAGTCCCATCACACAGAGCTCCTATATTTTCTTCCCAGAAGCACCCATAGGACTTGTAGTGTGTTAGTCCCATCACACAGAGCTATATTTTCTTCCCAGAAGCACGTATAGGACTTGTAGTGTGTTAGTCCCATCACACAGAGCTCCTATATTTTGTTCCCAGAAGCACCTATAGGACTTGTAGTGTGTTAGTCCTATCACACAGAGCTATATTTTTCTTCCCAGAAGCACCTATAGGACTTGTAGTGTGTTAGTCCCATCACACAGAGCTCCTATATTTTGTTCCCAGAAGCACCTATAGGACTTGTAGTGTGTTAGTCCCATCACACAGAGCTATATTTTCTTCCCAGAAGCACGTATAGGACTTGTATTGTGTTAGTCCCATCACACAGAGCTATATTTTCTTCCCAGAAGCACCTATAGGACTTGTAGTGTGTTAGTCCCATCACACAGAGCTCCTATATTTTGTTCCCAGAAGCACCTATAGGACTTGTAGTGTGTTAGTCCCATCAAACAGAGCTATATTTTCTTCCCAGAAGCACCTATAGGACTTGTAGTGTGTTAGTCCCATCACACAGAGCTCCTATATTTTCTTCCCAGAAGCACCCATAGGACTTGTAGTGTGTTAGTCCCATCACACAGAGTTCCTATATTTTATTTGCAGAAGCACCCATAGGACTTGTAGTGTGTTAGTCCCATCACACAGAGCTCCTATATTTTCTTCCCAGAAGCACCTATAGGACTTGAGTGTGTTAGTGGCATCACACAGAGCTCCTATATTTTCTTCTAAGAAGCACCCATAGGACTTCTAGTGTGTTAGTCCATCACACAGAGCTCCTATATTTTCTTCCCAGAAGCACCCATAGGACTTCAAGTGTGTTAGTCGCATCACACAGAGCTCCTATATTTTCTTCCCAGAAGCACCCATAGGACTTGTAGTGTGTTAGTCCCATCACACAGAGCTCCTATATTTTTCCCAGAAGCACCTATAGGACTTGTAGTGTGTTAGTCCCATCAAACAGAGCTATATTTTCTTCCCAGAAGCACCTATAGGACTTGTAGTGTGTTAGTCCCATCACACAGAGCTCCTATATTTTCTTCCCAGAAGCACCCATAGGACTTGTAGTGTGTTAGTCCCATCACACAGAGCTATATTTTCTTCCCAGAAGCACGTATAGGACTTGTAGTGTGTTAGTCCCATCACACAGAGCTCCTATATTTTGTTCCCAGAAGCACCTATAGGACTTGTAGTGTGTTAGTCCTATCACACAGAGCTATATTTTCTTCCCAGAAGCACCTATAGGACTTGTAGTGTGTTAGTCCCATCACACAGAGCTCCTATATTTTGTTCCCAGAAGCACCTATAGGACTTGTAGTGTGTTAGTCCCATCACACAGAGCTATATTTTCTTCCCAGAAGCACGTATAGGACTTGTATTGTGTTAGTCCCATCACACAGAGCCTATATTTTCTTCCCAGAAGCACCTATAGGACTTGTAGTGTGTTAGTCCCATCACACAGAGCTCCTATATTTTGTTCCCAGAAGCACCTATAGGACTTGTAGTGTGTTAGTCCCATCAAACAGAGCTATATTTTCTTCCCAGAAGCACCTATAGGACTTGTAGTGTGTTAGTCCCATCACACAGAGCTCCTATATTTTCTTCCCAGAAGCACCCATAGGACTTGTAGTGTGTTAGTCCCATCACACAGAGTTCCTATATTTTATTTGCAGAAGCACCCATAGGACTTGTAGTGTGTTAGTCCCATCACACAGAGCTCCTATATTTTCTTTGCAGAAGCACCCATAGGACTTCTAGTGTGTTAGTGGCATCACACAGAGCTCCTATATTTTCTTCTAAGCAGCACCCATAGGACTTCTAGTGTGTTAGTGGCATCACACAGAGCTCCTATATTTTCTTTGCAGAAGCACCCATAGGACTTCTAGTGTGTTAGTGGCATCACACAGAGCTCCTATATTTTCTTCCCAGAAGCACCCATAGGACTTCTAGTGTGTTAGTCCCATCACACAGAGCTCCTATATTTTCTTTCCCAGAAGCACCTATAGGACTTGTAGTGTGTTAGTCCCATCAAACAGAGCTCCTATATTTTCTTCCCAGAAGCACCTATAGGACTTGTAGTGTGTTAGTCCCATCACACAGAGCTCCTATATTTTCTTCCCAGAAGCACCCATAGGACTTGTAGTGTGTTAGTCCCATCACACAGAGCTCCTATATTTTCTTCTCAGCAGCACCCACAGGACTTCTAGTGTGTTAGTGGCATCACACAGAGCTCCTATATTTTCTTTGCAGAAGCACCCATAGGACTTCTAGTGTGTTAGTGGCATCACACAGAGCTCCTATATTTTCTTTGCAGAAGCACCCATAGGACTCCTAGTGTGTTAGTGGCATCACACAGAGCTCCTATATTTTCTTTGCAGAAGCACCCATAGGACTTCTAGTGTGTTAGTGGCATCACACAGAGCTCCTATATTTTCTTCTCAGCAGCACCCACAGGACTTCTAGTGTGTTAGTGGCATCACACAGAGCTCCTATATTTTCTTTGCAGAAGCACCCATAGGACTTCTAGTGTGTTAGTGGCATCACACAGAGCTCCTATATTTTTCTTCTCAGCAGCACCCACAGGACTTCTAGTGTGTTAGTGGCATCACACAGAGCTCCTATATTTTCTTTGCAGAAGCACCCATAGGACTTCTAGTGTGTTAGTGGCATCACACAGAGCTCCTATATTTTCTTTGCAGAAGCACCTATAGGACTTCTAGTGTGTTAGTGGCATCACACAGAGCTCCTATATTTTCTTCTCAGCAGCACCCACAGGACTTCTAGTGTGTTAGTGGCATCACACAGAGCTCCTATATTTTCTTTGCAGAAGCACCCATAGGACTTCTAGTGTGTTAGTGGCATCACACAGAGCTCCTATATTTTCTTCTCAGCAGCACCCACAGGACTACCGACTACAATGGCTGGAAGACCACCAAGGGGAGGCAGAGCGTGCAGAGCCAAGAACACAGGGCAGGCAGGCTCTGTTTCTAGTGGACGTGGCCGTGGCCGTGGACGTGGTCGGGCATCGTCATCAGCACGTGACCATGGGACACGCGCGTCTTTGTTTTCGGCAGCTGGACATGTGGAGCCACATCATGCTGAAGGCTTGGTAGAATGGATGCCCAAGCCCTCCTCATCCTCCTCATCCTCTCTCACCCAGGCTCAGGGTACTGGCAGAGCAGCTGCCAACGCGTACTCAATGGCATCATCAGCCACCCCTTCCCTAGACCCACCATGTCCTCCTGAGGAGTCCCCCGAACTCTTTGAGCACAGTGTTGGGTACATGCTCCAGGAGGATGCCCAACGATTCGAAGGCTCGGATGATGATACCCAGCTTGAGGAAGTCAGGTGTTGTGCGCGCAGAGAGAGGGGATGCTGAAGGACAGCAATCTGGCAGTACTGTTCCACCAGCTGCAGCTTACTGCCAGGTTTTCTCTAGTGGTGAAGAGGGAGGGGATGATGAGGTCACTGACGCCACGTGGGTGCCTGGAGGGAGAGAGGATGAGGAGGAGGACGAGGAGGAGGAGGATGCGGCGTCACATGTCCAACGAGGCAGGATGCCCCCTGGAGGCCAGCTAGAGGCCAGCACAGCAACTGTACAACACCGCAGAGCTCCGCCTGTGCAGGGCGCTGCCTCTGCACGTTATCAGAAAAGTTCTTTGGTGTGGGCCTTTTTTGAGACGAGTGCATCTGATCGCACCACTGCTATTTGCAATATTTGTCTCAAGCGTATCTCGCGTGGCCAAAACATCAGCCGCTTGGGCACCACAAGCATGAGCAGACATATGTCGACCTGCCATGCAGCTCGTTGGCAGGCACACATAAAAGACCCACACCAAAGAACTAAGCGGACCTCTCCTTGCTCCTCATCAGCTGGGATCTCCATCCCCACTACATCTTCAGTCCTCTCTGAAAGCTGCTGTGAGAGGACTGAAGGTGTAGAATTAGGTGTGTCACAACCAAGTACTTGCAGTACACCGACGTCCGATAGTAGCAGGCAAATTTCCCTGCCCCAGCTGCTGGACCGTCGAAAGAAGTACACTCCCAGCCATCCACATGCCCAGCGGTTGAATGCTAGCTTGGCTAAATTGCTAGCACTTCAACTGCTGCCTTTTCAGTTGGTAGACTCGGCCCCCTTCCGTGAGTTTGTTCAATGTGCGGTTCCTCAGTGGCAGGTTCCCAAACGCCACTTTTTCTCACGGAAGGCGATTCCGTCTCTCTACCGGCATGTGGAAGGCAATGTCCATGCCTCGCTGGACAGGGCGGTCAGCGGTAAGGTGCATATTACCGCTGACTCATGGTCCAGCAGGCATGGACAGGGACGTTACCTTTCTTTCACGGCCCATTGGGTCACTCTATTGGCAGCTGGGAGGGATGCAGGACAAGGTGCAGTAGTGTTGGAGGTTGTTCCGCCACCACGCCTCCAAAACGCTACTACTGCTACTGGTTGTGACACACCTCTCTCCTCCACCCCCTCCTCTTCTTCTTCCTCCAGTGCTCTGTCCTCGGAACCAGCGGTGCTCCGTAGGCGTACAAGGGGCTACGCAAGTGCGCAGGCAAAAAGATGCCATGCCGTGCTTGCGCTGGTGTGTTTGGGGGTCAGGAGCCACACTGGGCCAGAGGTTCTGGCAGCTCTGCAGGGGCAGGCTGAGAGGTGGTTGACGCCACGTCAGCTTAAGCCAGGAATTGTCGTTTCTGACAATGGCACCAACCTCCTCTCCGCCCAGCGACAGGGGCAGCTCACCCATGTGCCCTGTATGGCTCACGTCCTCAACCTGGTGGTGCAGCGGTTCTTGGGCAGGTTCCCAGGCTTACAGGATGTCCTGAGGCAGGCCAGGAAAGTCTGTGTGCATTGCCGCCGATCTTATAATGCCAGTGCTCGGCTGACTGAGCTGCAAAAGGAGCTGAACCTGCCCAAGAACCGCCTAATATGTGACATGCCCACCAGGTGGAACTCAACGTTGGCCATGCTGCAGCGACTGCACACGCAGCAGAGGGCCATCAATGAGTACCTTTGCAACTACGGCACCAGGACAGGGTCAGGGGAGCTTGGTTTTTTTTTTTTTTCCCCACGTCAGTGGAGCATGATCAGGGATGCATGCACTGTCCTCTCACCATTTGAGGAGGCCACGAGGATGGTGAGCAGTGACAGTGCATGCATCAGTGACACTGTACCTCTTGTCCACCTGTTGGAGCATACGCTGCGTGGGATAATGGACAGGGTACTTGAGGCAGAACAGAGGCAGGAAGAGGAGGACTTCCTTGCCTCTCAAGGCCCCCTTTATCCGGACAGTGTTCCTTCTGTCCCACCCATCACACAGGAAGAGGATGAGGATGAGGAGGAGGAGGAGGAGGAGGAGGATTGTGTGAGCATGGAGGTGGAGCCTGGCACTCAGCATCAGCAGCAGCAGTCTTTTAGGGATGATGTACAGTCCCAACAAACCAGTGGACTTGTACGTGGCTGGGAGGAGGTGGCTGGCGATCATGTCATCCTCAGTGACCCAGAAGACTCCGGACCGAATGCCTCAGCTAACCTACGCTGCATGGCCTCCCTGATCCTGCAAAGCCTGCGGAAGGATCCTCGTGTTCTTCGGATCAAGGAGAGGGACCATTACTGGCTGGCCACTCTCCTTGATCCACGGTACAAGGGTAAGGTTGCGGACCTTATCTTGCCGTCGCAGAGGGAGCAGAGGATGAGACATCTCAGGGAGGCCTTGCAGAAAGGTCTGTGCAACGCGTTCCCAGAAACTGGGAGGTTACAAACTCCTGGTCCTGGGCGACGAGTTGCTGAGGCTTCGGTCAGTAGCAGAAGGAGCGGTGGGGAAGGTGGACGTCTGACCGATGCGTTCAGACAATTTTTTAGTCCGCAGCCCCAAGGTATGATCGGTTCCAGCAACCATCGCCAGCGTCTGATATACATGGTGCAGGAATACCTTGGGGCAAGGTCAGACTTGGACACCTTTCCCACCGAAAATCCTCTGGCTTACTGGGTCCTGAGGATGGATCACTGGCCAGAGCTTGCACAGTATGCAATTGAGCTACTGGCCTGTCCTGCCTCCAGCGTTCTTTCCGAACGCACATTCAGTGCTGCTGGAGGATTTGTCACCGATCATAGGGTGCGCCTGTCCACCGACTCGGTTGATCGACTGACCTTCATCAAAATGAATCAGTCTTGGATCACCACCAGCTACCAGGCACCTGAAGCGGATATAACGGAATAATTTATAATGTCCCATCCCTTCAAGACTGCCTATGCTGATGCTGAGTGACTGTCCTGTTATGTTCACTGACTATCCTCTTCCTCCTCCTCAATGATCCATGCCACCACACCAGTGCCTAAGGCACAATTTTTCAGCCCCTGTATAACAGGGGCGTGTAATTACAATTTTTTAAAAAAAATGCTTCGCAACACGTGTGACTGCTCTGCTCCAAGTACAGTATCTGTGAGGGGTCGCAGTGTTGTGCCACCAGCACCAGTGCCTAAGGCACAATTTTTCAGCCCCTGTTTAACAGGGGCGTGTAATTACAATTTTTTAAAAAAATGCTTCGCAACACGTGTGACTGCTGTGCTCCAAGTACAGTATCTGTGAGGGGTTGCAGTGTTGTGGCACCAGCACCAGTGCCTAAGGCACAATTTTTCAGCCCCTGTTTAACAGGGGCGTGTAATTACAATTTTTTTAAAAAAAAAATGCTTCGCAACACGTGTGACTGCTGTGCTCCAAGTACAGTATCTGTGAGGGGTTGCAGTGTTGTGGCACCAGCACCAGTGCCTAAGGCACAATTTTTCAGCCCCTGTTTAACAGGGGCGTGTAATTACAATTTTTTTTAAATAAAATTCTTCGCAACACGTGTGACTGCTGTGCTCCAAGTACAGTATCTGTGAGGGGTTGCAGTGTTGTGGCACCAGCACCAGTGCCTAAGGCACAATTTTTCAGCCCCTGTTTAACAGGGGCGTGTAATTACAATTTTTAGGCAATGCTTTGCAACAGGTCTCATTGCTGTGCTAAGAGTACAGTATCTGTGAGGGGTTGCAGTGTTGTGGCACCAGCACCAATGTCTAAGGCACAATTTTTCAGCCCCTGTTTAACAGGGGAGTGTAATTACAAATCTTGATCTAATAGTTCACAGCAGGGCCCATTCCTGCGCCCACCAAGAGTAACTATGAGGGCCTACAGTCTTGTGGCAACACCGTCCACCACCACCGCCAAAGGCCCAATTTTTCTGCCTGTTCATCAGGTGCTTGCAAATACAAATCTTGATCTAATAACTCACAGCAGGGCCCATTCCTGCGCCCACCAAGAGTAACTGTGAGAGCTTACAGTCTTGTGGCAACACCGTCCACCACCACCACCACCACCACCACCTCCAAAATCCCAATTTTTCTGCCCGGTTCAACAGGTGCATGCAAGTACAAATCTTGATCTATTAACTCACAGCAGGGCCCATTCCTGTGCCCACCAGTCTTGTGGCTACACCAACATCTAATAGGGCAAATTTCTGCAGAGTATATACGCCAGGCCCCTACTTTCAAACATCCAACTTACAAACGACTCCTACTTGCAAATGGAAAGAGAAAACAGGAAGTGAGAGGAAATCTACCCCTAGGAAGGGAAATTCTATCCTGTTAGATTTAATTTGGGAAAAAAGGTATCTCCTCTCTACTGATACTTTATCACCAATCCTTGTTTCAATTAAAACCCCACTTTTCCAAAAACATTTGTCATTGGGACGGAAAGTGAGGTGACATGTTCTGAACAGATGTGCAAAGACAGCAAATGTTACAGGGGTGATAACCCCTCCCTATGTTCTCCAAAAAGCTTAAAAATAGATTTTTTTGGGATGGAGCTACACTTCATAATGTACCTGTTCAGATTCTACTTAAGAACAAACCTACAGTCCGTGTCTTGTTTGCACCACCTATATACTGCTGTTCAGAGTATATAGGGTTGTAGGTATAGGGTTTTATTTTGGGTGCGGGGTCCCCCTTAATATCCATACAAGACCCAAAGGGGCTGGGGTGGGGGGGGGGGGGGTGATGGGGTAGCCATGCCATTTTTCTCAAGGATTTTCAGCCATATGGCGGCCAGGACAAGACATGACATTAAAGCCGCAAGTGGTTTTAAATGGCTTCTTTTTTTCCTTTACAAATGTCATTTTGTGCAAGGACAGTTCTAAACACGGGAAACACATGCCACTTCACAGGCATACTTTAGACACCCCCCAGGTACCATATTTAAAGGAAAATTTCACTTTTTTTTTTTTTTTCACTTTATGCATCATTAAAATGACTGCTCCCGAAAAAACGTTTGTTTTTAAAAGTTCTTTTTGCATTGATATATGTCCCCTGGGGCAGGACCCGGGTCCCCAAACCTGTTTTATGACATTAACATGCATATTGGCCGTTGTAATTAGCACTTTTGATTTCGAACGTTCGCGTCCATTATAACGTATAGGGTTCGAAAATTCGCGCGAACTTTCAGTCCGTTCGAAGGTTCTGGTTCGAACCGAACCCGGGGGTGTTCGGCTCATCCCTAGTCCTGTTATATTACTTTTACAATATAACTCTGTTTTAATTTTGTTACATCTATCTCCCTGGGTGTTCGCGGTCGCTGGAACGCACAGCACTTACCAGACCTGAGATTAAGTCCCATTTCATTTCATTAAGAAGTCTTAACATTGTTTTTTTTTTTTTTGTTATAGCCTGTATACCTACTATGTAACGTAATATGAACAAATTGTCTCATGGACCTCTATGGCATATACTCTGATGTATTGATTCCCTTTAAGCCACTGTTGGAGCCAGTGCCCCCTCTGGCAGTTCAACTCTCAATTGCGGTGAGATTTAGTTTGGATGTACCTTTGAAATGGCCAGCAAAAATTTAAACGAAATTATGAATGAGGGCTCCGTTTTATATTTACACTCGTTTCGGATGGCACTTGCCTGCACTAGAGGGTTGAGAATAATTGATGGGCTATTTAAACATCTGGCAGCCGCTTTGTTATAGATGGTTAGTGTTTGTAAATGTTTTTTCATACTCATGAAGGTTTATATATTCTTATAGTGTAAAGTTAAGTTTTAGATGCTTACTGATAAGCTATCCACTAACTGTTACAATTACTCCCCGACAACATCCCCCTCTCTAGGGCTCTATTGCTGGTTCTACTCCTCACCAAATAGTGCTGATCCCTAAAATAAGGTGGATACACTCATAGCTCTAACCTTACCCCATCCTCTCCCCACAGTCTAAATAGTTTACAAGCAAATCAACGGATCTCCTCCTTATCCTTATAATTTGTAGTCCCCCATGACGCCATGGCTACACTTCACATACATATACAGACTACGACCCTCCACAGTGGATGGTTACACCCTGCGACAGATTCTTAATTCTCATTGCACCACCGCTGAACCAATCCGGACCTCTCTTCCACCTCTCATAGACAGGCTAGCAGAAACGTGCCTGTTCCCGGTTTACCCTTGCCTAGCACTTTCCCCACCTTTATCTCTACCCTCTTTATACTACCTATTGCCTACACCCTTATCCTTCTGAAAGCCCCCCTCTAGGGAAGTCCATTATTTCCAGCTCTAAACAAGCAAAGGCTAAACTATAGATGTAACCTTACTGATATGCCCTGGTTGTTGTCACCAAAATGGCAACGCAGCAAACCATAGCCTCGCCAAAGACCCTGAAATTTGTTTTTATTAAAGCACAGGGATTGAAAAAAACAGAAAAGCGCACTAAACTTTTATTGATAGCGAAGAAAATGAAGGTAGATATTGTCTTCATACAAGAAACGAACTTCCGCACCAATTAAATACCCAAGTTAATGAACCATCACTTTCCAGTAGCTCAGCATGCCACCAACATTCTAGCAAAAACGAAAGGGGTATCCATCCTTATCGCCAAACATCCTCCTATTTCCATAACAGATACACTCACAGACCAGGAGGGCAGATTCCTCTTCCTGAAGGGTATTCAACAGACCCAAATGTGAAACCTTTCTCAACTCTGTAATCAATCAACTTTTCAGTCAGGCATCTTAATTTTGGGCAGAGATCTTAATATCACCCTACAACCAATCTTAGACACTTCAGCCAGTACCTCATCACTACCGTATAAAGCCCTACAAAAAAATCACACGCAAATACACATTCTTCTCTTCACCACATAATCCATACTTTAGACTACACTATTTCTCTCCCAACCTGATATCCAATTTCTTTCAGAAGCTACCTTTGAACCGCAAACCATCTCTGACCACAACCCGATCACTATGACACTAATTTTCCCAGAACAGGCCCAGTGCAATGTACAGTGGCGTCTAGACACCTCCCTTCTCACAAACATAGCACATCTTAAAAAACTCCATACATGCTTAAGCCAATACTTTAAAGAAAACACGGCCCCCGACCAATCCCTGATTTCAACCTGGGAAGCACACAAGTGCATGATCAGAGGAGAATTAATTGCGTTAGCTGCAAAAAGACAAAAAGAGAGGAAGGCACACCTAGATACTCTAACTGCTTGCATTCGGGTTCTGAAAGCAGCCCACAAAAAATCACAAGCGGCCCAAGTACTTAACGACTTACTGTTGACAAGAAAATAACTTCTCGCTAATCTTGATCACATTATTAAATGCAAATACCTACTCTACAAAAGATTGTTCTATGAGCATAGTAAAAGTGTCAAGTTACTGGCAAGGGCCCTTCGGTCCAAAAAATCTGCATACATAGTACACCACATTAAATCATTAACAGGCCACCTCCTAGCTTCACCCGATGAAATAGCTGAACAATTCATACAATATTGCGCTTCTCTATACAATATTACACAGGAACCAACTACTGATCCCACCAGAGCTTTTAGACAGGAACTCATTTCAAAATTGCTCTCAAAATATAGCCCTAAGCCCATTCCTGAAGAGAAACTACAGAAACTGAACCAACCACTGACTACTGAGGCACTTACTCTATCCTTGAAACAACATAAACACAGGAAAAGCCCAGGCCCCGATGGCCTCTCGGCACCTTGCTATAAAACTTTTGTTGATATCCTCGCTAAACCATTCCTACAACTCACTAACAGCCAATCCAAAAGGTCTCCAATGCACCCTTTAAGCACATATACCAGTATTACCAAAGGAAGGGAAGGACCCCACCCAAGTCTCCAATTATAGGCCCATTTCCTTGCTTAACGTTGTTTTCAAAAATACTGGCCAACTGTTAGCAACCTTTTTGCCATCAATAATAAACAATGACCAAGTAGGCTTTGTCCTGGGCAGGGAAGCCAGGGACAATACCCTAAAGGCCATAAACCTACACCACTGGCTTACCAAAACTAAGCGCAGAGGATTTTTTATTTCACTAGATGCAAAAAAGGCATTCAATATGGTGGCCTGGGACTACATGCAAGCAGTCCTGGAACACATCGGCAATCACAATAACATGCTTAACCTCATTCTTGAACTTTACTCTGCTCCAACCACCAGAGTTCCAAAAAACAGACACCTATTAAATGCCTTCCCCATCTCACCAATTCTGCCCTCTATCATCACTCCTGTTTGTTCTAACACTGGAACCACTACTGCAGCGCATTAGAGCTAACCACAATGTTAAAGGAATCAAAGTTGCAGGGCACACATACAAAATAGGGGCATTTGTGGATGCCATCCTGCTGTTCTTGACTGAGCCACAGTCCACTATCCCTAACCTCCTGGAAGATTTTGCACACTATAATAGCCTCTCTTACCTACAGAGCAACTTCTCTTAATTATTTGTCCTGAACACGATGCTCCCATCCCATGTTGTAACATCCTGTAAATATAAATTCCCTTTTACGTGACAAAAGCAATCGATCACTTATCTCGGGATCCAACTCCAAAAATCTCTCTGATCTTTAATACACTACTTGCCCATTTTAAGGGACTTTCAAAACTATCTGCAGAAATGGCACAAGGGGCTCTTCGTTTGGTTTTGGGAGAGCCGCTATTATTAAATGAACGTACTCCCCTGCCTCCCATATATATTACAAATATATATATATATACTGTATATATATATTATATTATATTACGAATGGTGCATAGCCAATTGCCTAAGGCTTTTTTTAAGTCATACCGCAAAGCGTGTTCCCTTTTTCTCTGGAAGTACACACAAATCCAAGACTCAGCTACACCATGCTCACCTCAAATCAAAAGGAGGCATAGGTTTGCCTGACAGTCAAAAATATCATATAGCTTGCCACCTTGCAAAGTTAGTGGACTGGAACTCAAATTGGAACATTAAGGCATGGATCCATCTAGAACAAACAAACTCGGAGACACCAATACAACTAACCCCTTGCAGCTCCCACACAGATCTCCCTGAAGATTCACAGGGAGATCAGGACCCTCAGCCCCTGTCTTTATCCCCTGGCAACACAGCAGGAGGGCAGTCCAGCAAAAGCTAGAATGAGAATGGATGAGCCTCCATTCTCTGTCAATGCCGCGGCCTCCTCATTCCACCCCCTTAAATCTAACCAGGCCCTACAATTTCTATAGCAGCTTTCCCTACCACAGGCCAGCCTGTAATGAACACAACACTAAAAGACATGCTCCTCTCATTACAGTCCTCCCTGATGTCTGATCTATCTTCTCTTATCACAACATTTTTCTCTGATATACATAACTTGGGGGAATAGAGTCTCCTATATAGAAGATACAATTGAGGAAAGTACCATGACTGTAAATTACCTAGTAGATTCTTATGAAGAGGTCAAAGAGGACCAGTCATGGATCAGAGCCAAATTGGCAGACCTGGAGCACAGGTCCCGCCGAAAACAAAGTGAAAATGCGAGGAATACCTGAATCCGTTTTAGCTGCTGACCTCCAAAAGTTTTCAGTGGAGCTCATGCAAGCTGTCCTTCCTAACGCCACAACACTTGAAATCTCCATAGATCGCATACACAGGATCTCCAAACCACTTCTCCTAGCGGCCTCTGTCCCAAGAGATGTACTAATGAGAGTACACTTTTTCTGAGCAAAAGAAATGCTCTTGATGGCCACCAGAACTGCGGGAAACCACCCCCCTCCATTTGAAAAGATATAGCTCTTTCCAGACCTCTCTAAGTACACCCTTCAACTGTGCAGACAACTAAACCCTGTCACTAAAGCAACGCACAACCACAAAATTTTATATAAATGGCGCTACCCTGCAACCCAAATGATTACACAAAATGGCACAGACCACACTGTCACCACTCTCACAGGAGGAATGAAATTTCTTTACAGTGGGGTATCATTCTGGAAAAACCACTGGAACCTGGGATTTCCATGTCAAACATCCACACAATCGTGGAAGCACACTGATTAAGCCAGCGACTCCATGCCGGAGGATGGACCTTGCACACCTTAAAAATTCTCTCCCTGGTTCACAGCTCCAAGTTTTATTAGCCAATAGTTATATTTGACTGTCCCCCCACCCTACAGCGGATCTGCTGAACACAGCTGATTTGATCCTTCACAGAATACACTGCGTAGCCTCAAATTAGTTTGTTATTTGTTTTTTTACATTTTGCTGGCTTGTGTCTACTATATAGCTTTCCCGAAACCCTTGCATCAAGACGCATCAACTAAGATATCGTAGCAACAGAAAAACAACAGATCTGCTCTCCTACACAGCTACTAACTGTAAATGCATGAACCCTCAACACCAAACGTCCTCAACCAGCTATGCCACTCAGCATCATATCTATAAATGCAAATGGGCTTAACAACCCTAAAAAGTGCCACTCTCTATGGAAAACCACCCAATCCAACAACTGTGACATTTTATGTGTTCAAGAAACACACTTTTCATCCACTGCACCACCTAAATGTTCCAACAAACATTATCCACGCATCTTCCAAGCATTCTTTTCCTCCATGAAACAAGGAGTTCTAATTGCTGTGAGAGACACAATAACCTTTCAACTGCATTAACTGATCCTAGTCCCAAACAGTCATTATATAGTGCTGATATGCACCATTAACAATGTCTTATATACCCTAATCAACATATACTCTCATAATACTCACCAAATGCGTTTCCTCAAGAAGCTCATGCGAACCATCAAATCCATACAAAAAGGACATACGATAATTTGTGGAGACATTGTGGAGACATTAACTTCGTTCCAGACATCCACTTAAACTCTTCCAATGCATCCAAGAGACAGGAATCTCCTCTGAAACTATTTATGTTATACCAAGAATTGTTCAATAAATGGTGTTGCCATCACGGGTCAGAAAGAGACTACACATATTTCTCTCCACTACATAAAATGTATTCATGTATTGATCTCCTTCTTGCAGACAAATGGCTTCTTCAGAAATCCACACCCACAACCATTCATACCATGTTGTAGTCAGACCACGCACCTATTAGCATCTCACGTGCAGATTCCCCCCTCAGATCCAAAGCCAAACTTTGGAGGGCAAATAACTTTCTGCTACAGCAACCAACATATACTAAAGAAATCACCACCCTACTTTCTGAATTTATCTCCAATAATGTGGGTTCGGTACCTGAAACCGGCATGGTATGAAATGCACACAAAGCATTTATCAGAAGTGTATTAATGCAATTGAATTCTCGTATGAAAAAAGAGAGTACACAGCATCTAGACTCCCTCAAGACTGACATATATATATTGGAAAGACAAAACAAAACAAACCCCCAAGCTACATTGTCAGCCAAGCTGTTATTCCTGAGGCAAGAGCTCAGAACCCTACTCTAATGCCCCGTACACACGAGCGGAATTTCCTTCCGAAAAATCTTGGATGTTTTTTCCGACGGAATTCCGCTCAAGCTTGTCTTGCATACACACGGTCACACAAACGTTCTCTGAAATTTTGACCTTTTTCCTTCTAGCAACTATTGTCGCCCGAGGATTATATGAGGGGAACCCTTATCCGGCTGTGCGAGGGCATCCTTTGTGAGGGACCATTTCCGCCTTTTTGGGCCCAGATGTGCCCCGAGCAGTGCTCTCATCTCACTGAACCGGAACCAATCGGGCTCATAATCACAGCACGTTTTTAATACCTTCTCCCTGTTTTGGAAGCAAGATACTTTGAACAGTTATACAGTTTGTACGGTCAGTGTATCTACAATTGTGATATGGAATATGGCGTGACATTATACATGCCTGTTATGATGGTGTATTATATGCATCGTATACTCATTTGTACCCTTTCTATCAATTGTAGGCGCTTATACGTCCTGCCGCAACTGCATATCCCTGAAGAAGAGAAAGTATATTTACAGACATGAAACACGTTGGGTACTTGTTGTCCTCATTTGTACTTCAACAGATTAACTGTGGATATCGATTGTGACTTTAACTGTGTTTATTTCTGTATTAGCATCCTATCCAATTTTCATGTATTGTACATTTATATGATTACCCTTTTAACCTTAAACTATTAAACTATTAAAAGATTTATATTTTTGTAATACCTCTGTGATACCCTAGCTGCTTTCTGTCCCTTCTCAAAGTCCCACCTAGAGGAAATTTGTCTTTAACTATACCTTTTAGTGCCTGGTCATTTCTAACTCATCCATCACCTAAGAATAAAGGCATCTCCCTATTGTACAACTTACTACACCAGAAACGTGACTCTGTTAGGTCCGCTTCCCACCTTTATTGGGAATCGGACTTAGGAAAGTCCTATTTAGAAAAGCAATGGCAGGAAGTGTTCAAATTCATATATGTATCTACAAGTAGTGCATCTCTGAGGGAATTATCCCCAAAAAATCTTTCAGAAATGCTACCTTAACACCTGCTAGATTGGCCTCCTTTAACCCCCAATTGCCTGATACCTGCTGGAGATGCCAAAGACAAAAAGGAGATTTAATGCACATCCCTTGGTCATGCCCTGCTCTACAATCTTACTGGTCCCATATTTTTCTGATCACGAGTGACATATTACAATGTCATGTCCCCTTCTCCCCTGCCCTAGCACGTCTAAATTGAATCATAGAAGACATGCCTAGCACCTACAGAATGGTAATAACACATATAATACTAGCAGCTAAATTATGCATTACATGCATGTGGAAGTCAAATCAAGCCCCTTCCATAGAAGAAACCTTCAAACTGGTGAACACACATTGCAGCTATGAGGTCATGATGGCATCAAGAAGAGGAGTATACCACAAAGCCAACTTCTCATTGCAAATTTGTGCGCAGTGGCCAATCGCGGCACTATACTTGAAACCAAAGAAACCTGACTGAAATAACTTGCTTTTGACAGTCATGACACGCCTTCCTGGTATTCCATGATACTACTAAAATCCTTAGATGTGCTATAACAACTTATATCATGAATCACATGCACTGGAAAACTAATATATGTTTCTGAAGTTACTTAACTATATTTCCTATTTTGCTCTCAACCTGGTTTATATACTTGTTCATTTATCTCATCCCACCCTACACTCTCCCCACAATTCACTTTAGAGTACTGGTACAACTCTTCAACAAACCTAGATGAGTCCCTCAATCAGATTAGATTGCTGACATATACTCCACAGCATATTCCCACCTGGGGTGGTGGAGTAGATGCAGTATCAGTGAACATCTGATACCCGAGCATGGGGACAATTTCACTTGAACACGTACCACTCTAGAAATCCACTAAAATCATCATCTTTCCACATCCCCTTCTCTACTGTTTTGTAATAAAATTTATTATTAGTATTATAGTTATTAATACTACTAATATGAACCGATAAGACTACCGGATTAACCAAGCAAACATTGAATATTGTTATGTACACTTATCCGTTGTCCAACTCTGTACTTTATATATTCTATGAAAAATATTAATAAAAATGTAGATAAAAAAAGTATATAGCTTAATGTCTGGTAGCTAAAATGATTTTCCTTAGGATCAACATTTCTTTAGTATAGAGATGGTAATATGTATTAATTCCTTTTATGGTTGCACCTATTTATTTTCAGAATTGACAGTGCTAATAGACCTTTCTATCATGCAGGCTAATCTGATATGATTGTCATAGTCATGCATTGATGAATAGGAAACTGATATACTATACATCATCCCATTACAACCAGGGATTTTCATTTGTTACAAAGCTACTTGCTAACACTACTACGACTATACTGTATACCCACTAACTACAAATGAAAATATTTATCATCTAAATCAAAAAGCAAATGTTGTAATCAAACAAATACTTTATTGAGCCCATGAGTTGTGTTTGAACATAAAACACATAATTACTTTCAAGTAATGCTAAACTATTCATTTTTTAACAGGTATTTATATATTTTAACCTAGAGACTGTTATATGTGTGAAAATATAGTTTAGTGTCTGATAGTTAAAATGATGTTGCTTAAAATCAACATTAATACAAAGTAAAGTAATAGTGGAGTTTCTTTTTTTGGTTGTACCCATTTGTTTAAAATTTTGAGAATGCTATTAGTCCCTTCTATAGTTTTGTATTATTGTCAAATTCACGCATTGATAAATGTGAAACTGATATATAGGATCCCATTACAACCATGGATTTTTATACACCTACTAACTAAAAAATGTAAATATGCATCATCCAATCTAAAAAAAAAACATACACTGTAATTATACAAATATGTTATTGAGCCCAGGAGTTTTGTTTGAACATAAAATACATATTTATCTTCAAGCTATGCTAAAATGCTCATTTTATTATCAGTATTTGTATAGCACCATCAGATTACACAGTGCTTTACATATACATCATTCCCTGGCCTTAAGGAGCTTACAATGTAAAGTTCCTATGTCACCTAATACAGGCAGTCCCCATGTTCCGAACAAGATTCATGAAGGTTCAAAAGGTTCTGTAAGTTTGTTCTTAAAGCGTTTGTTAACCCCCCCCCCCCAAAAAAAAACTGATTCTGTTCCCTTAAAGCACAGTGCTTGTGCTGTGTCATTTGGCCCCCGTAACACCTGAAATACCTGACTGATCCTGCCTAGCTATGCCTTCCCACCTGTAAACTGACCACGGTGTATCATGGCTACTGAGCCCTGACACTATGGTCAGTTTAGTTGTCTCCATCATACGCAGCTTTGCTCTGTCCTCCTCTGTGCTCCTCTCCCAGAACACTGCTGCCCATTTACAAGGTGCAGCGTGCTTCACACACGCGCAGTAGGAAAGCTGGCCCAGGTATATAGAGCCATTGCAACCTATTGGTGCATGGCTTGGAGATCTTGCAGCCTTTCAAATGCCTAGCAGCCGTTTTTGCTTTTAACAGCATAGGACCAATCTATACTTTGTGAATACCTTGAGACCATACTTCTGTACCCCAAGACCACCGGGCTATTTTGGGCCCTTTTTCTTCAATGTTTTGCAAGTGAGTACCATTATCATAGAGTGGTTTAACTACAGGTTCTACATCTATCAATACAAAATGTTGTATACTAATTGACTTTACTCTGTCTTATACAGTACTATTGAGCAAACACAGGAATTGTTATTGCCTTGAAAAAGGACGTCCGTCCGAAACATGTCGGCATTTTCCTGAAAGACCCTGATATTATCGCAAGTTGTTGTGCAATTTGTTGCATCCTATGTACATGATTATGGTTACATATGTTTCCATGTATATATTTTTTCATTCTTTGTAAAACTGTATGCCTATATACCCACTTACCCCTTACCTTTGGGCCTACTGCCCTAAATAAAATTTACTTTTTGTTTATATGCATATACTCTTTATGTCTATCTGTTTAAGCTTCTCTCTGGGGTACAGGCCGTGTTTATGCACACTAGGCCTTCACAAATTTAGATTTTTCATATGTGAGAAGCGATAGACCTTTTTGCCACCAATTACTTGCTCATTAAATATTTTACCTTGATATATCTATGGTTACCCCATAAAAATCCCCTACCGGAGCAAGCAATTGTAGGCACTATGTACCTTTAATATACCTATGTCTTTACATGATATTCCAGCTTAAATACTAGTATTTACTTTGTTTGGTGCTATATGAATCCATTTTATTATCACTCTTAACCTAGTGTTGTAAGCACCCCCCTTATCCTCCTTCCAACCATTATGGCAATCTTCCTTGGCGAGGATTGGGAGACCCGCATGACTAGCACTCTACAACAATTCCAATCCAATGAATTCATTGAATCTCAACTGCGATTTGTTTTTCTCAATCTAACACATACTGTCCACAAGAAAGCTTCTCTCTTCTGGCACATTAAGGCCTTTAAGGACTACATTGCTCACGGTATTAACCCTTTTGGCCTCAGGGTCCAAATCTTCCCCACATTTCAGGACATTCCCCCAGACTTTAAACAGGCCTGGGAGGGTGTCCTCAAGCAATGTTCCATTGATTTAATGAAACTTTTGATACAACAATATGAGACACAAATGTCCGTCCTTGATGCCAAACTCGCATCAATAAATACCCAACTCACAGAATTTTTGGATCATCCACTATACAAAACGTTGGATCTCCAACTTAAAAAACGCTTTGACAAATTTAACCATGACACTTTGACACAGAAGGACAAAAAATTCTTCCGCGACAAAAAAGCATTTCAAGAGGAAAGAGCCTACAAATGGAACGAGGCCAACCGTGCTGTACGCCCACCAGCCTCAGCACGCTTCGCCTCCAAACCAATGCCTCCCAAGTCCACTGCCGATCGCAACACAGATACTTCACATGTTGCACCCAAACCCAATTTTACACGGGGTCCACGTAACCCCAAAAGAGGTCGCACACCCAACCTTTCCAGTGACGAGGTCTCCGATCCCGAGGGACCGACCGACGACTCACCGGCTAGAGATCCGTCGGTCGCTTCCTCGTCCTCGAAGACCTCCAGATCACATTCCTTACCCTCTTCCTCCCAACACCCTGATTTTTTAGATCTAATGCGAGCATCACAAAGAATTCAACACAACAACTCTCACCAACCGAAAAGAACACCCAGATAATTTCGTCTTCTTGTAACATCATTAACCTCTCTAAACACCCACTCACTAAGCATGAAATCTCAGTCCTTGAAAAGGGACTTACTTTTTGTCCTGTATCTCACATAGACAAATTCACTGTCATTAAAGACATTCATTTATTTGTTCGGAAACTTTTACTGCATAGCATGTACACACCCAATCCTTTCCCAGATTCTCTTCCACATTCTGCAGCGGAGACCACTGCCCTCCAACAGTTAACTGAACTTTTGGAGGAAAGTGACAACCCCAATCTAATAGATACTTTGGATCTTGACACTCTCTTAGCCAGCACTGAGGATGACTTTTCTACCTCACCGCGTCCACCTCCCAAAATAACCATAAAAAATAAATCTAGTTTCTACCCACCCCCTAGCACTAACCCACGAGCCGCACTATTCTTGCAGGCAGTGACACGGGAAATCCGCAACCTTAAAACTCACCCCAACCGATCCAAGGCAAGAAATTTCTCATACAATCAATACCTCGCCCTCCAAAATCTAAAAACCAACTCCACAATAATAATCAAACCCGCCGATAAAGGCGGAAATATAGTTATACTTGACAGAACAGATTATATTCAAATGTGCCATGATATCCTACAAAACAAGGAATGGTACAAAAAGATCCCCATATCTTTTATTGCTTCAGCACAACAACAACTATACACACTTATAGACTCTGCCACTACTCAAGGGGTATTGGACAAACATACGAGTGACTATGTTAGAACCAAATTTCCACGCACAGCTACGTTTTATGCACTACCCAAGGTGCATAAAAACCTACCCAGACCACCAGGCAGGCCCATAGTTTCCGGAAGAGGCTCTCTTACAGACAACCTTAGTAGATACATTGACAAATTATTGCAACCCCTAGTTACTCAACTCCCTTCTTATATACGAGACACTACCCATCTCCTACAAGGTTTGTCTTCCTTGACTATCGGTCCCGACACCCTTCTTGTCGCGATCGACGTCGAGGCACTATACAGCTCGATCCCCCATTCCTTAGGACTGTCGGCCATTCGGCATATACTTACCACTACTTTCCTATACCCCACAGATCTCTCTACATTTATCATTAATGCTCTCAACTTCATTCTCAACAATAATTTTTTTTCTTTTGATGGTTCCCACTACCTCCAAGTACAGGGCGTGGCCATGGGCACTTGTTGCGCACCGGCCTACGCCAATCTGTACTTGGGGGAGTGGGAACGTCTTCTATTTGCAGACTCTTCTGCCAATAAGTATACCAAACACATTGTTACCTTTCGTCGATATATCGATGATATTCTTATTGTCTGGCAGGGATCCAGCCAAATTCTACAAGACTTCTTAATGCACCTCAATACCTCTAATAAACTAAATCTGAGATTTACCATGACATATAGTTCAACTTCTATTTGTTTTTTAGACCTTACCCTTATGAAAGACTTGGAAGGCCATATCCAAAGTCATCTATACCGCAAACCCACTGCAGGCAACACCATTCTGGCTGCCTCCAGTTTTCACCCAGAACCCCTCCTCAATTCTATCCCATATGCCCAATACCTCCGAGCTCGCCGCAATTGTTCAACCGAGGCCTCCTTTGAAAACGAGGCCTCTGTTTTACGAAACAGGCTGCTCGAAAGAGGATACCCACACACAATTTTGAAAATCGCTTATAAAAAAGCGAAATCCAAAACACGCACCTCTCTACTTTTTTCCTCCAAACCTAAGGCTACAAATACCCCTTTGAGAATTATCACTAACTTCTGTGAACAACATTCCTCAATCACCCAGATCTTAGAGAAACATTGGCATATTCTAACCACAGACCATTCATTGTCTCCATTTGTACCGATACACCCTTTACTTACCTATAGACGAGCCCCCTCTCTTCGTGATAAACTAATTAGAAGCGAATATACTCCAGCTAGCTATCTACATAAACAAACCAAAGGGACATTCCCATGTGGGAAATGTAAATACTGTAGGTATCTATCCAAATCCAATAGATCCAATACTCTACCTAATGGACAACCCTTTTTCCCCCAACATTT
This sequence comes from Lithobates sylvaticus, assembly GCA_028564925.1. Lineage (NCBI taxonomy): Eukaryota > Metazoa > Chordata > Amphibia > Anura > Ranidae > Lithobates > Lithobates sylvaticus. Next base: position 463,263,853 of record CM053027.1, on the reverse strand, counting down.
TGTCAACTGCCGCTCAGTCGGCATTGTATATTTATTAGAATGCGAGTGTGGGTGTTTTTATGTTGGGAAAACCAAATTGCCTTTCTGGAAACGCATTTACCGACATACCCTAAGTATTAACCAAAAAGACCCTGATCTCCCTTTAGGGCGACACTGTGCAATTGTCCACCAGGACTCAACTCCCCAGATTACATTTAGAGCACTTGACCATATCCCCCCACCCAATCGAGGGGGTGATTACAATAAATCTTTACTTCAAAGTGAGCTTAAATGGATTTTCCATCTCAATGCCACATCCCCCCCAGGCCTCAACGAGGCATTCAACTTCAAGCCCTATCTTGAAGGATTTGAATCAGGGGTATGTGAACTCGATCTTTAACCTTTTTGCAAATTAAGATAGGTCTCCTTGAGTATTTTTACTTTGGGACCCTACCTTTACCTTACCAATAATCCATTCACATGACAGCAACTGCATCTTCTTTTTACACCTATCAAAAATGCACCTGTTCAATGATCTAAAAAATATGCTTATATAACATACTAGCCCTACTGCATTGTCTGTATTGTTTGATTTATAGCCATTTAAATAGATTCAATGCAAATGTATTTCTTCTACTACTTTCAAAGATATGTGAATATCGTTGTATTTGCTATTCTAATGCATTGTCTGTCTCTGTCCACTAGGGGGTGCCCCATCCATCTCTATGATACTGTGACTCACTTGCTAACATCCCAATACTTCCCTGCACTAAATCTATTGCAGGGCAACAATACTATGATTACTATTTTCATCTTCTCATGCCTACAATCGGTTTTTCTTGCTTCCATTTGACTTATCCAGGCTGCCCGGCGCGGGTAAGACAATGTGCGCATGCGCGGACTCCCTACTGCGCATGCGCCGCTTATACCCATTGAGGCGCACGTTTCCATCACATGCGCCCTTCGCTTGCGTTCCAGCAAGCGGGGAGGGGTTAGTCTGCCCGCGTCGGTGACGCTCCGACGCCGCACGAGGCCCCACCCCCCCTGGGCGTGACGACGCGCGGCGCCGCCGCTTCTGAGATCTCATTGGGGGAAATACTCCATGGCCTCTGAGCCACCATCCCCTCACCTGGCCCCAATCATACTAACCAGCTCAGCGTACCCATCCCACGGCCCGCTCAGCTGATATCAATCCCCATACACATATAAACCTGAACAATGGCGGGATTAGTTATCACACCTTCCTGCCGGCGCTCTGCTGTACTTTACCACAGGACTTCTATCCATCAGGTAACATTACTTTCTTTACCTCATGCTATTTACCCTGCATGATATACTTTTTGATCTCCAAGTGACACTAATATTACCCTATTTACTTTATCTCACCCCCCAGCCACATACTACCTTGGCCCAGGTATATAGAGCCATTGCAACCTATTGGTGCATAGCTTGGAGATCTTTCAGCCTTTCAAATGCCTAGCAGCCGTTTTTGCTTTTAACAGCATAGGACCAATCTATACTTTGTGAATACCTTGAGACCATACTTCTGTACCCCAAGACCACCGGGCTATTTTGGGCCCTTTTTCTTCAATGTTTTGCAAGTGAGTACCATTATCATAGAGTGGTTTAACTACAGGTTCTACATCTATCAATACAAAATGTTGTATACTAATTGACTTTACTCTGTCTTATACAGTACTATTGAGCAAACACAGGAATTGTTATTGCCTTGAAAAAGGACGTCCGTCCGAAACATGTCGGCATTTTCCTGAAAGACCCTGATATTATCGCAAGTTGTTGTGCAATTTGTTGCATCCTATGTACATGATTATGGTTACATATGTTTCCATGTATATATTTTTTCATTCTTTGTAAAACTGTATGCCTATATACCCACTTACCCCTTACCTTTGGGCCTACTGCCCTAAATAAAATTTACTTTTTGTTTATATGCATATACTCTTTATGTCTATCTGTTTAAGCTTCTCTCTGGGGTACAGGCCGTGTTTATGCACACTAGGCCTTCACAAATTTAGATTTTTCATATGTGAGAAGCGATAGACCTTTTTGCCACCAATTACTTGCTCATTAAATATCATTCCCTGGCCTTAAGGAGCTTACAATGTAAAGTTCCTATGTCACCTAATACAGGCAGTCCCCATGTTCCGAACAAGATTCATGAAGGTTCAAAAGGTTCTGTAAGTTTGTTCTTAAAGCGTTTGTTAACCCCCCCCCAAAAAAAAAACTGATTCTGTTCCCTTAAAGCACATTGCTTGTGCTGTGTCATTTGGCCCCCCGTAACACCTGAAATACCTGACTGATCCTGCCTAGCTATGCCTTCCCACCTGTAAACTGACCACGGTGTATCATGGCTACTGAGCCCTGACACTATGGTCAGTTTAGTTGTCTCCATCATACGCAGCTTTGCTCTGTCCTCCTCTGTGCTCCTCTCCCATTTACAAGGTGCAGCGTGCTTCACACATGCGCAGTAGGAAAGCGGCTGTGAAGCCGCAAGACTTTACTGCTGATTCCCTTGGTCAAGATGGTAGTGCCAGCACCAGATAGCCGATTTAAGAATCAGCTCAGGTGAGGACACTGCTGGATGCCTGAACAGGTAAGTGCCCTAATATTAGAATTAATATTACAAATTCTGTAGCTGCTGACTTTTTTTTTTCTTTTAGGTGAGCCTGGAGCGCCTCTTTAAGGAGCTTACAATCTAAAATTACTATCCCAAAAGCTTACAAACCAATGCTGAAAGGCAGAAGTGCTAACTATTAAGCTAGCCATAAAATCATTCCCAACGTCGATCCCCGCCATAACAATCTTTACCTGCAATTTACGTGCATACAACCTTATTATCATGTACTAATAAACGGTCCAGGCATCAGGGTTCATCTACCAATCCAGCTCCTTTTTTTTTAAAAGATTTTTAATGTATGTTTAATAGATACCATAATTGTGGATCATTGTTTTACCAAAGGATCACTGTAAAGACTCTTTGAAGTTTATCTCATAACTGGAAAGTGCAAAATCTGGCGCAGCTGTGCAGAGAAATCATCAGCTTCCAGTTTTCTTTTTTTGTCAAAGCTTAATTGAACAAGTTGAAGTTGGAAGCTGATTGCCTAAATCGGATATACTGTGTCATTTTTAAAATTTTGATAAGGCCATATCATAGTCCATTCAAAATAAAAATCTATATTGTCTGTAATATCCAGCTCAAGCAGTAATCCAGATAATACTACCCCTTAAAGAAAAAAAAAAAAAAAACTTCCAGCTGTGCAGTCTATAGATACACCACTTGTTGGGGTATATATGGTATTGCCTATAGCTCTATACACTCTAATGCTTCCTGTATAACATAACTCTCCTAACAAGAATGTACTCCAGGTAACAATGACACAAACCCTCTGGATTATCTACAAACTCTGACTCAATTTACTAATTTCTACTGGTTCTGTTGTTTGTACATATTGCAATAAAATATTTGTTTTTGTAATTGTTTGGGGGGGGGCATTTTTTAGTACATGCAATGTAAGTAGTCTTGCTGAACTTTTCTGTGCTAATGTCATGTATATATCCATGGTGCTTACTTCACCTACCTGCTACCACCTAACCAAAAAAAAAGATTTTTGAATTAGGGCTTTACTGATGTACATACATGGGCCTACATTCCTCCTTAATGGGGACCCACCCCTCCATATTTATTTTAATTAATATCATGTATAGTCTACATCTCAGATCTCAGACTCTTTTGAGGCCTATAATTTGATTAAAGTGTATATGCACCTATTTCCAAGTTCTGGAACTTTTATCACTGCCTGAATATCCTAGGCAGTTAAAACTGATTTGCAGATCTCTCAGAGGTATGAATAGCAGAGTGTACAGGAGTTACTGATGTATTAAAGAGTACGAAACCTGATTTTTTTAGGATGAGTCTTAATCTTTCTGTAATTTTCCAGAGACAATATTTTAAGCAATAATAATGTAGTGCCTTCCTCTTCCACAGTTAATTTGCATTTAAAACTAGCTGTATTAAAGAAAAAAAAATAATTGAGTGTTTCAGACCACTAACAATTGCCTTTCATTTTCCAATATGGAGGCATGAATGAAACAAACAACATGCCAATCGTTTGCTATGGGTAAACAGAAGACAAATATAGATAGATAGATAGATCTACATCCACTATTAAAATAAAATAAGAAAAAAGGAAAAAAAGATGTTGGGGAGGTATGAGTGTAAATACAACTGGACTTAAGTAAGTATGTAGCAAACCAGTCACTTGGAGAGGGAGGATTTCAATCCAGTCGATAGAGACATACCAGGTAACATTTAAACTGCTTTGTAATGTTAGAATGAGCAAGACAGTGGAAGATACCCATATTACATTGGCTTACAACAAATGGCATAACAATGAGCAGCATTTAGACACCACTAATAAGCAACCATGCTGAATAAACTGCTTCATATCATATATTATTCAGCATGTTACTTTTTGCTAACAGAGCTTCATATGATTGTAGTTTAGCAATGGTTTTACTTGCATTTCAGTTATAAAAGTGTGCTTCTGAAATGGGGCAATTGTGGTATTTAGTTGGGTTCAATTAAAGTGGCTCGAATTGTCTACCAGTAATCCTCTATATCAATAGGTGAACAGTAATGTGCATTAACGTGCAACCAGTCTCTAACAGTCTCTTGTAACAGGTGAACAGTAGTGGAGGATTACAGGTAGGGTCAGATATCCTTTTACTCAAAGCTAAATAAAAAAAGGTTTTCTTTGAAGCCTCCAAGCCCTGTTTTCATATTCTCACTAAGAATAGGCTTATAATATTAAACCATATTTATTTATTCAAGCTTACTGGCACTGAATAGTTTTAAGCTTGTGTTGGAATACCAGTAAAACTGTTTGGAGAAGTAGGTGAACTATTAACCCTTACCCTCCTATTATGTGTTCTTTTTCCAACACAAAAAGAACACATAATCCATCTCCCCCTCCCTGAGGATCCTACACTGGCCAACTGTAAAGGATCAGATCCCATTCAAGACCCTCTGCCTGACCCACAAATGCACACAAGGAGATGCTCCTCAATACTTATGCGAAAAAATAAAACACTACACTCCCAATTGCAACCTCCAATCAACCAACCAAAACCTCCTCCTCATCCCCAAGTCCCGATACAAATCAAGGGGAGAACGAAGATTTGCAGTCCAAGGACCACGGCTATGGAACGCTCTACCCACGAACATCCGCTTGGAAGGAAACCATCGGGCCTTCAGGAAAAAACTCAAGACCCACCTAAAAAAAAAAAAAAAAAACCCTATCAAGGCGCTAACTAAATAAGATTTTGATGGTACCACACCATAAATAAGTACTAAAATAGCTTTTATTTGTAAAAAAATATAACACATATACTTAAAAACAAAGCAGAGAGTGAAACAGCATACAGAGTATAAAACCAAATATATTGATCCATTTGCTCACAGTGTCAACTGAAAGATATTTGATTTTATATTCTATATGTTGTTTCAGCACCCTTAGCAGGTAGTGATACTTAGAAACTGCTTGTAATTGTTATGTTTACACTGCTGTGTTGTTTACTGGAGTCATTGTTGTTTTTTGCTCACTATTTCTTCTCGTATTCTTAGAGATTGTTAGCTCTTCCTGACGAAGTGGGTATTGTCCTATGAGATGCGCAGAAGACATCTATCCACATGACTCTCCGTGGTAATACAATATTTGTGGTTTATGTTACTAACCTTTGACTGTATACAATAGTTGCAGCATGAGCAATTCATGTTTCAAGTATATTTTAACTCTCTGCTTTGTTTTTAAGTAGATGTTTTATACTTTTGTAGAAATGAGAGCTATTTTTTGTACTTATACATGGTGTGGTACCATCAAAATCCTATTTAGTTAGCACTTTGGTAGGGTTTTTTTGTTTTTGAATCTATCCCAACACAACACTGTCTATGTATACAGTGCAATGCTGTCTATAATTTCCGTTTTCTTTCTGTACATTTTTTCACAGCCTGAACTAACAAAAGAGCCTATTGACTGACAAATAAGGAGGGTTCTATAACTAACTAATTGAGTAGCAGTACTAAGTAAAACATGCAACTCTGCCTACAAAATTTAAAGGAAAGCTTATTCTGTATCTATTCAACTTCTCTAATCTCTGTAATCCAATCTTAGTGGAGTTTGTATGTCTGGCAATTTTATATCACTTGCCAATGTTGTCACATTTTATATTTTAGGCCTCTATGCTGATATTTGTTGGGTTTTTCAAAGTAAACTGAAATAGATATTAAACTGTGTGCTGTATATTGTTGGGATTGTTACTTGGAAACCTAATATATAGAAAGTTAAAGTGGACGTTTAGCTAAATATAGAGTTTAAATGCATATATATGTTTACTATTTTATTAATCATGGGAATTATAACTCCTTTCAGCCTGTTTTGTATTGCACACACCAAGAAGCAGATAGACAGGTACAACCTATGTAGGAGGATTTGTTTCATCTCAGTGTATCACCTGAGGCCAGTCACTTCACTGAGTATATGTAAGCTATGGATGTAGGCTCAAATCGATACAGGCTCTTAGGACCATAGTTATTGTAGATAATGCCCTTGTCTTATTTTGACTTTTAGCAAAGCTATTCATATACAAAATCATATTGTCACATAATGCAAACATTTATTGGAACAGTGGTTGGCAACCTTACCGTGTACAGGTTAAATTAATAGCATATGACTATCTCTATGTGTCAGGACATTAAAAGTCAGTTAAAAACTTAAGCTGGTTTCCCACTATACTCAGATGATTAGTCTGTCTCCCAAAAGGTTACAAGGGAAATCAAGATCTTTCATCCACATTTTTAGTTGTTGCAGCTACACTTTCAGCTATTGTATCGAGATCGCAGCTGTCTGAATAGAATGCGGTCACTTTTCAGCCAACAATTTTCTACTTGTTCTTAGATTTTACAGTTAAATTTTGTCGAGTCAGGTGGTGCTAACAGGGCCACCCAGAGCTTGAATTTCATCTGACTCTGGAGGCTGGAATTCAAGCCGCATAATTGCATTTGTTCATTGACTGTGTACAAGCCAGAAACAAACAATGGTTAAAATGTTTTATTGTGTTATGTTTTCTAGCAGACCTTGATTTAACAATAATTACATTAAATAGAATGTATACATTCAGTAAATATTTTTCTTTATATTTGTCTGAAACTAGTCTTCATTTTTTGTGAAAAATAATAATAATTAGTATAAGATATAATATGTCATTAAAACAGAGGTACTGGCTATTAAATAACTTAACTGAAAAAAGTAATGGTAGCAATTAGTATCATTAATATACAGTATATTGTACATAGATCCATTCTTACCACTTTCTTAACAGCTAGAAAATATTTCTTAATTAAAACTAGGCTACTGTTCTTTTGACATTGTAATACATAAACTATATTCTGTTCATGTTAATAAATATACATTTGTCTTATATCCGGATATGACCTTAATGTATTTCTTTATGAATATATTATGTTACACCACATACAGTAAGGGTGGCAGCTCTAGAATTAATCATTTTAACTATCTTCTTATGTTCCAGGAGGTAATAACCCCTGTGTTCCAGCAAAGTGTGAGTTGAGGACAGTTGTTTCCTGGAAGATGAAATCTTATGGGATTGAGAGTAAAATTATGTTCTGAAGTGTGATTTTACCTTTACCTAATGTTTTAAATATATTTGACCCCTGAAACAGTATACTACATCTACTAATATTCTTTTTTAATGTAATGCTAACTAAAAATGTGAGTTTTCAAATAAAAAACAATCCTCGCATGATCAAATTACTATATATTTTCAAACTAAATGTTAAAAATTACTGCAAAGGAAACTCCATATTACTGTATTAGGATTACTTCTTAAATAATTTCATAAATGCATTTTTTTTTCAATTATCTTTATAAGGAGGTAGTCGGAAGGACATAGTGCATAGAGTCTGATGTTGCACATGTCCGGACCAGGAAGTAGGTGCTTTACCGCACGGGGGTTCATGTAGCTATCTCATTGTCTGCACAGAGTTTTTCTATTAAGCTCTCTCCTTTACCGGGCAAGTGCTTTATTGCACTTTCTTCGTAAGTGCATTTTTATTAATTTATTTTAAGAAATTAGCCAGACTTTCTTACACTATAGGGCTGTTATTTGTATCACCTTACCTCTGAATGCAGACTTAAAGTGGCTGTAAAGTCAGAAGTTTTTTTTATCTTAATGCATTCTATGCATTAGGATAAAAAGCCTTCTGTGTGCAGCAGCCCCCCTGATACTTAACTGAGCCCCATCTTTATCTAGCAATGTTGCAGGAGTGTCTCGGCTGCTCGAGACTCTCACTCCTCATTGGCTGAGATGGCAGCGCCGTGCCATTGGCTCCCGCTGCGGTCAATCAGTGAGCCAATGAGGAGAGAGATAAGGCGAAGCTGGGCTATGGATCCGTGTTGGATCAGACACAGGGGGCTTGCAGCTCGGCAAAGGGGCCCCATAGCAAGCTGATTGCTGTGGGGTCACTCAACAGGAGGGAGGGGCCAGGAGCACCGAAGAGAGACGTGAGAACAGGATGATCTGGGCTGCTCTTTGCAAATTCACTACACAGAGCAAAAAAAAAACAGGCCCAGCAGCTAATGTGACTGACACAGTCACTCACTAAGGCCGGAACACACTACACTAGGCCGCCAGAGCGGTGGCCTTTTATAGTGTGGGCATCCTGCCTGTGGCCAATTATTGCTCTCCTCGCCGATGGCTCTAAGATTGGCCAAGCATGCGGGGTCACAGTGCATGCTTGGCCAATCATCAGCCAGCAATGCACTGCGACTGGCGCAGTGCATTGTGGGCCGTTCGTATCACACGAATTGGATGCGAACGGCCCAAATAGTTCTGGGCTCGCCGAGCGGTCGAACGCCCGATGTTCGATTCGAAAGTGGGCTTGAATCGAACACCGGGCCCATCCCTATTGCACACTATAGACGGCTGCTGTGTAAGCAGCCTCATATAGTGTGGGGCATGGACTAAGCCCCCGAGCCATGATTGGCCAAAGGCACCCTGCCTTTGGCCAATCATGGCTCTCACAGCAAATCATGCTCTGATTGACCAAAGCATGCAGGTCAGGTGCATGCCTATGCCAATCAGCAGCCGTCACTGCACTGCAATCTCAAAGTGCATTATGGGGTGCTCCACGGCACTCAAATTTGCCGCGAATGCCCCATATGTTCGATTTGTTTGTGAACAAACGAATACCCGATGTTCAAGTCGAACTTATGTTTCCATTCCATTCCTACTCCTCACATTTCAGGTCTAGCCCACTATATCTCATGACCTCTCAGCAGCCTCCACTGACAGGGATGATGGTACAACGAAGGGTGTTACAGGTCCTTTCAGCACGTCTGCCAGTAGCACACCACCAGCTGTAGAGTATAGCAGGCAAATTTCTCTGCTCCAGCTGCTGCAGCAAAAAAAGAAATACAGTCACTGTCACCCACATGCACAGTATCAAAATTCCAGCTTTTCCAAGCTGCTGGTTTTCATACTGCTGCCTATCCGTCTGGTGGATTTGCCCCCTTCCATTAATTTGCAGAATGTGCTGTATCACAATGGCAAGTTCCCAGTCACTATTTATTTGCACGTAAGTCAATTCCAGCTCTGTACCATCGTGTGGAAGGCAATAATGTGGCATCATTGGGCAAGGCATTCAGCAGCAAGGTCCCTGTTACTGCTGACATGTGGTCCAGCAAGCATGGTCAGTGATGCTATATTTTGTTAACAGCACGATGGGTAACTCTGATTGCTGTCCGCCCTTCGACAGGAAAGTTGACACATATGCCATGCCTGGCACATGTCCTCGATATGGGGGTGCAGCATTTCTTAAACAGGTACCCAGGGTTGCAAGATCTTCTGAAGCAGGCCAGAGGAGTCTGTAGCAATTTCAGGTGGATATACACAACCAGTGCTCAGTTGGCTGAAATTCAGCAGGAATTCCACCTGCCTGTAAACCGCCTGATTTGTGACATGCCCACCAGATTAAAATTTGGCAATGTTGCAGAGGTTGCACATGCAGCAGAGAGCCATCAATGAGAATCTGTGTGAGTATGGCACAACGAACGGCTCAGAACAGCTCTGATTTTTACCCCACACCAATGGCTGCTGAGAAAGGATGCATACACTGTACTGTCAGCATTTGAGGATACGACAAGGATGGTGAGCCGGGGCAATGCATGCATCAGTGACACAATCCCTGTTGTGTTTCTGCTGGAGCAGACTCTGCATGGCATTAGGGACAGGCCACTTGAGGCAGGGCAGCGGGAGGAAGAGGAGGACTTCCTTTCCTCTCAAGGCCTGCTTTATGCAGACACCATTCTTGCAACGCTACAGAACACACAAGAGGAGAGAGAGAAGAAGGAGGAGAATTATGGCAGTTTTGGAGACATTGAAGCAAAGGAAGACATATGTCAAACCTGTAGAGATGTTTTTCCATCCCCAGAACCCTTGGAAGTAGTACGTGGCTTGGAGGAGGCAGTTCCAGATACTGTAATCCTCAGTGACCACAAGGACTGTTTCTCATGCCTCTGCAAACTTTCTGTACATGGGCTCCCTTATTCTTCAAAGCCTGCAAAAGGACCTGAGAATTTGTGGCATCAAGGAGAAGGATCATTTTTTTGGTCCTCAGCACCCAGGGCTGTCAGCTTCCACATCCTATCAGCAGCATCTCCATCATATGGTGGGAGATTATATAGGGACAAAATCAGATATGGAGAGCTCTTCAGTCAACGATCCACTAGGTTACTAGGTCATGAGAATAGACCACTGGCCAGAACTTGCCCAGTATGCAATTGAGCTACTGGGCTGCCCTGCATCCAGCATGCTTTCTGAACAGGCATTCGGTGCTGCCAGAGGTTTTGTGACAGATAAAAGAGCACGTCTGTCCACAGACTCTGTTGACTGGCTAACATTTCTCAAAATGAATCATTCCTGGATTAGCAGTAGCTATCAAGCCCCTTATGCCGATATCACAGATTTTGAGTTTTTGGGATGTGGAATCTCTGCAAGACTGTCTAAGTTGCCTAGCTTTGTGGGTGTTGATATTATCTGGAAGAAATGTTTTGGTATAAGTTTCATGGGCACAATTAACACCCAAGGACCAATTTTTCTGCACCTGTTTGACAGGTGCATATCATTTCATTTTTTTACAGCAAGGCCAAGCCTTGCTTTCATCAACAGTACCTCTATAGAGTTTCAGTGCAAAGGCATCACCAACACCCAAAGCCCAATTATTCCACACCTGTTTGACCAGGGCATATAATTATTATTTTTTACTGCAAGGCCAGTTCTTGCTTTTATCAATAGTATCTCTATAGGGTTATGGGGTGAAAGAACCACCAACACCCAAAGCCCAATTTTTCTGCACCTGTTACTTCTATCCAAAGTCTGCGAAACTGACACCAGAATTTATCCAAAAAATATCTAATCTTGTTCCAAATGGACTAAATTGTGGCCTCATCATACAGCCTGGCTCCCCAAGCTGTTGTTTACAAAATAAAGAAGCTTGCAGATAAAAAGAAATGCTATTTATTTTCTGCAGGTTCTATACACGGTACAGATGCACCACTTTACAGGAAGACTAAAGGGACCCCCCCCCCCAGGCACTACATTTTTCATTTTTATTGTTTCACTTTAAGCATCATTAAATCGCTGCTCATTTAAAAATGAAATGAACATTTAAAAACTTTTTTTACATTGTTACATGTCCTCCAGGGCAGTACCCAGACTCCATACCCTTTGTATGCCCAATAACTTGCATATAAACCTTTAAAATGGTCACTTTAGATTTTTCCAGTTTGGGTCCCATAGACTTTATTGGGGTTTATTGTTCAGCTCTGAACTTTTGCGATGTTTGGCCCATCTCTAGTTGGAACGATACTGAGGACTTGGTACTAACACACAGATAAACCCATCTCCACCATCATGAGCTCAGGTGAACAGCACTTAGACTCCGCACCCCAGGTGAGCCTGCATAATTTGCCAGGGTGACCGGCTTGTATACCAATCCTGCTGGTTAGTGGGAGTCCCCCTACTGCTATAGCTACTGGTGTCAGAGCCTGACCCCTGAACGGGACACCTGGGCACCACTGGCACATGCAAAAACAGCAACAGATAGAGAGCATGCACAATTTTCCATAGACCATAATAACATATTTAATAGTACTAATATTAGTTAACAAAAGGTAAATGTATGGGGGCGTGGCCGAACGCTGAGCTGAGCAGACGTGCAGGAGAGAAGCTCCAGCTACTCTGAGGCCTCGGAGACAGGGTTGCTACCCCCTGCAGCCCTACCTGGATCCTTCTGCTCAGATCCCTGGGTACCTTAACCTGTCAGGGGATCGCCGTGTGCCGCCGGTCACGAGCGCATCCTCGCTCCGGCCGCCCGGAGGACAATCCGCAGCTCCGGCCTACTCACGGGGAGCGGCCATCTTGCTACACCCGGCGGCAATACCATCGCCGCATACAGGCACTCTGGACTCTCCCAGCCTATTCCCCTCCACACACACGGACTGGGACTGTTCTGCACAGCCTCCGCAGCTGTTGGGGTCCGCTTTCCGGAGAGTACACCAAAGATATGGTAAAGTTGTGAATCGAGGCCCTGTCCCCATAGCCACGTGCATCGGCCATCTTGCTCCTCCCGGCAGCAGTATCATTGGGGCCTTCCTGGAACCTCCGGGCCGGATTACGGTATCCAGCCGCAATCACCTCCACACTCACAGGCTGAGGCGCCCACAGAACAGGCTACCTGTGGATCCCAGGGGCGGCTATTGATCCTGCACAGACAGATACTCCAGTGACAGAGGTGAGAGGCGGCCATCTTGGGACACCCTAAGCCCACCAACAGCTCCCTTGTCCCCCCAGAATCAGTTCCATTAGCAGCGATCCCCTTATTACTCCCACACAGTCCAGTTCAAATATCTGAGGGGACCCCAAAGCTGCCCAACCACATTGATACCCCCCCTACTACACCTCACTGACTGTATTTTCTTAAGTCCTGAGAATTGGTCCTCTACCCGAACAAGGCTCCATACACACCCCATCAGGCAACAGTTAACCATACAACGGTCTTGATGCAATTAATAATCCTATGACAGTAATGATATGATGAACTAAAGGGGGTGCATGCGCAGCGCGATGGAGTACGGACGCCTATGACGGAGGCCCCGGCTGTACTGAGACAAATCGCATCCCACAGGGCCTAATCTCGCTCACCCAAGCTTAAAATTTACCTGCACCCCTGTGGGAACACCAGGTGTATGTCGTCACGGAAAAGCGGCACAAAAAACAAGCCACAGGGGTCTTTAACAACTTATCTCCTCCACACTGCTAAGAAAGGAAGCATGGCTAAAGAAGGCGCTCGAACCCAGCGTGACTCCCCTCCTACTGACACCAGCCCAGGGATCTTGGCTCCAGTCCATGACGAAGGTGAGAGCTCCTCACATTTAACTAAAGCTGATCTGGAGCACAGCTTGTCATTGATGTATGAGAAGATAGCAGGGACATTTCAGTCGGAACTGCATAAAGCAACTAACACCTTATCCCTGGAGATCACTTCCCTGGGAAATCGCACAGATCTCTTAGAGACTTAAACACGACGAACTTGCTTTAGCACACGCTGACCTCCGCAAAGATTATGAATCCCTAGCTGAAAATTTCCAGTTGGTGCAGTCGCAGGTCGAAGATCTCGATAACCGAAATCGCAGGAATAATCTGTGACTGTGTGGCATCCCAGAAACGGTTACCGACCTCCCTGCAGCCGCTAACAAGATATTTCATACTCTCCTTCCCTCTGCACCACCATCAGCATTTGTCTGCGACAGGATTCACAGGGCTCTCCGCCCCAAACCCCCTGCAGAAAAACCGCCACGTGATATAGTCCTTTGTCTAAAGGATTATCTCACTAAAGAAGATATCTTGCGTTCCGCAAGAAATTCTGCCGCCATTGATTTCGAAGGAGTCAAGATTCAAATCTATCCTGACATTTCATAAGCCACTTTGGATCGCAGGCGCAAAATGAAAGAGGTCACGTCAGTCCTCCAATCAGCCCATATCCATTACAGATGGGGCTTCCCTTTCAAGCTCACTGTACCACACAACGGATCCACCTATACTGCATATAATGCATCTGAGGAAACAGAAATCCTAATTAAATTGGGCCTTCTGGAACCGGATCCACAAAACCGCCGTCCCCCCACACCAGGATCCAGCCCAATCTGGAACACTCCGTCCTCACGTAGGAACCAGGGTAATTGGCACCAATCCTTCAGGGACAAACCAGCTTAATCTACCCCCTGGGAAAAGAGAGTATATTTTTTATTTTTATTTTTTCCTACTAATCTTCACGTAGACAGAACTGCATAGTGTTGGGTACTTACCTACAGTAACCTCATCTTTCATACTACAGAGATGAAACTCCCACAACTCAGGTGGTCCTACCCGTTACACCTACCAATATCTAGAAGATCTTACTATGAACCCTTGAGGCTCTCTTCTCCCCCCCTGATTCTGCAACAATGGAACAATGCAACTTTCCGTATGACTTAGCCGGACCAAATAACTTTTCACACTATACTAATGCCTTTGGGCGGTAAGTCTCCTCGCGTTCACAGTCATCCCCCCTGCCAATCATTGGGCCCAACTCATGTTGGCTCCTCAGGATTTCCTGAACCCTATGGTTGGTATTGGACTCGATTGTCCAAAGAAATGTTTTTATTGGTCATTAACCACTTTCAGACCGGACCAATTTGCAGCCAAAGGACCAGGCCCCTTTTTGCGATTCGGCACTGCGTCGCTTTAACTGACAATTGCGCAGTCGTGCGACGTGGCTCCCAAACAAAATTGACGTCCTTTTTTCCCACAAATAGAGCTTTCTTTTGGTGGTATTTGATCGCCCCTGCGGTTTTTATTTTTTGCGCTATAAACAAAAATAGAGCGACAATTTTGAAAAAAAAAATGCATTATTTTTTTTTTTTTTGCTATAATAAATATCCCCAAAAAATATATAAAAAAACATTTTTTTTCCTCAGTTTAGGCCGATACGTAGTCTTCTACATATTTTTGGTAAAAAAAATCGCAATAAGCGATTATTGATCGGTTTGCGCAGAAGTTATAGCGTTTACAAGATAGGGGATAGTTTTATAGCATTTTTATTAATAATTTTTTTTTATTATTAATGGCGGAGATCTGCGATTTTTTTTGTGACTGCGACATTATGGCGGACACATCGGACATTTTTGACACATTTTTGGGACCATTGTCATTTTTACAGCAATTAATGCATTTAAATGCATTGATTTCTGTATAAATGACACTGGCAGTGAAGGGGTTAACCACAAGGGGGCAGTGTAATGGTTAAGTATGCCTAGGGGTCTGTTTTTTTACTGTGGGGGGGCGTGGCTGTCAGCTAGTGAATGCTGATCTCTGCTCCAATCACAGGGAGCAGAGATCGGCGTCACTAGTTGCTAGGCAGAACGGGGAGATGCTGTTTATCTCGGCATCTCCCCGTTCAGCCGCCCCGTGAGACGATCGCGGGGGTCCCCGCGGCGATCGAGTCTGCGGGGACCGCGATCGGACTCACGGGGGTCCCGACCGGCGCGGGAGCGCGCCGCTCCCGGCGCGCTCCCGATGGCACGGACAGGATAAAGGAGGGACGTATATATACGCCCTCCTGCCTGTACGTGCCATTCTGTCGACGTATATCTGCGTGCGCCGGTCGGCAAGTGGTTAAGAAGGTTTTCTTTTGACCCCCATGTTCATTGCTTATTTCTGAGCAAACTGATAATTGTTTTCATTTTTGTTTTTTTCATTTTTCCTTTCATTTTTCTTAACAAGTCTATTTCAATACTGTATATGATAAGTTCATCACAAGTATTGACATTTATTGTTGTGTATCAGACAAAGATTTTGCTTTTTATTAAGATAATTCAATTTTCCCTCATACCTCATGATGTAGGTCTGGCCATTCCGCGGCACTACTCCGCTAATTTTCATTACAACAAGCACCAAGCTATATATTCAAATATTTTCCAATGACATTAAAAGTAATTTCACATAACGTACAAGGCACATAACTTCCACAGAAACAAAAGAAAGTGTTTTGTCATTATAAAAATGTAAACGCTGACATCCTCTTACTACAAGAGACCCACTTTTCTGACGCAAACCATCCCCAATATTTTGACAAAGCTTTCAAACAACACTATTATACTACCTACACCACTAAGTCTCGCGCAGTGGCCATATTCATAAAAAACTCCACAATATTCTATGTAGAGCATATTTACAAAGATCCTGATAGTAGATTTATTATATTACAAGGTAGTCTACAAGGTCGCTCTACAACTATTGCCTCTATATATGCTCCAAACGTAGCTCAAGCAACATTTTTCCAACAATTTTTTAACATCCTAGATCGCTATCTATCACCTCACTTAATAGTGGGAGGCGATTTTAACCTTACAGCTCACCCCACCCTAGACAGAAGCAGAACTACCCCCTCCTCCAAGGCTTTTCCCAAATCTCTGACCCGCAACCTAAACACACTCCAACTTATCGACACATGGCGAGCACATAACATTGGATGCAGATCTTATACATTCTATTCCAACCCACACGACAGCTCAGCTCGTATAGATTACATTTTCTGTACTCCTACAATCCTGGCCAACTCTATTAATGCAGAAATACATGTCTGCCCATGGTCAGACCATCACATTGTTGCTTCCACACTCACCAGAATAGGTCTTAAACCCACAACTTACACCTGGAGACTTAATGACTCCTTATTAACAGACCCTTCCACTATTGACACTCTCACCACAAATATAAATGATTACTGAAAACCAGCTCCCAGACACCCAGCCCGACACACTTTGGACCGCCCATAAGGCTGTTATGAGAGGTCATATTATCAATATAGCCTCCAAAAACAATAAGGCTAAACTTCTTGAGCTCCGTTCTCTCACAAAAACATTGGATAAGCTATACAACCGATATAACCAATCTCCGACCCCTGACATCCTACAACAAATAACCGACAAAAAAAAAGCATTAGATCTTCTACTCTCAGATAAAACAAAAAAAGCTCTAAGATGGGCAAAAGACAAATTTATGCTATATAGCAATTCAGCATCCACTATGTTTGCACGAAAACTCAACCAAGCCACAAAACCAACACACTCATATAAACTCCTCAATTCAACAGGAGCTCTGGTCTCTCATCCAACTGATATAATGGATATATTTGTTGATTACTACAAAAAGCTTTATACAGTTTCCCATCCCACTAAAGACCCAACCTCCCAATCTTGGTTTTCAAACCTGACACTACCCTCTCTATCTAGGTTACAATATGAACAATTAAATGCCCCTTGCACCGTAATTGAAATTACATCAATTATTAAATCCCTTAAATCATCCACAGCCCCAGGCCCTGATGGATATTCTGCCTCCTATTATAAAAAAAATTCACACATTTTATCACCTAAATTGGCCCTTCTATATAACCACATCTTAAAGGGGAACAACTTCACTGCAGAAATGCTATTAGCACACATGTCTCTCATCCCCAAACCCCATAAAGATCACACCCTACCACAAAATTTTCGCCCTATCTCGGTCATCAATAACGACTTAAAAATATTCGGCAAATTACTAGCGAACAGATTAGCATCAGTTATCACCTCCCTAATCTCCCCAGACCAAACTGAGTTCATCCCAGGAAGACAAATCACTGACAATATACGTTTAGTTACCAATATAATACAAGACGCCAATTTACACACCAAACAAACACTCCTCCTTAGCCTAGACATTCATAAGGCGTTTGACAGCGTCAGTTGGTCATACCTGGACCATATACTTCCCAAATATGGCATCTCGGGTGAATTCCTACAGGGATTCCATGCCTTATATAGAGACCCTCAAACTAGAATTAAACTCCCAGGTAACAATTCCCAATTTTTTCCTCTCCAAAAAGGCACCAGGCAAGGTTGCCCACTATCCCCCCTCCTTTCCGTCCTTGCTATTGAACACCTTTCCCGTGCCATCTCAGAAAATGTCAACATTAAAGGTTATCACAAAGGCCCCGAAGAGTTCAAACTCAGCCTTTATGCTGATGATGTCCTCTTGTTTCTAACAAATCCCCTCATAGCATTACCCAGTTTAATCTCCTTATTAGAATCATTCCACACAATCTCAGGCCTAGGGGTAAACTTATCCAAATGCTCAGCCATGCCAATAAATATCCCTAACGATGTTGCATCTTCATTACAGAACTACTTTTCATTTACCTGGTGCACCTATAGTTTCCGCTATCTGGGGATACAACTTACCCCCGACTTTCAGACGCTTTTCCAAACAAATTATCACCCCATAGTCTCTAACATCAGAACACTCTTATTAATCTGGGATAAATATCACATCTCATTTCTGGGTAGGGTCACTGCTATCAAAATGGCAATTTTACCTAAACTTCTTTTTTATTTTAGATCTCTCCCCATTTATGTTTCCAAATCTTACATAGATTCAATTCAAAGAGATGTCAAAAAATTTATTTGGCACCATAAAAAGCCAAGATTTCACAAATCCATACTATACAGACCCCAACCTCTCGGAGGATTGGGGCTCCCAGATCTATGGCGCTACTATTTATCAGCCAGACTCGCGCAAACAGCCCAATGGCATGCCCCGCCTTCTCACATCCCATGGTTAAAATTTGAGTCACAAGCCATTCTCCCCTTTATCCCCTCAGGACTACTATGGTCCAAATCTATCAAACCTAACCATTTTATCACCCATAACACTATAGTATATCAATCGTTATACCTTTGGTCATTATATGGAAAGAAATTTCAACTGTCATCTCCCCTCTCTCCCCTACTCTCATTTATAGGAGATCCAGACTTTCCACAAGCGTTCCAAGATAGCTCCCAGTTTCTCCTTTGGCACTCAGCTGGGGTCACCACATACCAAGCCTTTAAAATAGGACCTAATTTTAGAACTTTTCCCCAACTACAAGCAATCCACAATTTCCCCCACTCTGAGATACACAGATACGCACACATTAAACAATTCTATCTTAGCAGAGGTTCATTAGAATCCCGTATAGATAGCACTAATTTTGAACGCCTATGCCGTTCCTCTTCCAGAGACAGGGGGATTATTTCCAAACTATACTGCATGCTTAACGAGTTTGCCCTAGCAGAAAAAAACAAACAGATGCTTAGCTGGGAAAATGACATAGGCCTTACCTTTGAACCACATGAATGGTCAGAAATGTTAATTAACATGTTTAAAAACACAAGGTCATACTCAGTACGTGAAACAGCAGTTAAACTGCACACAAGGTGGTATATGACTCCCACCAAAATTCACTCCATATATCCTGCAGTATCACCACTATGCTTCAGAGGTTGTAACGAACTAGGCACCCTAACACATATTTTTTTGGAGTTGTAATCATCTTAAATCTATTTGGAAGAAAGTGTCCTCCAAAATATCCTCTATCGCAGGTCGTTCAATCACCCCAAAGATACAAATGTGTTTATGTTTCTCTTCTATTCCCAATATCCCCACACCGTGTGAAAAACTAATTTTTACCCTTTTTGTTGCCATACATTGGGTTATAGCTTTCAACTGGCGCTCCCCAGCTCTCCCTTGGTCACAAGTCCTAGCCAGAATGGAAACAATTAAACTTTCAGAACGTATCCACTTTGCATACATTCAATAACAAATGGATACACTGGAACACAACAACTTTGTGATAAGAAAAATGCCATATACCTACAGAGAAATATATTGTATATTGACTGTCTTTTTTGCAACATTCCCTACTCTTTTTGTCTCTATTCTCCATCATGTAGCAAAATACCATATCTTGTTCTCGTTTTTGAACTTTGTCTGACACAGTTACTGTTTTCTTTTATGATTTTTCAATAAAAACTTTTGTAAACAAAAGGTAAATGTACAACGCTAAGACTACAGAGTAACAGTGACTATATACATTCAGTGCATACAAAAGAAGTGAAAATCTGCATTCTTATGATACCTGGAACTGACATTGCACATTCCAATGATACTTGGGAATAGCAATTTACATTCCACTGATTCCCAGGGTCGAGAATACACACTCCACTGATACCCAGGACTGACAATATACATGCAAGAGTAAAATATGGCTGACACTACACACCTCACTGATACCTTGACACACAATACACATTCCATTGGTACCCAGGACTGACAATACACTCTCCACTGATACCTAGGACTGACAATACACATTTTACTGATACCTGGGACTGACAATACACATGCCACTGATATCTGGGACTCCCAATTTATATTCCACTGATGCACATGACTGATAGTATACATTCAATCAGTTTCCTAGGACTGACAATACATCTTTTATAACCGGGACTGGCAAATATACACTCCACTGATGCATGGGGCTCACAATTTACATTCCACTGATGCACAAGACTGATCATATACAGTACATTCAATGGTCACCTAGGACTGACAATAAACATTCCACTGATACCTAGGACCGACAATACACATTCCACTGATACACAGGATCAACAATACATATTCCACTGATAGCCGTAACTGACAATACACATTCCAATGATAACTGGGAATGGTAATTTTCATTCCACTGATACCCATGACAGAGAATACACACTCTACTGATACCAAGGACTGACAATATACATGCAAGAGTAAATTAAGGCTGACACTACACACACCACTGATACCTTGATATTAAATACACATTCCTATGGTACCCAGGACTGACAATACACTCTCCACTGATACCTAGGACTGACATTACACATTTTACTGATACCAGGGACTAACAATACACACTACACTGATATCCGGGACTCATGATTTACATTCAACTGGTACCCAGGGCTAACAATAGACACTCCACAGGCAACCAAGACTGACATAACACAATACATTGAAACTCTGTCTGACAAAACACATTCTATTGGTATATCCAATATTAACAATACACACTTTGCTGATACACAGGACGGACAATTTACAATTTAACGCTGCACAAGACTAACTATATACATTCAATGGTTACCTAGAACTGACAATATACTGTACATTCCACTGATACCTAGGACTGACAATACACATTTCATTGGTACCCAGTAGGGATGAGCCAAACACCCCCGGGTTCGGTTCGCACCAGAACCTTCGAACGGACCGAAAGTTCGCGCAAATTTTCGAACCCTATTCGTTATAATTGACGCGAACGTTCAAAATCAAAATTGCTAATTACAACGGCCAATATGCATGTTAATGTCATAAAACAGGTTTGGGGACCCGGGTCCTGCCCAGGGGACATATATCAATGCAAAAAGAACTTTTAAAAACTAACGTTTTTTCGGGAGCAGTCATTTTAATGATGCATAAAGTGAAAAAAATAAGTGAAATATTCCTTTAAATATGGTACCTGGGGGGTGTCTAAAGTATGCCTGTGAAGTGGCATGTGTTTCCCGTGTTTAGAACTGTCCCTGCACAAAATGACATTTGTAAAGGAAAAAAAGAAGCCATTTAAAACCACTTGCGGCTTTAATGTCATGTCTTGTCCTGGCCGCCATATGGCTGAAAATCCTTGAGAAAAATGGCATGGCTACCCCATCAACCCCCCCCCCCCACCCCAGCCCCTTTGGGTCTTGTATGGATATTAAGGGGGACCCCGCACCCAAAATAAAACCCTATACCTACAACCCTGTATACTCTGAACAGCAGTATATAGGCGGTGCAAACAAGAGAGGGACTGTGGGTTTGTTCTTAAGTAGAATCAGAACAGGTACATAATGAAGTGTAGCTCCATCCCAAAAAAATCTATTTTTAAGCTTTTTGGAGAACATATGGAGGGGTTATCACCCCTGTAACATTTGCTGTCTTTGCACATCTGTTCAGAACATTTCACCTCACTTTCCGTCCCAATGACAAATGTTTTTTGGAAAAGTGGGGTTTTAATTGAAACAAGGATTGGTGATAAAGCATCAGTAGAGAGGAGATACCTTTTTCCCAAATTAAATCTAACAGGATAGAATTTCCCTTCCTATGGGTAGATTTCCTCTCACTTCCTGTTTTCTCTTTCCGTTTGCAAGTAGGAGTCGTTTGTAAGTTGGATGTTTGAAAGTAGGGGCCTGCCGTATATACTCTGCAGAAATTTGCCCTATTAGATGTTGGTGTAGCCACAACACTGTAAGCCCTCACAGTTACTCTTGGTGGCACAGGAATGGGCCCTGCTGTGAGTTATTAGATAAAGATTTGTAATTGCATGCACCTGTTGAACAGGGCAGAAAAATTGGGCCTTTGATGGTGGTGGTGGTGGTTGACGGTGTTGCCACAAGACTGTAAGCCCTGACAGTTACTCTTGGTGGGCGCAGGAATGGGCCCTGCTGTGAGTAATTAGATCAAGATTTGTAATTGCATGCACCTGTTGAACCGGGCAGAAAAATTGGGCCTTTGGTGGTGGTGGTGGACGGTGTTGCCACAAGACTGTAAGCTCTCACAGTTACTCTTGGTGGGTGCAGGAATAGGCCCTGCTGTGAGTTATTAGATCAAGATTTGTAATTGCATGCACCTGTTGAACAGGGCAGAAAAATTGGGCCTTTGGTGGTGGTGGTGGTGGTGGACGGTGTTGCCACAAGACTGTAAGCCCTCACAGTTACTCTTGGTGGGTGCAGGAATGGGCCCTGCTGTGAACTATTAGATCAAGATTTGTAATTACACGCCCCTGTTAAACAGGGGCTGAAAAATTGTGCCTTAGGCATTGGTGCTGGTGCCACAACACTGCAACCCCTCACAGATACTGTACTCTGAGCACAGCAATGAGGCCTGTTGTAAAGCATTGCCTAAAAATTGTAATTACACGCCCCAACAGGGGCTGAAAAATTGTGCCTTAGGCACTGGTGCTGGTGCCACAACACTGCAACCCCTCACAGATACTGTACTTGGAGCACAGCAGTCACACCTGTTGCAAAGCATTTTTTTAAAAAAAATTGTAATTACACGCCCCTGTTACACAGGGGCTGAAAAATTGAGCCTTAGGCACTGGTGTGGTGGCATGGATCATTGAGGAGGAGGAAGAGGATAGTCAGTGAACATAACAGGACAGTCACTCAGCATCAGCATAGGCAGTCTTGAATGGATGTGACATTATAAATTATTCAGTTATATCCGCTTCAGGTGCCTGGTATCTGGAGGTGATCCAAGACTGATTCATTTTTATGAAGGTCAGTCGATCAACCGAGTCGGTGGACAGGCGCACCCTGTGATCGGTGACAAATCCTCCAGCAGCACTGAATGTGCGTTCGGAAAGAACGCTGGATGCAGGACAGGCCAGTAGCTCAATTGCATACCGTGCAAGCTCTGGCCAGTGATCCATCCTCAGGACCCAGTAAGCCAGAGGATTTTCGGTGGGAAAGGTGTCCAAGTCTGACCTTGCCCCTAGGTATTCCTGCACCATGTATATCAGACGCTGGCAATGG
The DNA here is from genome assembly GCA_028564925.1 of Lithobates sylvaticus. Taxonomy (NCBI): domain Eukaryota; kingdom Metazoa; phylum Chordata; class Amphibia; order Anura; family Ranidae; genus Lithobates; species Lithobates sylvaticus. The sequence continues at coordinate 463,240,256 of CM053027.1, read as the reverse complement.
TTGCTGGAACCGATCATACCTTGGGGCTGCGGACTAAAAAATTGTCTGAACGCATCGGTCAGACGTCCACCTTCCCCACCGCTCCTTCTGCTACTGACCGAAGCCTCAGCAACTCGTCGTCCAGGACCAGGAGTTTGTAACCTCCCAGTTTCTGGGAATGCGTTGCACAGACCTTTCTGCAAGGCCTCCCTGAGATGTTTCATCTTCTGCTCCCTCTGCGATGGCAAGATAAGGTCCGCAACCTTACCCTTGTACCATGGATCAAGGAGAGTGGCCAGCCAGTAATGGTCCCTCTCCTTGATCCGAAGAACACGAGGATCCTTCCGCAGGCTTTGCTGGATCAGGGAGGCCATGCTACGTAGGTTAGCTGAGGCATTCGGTCCGGAGTCTTCTGGGTCACTGAGGACGACATGATCGCCAGCCACCTCCTCCCAGCCACGTACAAGTCCACTGGTTTGTTGGGACTGTACATCATCCCTAAAAGACTGCTGCTGCTGCTGATGCTGAGTGCCAGGCTCCACCTCCATGCTCACACAATCCTCTTCCTCCTCCTCCTCATCCTCTTCCTGTGTGATGGGTGGGACAGAAGGAACACTGTCTGGATAAAGGGGGCCTTGAGAGGCAAGGAAGTTCTCCTCTTCCTGCCTCTGTTCTGCCTCAAGTGCCCTGTCCTGTATCCCACGCAGCGTATGCTCCAACAGGTGGACAAGAGGTACAGTGTCACTAATGCATGCACTGTCACTGCTCACCATCCTCGTGGCCTCCTCAAATGGTGACAGGACAGTGCATGCATCCCTGATCATGCTCCACTGGCGTGGGGAAAAAAAGCCAAGCTCCCCTGACCCTGTCCTGGTGCCGTAGTCGCGAAGGTACTCATTGATGGCCCTCTGCTGTGTGTGCAGTCGCTGCAGCATGGCCAACGTTGAGTTCCACCTGGTGGGCATGTCACATATTAGGCGGTTCTTGGGCAGGTTCAGCTCCTTTTGCAGCTCAGTCAGCCGAGCACTGGCATTATAAGATCGGCGGAAATGCACACAGACTTTCCTGGCCTGCCTCAGGACATCCTGTAAGCCTGGGTACCTGCCCAAGAAACGCTGCACCACCAGGTTGAGGACGTGAGCCATACAGGGCACATGGGTGAGCTGCCCCTGTCGCAGGGCGGAGAGGAGGTTGGTGCCATTGTCAGAAACCACCATTCCTGGCTTAAGCTGGCGTGGCGTCAACCACCTCTCGGCCTGCCCCTGCAGAGCTGCCAGAACCTCTGCCCCAGTGTGGCTCCTGTCCCCCAAACACACCAGCGCAAGCACGGCATGGCATCTTTTTGCCTGCGTACTCGCGTAGCCCCTTGTACGCCTACGGAGCACCGCTGGTTCCGAGGACAGAGCACTGGAGGAAGAAGAAGAGGAGGGGGTGGAGGAGAGAGGTGTGTCACAACCAGTAGTAGCATTTTGGAGGCATGGTGGCGGAACAACCTCCAACACTACTGCACCTTGTCCTGCATCCCTCCCAGCTGCCAATAGAGTGACCCAATGGGCCGTGAAAGAAAGATAACGTCCCTGTCCATGCCTGCTGGACCATGAGTCAGCGGTAATATGCACCTTACCGCTGACCGCCCTGTCCGGCGAGGCATGGACATTGCCTTCCACATGCCGGTAGAGAGACGGAATCGCCTTCCGTGAGAAAAAGTGGCGTTTGGGAACCTGCCACTGAGGAACCGCACATTGAACAAACTCATGGAAGGGGGCCGAGTCTACCAACTGAAAAGGCAGCAGTTAAAGTGCTAGCAATTTAGCCAAGCTAGCATTCAACCGCTGGGCATGTGGATGTCTTGGAGTATACTTCTTTCGACGGTCCAGCAGCTGGGGCAGGGAAATTTGCCTGCTACAATCGGACGTTGGTGTAGTGCAAGTACTTGGTTGTGACACACCTAATTCTACACCTTCAGTCCTCTCAGAGCAGCTTTCAGAGATCAGCTTTCAGCTGATGAGGAGCAAGGAGAGGTCGGCTTTGTTCTTTGGTGTGGGTCTTTTATGTGTGCTTGCCAACGAGCTGCATGGCAGGTCGACATACAGTGGTGTGAAAAAGTGTTTGCCCCCTTCCTCATTTCCTGTTCCTTTGCATGTTTGTCACACTTAAGTGTTTCGGAACATCAAACCAATTTAAACAATAGTCAAGAACAACACAAGTAAACACAAAATGCAATTTGTAAATGAAGGTGTTTATTATTAAAGGTGAAAAAAAATCCAAACCATCATGGCCCTGTGTGAAAAAGTGATTGCCCCCTAAACCTAATAACTGGTTGGGCCACCCTTAGCAGCAACAACTGCAACCAAGCGTTTGCGATAACGTGCAATGAGGCTTTTACAGCGTCCTGGAGGAATTTTTGGCCCACTCATCTTTGCAGAATTGTCCTAATTCAGTTACATTAGAGGGTTTTCGAGCATGAACGGCCTTTTTAAGGTCATACCACAACATCTCAATAGGATTCAGGTCAGGACTCCAAAGTCTTCATTTTGTTTTTCTTCAGCCATTCGGTGGTGGACTTGCTGGTGTGTTTAGGATCATTGTCCTGCTGCAGAACCCAAGTTCGTTTCAGCTTGAGTACACGAACAGATGGTCGGACATTCTCCTTCAGGATCTCTTGGTAGACAGCAGAATTCATAGTTCCTTTTATCACGGCAAGTCTTCCAGGTCCTGAAGCAGCAAAACAGCCCCAGACCATCACACTACCACCACCATATTTTTACTGTTGGTATAATGTTCTTTTTCTGAAATGCAGTGTTCCTTCTACGCCAGATATACTTGGACACACACCTTCCAAAGAGTTCCACTTTTGTCTCATCGGTCCACAGAATGTTGTCCCAAAAGTCTTGGGGATCATCAAGATGTGTTGTGGAGAAATTGAGACGAGCTTTGATGTTCTTTTTGCTCAGCAGTGGTTTTCTCCTTGGAACTCTGCTATGCAGGCCATTTTTGCCCAGTCTTTTCCTGATGGTAGAGGCATGAACGCTGACTTTAACTGAGGCAAGTGAGGCCTGCAGTTCCTTGGACGTTGTTGTGGGGTCTTTTGTGACCTCTTGGATGAGTCGTCGCTGCGCTCTTGGGGTAATTTTGGGCGGCCGGCCACTCCTGGGAAGGTTCACCACTGTTCCATGTCTTCGCCATTTGTGGATAATGGCTCTCACTGTGGTTCGCTGGATTCCCAAAGCTTTGGAAATGGCTTTATAACCCTTTCCAGACTGATAGATCTCAATTACTTTCTTTCTCAATTGTTCCTGAATTTCTTTGGGTCTCGGCATGATGTGTAGCTTTTAAGGATCTTCTGGTGGACCTTACTGTGTCAAGCAGCTCCTATTTAAGTGATGCCTTGATTGTGAACAGGTGTGGCAATAATCAGGCCTGGGTGTGGCTAGAGAAATTGAACTCAGGTGTGGACAACCACAGTTATAGTATGTTTTAACAAGGGGGGCAATCACTTTTTCACACAGGGCCATGATGGTTTGGATTTTTTTCACCTTTAATAATAAACACCTTCATTTACAAATTGCATTTTGTGTTTACTTGTGTTGTCCTTGACTATTGTTTAAATTTGATGTTCCGAAATACTTAAGTGTGACAAACATGCAAAGGAACAGGAAATGAGGAAGGGGTAAACACTTTTTCACACCACTGTATAGCCCCATACACACGGTCGGACAATCTGCGGACCAGGTCGGTCGGATCCTGTCCGTCATACTTTGTCTGATGTTGGTTTTGCATACACACGGTCGGACAAAGTTGTCGGAAAATCCGATCATTCTGAACGTGGTGACGTTTGTTGCCTACGACGGGACTACGTAGAGGCTAATAGCCAATAGCTTTGGTCTTGTAATGTGATCTGAGCATGCGTAGCACTTTGTCCGGTCGGACAACCGTACACACGATCGGATTTGGTGTGATCGGACCGTGTTGTCGGCAAATCTTTTCAGCAGGAGATAAGACTTTGTCCGTCGGACAATCCGACGTACACTGTCCGATGGTGCATACACACGGTCTGATTTTTCAACAACATTGTCCGATCGGACAGAATCCATGAAAAAGTCCGACCGTGTGTATGGGGCTTAAGTCTGCTCATGCTTGTGGTGCCCAAGAGGCTGATGTTTTGGCCACGCGAGATACGCTTGAGACAAATATTGCAAATAGCAGTGGTGCGATCTGATGCACTCGTCTCAAAAAAGGCCCACACCAAAGAACTTTTGTGATAACGTGCAGAGGTAGCGCCCTGCACAGGCGGAGCTCTGCGGTCTGATACAGTTGGTGTGCTGGCCTGTAGCTGGCCTCCAGGGGGCATCCTGCCTCGTTGGACATGTGACGCCGCATCCTCCTCCTCCTCCTCCTCTCTCCCTTCAGGCACCCACGTGGAGTCAGTGACCTCATCATCCCCTCCCTCTTCACCACTAGAGCAAACCTGGCAGTAAGCTGCAGCTGGTGGAACAGTACTGCCAGATTGCTGTCCTTTAGCATCCCCTCTCTCTGCGCGCACACTACTGCCTTCATCAAGCTGGGTATCATCATCCGAGCCTTCGAATCGTTGGGCATCCTCCTGGAGCATGTACCCAACACTGTGCTCAAACAGTTCGGGGGACTCCTCAGGAGGACATGGTGGGTCTAGGGAAGGGGTGGCTGATGATGCCATTAAGTACGCGTTGGCAGCTGATCTGCCAGTACCCTGAGCCTAGGTGAGAGAGGATGAGGAGGATGAGGAGGGCTTGGTCATCCATTCTACCAAGCCTTCGGCATGATGCGGCTCAACATGTTCAGCTGCCGAAAACAAAGACAAGCGTGTCCCATGGCCACGTGCTGATGACGATGCACGACCACGTCCACGACCAGCACTGTTGTCTCTAGAAACAGAGCCTGCTTGCCCTGTGTTCTTGCCTCGGCACGGTCTGCCTCTCCTTGGCGGTCTTCCAGCCATTGTAGTCGGTAGTGTATATTGTATAAAAAAATAGAGCTCCTATGTGTGCTCACAACACACTGTAGGTCCTATGGGTGCTGACACTAACACACTATAGGTACTATGTGTGCTGCTGACAAGAAAATATAGGACCTATGTGTGCTGCCACAAACACACTATAAGTCCTATGGGTGCTGCTGACACAAAGACACTATAGGTACTATATGTGTGCTGCTGTCAAGAAAAAATAGGAGCTATGTGTGCTGCCACAAACACACTATAAGTCCTATGGGTGCTGCTGACACAAAGACACTATAGGTACTATATGTGTGCTGCTGTCAAGAAAAAATAGGAGCTGTGTGTGCTGCCACAAACACACTATAAGTCCTATGGGTTGTTACCTGATGCGGTTATGTGAAATTTCCATTAATATCTGTGAAATATTATGAATATATCTCTTTTGCTTGCAGCTATGAAAGGTGAGCAAAAGCTCTCCTCCCAAGCTCTGGTCACCTGCAGACATTGCGGGGCCGAAACTTGAAGGACAATGGGGAGCCAATTAACATTGTGTGTCACCTATTCACTATAAACAACCCCATGCCGGTATAGGTAACGAAGTGAGACAATTCAGGTATATTTTGCATCACTGGGAGTTTCGCCTGTAAGGGGCGGGCCGCGCTAAGGCAGCCAATGAGAAATCAGGCTGTTTTTTGGTTACTCTGAGGAGAGGGGAGGCATCTCTGTCTTTTTCCGGGAGAACCAGCAAGCGAGATGGACCCAAGGTAACTTCTCCAGTAGCAGGGGAAGGTATGCCCTGCTACTTGTAACTAAACATGCTTGTAGATCACGGTCTGAAGGAATATAATCTATATTCCTTTATATATATATATTTTATTTCAACCTAGCATTTTCTGCCTTGATGTGCTAGGGATTTGTGTATTAGCTTGACTTTTAACTACCTGTAATAAATGTTATTGTATTCAAAGCCTTTCCTCCTGGTCGATAGAACTCTCATTTAACCCATATCATATTTTGTGATTAATAAATCAGAAATAGAGATTTTAGAGGTTACAGGGTGCTGCTGACACAAAGACACTATAGGTACTATATGTGTGCTGCTGTCAAGAAAATATAGGAGCTATGTGTGCTGCCACAAACACACTATAAGTCCTATGGGTGCTGCTGACACAAAGACACTATAGGTACTATATGTGTGCTGCTGTCAAGAAAATATAGGAGCTATGTGTGCTGCCACAAACACACTATAAGTCCTATGGGTGCTGCTGACACAAAGACACTATAGGTACTATATGTGTGCTGCTGTCAAGAAAAAATAGGAGCTATGTGTGCTGCCACAAACACACTATAAGTCCTATGGGTGCTGCTGACACAAAGACACTATAGGTACTATATGTGTGCTGCTGTCAAGAAAATATAGGAGCTATGTGTGCTGCCACAAACACACTATAAGTCCTATGGGTGCTGCTGACACAAAGACACTATAGGTACTATATGTGTGCTGCTGTCAAGAAAATATAGGAGCTATGTGTGCTGCCACAAACACACTATAAGTCCTATGGGTGCTGCTGACGCAAAGACACTATAGGTACTATATGTGTGCTGCTGTCAAGAAAATACAGGAGCTATGTGTGCTGCCACAAACACACTTTAAGTCCTATGGTTGCTGCTGACACAAAGACACTATAGGTACTAGATGTGTGCTGCTAACAAGAAAATACAGGAGCTATGTGTGCTGCCACAAACACACTATAAGTCCTATGGGTGCTGCTGACACAAATACACTATAGGTACTATATGTGTGCTGCTGTCAAGAAAATATAGGAGCTATGTGTGCTGCCACAAACACACTATAAGTCCTATGGGTGCTGCTGACACAAAGACACTATAGGTACTATATGTGTGCTGCTGTCAAGAAAATATAGGAGCTATGTGTGCTGCCACAAACACACTATAAGTCCTATAGGTGCTGCTGACACAAAGACACTATAGGTACTATATGTGTGCTGCTGTCAAGAAAATATAGGAGCTATGTGTGCTGCCACAAACACACTATAAGTCCTATGGGTGCTGCTGACACAAAGACACTATAGGTACTATATGTGTGCTGCTGACAAGAAAATTTAGGAGCTATGTGTGCTGCCACAAACACACTATAAGTCCTATGGGTGCTGCTGCCACAAACACACTATAAGTCCTATGGGTGCTGCTGACACAAGACACTATAGGTACTATATGTGTGCTGCTGTCAAGAAAATATAGGAGCTATGTGTGCTGCCACAAACACACTATAAGTTCTATGGGTGCTGCTTTCACAAAGACACTATAGGTACTATATGTGTGCTGCTGTCAAGAAAATATAGGAGCTATGTGTTCTGCCACAAACACACTATAAGTCCTATGGGTGCTGCTGAAACAAAGACACTATAGGTACTATATGTGTGCTGCTGACAAGAAAATATAGGAGCTATGTGTGCTGCCACAAACACACTATAACTCCTATGGGTGCTGCTGCCACAAACACACTATAAGTCCTATGGGTGCTGCTGACACAAAGACACTATAGGTATTATATGTGTGCTGCTGTCAAGAAAATATAGGAGCTATGTGTGCTGCCACAAACACACTATGTCCTATGGGGGCTGCTGACACAAAGACACTATAGGTACTATATGTGTGCTGCTGTCAAGAAAATATAGGAGCTATGTGTGCTGCCACAAACACACTATAAGTCCTATGGGTGCTGCTGACACAAAGACACTATAGGTACTATATGTGTGCTGCTGACAAGAAAATATAGGAGCTATGTGTGCTGCCACAAACACACTATAAGTCCTATGGGTGCTGATGCCACAAACACACTATAAGTCCTATGGGTGCTGCTGACACAAAGACACTATAAGTCCTATGGGTGCTGCTGACACAAAGACACTATAGGTACTATATGTGTGCTGCTGTCAAGAAAATATGTGTGCTGCCACAAACACACTATAAGTCCTATGGGTGCTGCTGACACAAAGACACTATAGGTACTATATGTGTGCTGCTGTCAAGAAAATATAGGAGCTATGTATGCTGCCACAAACACACTATAAGTCCTATGGGTGCTGCTGACACAAAGACACTATATGTACTATATGTGTGCTGCTGACAAGAAAATATAGGAGCTATGTGTGCTGCCACAAACACACTATAAGTCCTATGGGTGCTGCTGACACCAAGACACTATAGGTGCTATATGTGTGCTGCTGACAAGAAAACATAGGAGCTATGTGTGCTGCCACAAACACACTATACGTCCTATGGGTGCTGCTGACACAAAGACACTATAGGTACTATATGTGTGCTGCTGTCAAGAAAATATAGGAGCTATGTGTGCTGCCACAAACACACTATAAGTCCTATGGTTGCTGCTGACACAAAGACACTATAGGTACTATATGTGTGCTGCGGTCAAGAAAATATAGGAGCTATGTGTGCTGCCACAAACACACTATAAGTTCTATGGGTGCTGCTGACACAGAGACACTATAGGTACTATATGTGTGCTGCTGACAAGAAAATATAGGACCTATGTGTGCTGCCACAAACACAATATGGCTCCTATAAATCCCTGCCTGGGATGGGACAGAAGGTTGGGACAGAAGTTGGGGTGCAATGCTGTGCTAACAGCACTGCGGTTGGTGCTACTGCTATGCTGTACTAACAGCACGCACACACCAGACTAATCCCCAGCAGCAGCTAATATCACACTCACTGTGCAATCAGCAGCAATGAATGATCAGTATTCAGTAATGATGAATGACTCAGGTAGCAATGGTTTAGCAAAGAAATAGCAATCAAGCAAAGACAGAATCAGCAGACTTCTCTCCCTAAAGCCGGAACACATGTGACCGGGGCCGACGGCGTGGCGGCCTTTTAAATGGTGGGGCGTGTACTAAAGCCCCTGAGCTTTAATTGGCTACAGGCGTCCTGCCTGTAGCCAATTATTGATTTCCTAGTTTCAGGCGCTGTGTTTGGCCAAGCATGGGGGGTCACAGTGCATGCTTGGCCAATCATCAGCCAGCAATGAATGTGATGCGAACAGCCCAAATAGTTCTGGGCTCGCCGAGCGAGCGAACGCCCGGTTCTCGATTCGAACGTGGGTTCGTATCAAGCACCGGGCCCATCCCTAGTACCCAGGACTGACAATATGCAAACATTAAAACCAGTAGGAATAACACCATGCAATAAAGACAAGAAATGCATGTGACTATAAATATAAATTCATAAGACTTTAAGTTTACTGGTATAAATCCAGCAAATCACACATCAAGTTTTTCTTACTTCATGTCTTCTCACACTGAAACTATCAATGTTCCCCGCTGAGACCACCGCCTGTGGAAGTGAATTCCACATCCTTGCATCTCTTACAGTAACCCTCTACGTATTTTTTACGGTTAAACCTCTTTTCTTCTAAATTTAATGAGTGGCCACGTGTCTTGTTAAACTCCCTTCCGCAAAAAAAGTTTTATCCCTATTATGGGGTCACCAGTACGGTATTTATAAATTGAAATCATATCCCCTCTCAAGCGTCTCTTCTCCAAAGAGAATAAGTTCAGTGCTCACAACCTTTCTTACTAACTAATATCCTCCAGACCCTTTATTAGCTTTGTTGCCCTTCTTTGTACTCGCTCCATTTCCAGTACATCCTTTCTGAGGGCTGGTGCCCATAACTGGACAGCATACTCTAGGTGCGGCCGGACCGGGAGAAAAATCCTTTTATCTCTTGAGTTGATCCTCTTTTTAATGCATGCCAATATTCTGTTTGCTTTGTTAGCAGCAACTTGGCATTGCATGCCACTGCTGAGCCTATCATCTACTAGGACCCCCAGGTCTTTCCATCCTAAATTCCCCCAGAGATTCTCCCCCCAGTGTATAGATTGCATTCATATTTTTGCCACCAATATGCAATATCTTACATTTTTCTACATTAAACCTCATTTGCCATGTAGTTGCCCACCCCATTCATTTGTTCAGCTCTTTTTTCAAGGTTTCCACATCCTGCAGATAAGTTATTGCCCTGCATAGCTTACTATTGTGCGCAAATACAAAGATTGAACTGTTTATCCCATCCTCCAGGTCGTTTATGAACAAAATAAATAGGATTGGTCCCAGCACAGAACCCTGGGGGAGAACTACAAGCCAACAGCTAGCTGCAAAGGATGTTGGTACTTGTAGTTGATTCATTCACATAACTCTGTTAATGAAGGACGGGGCCATGTGGGCGGAGCCAGTGGGCAGAGTAGGCCATGTGGGAAGAGCCCCACATGGCTGGACTGTTTTCAAAAAGTGACAACTGGTATGGGGAACTTTTCCCCATACTGCTGTCACACAGAGGACTCAGATCATAGAGCAGCTGCAGGGGCGCTAACATATTACATGAAGGTGAACTTATCCTTTAAGGGTAGTTTGGTTGCTGGCTATTTCCTGTTGATAACCAGTTTAATAAAATCATAAATAAAATATGCAATGAGCATTCTGAGGTGGAAGACACAGAGTACCTTCAGTAAGGCCCCTTTCACACTGGGGCGGTGCGGGGCGGCGACGATAAAGCAGCGCTATATTTAGCGCTGCTTTACCATCGTTTTACCCGCGGTATGCGGCCGCTAGCGGGGTGGTTTTAACCCCCGCTAGCGGCCGCAAAAGGGTTAAAAACCTCCGCAAAGCGCCGCTGCAGCGGCGGTTTGCGGGCGGTATCCCCGCGGTTTCCCATTGATTTCAATGGGAAGGAGCGGTATAGGAGCGGTAAATACACCGCTCCTTCACCGCTCCAAAGATGCTGCTAGCAGGACTTTTGTTGCGGTCCTGCTAGCGCACCGCTCCAGTGTGAAAGCCCGCCGGCTTTCACACTGGAGTGAATGGGGCCGGTTTTTTCAGGCGGTATACAGGCGCTATTTTTAGCACTGTACCGCCTGAAAACCGCCCCAGTGTGAAAGGGGCCTTAATGCAAGATAGTTTAAAAAATGTCAGTAACCTAAAAATACATTGTTGCCAGCATTCAAATAATATAAAAGATCTGTTAAAAATGTTAAAATGTGGGTTAGTTAATTTACAGGGCCTAAGCTTTACATTTGTAGAAAATGTACATTCTCTGAGTATTGACTTTCAGTTATTTAGATTTGGGCCCAAAATATATGATCAGCATTTGAATTTTAACCATAGTCACCCACCTGCAAAATGCCATTAAATGCTGCTGGACTACCATTGCTTCCCTGCAAATGCAATGCCAAAGTCAATGATTTGTCTTTTACTGGCTTCCCTTTCAGTTCAAAAATTGGTTCCTCTCAAGGACCAGTAATACAGGCACTGGTAAGAGAAGATAATCTAGGAAACTTCACCAACCATGGTTCTACCCACTATGCAGTCTGTAAATGAAGTGTTGTTGCAATTGATAAATAAGAGGGTGCCGGTAATTGCACGGTCCTGTATCACAGATACAGATGCATATCACATAGGCTTATTCAGACTGGCCACATACATTCTCCTGCTGGCCTACATTAGCTGTCAAAAGGAACTACACGTGATTTTAAATATAAAGTCTTGATTTTAAGATTTCACAACTTGATTGGCAACTACAAATAAGCTTTATTCTGAGCTTGCCTATGCTAGTCTGAAAAGCATCAAGTTTTTTATACAAACCACTAGAGTCTTACCACTTGCCAACAAGGTCATCTGTCACAGTGATGGGTCAGTACGAAAGTGCAGTGGGTGAAAGTACATGGTACTGCCCCAAGATTTAGGAATCCCAGGGTGCATAGTAAGCTGACACCTGTAACTGGAATGTCACATACTTTCTCTTCACAACTGGTAGGCTATCATGGGAATGCTGGCTACAGAATAAAAAATAAGCTTTTACCATGTTTTAGCAGGCTTTTATAAGTGGTATCCCTATGAGATGTATCCATAAAGTGAGTACTGACAGGCAGTTGTCCAACATGTTGTAGAATTACCGGCATCCACAATGCATTTGTGCCCTCTCTACAAATCAAATAGGAAGGGTTATCTCATCAGTTTTCCACATAACACTGTTGTAGAAACACATATTACCCAGTGTCTTATTGTCCACAGACCCGAATACATCTAAATGTTGCTCAAAGCCTTTGATTAAAATCATATTGCTTTACCACCACTGTATATAATGAGTTTGTATGTGTTTTCTCCCATTATTACATACATTACATTAAAATGGAATTTTTAGTCTGTTGCTTTTTTGATAAAAGATAATGCACATGCAAGTACATACAGTATACTTTATTGATGAAAGCTGCTCTTAGACACATTGTAGTGTTTTTTTTTTCTAACACACATATGAGTCCACATTGAAAACTAAAATTATTCTTGCAATCAGACAATTCAGTACAGAATGTAAAAGAAAACATCGGTGTACTTTTGTTATTAGTAAAAGAAAAAAAAAATAACAATATGTTTGTTGTTGTTGTTGGGAACAAATACTACATGTGTTATTGTGTGCTACTGCATAATTCATTTTTTTTTTTAATTATTCATATACACTATATTACCAAAAGTATCAGGATGCCTACCTTTACATGCACATGATCTTTAATGGCATCCCAGTCTTAGTTCGGAGGGTTCAATATTGAGTTGGCCCACCCTTTGCAGCTATAAAATGTTCTATCAGATTGTGCAGGCCAGTCAAATTCCTCCATCCCAAACTTGCTCATCCATATCTTTATGGACCTTGCTTTGTGTACTGGTCCAAATCATTTTGTGGAGGGGGGATTATGATGTGGGTTTTTTTTCTCAGGGGTTGGGCTTGGCCCCTTAGTTCCATTGAAGGGAACTCTTAAGTCATCAGCATACCAAGACATTTTGGACAATTTTATGGCCCCTTCCTGTTCCAACATGACTGCACACCAGTGCACAAACAAGGTCCAAAAAGACATGGATGAGCAAGTTTGGGGTGGAGGAACTTGACTGGCCTGCACAGAGTCCTGATCTCAACTGATAGAACACGTTTGGGATGAATTAGAGGGGAGACTGCAAGCCATTCCTTCTCGTCCACATCAGTGCCTGACCTCACAAATGTGCTTCTGGAAGAATGGTCAAACATTCCCATAGACACACTCCTAAACCTTGTGGGCAGCCTTCCCAGAAGAGTTGAAGCTGTTATAGCTGCAAAGAGTGGGCCAAATCAATATTGAAATCAAAAAGAAAACTCTGCGCTTATCTCCTCTCACCAATCAAAGTAAATTTGACTATTTAAATCCACAGAAATAATGGACAAAGATTATTTGATTAACCTGCTTGCAATATCCCATTTAAATCTTTATCTGTATACAGTATTGGCAGATCCTTTTTTATTATTCTGACTATTTGATTATATTCTAGGGAAAATGTAGTTACATAAAGTAATATTACATAGTTACATAGTAGGTGAGGTTGAAAAAAGACACAAGTCCATCAAGTCCAACCTATGTGTGATTTTATGTCAATATTACATTGTATATCCCTGTATGTTGTGGTCGTTCAGGTGCTTAGCTAATAGTTTTTTGAAACTATCGATGTTCCTCGCTGAGACCACCGTCTGTGGAAGGGAATTCCACATCCTTGCCGCTCTTACAGTAAAGAACCCTCTACGTAGTTTAAGGTTAAACCTATTTTCTTCTCATTTTAATGAGTGGCCACATGTCTTGTTAAACTCCCTTCCACAAAAAAGTTTTATCCCTATTGTGGGGTCACCAGTACGGTATTTATAAATTGAAACCATATCCCCTCTCAAGCATCTCTTCTCCAGAGAGAATAAATTCAGTGCTAGCAGCCTTTTCTTTATTAGCTTAGTTGCCCTTCTTTGTACTGGCTACATTTCCAGTAAATCCTTCCTGAGGACTGGAGCCCAGAACTGGACAGCATACTCTAGGTGCTTCAGGACCAGAGTCTAAATAATAATAGGTTTGCCCATTCTTCTATTTCTAGAGTTGTAAGGTGTATAAGATTATTCTTATTTGTATACTCTCTCTTGGTTTTAGGCTTATCTGACAGTAATCCCTCTCTGTCCATTATCAAAACCTTTCCAGTCCTGGGTGTAAAACAGATTTGTTATAACCTCAGGCCAATAAGCACTAATGAATGACATTGAATTCCAGCACAAAGACTGAGTTTGTTGAACAGTTGCGTTTGGCTCGAATAAACTCCCCATAAGGGATGGCATTGATGGTGTGGGATTGATGACAACTGCATGTTGAAACATCATCTGTAGTTGGATTGCCCACTAGAGCGATGTCTAAAAAGTTGGTACTGAAAACATCATGTTCAATTGAAAAATGCAAATTTTACTGATTGTCATTAAGGCATTTCCAAAATTCATGCAATGCTATAGTGTCACCATCCCACACCATCACAAGGTCATCGATATAGTGACCATACCATACAATCTGCCTGGCAAAGAGGTTGCTAGGAGAGAACAAAAACTGTTCCTCCCCCCAACCCATGTAGAGATTCACCATGAACGGTGAGAATCTAGCACCCATTGACACCCCACAGCGCTGAACATAATACATGCCATTGAATAAAAAATAATTGTGCTTTAATAAGAGCTTATAAGAGAATGGGAGCTATAGTGTTGAAGATGATATTGGATGGCCTGCAATCCAGCGCTGTGGGGGATCGATGAATACAGTGCCCTCACATCCAGTGTAGCCCACACATAGGTAGAGGTCCATTTGACAGATGTAATATGGGATAGGACTGTGCTTGTATCTCTAATGTAGCCAGGCAATCTGTGTACTAAAGGCTGTAGGTGCCGGTCTACCCATTCTCCCAAACGCTCCAATAAGGAACCAATTCTGGCCACGATTGGATGTTCCCTGTAAAGGACAATCAATTTTGTGAATTTTTGGGAGATGATGTAATCCCGGCACCACAGGTTTATACACATAGAGATACTCAGCAGTTTTAGATGACAAAACTCTCATACTAATGCCCAACTGTAAATGTTTTAAAAGAGTTGATTGAAAAGGCGTAGTGAGATTGCTGGATAGGGGACGATATGTATCACTGTCACTAAGCTGTCTGATAGGGTTTTAAATGCTGCTGTGTACATCCTCATTAAGAAAGTAGAAGAAGGATGTGGGGCACTGGATCTCCTAGGGCTCGTTTAGACATGCAGCAGCATTTTCTATCCTTCTGAAAAGTGATCTACACTGGGTGGCTTTTCAGGAGATGGCTGACAGGTGGTGAGGAGGTGATATGTTTTAATCCTGAAAAGTCTGTACCACTATGCTGCTGTGCAGCTCCATTAACACAGGGGCTTTCATTTCTTCCATGGCAAAGCATCAGTCACAGAAAATGTACAGGCTTAAGAGGTTGCATATCCTTGTTTAGGTGGGTGGTCAGGGGGCTGTAAACAGGCCCAACGGCCTGTTTTTACAGCCCCCCTGGCCACCTGTGTGAACAAGCTCTTAAAACAGAAGA
Source organism: Lithobates sylvaticus (assembly GCA_028564925.1). NCBI lineage: Eukaryota > Metazoa > Chordata > Amphibia > Anura > Ranidae > Lithobates > Lithobates sylvaticus. The sequence goes on along the minus strand of CM053027.1, from coordinate 463,224,829 downwards.
GGTTCTCAGTCAGGTCTTAAGCAGTGTACAGGGAATGATTCTCATAAGCAGCTCTCCCTGGGGTGTTGGCTGAAGGCCAGCTCTTTGCTCAAGTAGGAACTGGTTGTTTAATGAATAAAGAGCTAAAAGCAGAACCTATAAAGTACATATTTGATTTTTTTAGACTCTTATTTCAACAAAATCCAACACAATTCAGGAGCAGTTTTAAATCTTCCTAACCCTGCTAGACATTGAATTAATGCCTCCTCTCTTTACTTTTTATTTTGTTTGACACCTATCAAATAGACAGAATGTGGGTAGATGTTTCCTAATTTGCTCCAGACTTCTCAAATATACTAGATGGAGAAGTCTTTTATATAGAGGCAAAGAGAGCAATAAATAATATGTATATACTGTATAATATAACAATTGCAAAGCTTCTAAACCTTCCACATTATTATTATAAAAACTATGTTTTTGAGTGGAGATTTAATTCTTTGTCCTTTGTTACATTATGAAAGACTTGTAGTTAACATGGATTGCCATCTTAAATCACAGTTGAGTTCTTTATTCATGGTACCACCTCCCCTATCAACGAGCTTGCCTTAGAGGCACTTTCAGTATATAATTGGAACCCTCTAGCTACATTTTCTAATGATAAAAGTTTTGCACAGTATTTGTTTTGTAGCACCATTTGTTGTCTTTTGGTTTTTGATTTTCTGAAGTTCAAAATGTTAATTTAGCAGTCACATACCTAATTTGGGCAAATTGCTGTGTAGAGATTTTTCCCTGCAAATATATATACTTTTGGCCTTGCAATTAACTTTTTTGTATCTGTTGCTAATTGTTTTCATTGTGTTCACAATATATTGTCATAAGAAACAAGAAAAACAAAAGCAAAATTGCTAAGAAACTTGTTACGTCTATGTTTTCAAGCAACTGTTGATATTTAAATAAACAAAATATTCTCTTGGGTATTTTTGTAACTTTATTGACCATACGGTATATCAAAGTTATGAAATGCCTTATATCACAGCAAATTAAAGATAATGCGTAATTCTTACCATTCATGTAAACATCTGTGTAGTCACCTGTATTCTTCTTTAAATGATTTAAATCTAAGGCCGGTTTCACACTGGGGCAGTGGGGGCGGCGGCGGTAAAGCAGCGCTATATTTAACGCTGCTTTACCGTTGTTTTAGCCGAGGTATTCGGCCGCTAGCGAGGTGGTTTAAAACCCCTCGCAAAGTGCCGCTGCAGCGGTGTCCCATTGATTTCAATGGGTAGAAGCGGTATAGGGATGGTGAATACACCACTCCTTCACCGCTCCAAAGATGCTGCTAGCAGGACTTTTTTTACCGTCCTGCTAGCGCACCGCTCCAGTGTGAAAGCCCTCCGGCTTTCACACTGGAGTTAAAGGACCCGCTTTTTTCAGGCACATTACAGGTGCTATTTTTAGCGCTGTAGCGCCTGAAAAACGATTAGGTGTTAAAGGGGCCTTATAGTAAGGATCCTGCTTGCTGAAATAAAGCTGGGTATACACAGGGCCAGCGCTGCCGGTAGGTGAACTAGGCAGCCACCAAAGCACACTGCTGCTTAGGAGATGCAACCACGGCCACTGACTTCCCTACTGGCCTGGCTGGGGAACACGAGGGGCTGAAGACTGTCATCCTAAATAGGGCTGGGGAGCTGACTGACTCTCTTCTGATTGCTGGCCAATCAGAGAAAGCAGCAGCCGTGGAGGCAATCCGTCATGGCTGCTGTGAAGAAGGTCAACGGCAGCTCAGCCTGTGAGGTGGTAGTCTTGCCTAGGGCACGCAATAGTCAAGCACCAGCCCTGGCTATACATGGATCAAAATTTGGCCAGTTCAGCAGGGACAGGCCAAATTTTGATCCATGTGTGGCCACTGTATTTGAAAAGAAGTTGATTTAATTGCTGTTCAACTGCCCTGTCTTTTTTTTTTTTTTTTTCTTGTTTAGTGTTACAGGCAATAGGATGCAGTGCTGAACAGTGTATTCTGATGGCGGTGAAATATCCCCACTATCAGAATACAAAAACATTACCCTATGCCTTGTGGATGTGTGGATGGGGTGTAGGGGCTACCTGCACAGGAGCCAGATTCCAATGAGGTATCCTTGTGGGTCCAGCACTTATTTTCCAAAAGACAGCAATAATTCTAGGTGGGTGTATTGTGCAAGCATGACTGATTTCCCACTATGTTTATTGCCATTTGTAGTGTCAACTATAAAAATGTTCCTTTAGCCAACATAAACCCTTCTACAGGAATGTTGACTATTGCTGGTTGATTGATGTGTGCCTGAAAGCAAATTGGGATGGAGAGTGTGCTCTATCTTACTACCAGTGTAATATCAATTAACCTAGCAGTAGTTGTTTTAAAAGTAATATGAACACCTAAAGGGACACCTAGTGGAAACCTATAGGAAACATATTTTAAAGAGGTAGAGGGTGTTCAAAGAGGGAGAGGGTGAAAAAAATGCAGGGCCCACCATTGCAAGGCCACAGTGCAACATTATTTTGTCTGTCCATCTGTCTATTCATATTTTTTAGTGTGTGTCATCTATTTCATTGTATTGCTTCATCTAATGGAAAATGAAGTAAGTTGGATAGCTTTTATATTTCAGTTCTGCAGTTAAAGGAAATATTGCACATGATAGAAAGACTCATCACATCTAAGATGCAGCATCTATATCAAACATAATGCTCCACAGGAAAATGGTAAATTTATATCAACAAATGCTTAGTAATTTGTTTTTAAACTGCTGTGCACATCAGGTTTCTTTCTTCCTTTTTAAGATTAAAGTTGAAATCTGTTGTGAATGTGTGTACAGGGAATTTTGAGAATTTTTTCCTGCATCATTCACTTTCATGTCACTTTCTGAAGAAGGAGTCAAGGCTTGAATTCCCTTTCTTTTCAGAGACACAACTCCTTCACTTCTCTTTGGTTTGTCTTGTTTCTTCAAGCTGTGACACAAACATCTAAAAGAAAAATAAATAAAAGGAAATGTTATAACCTGGGGAGACTATTACTTCCCTGTGGTGCTGATTTTAGTTCCTAAATGACCTACTGCCGTTCATCTTTTCTTCAACTGGAAGGCCCCAGTCTGCTGTTTGGTGTTTTTGAGCACACTATTTGGAAATTCTGCCCCCTTACCCTAGGAAGCCTTTTCTTTAAAATTCATATTATGCAGGGTATTATTTTTCCACGTTTCTTTACGTCTTGAGATAAAAGAAATTTATATTTGTCAAAATCTGAATCATGCTGTGCTAACAAGTGTTCTGAGAAATCAATATTCTGCAATATACTGTAACTAATCAATAGCAAAAGCATGCTGCATTAAAACAGTCTATTTCATGCTTTTCTCAGTTAGTTACCACTGGAAGGCAAAAGGTGCTTTCTTGAAAGGTGTATTGTGAAAAATGTGGGACATATTTAGTTGTACAACTTTGGAAGATATAAGTTTGTTCAAAAAAACTAACTTTTTGCGAATCATCTCACAGTATAGCTTACTTAGAAGAAAGTAGTTAGTGAAAATTGATTAATGCTGTTTTTTTTTTTAAGTATGAAGTCCTGCTGCATTACAGTGATTATTTATAGCCACTAATGAAATGGTGCTATCATTAAAACATTACAAGAAAAAGGTGCATATAAAATCCCTGTTACACAGATATGTATTGGTATTAAAGCAGTGGTTCTCAACTCCTGTCCTCGGGACCCACTAACAGGTCAGATTTTAAAGTGATTGTAAAGCTTTGTTTTAAAAAAAAAATAACAAAAATATCATACTTACCTCCACTGTGCAGTTTGTTTTGCACAGAGTGACTTCTGGGGTAGATCCTTCCTGCATCGTATAACCCCCTAGGAAAAGCAGGGGTTACCTTGCGGGCACGCTCCCGAGTCCAGAATTTGCATCCATAGATGCAGAATGCCGGACTCGGCCTCTGCCCCTCCCCCTGGCGCCCGCGTCATTGGATTTGATTGACAGCAGCGGGATCCAATGGCTGTGCTGCTTTTAATCTATACAGTCAAGAGCCGAGACAATGGGCAGAGGGGAAGAGCGTGCCTCCAGCATGTGAATTATGGGGCTTAGGTGAGTAAAATTGGGGGGCTGGGGGGCCAGTCACTGACAAAAGTTTTTTCACCTTAATGCATAGATGCTGTGACGATCCGGGGTGATTAGCTACAAGTGGTGCATGCGATTTTCCAGAAACCTGCCACTCCAGACTTGTGTTTTAAGGGCATGGCAGCCCACTTTTATTTAAAGGAAACGAAAAAGTTCAAACAAACAGAAATCTTCCCTCGCAGGGGGTTCCACCATCACTGTATTCGAAAACAATAGCCTCCTGGCTTACTCATTTGTCAGCTTCGTGCTGCTTTAGTCGCAGGCTGCACCTGCCTGCTTCAAACGTACGCACAGACTGTCACCTGCAGTCTTAGGCTCCGAGACCTCCTGGAACTCTCCTGACCTCCTAGCCAGACTTCCTGTCTGCTGGGCAGAGCTGTCTCCAAGTTTGAGCACTGACTGCTCTTCCTGGGATGTTTATGAACCCAGCCCACAGGTGTGCAATTAGTATTCCTGCTAAAATCAGGCATATACTGCTTATATGCACCTGTGAGATGGGGGCGCATCTCTACATATCCTCCCCCCCTGTTTCGCACTGGAGGGAGAAATACAAAATCCTTCTTCCTAAAGGGGCACTCCACCCACCTCTTTTTCCGGGTATGCTTCCATGCGGACTTCTTCCTAATTTTTGGGAGCTTACATTTCTTCTCACCTCCCCCAGATCTACTCTGCCAAAACTGTAGGGGTCCTACTTTGACATCTGTCTTAACTTTACCCAGCACTTTTTGATTTTCAGGTTCGCTGATACCTGTATGGTTACCCCTGGCAACCGCTTTCTCAAAATTACCCAATACAAAATTACCAGGAACTCTGGTCCCATCACTTGCTAGGACAGTGTCTGAGGAGGGACCACACACAGGTTAGCAGTTACTCTTTATGGGACCTTCCCACAGTTTCACATCGCCCCCTGTTGTCCAACACTCCATCAGCGACTGTTCTTGCACAACACTTTTTTCCAAATCAGTTTTCACCATTTCTGTTACCGCTGGTATTTCCGATACCTCTGCCTTGTCTAACAGGGCTCCAGAGTGCTTGTCATGCACAATCTTTGTATGTAGCAATCCAGCACACTGTAAGACAACTTTCCACATCAATACAAAACATTGCATTAAATGATTCAAACGTTTGCGATTTCTGCACAGTACAGCCTGCAATATCCAGCGCCAATCAGCCTTACCCTGTGGTACCAGTTCTCCAAACACAGGAGAGGACGGCAGGATATATACTGGCTGTACACTCCATGATGCTAACATTTCACTAAGCATGTCTGTCACAAAATACACATTTTCCCTTTTTATCATTGTGGACACAATTTCCGCTGTGCGTTTACACTCGCTGGGACCTTCAGTCATGAGAGGATTAGTCTCTGCAACAACCCGTGCATCTTGGCCTATAGGCTGTTCTGCAGACACCTCTCCTGGCACAGCAGCCATAGCATCCACTACTCTTTTAACCGCAAAAGCTTCTTCCAGCATTGCTATTAGTCTCTTGGCCAAATCATCCCAGTAGGTATTGCTCTGTTGGGCTACATCATCCCAATGAGATCTGGACAGACCAAGAGGCTCAATAGCATCTGAAACACTGTTTTTGTCAGTTTTACACTCCTCAACATTAAACACATCACTTTGTTTTACCCTGCATTGTGGCAACACATTTTCAACCACACCATGTTGCTGTTCCCCACCCTCATCAGCATGAGCAGATGGAGTTTCATTGCAGACCTCAAGCTTTTTAACTTTAACACTTGCCTCCCCACTAGGGGTGCAACGGATCGTCGCCGATCCGTGATCCGAACGGGCCACCCCGTTCGGATCGGCACACCCCGCGATCCGCGGAGCGCTCCGCGGCCTCGGCCTTAGGAAAGGCCGCGGCTTCGGCCTAGCTCCGGAGCGGCGGCGGCCATCTTTGTACACCCGGCGGCCTTAGGAAAGGCCGCGGCTTCGGCCTAGCTCCGGAGCGGCGGCCATCTTGGTACACCCGGCCACTGTTTACAATGTGATCGCTCCGTCAAATTTGACGGAGCGATCACTTGTAAACATACCCTGCTTTACCCAGCCAATATCCTGCATTAACCCTGCATTAACCCTGCATTAACCCTGCATTAACCCTGCATATACTCTGCATTAACCCTGCATATACTCTGCATTAACCCTGCATATACTCTGCATTAACCCTGCATATACTCTGCGATACTCTGCATTAACCCTGCATATACTCTGCATTAACCCTGCATATACTCTGCATTAACCCTGCATATACTCTGCATTACCCAGCCAATACTCTGCGATACTCTGCATTACCCAGCCAATACTCTGCGATACTCTGCATTACCCAGCCAATACTCTGCGATACTCTGCATTAACCCTGCATATACTCTGCATTACCCAGCCAATACTCTGCGATACTCTGCATTAACCCTGTATATACTCTGCATTACCCGGCCAATACTCTGCGATACTCTGCATTAACCCTGCATATACTCTGCGATACCCAGCCAATACTCTGCGATACCCAGCCAATACTACAGTGGGGAGAGGACGTGGATATTACAGTGGGGGAGATGACGTGGATATTACAGTGGGGACTATATGGTGGCGGAATTTTCACAGGTTTTTGCAAATTCAATTATTATTTGCTGATCCGAAAAATGATCCGATCCGTGACTCCTGATCCGAGGATCGATCCGATCCGTGAGTTTTTTGATCCGTTGCACCCCTACTCCCCACTGAACAGGGCACTGCAGCAAGGCAAGTCCTTTTTAGCACAAACAGGGGATCTCCCATTTGGGGTCACTTCCACTCCCGTGTGCACAGTCACATAGTCAGTCTTTCTCACCCAGTTTGCAGACTTGGAATCACAGGGGTTGCTACGGGCAACCACTCTCCTCTTGAACTTCCAGTCAGCCTGTTGCTTTCTCCTGCTGCATTTCCCCATGCGGTTACCGGGTGAAATTAAAGACTCTCGGGCTTCCCAGCCCTCTTTGTGGGAACATTGAGCCATTTCTTCAAAGGGGCCCCACCATCCAGAAGACACTTCACTGGTTGCTATGGGAGACTGCCTTCTCCCTGCAGAGCTTCTCCAGTAACTGTAACAATCCTCTTGAGCCCACCAGCCAGAACTCTCATCAGGATCATTCCACCATTGGCCATAGGTCTCACGCCTGACCTTGCCTTTGTTGCTACGGGCAACAACATGCATCTTTGCAGCAACAGATGCAGAGTTCCTTCAAAAAACTTTTGCGTATTGTCTCCTTACAGCTGAGACACAGCACCCATCACTTTGCTTCACACAGCAACAGCAATACACAAAGTCTCTGACACTCACGGTTTCCAGCATGCGAGGATCTGGAACAACGCCATCTGTGCCCAACGCCAATTTCTCCACCAATTGTGACGATCCGGGGTGATTAGCTACAAGTGGTGCATGCGATTTTCCAGAAACCTGCCACTCCAGACTTGTGTTTTAAGGGCATGGCAGCCCACTTTTATTTAAAGGAAATGAAAAAGTTCAAACAAACAGAAATCTTCCCTCGCAGGGGGTTCCACCATCACTGTATTCGAAAACAATAGCCTCCTGGCATACTCATTTGTCAGCTTCGTGCTGCTTTAGTCGCAGGCTACACCTGTCACCTGCAGTCTTAGGCTCCGAGACCTCCTGGAACTCTCCTGACCTCCTAGCCAGACTTCCTGTCTGCTGGGCAGAGCTGTCTCCAAGTTTGAGCACTGACTGCTCTTCCTGGGATGTTTATGAACCCAGCCCACAGGTGTGCAATTAGTATTCCTGCTAAAATCAGGCATATACTGCTTATATGCACCTGTGAGATGGGGGCGCATCTCTACAATGCGTTAAGGTTAAAAAACACTAGGGTTTACAACCCCTTTAAATATTACCTTGGGGATATGCAGACTTTAATACTGCAATCACTGAGAAGCAAATGATATCACCTGTGCTGTATTTCAGTTATCTTGTAAACTTGGCCTGTTGGTGGGTCCTGAGGACAGGGGTTGAGAACCACTGATTTACCACTGACCCCATTTTAACAAATATGTTCCCATAAGATCACATTTAGATTTAACATATTATATGCATGTCATTTACCTGTAAAGGGCCCCCTTGTGTAGACATCCAAAAAATCTGAGACTGCTGCTGGGCACTAACATCTTGGATTTGAGGTCAGGAGCCACAGCAGACTCAGTTGTCACTCAACTGATACTTCATAATATTCACTGTTGCCCCCTCTGGCAGCTAAATAAAAGGCTATGTAGGGAGACAAGGAGAGGGGTGGAGATGCTGGCTTGGCACAGAAAGCAGTTAGAAACTCACAGAAGAGAAAAGGGATAGGAAGTGCAAAGAGGGAGAAGGCTGTGCTAGTGACACTCCCTAATCTATACAGTCAAGAGCCGAGACAATGGGCAGAGGGGAAGAGCGTGCCTCCAGCATGTGAATTATGGGGCTTAGGTGAGTAAAATTGGGGGGCTGGGGGGCCAGTCACTGACAAAAGTTTTTTCACCTTAATGCATAGATGCTGTGACGATCCGGGGTGATTAGCTACAAGTGGTGCATGCGATTTTCCAGAAACCTGCCACTCCAGACTTGTATTTTAAGGGCATGGCAGCCCACTTTTATTTAAAGGAAACGAAAAAGTTCAAACAAACAGAAATCTTCCCTCGCAGGGGGTTCCACCATCACTGTATTCGAAAACAATAGCCTCCTGGCTTACTCATTTGTCAGCTTCGTGCTGCTTTAGTCGCAGGCTGCACCTGCCTGCTTCAAACGTACGCACAGACTGTCACCTGCAGTCTTAGGCTCCGAGACCTCCTGGAACTCTCCTGAACCTGACCTCCTAGCCAGACTTCCTGTCTGCTGGGTAGAGCTGTCTCCAAGTTTGAGCACTGACTGCTCTTCCTGGGATGTTTATGAACCCAGCCCACAGGTGTGCAATTAGTATTCCTGCTAAAATCAGGCATATACTGCTTATATGCACCTGTGAGATGGGGGCGCATCTCTACATATCCTCCCCCCCTGTTTCGCACTGGAGGGAGAAATACAAAATCCTTCTTCCTAAAGGGGCACTCCACCCACCTCTTTTTCCGGGTATGCTTCCATGCGGACTTCTTCCTAATTTTTGGGAGCTTACATTTCTTCTCACCTCCCCCAGATCTACTCTGCCAAAACTGTAGGGGTCCTACTTTGACATCTGTCTTAACTTTACCCAGCACTTTTTGATTTTCAGGTTCGCTGATACCTGTATGGTTACCCCTGGCAACCGCTTTCTCAAAATTACCCAATACAAAACTACCAGGAACTCTGGTCCCATCACTTGCTAGGACAGTGTCTGAGGAGGGACCACACACAGGTTAGCAGTTACTCTTTATGGCTATGGCTAACACAGCTAACACGGCCAAATGCTAACAATGCGGCAAAACACAGCAAAACTCACGTTTTAATGTGTCAATGCTACTGGGGTTTTTATAATGTCCAGTGTGCATGAAGCCTTATGCATCGTACACACGCTCTGACTTTCCGGCGGGATTGTCCGGGATTGACCTAGTCCAGCGGACAAACCGCCGGGCTTTCCAGCGGAGGTCCGCCTGACTTTCCGAACGTGTGGACTTGCCCACACACGCCCGTGCTTTTCCGGCTGACTTTTTTGGCCAAAGTCCGCGGGACTTTTGAAATGAACGGACTTGCCCACACACGGAGGAAAGTCCGTTCATTTAGAACGTGACTCCAGGTAGACGGGGCTAGCAAAGGAATCCAATGCCGCCGCCTCGATCGGCGACATTGACACCTCGCTAGCCCCGTCACCTTGTATGGATTTAAAGGGGAATCCCTACGCCGAAAAAACGGTGTGGGGGTCCCCCCAAGTCCATAACAGACCCTTACACGGGCACGCAGCCCAGCCGGTCAGGAAAGGGGGTGGGGACGAGCGAGCGCCCCTCCCTCCTGAGCCGTACCAGGCCGCGTGCCCTCAACATGGGGGGTGCCCTGGGGAAAGGGGGGCCCTGCACCCCCCCACCCCAAAGCACCTTGTCCCCATGTTGATGAGGACAAGGGCCTCTTCCTGACAACCCTGGCCATTGGTTGTCGGGGTCTGCGGGCGGGGGGCTTATCGGAATCCCAGATTCCTGCCCCCCACCCTATGTGAATGAGTAGGGGGTACAATGTACCCCTACCCATTCACCAGAGGAAAAAAGTGTAAATAAAAAAAAACTACACAATTTTTTAAAAAACTTTATTGCATAGCTCCGTGGGTCTTCTTCCATCTTGGGGGGTCTTCTGCTCTTTTACTAGCTCTTTCACTAGCGGAGGAGCCCGGCATTCTTCTTTGTCACCACCGCTGTCTGAGGGTCTTGTTCTGACTTCGGGGGTCTTCGGGGTCTCTTCTGGTCTTCTTGCCGGGCCTCCGCTTTCTTTTTCCAGCTCTTCTACGGGCGGTTGCCCGGGCTTGTTGTGTTGCCGTCGCTGTCGCTGCCGCCGCCTTCTGCTTCTCCTTCTTCTGCTTCTTGTTCTTCTTTCTTCTTCCGATGTTGACTTGTCGCCGTCTCCTCTTCTTATGGATCCGACGTGTTGCGCTGCCAGTTATATAGGGACAAGGGGCGGGTCACCTGCTCATGTCACATGGTGACCCCGCCCCCTTATGATCTCACAGTCCCAGCATTCTCCGGGACTGTGACATCATATGGGGGTGGGGTCACCATGTGACATGAGCAGGTGACCTGCCCCTTGTCCCTGTATAACTGGCAGCGCAACACATAGGATCCATAAGAAGAGGAGACGGTGACGAGTCAACATCGGAAGAAGAAAGAAGAACAAGAAGCAGAAGAAGGAGAAGCAGAATGCGGCGACAGCAATGGTAACACAACAAGCCCGGGCCACCGCTCGTAAAATAGCTGTAAGAAGAAAGCGGAGGCCCGGCAAGAAGAACAGAAGAGACCCCCGAAGACCCCCGTAGTCGGAACAAGACCCCCAGACGGTGGCGGGGATGAAGAAGAAAGCCGGGCTCCTCCGCTAGTGAAAGAGCTAGTAAAAGAGCAGAAGATAGTGGAGGAGTCCGGCGAGAAGACCCCCCAAGACGGAAGAAGACCCGGGAGCTGTGCAATAACGTTTTTTTAAAAAATTGTGTTTTTTTTTTTTATTTACACTTTTTTCCTTAGGTGAATGGGTAGTACACTGTACCCCATACTCATTCACATAGGGTGGGGGGCCGGAATCTGGGGGCCCCCTTATTAAAGGGGGCTCCCGGATTCCGATAAGCCCCCCGCCCGCAGACACCGACAACCAACGGCCAGGGTTGTCGGGAAGAGGCCCTTGTCCTCATCAACATGGGGACAAGGTGCTTTGGGGTGGGGGGCCCTGCGGCACCCCCCATGTTGAGGACACGCGGCCTGGTATGGCTCAGGAGGGGGGGTGCGCTTGCTCGTCCCCACCCCCTTTCCTGACCGGCTGGGCTGCGTGTTCGGATAAGGGTCTGATATGGATTTGGGGGGACCCCCATGCAGTTTTTTCGGCGTAGGGATTCCCCTTTAAATCCATACCAGGTGACGGGGCTAGCGCAGCGGCATTCACTGCCTTCGCTAGTCCCGTCTACCTGGAGTTTTGTTCTAAATGAACGGACTTTCCTCCGTGTGCGAGTCCCGCAGACTCGCACACAGACGTCGGGATTGTCTAAACTTAAAACTTAGTCCGCCGGACTTTTGGGAGGTAAAAGTCCACCGGAGCCCCATACACGGTCGGATTGTCCGGCGGACAATCCCGCGGGAAAGTCCGCTCGTGTGTACACGGCCTTATAGGTAGACCTTCCTGTGTTTACTGAATACCTCTTAATGCCAACAACAGAGAAAAGAAGCTAATTGATATGTAACTTATCTGAAAAATTATTGTAGAGTATAAGCAGTGGAAGATAATGTTCTTTTTGTTCCTCATAGTCCAAATTTGTTTGTCTGTCAATATGTGAAAACTTTGGGTTAAAGAATTCTTTCACTTTCAAAGGATAGGGAAACAATAGATATTCAACAATTTTATAGCTGTAGTTGTAAAAATGATAAGACAGTTAAAATGATAGATCCTAGAAATATGTAAACAACATTCTGCTAAAACAAGAGAAAGCTCTAGCAAGACATACTGTATATGGGCAGGATATGGACAAAACCTAGATTGCCTTCAAGACAAGAAATTGGGTCTGAGAAAAGGAGACCTGAATAAAATATAAATTCAAATGGCACCACAATGAATGTTTAGGCTAAATTCTAAAGCACCGTAGGCAGGTCATACATGATTATTTAATTTTTTTTGTTTAACGAGCAGGTTAATCAAAAAAACAATGAACTATTTCCCTTATTCATACATTTGATGTAAATAGGGGAATCACGCTCACTAAGCTATTGTATTCTGCTGGCGGGGACCCTTCCTGGTTGGCAGATTACAATGATCAGTGTTGCCAGCTATAGCCATCAGCACTGATCAGTCAGGAAAAATCAGACAGGCTGGTTGTACACAAGTCGATCGATAGAGTGACCTGTGTGTGTACAACCAACTAGCTCATACATGGAATGAAATTTGGGTGGTCCCTGCTGAACTGGACAAATTTCAATCCATGTATCTTTATAGAGCATGTGGCCTGGTATGGCTCAGGAGGGGGGCTCTCGTTCTTCCCCTCCTTTCCTGGCCTGCCAGGCTGTGTGCACTGCTCAGATAAGGATTTGGTATTGATTTTAGAGGGGACTCCAAGCAGTTTTTTCTTCTTCATTTTGGTGTGGCTTTCCCCTTAAAATCCATACCAGACCCAAAGGGGACCCCCACACCATTTTATTTTTAAATTTTCTATTGCAAGCTAATTCGGCAATGTTTTTTTTTTTTATTGAAAGGTCAACGGGGAAGCCATCAGTGATGATCTTATGCACCTCCTGCCAAAAACTCAGAAGCTTTGCATAGGACCACCATATGTGCATCATTGTGCCTTCCTACAGGTTTGGGACTGTGGGAGAGAACTTACATAGCAGAACCAGCGTTCTGATCTTGGGCGTTTCATTGAATTGCAACATTTAAGGAGCCCTTATGAGCATAGATATTTATGGACTCTTCGCCCCCGTACACATGGTCGGAAATTCCGACCACAAAATCCATCGGATTTTTTTCGACGGATTTTGTCTGACGCTGGTGTTGCATACACATGGTCGGACAAAGTTTTCGGAAAATCCGATCATTCTGAATGTGGTGACGTTCTTTGCGTACGACAGAACTATGTAGAGGCTAGTAGCCAATAGCTTTGGTCTCGTAATTTGATCTGAGCATGCGTGGCACTTTGTCCGTCGGAATTCTCTACACACGATCGGAAAAAGTCCGATCGGATTTAGTTGTCGGAAAATTTCAGAGCAGGATCTCAAATTTTTTCCGTCGGAAATTCCGATGGAAAAAGTCAGATGGAGCCCACACATGGGCGGATTTTCCGACAACATGGTCCGATCGGACATTTTCCGTCGGAATTTCTGACCGTGTGTATGGGGCATTAGTCCTCCTTAGATTACGTTAAGTCATTCCCGCAGTATAAACACACCAAACCTGAGATGAAGAAAAGATCCCTAAACAAGCATGAGTAGAGCGTGTGCCTTTGAAAAGAAAAAGACTCAAATGAGGTAAGGGTTCTAGACCTGGTACTATGTGCTATTAGGACATCTAAGAAATGTCTAAACTGCCAGTGGTCGGGGCCTCTTCCTTCCGGGATGCCGAGGAAACCACACAGCTGCATCTTTTGCAGCCATGACACCAAATCCTGTGGGAGGAGGGAGGCGACACCTGTACTTAGTGATTCCCCCTAATTAAGCCTACTAGATAAATACCAGGTTGCAGAAGGATTAATACATGATCCCCTGCACAACCTGGACGGATGTTTCCTGCATAGATATAGCTCAATGTAAGTACAGCATTTCCCATATAGGATAACCGGCTTTTTTGTTGTAATAAGCTTTAAGTCGATTTAAAATGTAATTATTAAGTATATTTAATCTACAATTAACAATTATACCCAATATTTAATTTTGGCTCTTTTCTCTGTTAATAGAGCCTTTACCTAACATGCATAACTGCAGTTAGGTCACATACTTTATTATTATTGATAAACCTACTTCCACCCACACTCAAGGTAATAATACTTGCTTATTTATTTTTCACCCAATCCAATTTTAAGTAATTTATGGTTGCACTGACACACATAATATACAATTTTTGTCACTATTTATTTGAGTTTTGTTTACTTGAAAATTAAATAAAATATAATAGCATTGTGCTTGTGATAATTGATGCATAATGTATGATACTTCTTATAACTGAGATGTTCAAACATATTTATCTAGGAGTCAACCATTCCCCAGAAGAAGACCATGATATAATAGGTTGAAAAGTCGGGATTCACATGCAGTTCAAACCACTGTTATGCTGTATGAATATATGGTTGCTTGGCTGTATTATGGAATGATTAATGTATTCTTTCAACCAGAGTGTAATATTTTAACACTGACATGTACCGTATTTATCGGCGTATAACACGCACTTTTCCCCCTTAAAATCGGGGGAAAGTCATGGGTGCGTGTTATACGCCGATACCCCCCAAAAAAATGACAAAAGTAGCAAGCGCCGTCGAAAAATAGCGAGCGCCGCCGGAAAAGATCAAAGCGCCACCGGAAAAGATCAAAGCGCAGCCGGAAAAGGCCGAAGCGCCGCCGGAAAAGACCGAGCCGACTGTTCGACTCCGCTCGTAGTCCCGCCTCCCTGCTGTTTCCGGAGCGAGCGCAGGGAGGCGGGACTACGAGCAGTCAGCTTGGTCTTTTCCGGCGGCGCTTCGGCCTTCGGCCGCACGCGCGGTCTGTCTCGTCGGCGGGAAATTTAAACGCAGGCAAGGCTGCAAATGACGCTGGCAAGCTACAATGACACTGGGCAAGTTGCAATGACACTGGGCAAGCTACAATGACACTGGGCAAGCTGCAAATAACACTGGGCAAGCTGCAAATGACACTGGGCAAGGCTGCAAATGACGCTGGGCAAGCTGCAAATGACGCTGGGCAAGCTGCAAATGACGCTTAAATGTAATTTAAACTTTAAACTTTTTTTCCTTAAAATGCCCTCCTAAACTTGGGGTGCGTGTTATACGCCAATAAATACGTATTTGTAACTCATTTAATAAAGACCCTTTTATATAATTTTTATACTCTGATTGACCTATTTTGCTGCATTAAAACCCCCCTGGGGGAACCTTTCTATATAGTTTCTATGTATCTTGGGGTGTGCAGCCCGAACTCAGATATGTGTGTTTTTTTTTCCTTTCTTAAACTGCATATATGACCAAAAAGGAAAGGTATGCAAGAGTGAGACCAGTGCCTTGTAGCATTAAAAACTTGTAAAAATACTTAGATAAGATGTCCTTGTGAGGCCATATTTTTTCAAAGAAACTCTTAAACATACCTTCATGATGTAAAGCAGCCTCAGTCTTATATTCATTTTAATTAAGGCCGGCCTTCCAAATCATGCTATGTTTAACTGCTTGCCGACCAGCCGCCATTATTATACTGCGTCAGGTTGGCACGATCCCGCAAACCGTCATAGCTATACATCGGCTTGCGGGATCTGGGTAGCAGGCGCGTGCCCGCTGCACAGTGGGGGTGCCGATTCTCGTGGCCGACGGTCGAGATGACTGCCGGAAAGGAGCGATCGTGAGCAGGAGACACAGAACAGGGATGAGTGTGTGTAAACACACACTTCCCTGTTCTGTTCTGACAGGAGTGACAGATCATGTGTTCCTATTAGCTAGGAACCACAATCCATCACTTTCTCTAGTCAGTCCCCTCCCCCTTCAGTTAGAATCACCTCCCAGGGAACATAGTTAACCCCTTGATCACCCCCTAGTGTTAGCCCCTTCAATGCCAGTGACATTTATACAGTAATCGATGCATTTTTATAGCACTGATCGCTGTATAAGAGCCAATGGTCCCAAAAATGTGGCAAAATTGTACAATGTGTCCGCCATAATGTCGCAGTCATGATAAAAATAGCAGATCACCACCATTACTAGTAAAAAAAATAATAATAAAAATGATATAAATCTATCCCCTATTTTGTAGACGCTATAACTTTTGCGCAAACCAATCAATATACGCTTATTGCGATTTTTTTACCAAAAATATTTAGAAGAATACATATCGGCCTAAACGGAGAAAAAAATTGCTTTTTTTGAAAAAAAAGCGGATATTTATTATAGCAAATAGTACAAAATATTGTGTTTTTTTCAAAATTGGTGTTTATAGCACAAAAAATAAAAAACGCAGATGCGATAAAATACCACCAAAAGAAAGCTCTATTTGTGGGAAAAAAGGACTTTAGTTTTGTTTGGGTGCAGCGTTGCACAACCGTGCAATTGTCAGTTAAAGCAACGCAGTGCCGAATCGCAAAAAATGGCTAAGTGGTTAAATTATCCTAATTTGTAAGGTCCCAATTTATATTTTTCAGTTCAGGGAGGTAATTCCCTTACATATAGAAAGATTCAGAAAGATTAGCCAGGATTTGTATCCCAGGATACATTATGGCATCAGATTTTCAAGTGAACAGAAAATTCTCCTACATTGGGAGACGATATCCACAGGGAGTAAGTTTAAGATTCGCCATAGTATACTGTATCTTTAGATTAGAATTAGTAAATGTAACCACTTGAGATCATTGAGAAGGTTGGGCAACATAATATGGGAACCTGATAAAAAAAAAGAATCCAGTAATGCAGATAGTTTGTACTCCTTTTTTTACATGTTTGTTTATAAACAGTGGCATAGTGAAAATATTATATTTAGGAGTGGTAGAACTAAATGACAGATCCTTAGCCTGCTTCAGTTTGTAATCAAACCTGCAAGGGATTTTGGTTGACATTATTGGCCAAATAAGAACTGTCATTTGTGATGGGAGTAGCAGCAGGGCAGCATCATAGTTTGTCAGGTTATCATTCATGACATGAAAACATCATTGGGGTCATAGTAAGTAATGGCTTGATTGGCATTTGATTTACATTTTTATTGCGCCTTTTTAACAGTGTGGATGTCATTACTTGTTGTTGTTTTTTTGTATATTATCTAGTTTGTTCATCTATTTAGTGAACTGCAAACAGGCTGGATGCTGGTCAAACTCATATTCATTCCAAAGCTCATCCCTTTTTGTGATGAGTGAGGTGTTTGGCCGCTGCAGATCACGCATGTATTTTCAAATGTGTGCAAATTAAATGTGTGCCCAAATGCCCGTGCAAGGACTCCAGGATTTGGGTCATCAAAGAGAGTGCCCACTATTGGATGGCCACCCTTTTAAATCCATGGGATCTAAAGGGATCCCAAAATGCAGCATATTTAAGGAGGTGCTGTATAAGATCATCTTTGTCACATTTACAGAGCTTAGCAGGATACCGTTTGATGAACAATGTGCCTCCAATCCTCTGATACCTGAAAGGAGGAGCGACATTGGTGGCTGCCTTTTCAACCACTTCAATAGTGGACACTTTTACCCCCTTCCTGTCTATGTAAATTTTCAGCTTTCAGCTCTGTCATGATATGAATGCCCATTACTCAGTCATGCAACACTGTACCCAAATGAAATTTTTTTTTTCAAATAGAGCTTTCTTTTGGTGATATTTAATCATCAGTGGACTTTTTACTTTTTTGCTATATAAATAAAAAAGGACCAAAAACTTTGAAAAAAAAAAGTTTTTCTTAGTTTCTGTTATAACATTTTGCAAATAAATATTTTTGTTTTTATTATACATTTAGGCGAAAATCCTCCTCTGTGCTTTCCATAGATGTTTTCCCCTCAAACCTGGTGGTCCTTTGAGGGGGAGGGTTCGTCGAGGAGGGAGTACTGTCAGGGTTGGGCTCAGCCCTTCCTTCTCAGAGCAGGCCGCTTAGCTGTCAGTTAATTCCCAGCTCTAATCTTTCCACAGTGACTCACCTGGTGATGATATCCTGCTCGTCAGTCCTGCTGGTTACTTAAGATGTTCAGTCCAGATACTCTCTGCCTTCACCTTGGTCAACATATCAAGAGACTCTCTCCTGTGTTAAAGACTTGCTTGGCTGATGTCCCTTCTGGTTCCAGATCCTGCTTGCTGTTCCACTATGCTGATTCTTTGGCTTCCTGATTCGCTGGCCTGTTCTGAAGTACACTGATCCCTGGCTTCCTGACATCCTGGCTTGTCTGACTATCCATTCTGGTTACTGAACTCTGGCTATGTTTTGACTACGTTTGCTCTATTTACCTTTTACCATTGTTGTTATTATTATTAATAAACAATGTGATTTTACTGCACTTCTGTCTCAGTCTGATTCATGGTTTCTGACTCCTTCTTCCTTTCCCAGAGCCTCACTTCCTCACAAAATATAAAAAATATAGACATTGGGTATGTGTTTGGTTGAAATTGATCATGAAAGTACTGAGCAAAAGTATTCATCCTGACTTGAGCAAAAACGTGCAAACTATTCAAGCCGCTTGCTGTTAAGGCACAGAATGTGTGTTATAGTGCCTAAGATAATACACTCTAATTTCTATTTCAAGATCAAAATGTCTTTGTCTCTCTTTCCCTAATGTTACTACAGAGTGCACAAAAGCACTTCAAACCACAATCTCAAATTTCCTGCACTTTCTTTCTTTCCCATATCCCCATTTTCACAAAATATAAAAAATGTAGACATAAGGCAAGGGACAGTGCCTAGTATCAAATATGTATCCTAATTTGAGCACAAATATGTAGCCTAGCCAAGCTGCTTGCATACTGCTCAGGGACTATAAAATATTGTAGCTATGGTCCCTCAGATAATACACTCTCATTTCCATTTCAACATCTTTCTCTTATTTTGCAGCTTAACCAAACTACTAACGTACTGTCTAGTCACTCTAAAATATGTGTAGCTGTTGTCCCATGCATTGTCTCTATTTCAAGATAAAACCTGCCTAGTCTCTCCATTTTTAGTTGCTGCCTAACTAAGCTGCTTATAATACACTACAAGATAAAACCTGCATTGTCTCTCTCTAGTTTTTGCCAATTCAAGTGCTCAGGTACTATCCCAAACCACCCCAATTTCTACCAAAACATATCTGAAGACTATTTTTTGAATATTTTGGAAATATTTTGGGATACAGGGATGAAAGCAAGTGCATCGAATATGAGATTGTGGTTTTAAAGGGGTGTTGACATTTTATAAAAAATTTAAGGCAATGCAATATTCTAGTGTGAAAAAAGAAGTTCACACACTATACTGTCAAACTTTTGTGCCACTGGCCAATTTGAAATAGGTTGAGGATTTTAGATCTCTTTTTTTTAAGATGACACCTTCCTATAGCTCTCAGACCTGTTTGGTTTCTACATTCACAGGTCAATTCAGAACTATTACTGCTTGGTCTAAAAATCAATTACATATTAAAAATATATGATGACAGAGTACAGTGTTGCTAATGCTGTCCAGGAAGGGAAGCAAGGGAAGTTTCACTTAGTTTAATACGTTTGCCAAGATGCACAATGATGTGCAGTGGAAATAGAAAAAACACAACTATTCTTCTTTTGAAACTTTTAAAACTTGGTAACTAACTAAAGACAATTAAAGGCAGAGTTAATTAAATCAAACAAAAAGTCTGAAGACCATTTAAGGTATTTTTATTCTGTGTATTAAGAAGTTTTGGATCCATGCCCTGAGTTTAATTTTTTTTTTAAGCCATTTACAAGTCTAAAAATGAGTACATTTAAATCTAGTGTTTCTGCTGAAATATTACATTAACTGTATGTTTTGAACCAAAACACTGACACAAAGTAATTGCAAATGCAAAAGCAATCAAGCACAGGCTCTGATGAGAGAATTTCACATATAAGGCTTGTTCTTCTGTGTGACACAGCTTGAGAAACTCACGAATCATTTTAATTAATCTGCCATAAAATGTCACAAACCAAATGAGTTCAGAAGATTTCAGTACAACTGATAGTTCACCAGAATTACTACCGAGTGAAACTGTCAAGTTTAGGGCTTTCATTTATTTAGTCCCGTGAGTGGACAGATATACAAGTGAAAAAAATTAGGTTTTAGCTTATTTTATACAGTCAATATACTTTATAAGTATCTATAAACGTAGAAGACAAAATTAGGATCAATTGTTACAAAATTGTGTTTACGTTTTAGAACTGTAAAACTGGTGTGGAATATTTTAATCACTATGTGATCAATATCAGAGATGCATAAACATATAGCTAACTGGAGAAAAGATTTTTGTGCACACACATTGTCCAAGCTAACTTTGTACTAAACTCTGTTCACCAGTTATGTAAGGGAGTTCAGCAAGGACTGCTTTTAAAGTGCATCTAAACCCAACAATTTAAAATGGAAGTCAAGCTTTGTTGTGGGGGGCATGCCATACGTCTGTTGCAAGTGTGAGAATGAGTGCATAACTGAAGTGGAGAATAGTAGCCCATGGTTGTTGAATCCTCTGTGTATACAGGTTGTGAGAGATAAGTCTGGCAATAGTAATTATATTGCTTTGATGGGAGGTCGAGAGAGAATGGACCTATATATACCTTTGGTATGTTGTGTGGAGGCCGACCATACCCGTAGTGCCGCCGTTACCGATTTTAGATATTGGTGTTGTGGTTTTAAGTAAAGCAGTAGTAAGAATATGTTTTGTGTCCACATTGAGAGCTGTGAATTCAATTTAGGTCCAAGTTTTGTTGGAAGTAGGTAACCACCATTCTCTGAGTTGGTCTAGTACTACTGCTCTATAGTATGGCTGGATGTTTGGGGCTCCCATTCCCCCCTGTTTTACAGGGGTGAGGAGAGTGTCTTTCTTGTCTGGGTTTTTTGTGTCGCCATATAAATGTGTTGATTAGTCCTTGTAGTTTCTTCAACTGGGTGGGTAGGGGGGTTGTACAAAGCATATACAGTATGTGGGGGATCAGATACCTTTTTGATTGAGCAATTCTACCTGCCCAGGAGACAGGAAAATGGCACAGTTCTGTGGATATGCACGTAAGCTTTTCTTGGAGGTCATCATAATTTACTCTTAAGCCCCATACACACGGTCGGACTTTTTCATCAATTTGGTCCGATCGGACAAGGTTGTTGAAAAATCAGACCGTGTGTATGCACCATCGGACAGTGTTCGTCGGTTTGTCCGTCGGACAAAGTCTTATCTCCTGCTGGAAAGATTTCCCGTCAACCCGGTCCGATCACACCAAATCCGAGCGTGTGTACGCTTGTCCGACCGGACAAAGTGCTACGCATGCTCAGATCACATTACAAGACCAAAGCTATTGGCTACTAGCCTCTACGTAGTCCCATCGTAGGCAACAAACGTCACCACGTTCAGAATGATCGGATTTTCCGACAACTTTGTCCGATCGTGTGTACGCAAAACCAACATCAGACAAAGTATGACGGACATGGTCCGACGGACCTGGTCCACGGATTGTCCGCGCGTGTGTATGGGGCTTTATAGTGTCCTGCTCGGGTAAGTTAGGAAAATTCCCAAGTATGGGAAGTGAGGAATTAGCAGACCAAATAAAGAGGGTTTCGTTATGTTTGGTTTGTGGGTCGATACCTAGGCTTAACATAGTGGATTTACTGTGGTTAATTTTATAGAGAGAGACTGAACTGAAGTGTTCTAGGATCTTTTGGACAGCTAGAAGGGATGATTCAGGATTGGTTAGGGTGATGATGACATTGTCGGCATATAGGCCCAATTTGTGTTTTACGTCCCCTATCTTGATACCCGTTACTGCCGATGCTGATCTGATGGTTTGTGCGAGTGGTTCCATTACCATGGCAAAGATTAAGGGGGAAAGAGGGCAATCTTGTCTTGTGCCATTAGTGATTACAAAGGGGTCTGACTTTATGCCAGACATCCAAACTCATGCACTGGGGGAAGAGTAGAGATTCAAAATTGCTGATAGGGATGTCCCAGACAAACCAAATGTGCATATATGCATGTTTCCATGTATGTCCAGTGGACCCTGCCAAACGCCTTCTCTGCATCAAGTGATAGGAAGAGAGAAGGCGTTTGACCGCGCTCCACCCACTGTATAAGAGCAATGAGATGCCTGGTGCCATCGGAGGCTTGTCTGCCTGATACAAATCCCACCTGATCAGGGTGGATTACTTGGGGAATAAACAACAAAAGGCGTGGTGCTCAGAGTTTGGCATATAGTTTGGTGTCTGTGTTTAGGAGTGAGATTGGGCGGTAATTAGCAGGATTGGCATTGGCTTTGCCCGGTTTTGGTAAGGTAACTATCAAGGTCTCTAAGGATACTTTGGGAATTGTACCGGTGGTTATATAGGGATTGAAAGTGTTACATAGGTGTGGAGTGATCAGGTCAGGGAATTATTTGTAATATTAATTTGGAAACCCCTCCGGACCAGGGGCCTTTCTTGGGTGTAATTGCTTTATGGCTTTAAGTACTTCTGTTTAGACATGTGCATTCGTTTTCGTCCGAATGCATTTTTGTCCGAATTTCGGGTATTTTTGTTATCGTTTTAACAAACAATAATGAACGTACAGAAGCCGAAAACCGAAAGATCCGACATAAACAAATGCTTTATTTTCATTTTCGTTGCAACAGTTCGATATAGACAGGAGATTCGACATGATGCTGACAATAGCAATCTGTGTCCATCGAACCTGTGGTTGAATGTGCCTAACCTTAGCTCTATTAGTTCAAGATTATTCTACATAGAGAGAAAAGATTCGACACAGAGAAAAAAGATTCAACATTATAGAGACAATAGCAAAAAAAGTCGAATGTGCCTAACCTAACTCTATTAGTCCAAGATTATTCGACATAGAGAGAAAATAGAGAGAAAAGATTTGACATGAAGAGTCGACTAAGCAGTCGCCGCGAGCTGACATTTATGGTCAAATGCTCCGCCCATAGGCTATAGAAAAATTCCAATGTTGGTAATAATAATTAATAAATATAATTATTACTAGTGTCATACAACATTAGAATTCTACTATAGTTTGTAAGCTGAACATTCGACCAGAAATGTACGATTGTGGCGTCATACAGTTTAGTTGCTCCGTCGAATCTTCTTAGAACATTCGACAGACACCATAAGCCTTCAATGACAGATTCAACCTTAATTATTTCGGATTTTTGGACGAATGCATTTTTTAACTAAACAAAATAAATAAAAACGAATTTCAGGAGTAACTAAATAAATACATTTTTCGGACTAAAACGGATTCCGGAACAAAATATTTCAGTGTGCACATATCTACTTCTGCTGAGGAGAAAGGTGTTGACAGGCATTCTAGTTGGGTGGGAGAGATAGAGGGAAGTTGGTTGGACGAGAGGAAGGCTTCAATATCTTCTTTTTTTGGAGGGGCTACCAGTTCTGAGTCTTTAAGATTGTACAGTTTGGCATAAAAGGCATTAAACTCATTTGCTATCTCTAGAGGATTATTTAAGCGTTTACCCTGGGAGTTTGTTAGGAACTAGATCTTTTTGTTGGCTTACTGTCTTTTCATTTGTTTGGCCAGGAATGCTCCTGGTTTGTTGGCATAAAATTTGAGTTTTAGGCATTTAATATAGTAGTCAAATATTTTATGAAGGTGTTCACTAAATTGGTATCTGATTAGATCTAGGGACATTGTGGGGGATGGGGATTGTTTGTTTCTCTAATCTAGGTCACATATTTGCTTTAATTAATTTTCTGTAGTGGCTGAGTGATTTTTCTATTCCTGTGCCCCCAGTTTTATAAACAAGCCCCTTAAAAAAGCTTTGTGCATATGCCAGATAATAGATTGGTCATCAACTGAGTGCAGGTTATGTTCAAAATAGTTCTTAATCTTGGATCAAATTTTGTCTTCATGCATTGGGTTGTTGAGAAGGGAGGAATTTAGTCTCCAGACAATATGTCTTGGGGATTGGTGTTTGGTGTATAACTTAATTGACCAGGTAATTATACCTATCCGTGCTTCTGTGACTGATTGGAGTAGGCATTTATCTGTGAGTAAGAGTGTTGGGAGTGGGAATAAAATGTGTAGTCTCACTTCTCATCATGTAAGCCCTCCTTTTTGAGTAAAGAGGACAATGCAGAAGGCCTTCTTTTTGTTGGATTGGAAATGTCAAGGGATGTATCAACAATGTCATTAAAGTCCCCACATAGTATTACTGGAGTGGATCTATAAGAGGTTAATTCAGATAGCAGGTTTGTGTAAAATTTCTTTTGAGCCGTGTTGGGCACATAAAGATTTACTATGGTAAGGCATTGATTCTCAATTGTTACAGAGAGAATCAAGTACCTGCCATCCACATCTGCCTCACAGTGATGTAATGTGAGAGAAACAGAGGAGCTGATCATGACCCCTCTTTTTTTCTTAGGGGCACTGGCAAAAAAGCAGTGTGGGTAACGTTTATGTGAGCATGTGGGGGGTTTACTTTTGGAGAAGTGCATTTCTTTTGCACGCAAAGCACGTCTGCTTGATGGGTTAGACCTTCTTTCCATAAAATTGAAGGGGGAGTTTAATCCTTTGGCATTGAGTGAGGTGATTGTGATGGCCATTTTGCGAGTTGAGCTGGGAATTTTCTCTGGTTTTGTTTTGAACGTGGAATGGGGCCTAAGGCTCTGTGGAAGCTTTGCTTCCCCATCCCTTTCATCACCTCACCAGGCCCCTTAACACCTCACATGAACAACCCATAGATTGAATTCTATGGATTTTGAAAGATTATGAAAGATGAACGTACCCCCCTTATACATTGTGTTGCCTAGGGGTGGTTGCTACCATATGCTAGACTGCTGGGAGACCTTGATCCATCCTTTAAGACACCTTGGTCTTATAGACAAATTTGTCATAGTTTTTGTCTTCTGCATATCTCAATTACCCCCTGGGTAAATACAAGCGCACATTAAGAAAGCATCTAGAACGTGCGCACCGGATGGGCTCCCTCAAACCCGAACGCAAATCCCCGCGACCCATCATTGCCAAGTACCTAAACTATGCAGATAAATCCTCCCTTCTCCAAGCTTTCCGGCAATCCCCGGCTCTTCAAATCGACGGAGTGAAAATCCTTATCTTTGCCGACTACTCGATTGAAGTCTCTAAAAAGAGGAAGGCTTTCCAACCGGTTTGTTCCGAATTATTCAAACAACAAATCAAATTCACCTTGGCCTTCCCCACAATCCTACGCCTCAAATCGCCAAATGGGGAACAACTCTCCTTTCAAGATCCTTCAGAAGCAGAATCCTTCATCCGCTCTCTCCGACCCGATTCTCTCCACCAGACGCCCTCCAAATCCGCCTCAGGCCTCCGTTCTCTGGAACAAAGAAGCCCCCGCAAGGACTCTCCCAAGCGCTTCAGGTCATCTGCTCCGGACCACCGAAACAGAAGTGCTCTCCGCTGAGCTCTCGGATCTGACTGTACCCCTGCCTTCCTCTACTCCAGGTCGTATGTCCTATTTTGATTTCTTTTTTAGTCTCTCCCACTACATATATTCTTCTTGGCCACCTGCCTCCCCCACGCATCTTCCATCCGACCTGGCCGACCCTGCTACAGGGTTTACCCCTCAACCACCTAGAATGGGTATTCAACCGTCATTCTCACATTGATATCCATGGACGCTATCCTGATCCTATCCAGTCTCTTTATCGCAACCTCCATTGCCCCCGCAAATCCCACTAGGCACGGACTTGGTTTCCGTTACGCAGTATTCTCATTGTATATATTTTTTTTTTTTTATTATTATTGTATCTTTTTTCGCTAAGGTATCCACAGCCCCCATGGCACTGCGATCTCTGATCTGGGTCCGAATTAAAACCAGATTTAAGTCCGGCTCGGATTTAGTTCTGGATTCTGGTTTGTTCAAAATGAGGCCACGAACAGATCAGTGACCACAAGACCATCGGCAACTGCCACAATGCCATGTTTAACTGTATGTTCTAATGTTATACCCAACTGTTTTGCCTTCAAGTACTAGTTTTGCATTAAAACTTCAATGGCCTTGTGTACTAAATGTCCTTTTTTCTCACTTGAATTCGCTGTGCTTCACTCACTCCCTTTCCTAGTACAAACCGGACCTCCCGAGCCTCATGCTTCCAGTCCCTGGGCTCTCGGCACCTCCGCTATCCCCCTTCGTCATGCAGGGTCCTGTCGGGGGAGCCGCTTGCACAGTGAACTCATGCGGAAAAAAGTGAAGTCCACGATTAAGTTTGCTCTTCTCCTGTTATGGTTCCCAGTTTGGTTCCTTCCACCCCCCCCTTCCATCCCATTCCTCCTTTGTTGCACCTCCTCATGCATCATATACACATTAGCTAGAGCACATACTCCATATTTCGTACGAGTCTCCTATACTCATCATTTAGCTTATGACCTCGGGTCCCCTTATAAATCCTCCCTACAAAAATACCTCTTAGGGTAATCTCATGGAACGTGAAGGGTCTCCGTTCTCCTCACAAGAGAATGAAGATCCTTCGACATCTTAAACGGTTAAAAACCGACGTAGCGTTACTCCAGGAAACCCACCTTCACGCATCTGACTTCCATCGAATGCAGAAACTTTGGGTGGGAACAGTCCTGGGCTCAGGAGCAGTTGGGCGCAAGGCTGGCGTCCTCCTACTGATCCACAGAAACCTCCCATGCACCGTTCTCTCCACTGACACTGACGACCAGGGCCGCTTTATTTCAATACGAATTAAACTAGGCTCAAAGGAGCTAATAGTATCAAACGTCTATGCCCCTAACAACCCATCAAAGTCTTTCTATTGCCTCTTGTCCTCACTACTCCTTTCCCCCTCTCATCTACCCCACCTGATTGGAGGAGACTTTAATGACATCATGCATCTGACAGATGATAGGTCCACACCAAAACCCCCACTAGTAACCCCCTCTATATCCACCCCCACCTTGTTCGCATCAACCATAGATTCCCTACGTCTCTCAGACCTGTGGAGCCTATCTCATCCGACAGACAGGGCTTTCACCTTCTATTCCAACCCTCACAAGACCCTGACAAGAATTGACTACTTCTTCGGCACCGACAATCTTATCCCATATATTGCGGACACCGGGATAGAAGACATTGCCATCTCTGACCATGCCCCTATATCACTCACCCTTGATCAACTAGACCTCCCACCTCATCCCAACCTCTGGCGCTTTCCCTCATTCCTATATAACAACACTGACTTTCAAAAATATATGACACGCTCCTGGGAAGAATTCTCCTCAGCCAATGCCATACACTCCAGCGACCCAAACCTCCTTTGGGATGCTGGAAAAGCGTTCCTGCGGGGCAGGATCATATCATATGCCACCACCTTTAAAAAAACAGCGCTTTCTAAATTTAAGTTGGCCAGCACTAGACTACACAGTGCGCAACTCAAACTTGGTTCCTCCAACACCTCTACTGACAGAGATGAATGGGCGGCAGCTAAATCCTCTTTTGACGCCTGGGCAACTACCCTTGAAATGACAAAAAAAGCCCACCTAGATGCCACCTTCCATAAATTTGGGAACAAGTCCGGGAAACTACTCTCCAGGCTCTGTAAGGGACCTTTCCGTCCAACCCACATCACTTCGCTGCGGGACCACCAGGGGAAGATCCAATCTACCCCTCCTGATATTAATAAAGCCATGCTGGAATTTTACACGGCCTTATATGGCCCAGACCCTATTGACAAAGACGCTGCACGTTCCTTTTTAGACAAAATACACCTCCCTACCATAACTCCCGCCCAGCTAGAATCCCTCAACGCCCCCATAACGGCACACGAAATAACACTAGCCATTAGCAATCTGCGGCCCTCAAAAGCCCCTGGCCCCGACGGCTTCTCTAGCAAGTTTTACAAAACACTCCCAGACATAACGACACCTATGCTCCATTCGGTATATTCCGGTATTTGGGCTGGCGGCTCATATCTCCCCACGGGCAATCAAGCAATCATTAAGCTTCTTGAAAAGAAAGGCAAGGATCCATTAGAACCAGGCTCCTACAGGCCTATCTCACTACTTAATGTAGATGTCAAAATCCTATCCAAAATAGTCGCCTCCAGATTAGCAACAATCCTACCCGACCTCATTCACCCTGCCCAATCCGGTTTTGTGAAAGGACGCACGGCCACCCTAAACATTAGAAAGGTGCTATTAGCCCTCAAACAAGCCAAACAAGACTCCAAAGGTGATTATGCCATAATAACCCTAGATGCCGAAAAAGCCTTTGACAATGTAAATTTCGATTGGCTAGCTCTATCACTTTCCAAGATGGGCTTTAACGGCCCGTTCTGCCACCTCATCAATTCAATGTATGCGTCACCCTCAGCTAAATTAGTTGCAGCAGGTATTCTCTCAGAAGAATTCCGCCTTCACAAAGGTACCCGGCAGGGATGCCCGCTGTCCCCATTATTATTCCAAACAAAGTTTATTGAAAGTTTGCAAGTGTGCAATAAATTCAAAACATGTACAAAATACAATAAAAAGTATAACTGAAAAAGCAGTACAGAGTATTATTGTAACTATCAGTGATCGATTGCATAGACATAGATAAATGTGGTCAGAAGTCTTAGATGTGATCTAAGGGAGAAAGAGTGTGAATACCAATCATAGCATGGCCGCTAGAGATTCTCATGGTATGCAAGGTGATGAATAAGAGTAATGAGTGGAAACTTAATGTCATTGTAACAAGGGTATCACCTGGCTCATAGGTAACGATGGTGAGGAAGGGGTAAGATACTACCTATTTCCAGCATTACCTGTGCCCACTCACCCACACGGGGATCTAGCTGTGAGCAGGGACAGGACACTAGGATGTAAGCAGAGGGTCGTAAGAGGCAGTGTAGCAGGAGAAGGGGTAGTTTGCATGGTATAAATAAGAGGTTTATACCTATTCTACTATATGGGAGGTGGTACAAGGTACCAGGGAATGATTGGGGATCATTAGGTGATATGAAATACTAAGGAGATACCCCGCAGAGTTAGGGTATAATGGTGTCTTACGGAAATTCAAAGAGATATACAAGAGATGAGCAAATGAAGTGGATATTAAGATAGACAGGACGGTCAGGAAATCAAGAAGGGGTAGGCCTAGGGGGAGAGGGAGTGGTCGGGGACATTTGTCCTCGGAAATGTGACCAACATGCCCAGGTGCTTCCATGTTTATTTGGGACATCTTTAGCCTGGTGTATGAGGCTCTCCATTTCTGAAATTTTGTCAGTACGTTTTATCCATTCAGCAATCGTGGGGAGAGTCGTGGATCTCCAGTGCACCGGAATGCATTGTGTTGCGGCATTGATAAGATGCATCATTAATGATTTATTGTAGGTATGTAGGGGAAGTGATGTGTGGTGCAGGAGGAATTGGTCTGGAGTAAAATCTGGGGTATATGTAGTGATTTGGGATATTAGTCGATGGATTTCCTTCCAGTATGAATGTAGAAGCGGGCAGTCCCACCATATGTGTAGGAGAGTTCCTAGTGCTGAGTTACACCGCCAACATACTGAGGAGACTCGAGAGTGAAACTTGTGGATTTTGTCCGGGGTTCTATACCATTTGGTGAGAAGTTTGTACCTATTCTCTTGGGAGGAAACATTGATGGAACCTTTGTGTGTATAGTGGAATATGTGCTCCCAGTCTTCAGTGGATAAGTCAATGGCCAGCTCTGATTCCCATCTTTGGATCAGAGAGTCATTTTTGATAACATGTGTGGAGAAGAGTAGGGAGTACGTGCTAGATATCACGTGTCTTTGGGGTTCCGAGCTTAGGCAAAGAGTCTCAAAAGGTGTGTGTTTTCTGTACCATTGCGGGTTCTGAGTCGAGGTGTGGAAGAAGTGGCGGAGTTGTAGAAATTTGAAGAAGGGAATGTTATAGTCCGGTAGGGACGTGGACATCAAATGATAGGTCAAAAGCTCTCCGTTGTGGAAGAAATCGGAGGCTCGCGGAAGTTTTTCAGGTAATGTTGTTAAAGGAGTCTTCAAAGTCAGTCCAGGTGGGAAGTCAGGGTTGTCAGTCAGTGGGGTCATGGGGCCATATGTTGGAGTAAGTTTCATATGGGTGCATGAGGTGTGAAAGGAAAGAACTGTGGGATTGATCAGTGGATGTGTTAACAGGGGTTTAGGGATTTGCGATCTGGGAATCCATGGTAAGTGAGCCAACGGAATAGAGGAGAAGGCCTGTTCCAGTCGTATCCAGTCCTTATGTGGCTTGTGAAGATGCCAGTCTACTACCCTTGCCAGGTGGGAAGCAAGGTGGTATTTGCGGATATCAGGGAGACTGAGACCGCCTAGGAGTTTAGGGAGAGTCATACGAGTCCAGCTAATCCTGGGAGTTTGGGATTTCCATACAAAGGTTCTGCACATACGTTGGTATGTTGTGAAGAAAGCTTGAGGTAATGCAATGGGAATAGCTTGTAGGAGGTAAAGTAATCTGGGGAGGACATTCATTTTTAGGATTGCTACTCTTCCGGACCACGAAAAGGGTCCTGTGTGCCACTTATGTAGGTCGTCTTTGATGGTTTGGAGAGCATTTAGGAAGTTCAGTGAATATAAGTCTAACAATTTAGTGGGGAGTTTAATCCCCAGATAGGAGATGGCTTGGGAGGCCCATCCAAATGGGAAGTTAAGTTTACATTGGGATACTAGAGGGGTCGGTAAGGAGACATTCAGGGCTTGTGACTTGGAGAAGTTAATTTGTAAGTTGGAAAGGGATTTAAATAGGGAAAAGTCCTTAAGTAAGTTGGGAATTGTAATGAGTGGGTCGGACAGGAAGAGTAGGACATCGTCTGCGTATGCTGCTACTTTGTATGTGTTGTGATTGAAGGTGAGACCTTTTATGTCAGGATTTTCTCTGAGCCTACGTAGGAAGGGTTCCATGGTGAGTAAGAAAATGATCGGGGACAAGGGACATCCCTGACGGGTACCATTAGCTATGGAGAAGGCGTTCGACAGGCGGCCGTTAATCCTGAGCTTGGCTGATGGAGATGAGTACAGTAGCATGATCATACGGACAAAAAGCTGTGGTAAACCGATTGCGTGGAGTACTGCCTCCATATAGTCCCATGCCACCCTATCGAACGCCTTCTCCGCATCCAAAGATAGGAAGAAACCCGGGGTGGAGGTGGTGGTAAGCCAATGGTGAATGTTCAATGCCTTAATGGTATTGTCCCTGGCTTCCCTACCAGGGACAAAACCGACCTGATCCAGGCTAATTAAACTTGAAAGGAGGGGTAACATGCCGTTGGCCAGAACCTTGGCATACAATTTCAAATCTACGTTGAGTAGAGATATGGGGCGGTAATTCGTGACTAACGTGGGGTCCTTGTCTGGTTTGGGGATGAGTGTAATATGTGCCTCTAGTATGTCTCTCTGTGCTATATCATTTGGTGAGAAGTTGTTAAAGGCTACAGTCAGATGGGGCAGTAGAATGTCGGGGAAGGTTTTGTAATAGCTGGCTGTCAGCCCGTCGGGGCCAGGGCTCTTCCCGGGTTTCAGTTGTTTCAGGGCGTGGAGGATTTCCGCTGTTGTGAGAGGTGAATTGAGGTGTGGGGGAGTATTTTTGTAGGAATTCCCGGATGGCAGATGCACGGTCAGGGTGATCATGGTTTGAAGGAGGGGTAGGAAGATTATAAAGTTGGGAGAAATAGGTCACGAATTGGTCAGCAATATCGTCCGTCTTGGTGAGGGGGTTACCTGTCGTGTTTCTAATTGAGTGAATAGTATGGGCCGCTTTTTTGTTCTGGAGAGCCTTGGCTAATAGTTTGCTGGATTTGTTGCCAAATTCGTAGTACATTTTTTGGGACACTACGTAATTACGTTTCAACCTAAGCTGAAGTTCTTCAACCAATTCCTCTCTGGTCTGGGTCAGTTCCGTCAGGACTTCGGCAGCAAGGGAAGCTTTATGTTTCTGTTCATGGTCCCTAATTTTTTTAGTTAAGAGTTCGATGCATGCTTTTCTAAGTTTATTACGCGAGGCTGCCAATGAGATAAAGGAACCTCTAATTACACATTTGTGGGCGGCCCAGACCGACATTGGGGAGGAAGTGTCTGAAGAATTTTCAGTGAAGTATTGAGAGAGGCGTGTGGAAATAGTTTGGACGTTCGCCGGATCCGTAAGTAGAGAGTTGTCTAGCCGCCATATGGGGGATCTAGATATTGTAGAGGGAAGGGACAGGATCATGGATATTGGGTTATGGTCAGACAAAAACATTGGGTCAATGGAGGCCGTGGACAGGTGTGATAAGTCGTTCTGGGTTATAAAAAGGTAATCAAGTCTCGAGTATCGGTTGTGAGGTGCAGAAAAGTAAGTGAAATCCTTCTCGTTGGGATGTAGAGTGCGCCAGGAGTCATGAAGTAGTAGGTCATGGAACTGTGATTTAATCGCACGTATGGCTCTGTAAGTCAGCGTGGAGTGTCCTTTGGAGGTGTCCATAGATGGGTTAAGTGCCACGTTGAAGTCACCTCCAACAATGAGAGTACCTGTTTGGAATGCGGTGAGTTGATGCATGGTGGAACGAAAAAACGTGACTTGGTGGGGGTTGGGTGCGTACAGGTTGGCGATGGTGATAGTCCTCTGGAGGAGTTTCCCTTTCAGGAAGAGGAATCTGCCGTTGATGTCTTTTTGGACATCTGTGATTTGAAGGGGGCAGTGTCGGGAGATAAGGATGGAAACCCCTTTAGATTTGGCTTCCAGATTGGGGGCATGGTAGACTGTGGGGAAGTGTATGTTATGAAGCTTAGGGATGTGATCAGCCCTAAAGTGGGTCTCTTGAATTAAAGCAACATGGGTTTTTGTTTTAAGCAGATGTGAAAGCAACAGTGAGCGTTTTTCTGGGGTGTTGAGGCCCCGTACATTTATAGAGCAAATTTTGAGTTTTAAGGGGGGGCTTGGTACATCCTGTGCGGTGTCTGGGGAATTCATGTCGTGAGTTGACAAGGACTGGATGTAGATGAGGGGGAGTGTAAAAGTGAGTTAGTGCGAAACAGGATTTTGCAGGTAGATCAAGGTTTGTGGAGGTGGAGATCAAATCTCAAAGGGAAAAAAACCGAAGAGGTAGCTGGGAGCAATTCCCAACTGTCTCAAGTCAGAGATATCGGTGGAGGTACAGAGCGGTGACAAAGCTCCTCCTCGCCTTGGAGAGGAGGTACCCGTAACCGCTACCATGTGGGGGTTGACTGCTGGAGAAGAGTAAAGGTGAGTAAGTAGCTAAGGACATAGAAGTCCCGCCGGGACACGACTATAGAGGAGTGGCAAAAGCAGGAGGTGTCATGGGTAAGTACATGGGTATACACTGTATGGGACGTAAAGAGGTGCCTAAGATGTATGGGAGATGTGACATTTTACAATGACAGGAGATAGAAGGTAAGTCTCCCTTGTTAGGGGGTGGTATGAAACGTCACCAGCATATGTGGGAGATCATCCGACATGAGTGAGATGAGATGTATGAGAGAGGGCAGTGTGCCCTGGAGTGGGATAGAGTGGGGAGCATAGAGGATTCAATCAATATATTTAGACCTTGAATATTTTAGCAGTCAAAGTGTAACCGGAGAGAAAGAGAACAAATACGATCAGAAAAAGCATCAAACAAGTGGTTGAACCTGCAAATGTGAAACATGTTAAATAGCAGGCATTAAGAGACAAGCAGTTACCAGTATTGGAGAATTCAGCAGAATGGTAGATAGACATTGTGAACCGTGAGGGCAGAGTCCAGTTTCAAGTGGAACCAGTCTGTTGTACGGAGAGCAGGAGCGATATTCACGCAGGGGTGCCATCTGGGGGAGTCGCATTGTTGTTGCGGTTCTTTTGCAGATCCTTTGAGCCGCCGTGAGCCTGTAGAGCGGGGTTGTAGAATAGAAGGCAGACCAGTATCAGCGCTCTGTAGGGCATTTCTGGGAAGAGGGCGTACGTGCACCTTCCGGGCAACGCAATAACGTTCAGCGGCAGTCAGGTGAGTGATCGCTGTGCATCCTGGGGTTTGTAGTAAAGAAAGAGGGGAACTCATAAACGGAGTAGACTCTTGGAACGGTATACCCCATTGACAGTAGAGTGGTCAGTTCAAGCTGTAAATAAAAATCTATAACAGGCAGCAATCAAATCAAACCAATGTCTGTCACATATAATGCAAGGGTCTGCAATGTATGCAAGGATGAGATCCCGGATGGGATAGCAGGGCTGGGGATCAGGAGCCAAGTCAGCGGGGTACGATGTTGTAGCAGGAGATGGTGGCTGTGGGTTTTGGAAGGAACATCGTAGGCGTAAGGATGTAGCCTGCATGGAAATCAGCAGGCAAGCATGAGATCCAATTTGAGGGCGCTCAGTGGCATACATGTGGAGTTTATCTGGGTCGGTTGCAGGCTGATTCTCAGTTGTAGAGTGGGGAGGCGTAAGATCTTTGAGCAGGTCAGACCAGGGAACGGAGAGTGCGGTCAACGGTTCGTAGCGGCGAAAAGGCGGGTTTCGGTGAGAGCAGCTTAGTGGTCCCTCCTGGACCTTCTGAACGTAGGAGAGCGGTACGGGCTGCGGGTGCGATGCGAGGACCAGCGTCCTGAACGATCATCTGTTGCGGAGGGCGGTCTGGTCTGTCGAGCGTCCAAGGCCTGGGCTTCCATGGGTTCGGCTGGAGGCGGTTCCCTTTGCACCGCCGACCGGCGGAATTCGGAGAACCAGTCCGGTACAGCAACCAGTGGGATATTCAGGGCATGGCAAAAGCGCGGCAGGTCTTCAGGTACTTTCAAAAGTGCCGTACGTCCCTGGGAGGTGGCCCGAAAGGCAGAAGGGAAACTTCCATTTGTAAGTGATCCCTTGGGCACGGAGGGTATCCAGTAAAGGTCGCAGATTCCTGCGATGTTGCAGGGTAATGCTGGAGAGGTCCTGATAAATCTGGACCGTGGCGCCAAGGTATGTGATATGGGGTCGTCCTCTGGCCTGTTTTAGGATTAATTCTTTGGTCTTGAAGTCGGAGATACAGCATACGATATCTCGTGGTGGGTCAGTGTCCTTTCCTTTGGGGCGCAAGGCCCTGTGGATCCTGCCCATGTTAATTGGTGTTTGAGGCGGGCGACCAAGCAGGTCATTGAAGAGACCCGTGACCGAGGGTAGTATGTGATCTCCGTCTATGTCCTCTGGAAGGCCCCTGACCCTCAGGTTATGGCGTCTGCCCCTGTTATCGAGGTCTTCCAGGTGACGGGCCATATCCCGGAGTTGCAGGGTGTGTGTGTCTACGTAGTGGGTTGTTTTCTGCAATTGGGAGCCCTGGATACTGATTTTATCCTCTACGGCCGCAACCCTATCGTTGACGGCGCGGAGGTCGAGGCGCAGTTCCGATATGGCCGCCGAAAGGTTGCCTTTGATATCCTCTGCTATTGCCCTCAGATCGTGGATATTAAGTTGGGGCTGGGAGGCAGGGATGGCACGGTGCGTGGATCTATCCTCGGTCGGTGGTAATGGAGTAGGGTGCAGTGGAATGTCAGTCAGGGCGGGAGGGAGTTCTTGAGAGCCCCTGAGGGGAGCGGGCGCCATGTTACCTCCCGTAGACCTGAACATGTCCGGGATAGTGCCGTTCATACAAGTTTCTCCGTGGGGAGCGGGATCGTGAGGCAGATGATGTCCTCGATGAAGTCCCCATGTGACAGCAGGGTATGGGCGAGTGGAACCTCCGGTATATAGCTGTGTAGTCGTGAGGCGGCGGGAGCTAAAGAGCTAAGCGTCCATCTTCTCTGCAAGCCAGGCCACGCCCCCGTCCCCATTATTATTCAACATCGCTTTAGAACCCCTCTCTAGATTCCTGTCTCTAAATGCTCCCATTCGAGGCATCACAGTAGGCTCCACGGAACTGCGCACATCACTTTTCGCGGATGATGTTCTCATATTCACGTCAAACCCCCCAGACGACATTCTGACAATTAAAAATATTTTTGATAATTTTAGAATTTGCTCGGGTCTCCGCATCAACTATTCTAAAAGTGAAATTCTCCCAATCGGCGGTAAACCCACACCCCCTTGGTCAAACAACTCTCTCTTTAAAGTTGCCACGTCACACATCACATACCTAGGAATCAAGATAGGGAAACTGCCCTCTTCTCTTTACCATCTAAATTACCCCCCTCTATTCAGCAAAATATCACAGGAATTGTCAAACTGGATGGATCTCCCCTTATCGCTCCTGGGAAGGTGCCACCTTGTCAAAATGATCAGCTTCGCCAGACTACTGTATCCTATGCAAACTATCCCGCTATTGCTGAAACACAGAGATATCTCAACTCTTAACTCTAAAATTTCTAAATTTCTCTGGCATGGCAAAAGACCACGTATTGCTTTTAAAAAATTGCACCTGCCCAGGAGCAGTGTTGCCAACCGTCAGTATTTTTACTGACAGCCAGTAAAAAATGGGCACTTTTCTCCTGCCAGTAAATGCCAGTAAGAGGAAAAGGTTGCCAGTAAAAAATATGGCTGTATCGCTTGGCTCGGAACTGGGCATGCGCAGCTCGGGTCCGGAGCCGGCCAGAACCATCCAAGGGCCTGCTACAGTGTGTTCAGGTGGTACCGGCGGGGGCGGGTCTGGCGGAGATGGTGCCTGAGCGTGTCGTGTGATGTCCTGGTGCAAGGGAGCCAAGCGGAGCGACCAGAGCCTCGTGTTCGGGTCTGTGGGACAGGAGCAAGGCAAGCCAGGAGCGGAACTGTCAATGCTGTTTGGACTGGAGGGGACTGAGAGGACCACCTGGCATGGAGAGAGAGTGTCACTGTGACTCAGGATGGGACGTGTCAGTGATCTGTGCTGCTGCCCACTGCTGTGAGTGACACTGTGAGAGTCCATTTCATGGGCGTGTGTCACCCATTCTAATTTCCTGCCCTTGAGCCACTTACTTACTATATTGAGAATAAAATAAGAAATATGCTTTTTGCTATAATATCTACCTTAAATCACATTGCTAATTGCATATTGTACTTATTTGTAGTCTAAATACTTAAATTTGCACTTACAACTGTCATTTTGTAACTTTTGGAAATGCCAGTAAAAACTCGGCTTTGCCAGTAAATTTTAGGTGTCGCGTCAGTAAATTTCAATCTGGTAGGTTGGCATCACTGCCCAGGAGCGAGGGAGGTATTAGCTTACCACATATAAGATTATACAATCTTGCTTGCCTAACAAGGACTAGCCTTAACTGGCTGGCTCAACAATCCCGGCACTCCAATTTTGCTCTTGAGTCTGAAATGGCCCACCCTTATTCCCTAGTGGCCCTCCTACATTGCAGGTGGAAAACTATTCCCCTCCCGCTTCAACATAATCTCCTGTTACGCGATACAGCCTTGGCCTGGAGAGAGACCAGAAAAACCCTTAAACTCCCTCCCTACTTCTCCCTCTACCTACCCATCCAAGGCAATCCCACTTTTCTTCCTGGTACACACTGCAAACCCTTTGAAATATGGCACGAGCATGGCTTGTCAAACTTCTCTGCACTTTGCGACCCCACAACGGGAAAGACTCTTCCATTCTCAGAGGTATCCACCCGATTCTCCTTACCTCCTTCCCACAGGTTCCACTACAATCAGTGTGTCAGCTTTATATCTAATGCCTGCAAAA
This sequence comes from Lithobates sylvaticus, assembly GCA_028564925.1. Taxonomy (NCBI): domain Eukaryota; kingdom Metazoa; phylum Chordata; class Amphibia; order Anura; family Ranidae; genus Lithobates; species Lithobates sylvaticus. The sequence continues at coordinate 463,187,149 of CM053027.1, read as the reverse complement.
CAGAATCTTTAAGGTTCAAACCAAGTTTCCTAGATCGGCTGTTAAAGAATGGTCATTTCACAATCTCGGACTTATATAAGCCTCTGCTACTTGAATCCTCACCGCCTCCCACCTCTACTTCCATTGCCAACTGGGACAAAGACTTCCCCAATCTTAATCTTGTCGAAAAGATTCTGTCTGGCCTTCGAAGTGTCCTCCGGCTCACTCCCAATGAAACATGGAGGGAAACTCAGCTAAAAATAGCACACCGAGCATATATCCCCTTCCTCTCACCCACATCAAAGAAAGATGGAACTTTATGCCCCCTATGCTCAGCCACCAAACCCTCACTCTCACATCGTTTTTGGTCCTGCTCCTTCATCTCTTCATTTTGGGATCAAGTTATATCCTTCATATTTGGGATCACGCTATTGAAACTCCCCAAAGACCCCCTCCTCTTTATTTTCGGCTTCTGGGGCCCCCTTTTGCTACCCTGGTCATCTTCATCTTCCTCCTCCAAGGCCGCACCCCTTCAGGGGACGGCCCCCAATCCTCCCTCTAAAGACTGGATCCTGCTATGCCTACTCATTGCAAGGAGACTCATCCTCAGACACTGGATTTCACCTCAAAGCCCACCCATCACCCAACTCAAAAAGGACTGTATCAGCCTCCTCTACAGAGAGCGACTCCTCACGGACTTCAAAAATACCAAATCCAGATCTCGCTTCCTCAACAGATGGCAACTGTTCATCTCCTCAACCCTTTCCTCAAACGACCAACTGGATCTTCACACGCTCTCCTTCTCCTATGATGAGCCAATCCCGGACGCTCCGTAACCTACACAGTCTTCATCACTACTATCTCGCAAATTTAACTATGCTGGGTGGACATTTATGGAACACCCGCCCCCCCCCATAGGATATGATGCTACTCCTTCTGAAGCTTGCAACTCTCCCTCCCCCCCCCTACCCCTACCTGGCTTTCCCCCCCCTCCCTCGGTTAACTATCTATCAGGATCCAATACTCAGATCCATCCAATCTATCTCATTATAGTGCACAGCTATCTGACAGCTTACATCGGACAGATACTCTCTGTCCACACTGCTTCACACTTCCAAGCAAGTAGAAGTTTAGAAATTTATTATGTCAAAATACTGCTCTGTAACCTCACAATGGTAGTTGTTTTGTTTTCTTTTTCTTCCATTTATTTACCTAAATGTTAACCATTAATTGTTCTTCTTGCTGGCTTATGCAATACCTCCAGTTCTATTATTCTTTTGGATCCTGTGCATTCTCTGTAAAATTGACGAACGATACACTGTACATATGTCATTCCTTTTCGTTTTCTCAATAAAAACATTTTGAAAAAAAAAAAAAAAAGAAAGCATCTACTAAACACTGCTAAGTCACTGATCTCCAAATTTTGGAAATCCTCTAATATCTCTTTGATCAGGGATTGGTGTAGTGCTGTGGTTTTTATTTCAATTCTCTGACAATTATGATAGGCTAACTACAGGGTGATCTGGCATTTAAATGACTATAAGATATTATATTGTATATACTGTATATCTCATCATCTTATGATCGTGTATATTTTAATTTTCACTACTTGAAATTTGATTCTAACTGCTTTGAAGTTTCTTTTTTTTTTTCTTCTGGTTTAACCCCACTGAACTTAGACCTTTATGCTCTGTGTACAGTCTTTATAGCATTAGATTTAGGTTTTGTTTTTTTTGTTATCCTTCTGCACAGATAGCTATGGTTGAATATAACTTTAGGCTATCTTGCCGAACTTTTATAGGTTTTGCTATCTATAACAATTTATTGATACTGTTGAACTGTTGTTACTTAGAGCAAACATCTAAGGAAGTTGGTCTTGTTTCTTCTCATTTCTTTTATATCTATGATTATATTTACATTGGTTTGGTAGATAAAAATCTATTGAAACAAAACAAAGAAAGGATCGATATTGAGATACTGTCTGTGGGCCATAGAATAGTGTGTGTAATCTCCAGAGGATGGGTTGCCCTCTCACCAGGTGCCAATTAAATCATTATAGTATAGTAGGTAAGCAAATGCATGCCTTTGTTTTTGGGTGCTTCATTCTTTGTAATGATAAAAGTCTGTTGGATCCTTGAACTAAAAATGATTGGCAGAGGTGTTACCAAATGCCATTCTCTTCTTCTTAGAAATCTGCCATGGCTAGCCTTTCAGTTTATGTAGAAAGGTGTTATTGCAGATTATTGGTTTGTAATTTATTGTTTGTGTTTTGTTAGGAAACCATTTTTTATATGTATATATATATATATATATATATATATATATATATATATATATATATATATATATATATATATAAAAACTGTAATATGCAGTCAAAAGGGGTAAGTATTATAAACGTGGTTATGGGTCTTTAAGTAGAAATAAAATTGGCAGATATGTGTCAAGAGGTTCTTATCTATGATCCATTTTCATACTATTGTACTTCGATCACAATTAATTAAATGGAATGAAATATGTTTTATTAGAATTTGGGAGGATAATCTTCTTAGCAAGATGATGAAGAAAGCTATATTCCTAGACTGTAATAGCAAGATTCACTGTAATTGATTTCTTATCAGAAGCAGCATGTGAAAGTATATAAAAAAGTTCAAACAAAATGTAATTTAACTTCACTATAGCTTCTATTCCAAATGTTCTAATTAAAAATTAAATCATGACTAATTTCTATTCTGCCTACAACATTGAGTTAAATATGAAAGTAAGCACATATTCTATTATTTTTGTATGCGTACTGTATTATATGTTTTTTAGAAGCTCTTGGGTTAATCGTTTGAAAGCGATTATATAGCATTTATAAAAAAAGATATAGAAATGATTTTTAATGTAATTAAATTGCACTGGGCATTTATTATAATCACATCATTGTTGAGCGAGTTAATTTCATGCATAGTCCTGGTATGATTCTATATTGTATTATACTTAGCTTCCTATGGTATAATATAGTATACACTTATATGCAATTGAATAAATACATTCATATGATTAAATATACTGTATATTTGAGAAAATTGGTAAAGGAAAACTCCAGTCAATATGTAAGATGCAATAATTATTGTGTAAAACCAAACAGTATTCAATCATGTCTGCTTTTTGTTATTGGATAGGTTACTTGGAATTAAAACAAACATATTAATAGGAAATTTTAAAGTTGTGGGTTATTTATTTTATTTTTTTAGTTTGTTTAAACTGTTGTTTTTAATATGTTGCTAATGTAGTGAAATTGCTTCAGGGACTGAACTGCTGTGCCTTATAGGGTGCCTTTCTCCATCATTCTAGACTAGTCTGCAATACCTTAAATGCCCATGTTGATATTTGGAATGATCATTCCTATTTAAATAGGTTGTTTGTGGATTTTCAGCAGTTTATATTTATATATTATTGGACGTATACGGGTGTATTTAAACTCAATGAAAATTTTGCCAGCACATTTCACACACATCTTAAATGTAATGTAGCATGCTAGTAATGCATTTTTGTTTGTTTTATAGGTATTTTAAAAGGTAACTCCACCTTGTTGACCATGTTTCATGTCACACCCATATTTAGGGTGTAGCATGAACCATGTTTAGCATGTACAGCTCACCACCTCACTCCACCCACTTTTTTACAGGACCACAGGGTTCTTCTCTCCACCATACATGTGCAGAACTGAAAAATGTGTTTTATTTTGTTTCAGATAGATTTGTTATGTTACTAATTGTATTTCAATAATTCGTTTCGGAATTAGTTTTGTTTAATTTTAATTTGTTTAATAATTTTTTAATTAAATCCAAATTTTGTGAATGATTCTAATTCAGATCAGTCGAAAGATGATTGACCAATTCAGATTATGTGTGAAGAATAGCTGGTTGTTAAGTAGTGGGCAAGGAAGCCAGCCGCCGTGTGCTTAACAACTGATGACTCATCAGCTGTCAGCGGGCTTCCCTGCTGAGAGCTGAAATGTAAACAAAAGAATGGCGGCAATAGAAATAAAAAGAAAAGTGTGGAGTTTCTCTCCAAAATCCATACCAGACCCTTATCCAAGCATGCATCCCGCAGGCCAAGAAAGGGGGGCAAGCAAGTAGCCTCCCTCCTGAACCATACCAGGCCATATGCCCTCAACATGGGGGGTGCTTTGTCCAAAGCAGCTTGTCCCCATGTTGATGGGGACAAGAGCCTCTTCACCACAAAACTGGGCTGTGGTGTGGCTGTGCTGTGGCTGTAAGCAGGGGCATATCAGAATCTGGAAGCCCCCTTTAACAGGGGGGGCCCTCAGATCCTGGCCCCAACCCATGTGAATGAGTATGGGGTACCATGTACCCCTGCCCATTCACCTAAAAAGTGTAAAAAGTGAATATAGACACCAGACAAGTTTTTGACAATTCCTCGGTGTAGATCCATTGTCAATCTCGCAGCCAGCTGCACCACCAGACCCAAAAAAAGAAAAAAAACCTCCGGCCTCATCGAAGGCTCCCAACTGCCTGCTACTCCATCAGACATTTCTTACATAGCTAAGGGGCGGAATCACTCGATGATATCAGAAGGTGATCCTTCCCCTTTGTGATGTCACCTACCAGGGCATGCTGTGTCGATGATGTCACAAGGGGGTGGGGTCACCCATTGATGTCATCGGGTGACTCCGCCCATTAGCTGTTTAAGAAATGTCAGACAGAGGAGCAGGCAGTCGACCATTGTTTTTTATTTAAAAATTGTCAAAAAGGCACATGCGTTGCTCTCCGTGATGATGGACGTGTAACCAGTGAGCTCCAGACCCACGCCACCCTCCATCGCCCCTGCAAAGCTTCATCCGACACTGATCGCCTCAGGGGTAAGTCACATCATCTCCTAAGACCTCCAGGCACCTCATGGCCAAATACGGAGACCAGAGGGAACATTACCGGTCCTTTCCATCGCTGTGATCTACCGTCACTATCGACCGATCCCTCACTAGGCTCCAATCCTGGTCTCAACTACACAAGGGGACCCGGAAGATTAGGTCTGCACCCTAATGTCGGAGGATGACTCATAGCCAGCTCCCCCACAGTCAGCTCTCCCCTTGCAGCAGCCCTCACCCTGCTGGACATCAAGCTCCAGGCCCTCGCACAACAGCTTACCAGGGGCATAGCCGAGGTAGTGAGGAAGATCTCCAGGGAACTGAGGGACAAAATAAATCAGCTTGTTGAAAGTACAGCCCTGCTTGAGACAACATTTTATGAGACTATTCACTATTTGCAAGCTTTAAAGGAAAATGCGCCCCTTAAACACTCTGTTTCTCAACTACAACTCCAGCAGGAAGATCTGGAAAACAGAGAGAGAGATGACAAAACCTCAGGATCCGTGGAGTGTCAGAAAAAGTGTCCGACAACAAATTTTTAGATCATTCCTCCTGGGCCTGTTCAATAGTCTTGCTCCAGACATTGCTGGCATCGACTGGCGTATGGACTGTGCCCGCAGATCCCTGGCTCCTAAATCCCTGGCGGGTGCTAAGCCTCGTAATATCGTGGTGAAATTCCACTACTTTGAAAGTAAGGAATCGCTCACCCTAGCAGCCCGCAACAGATCTCACATTGATTAGAAAGGGGACAGATTTCAAATATTTAGTGACCTCTCCCTGATCACTCTGGCAAAAAGACGCTCTTTACGGCCTATCACTTCCTATCTCCAACAACACACGATTCCTTACTACTGGGGCTTCCCGTTCCATCTCTCTGTCACGAATGATGGAGTTTAACACGTTCTCTGAGACTTGCAAGAAGGGGATTCCCTCCTCAAGAATCTGAGCCTGCCACCACTACCAGCAGAATATGGCCAGCCAATTCCCACCACTCCCCAGGCCCCTATGTCCCCTTCTCAGATCACAAACCTACTCAACACCACAATGCCCTCAGCGCCCCCCACGACAGCCAACCAGACCATCTGTGAGATGATCTTCATGATTCTTCTCTTGGAGTTCCTACGCCCTGTTACCTCTTATATGGGTTTTATTTTTGATCTTTGTTTTTTTTCATTTCCTCCCACTGAGGTGCCTTGAACTGTTTGGGTTTGTTTCTAGATAACTCATAGAAGGTTTATAGGGAGACCCTTGCTTGTTCAAGCCAAAGATGGAGCGGCTTGGCGGGGCACATTGGCTCACCCTCACTGGAGACCACCTTGCTCCCCCTACTGTCCTTTAACTGCAGTCAGGAACCCCTGAGATGATATTGCTTCTCAGGCCTGCAACTGTTGTGTTGTTCCTGTTCTACCCTTTTAGGCCACTTCGGCCTGCTTGTTACCATGCTACTGATTTTTTTTTCTGAGGATCCTTTTTGTTTTTCAATTTTTTTATTCTTATTTTTTATTCTCATTGTTATTGTGTATCTCTTGCCTTCCAGGTTACAGTATACTGTTTTATTAGATACAAGGCTACTGTTCTGTTCCCATACTATAGGGGTATGAATCACTGCACTAAGGGTACTCTGGCTTACTAATTTATCCCACTTATGGCTCTAAAGACATTGTCCTATAAGGTGAAGGATTTGAACTCCATCAAGAAATGATGGCTGGCATTAAAGGAATTTAGGACCTCTGGCGTGGACGTGATCCTGATTCAGGAGATGCACTTCCGAGCCGGAGGTTCATTAAAATTTGCTTCCAAACACTTCCCAGTGTCATATATGGCATTGGACTCATCATACCCATTGCCCACAGACTATGACCTGGGTCTTTGGGACTTCTATGACAAACTATACAATTGTTTAACCCCCGCCCTTCACCCCCCATTTGACTAAGGGTCATTTGAGACCTTCTTGGACAGTATCCAGCTACCTAAACTGGATAGGACGGACTTATTAACATTAAACAACCCCATTACTGAGGACGAATTGACCAACATTATCAAGCACCTACCCTTCCACAAATCCCCTGAACCAGACAGCCTTCCTTAATCCTACTACAAGACATTTTCACTGACCTTGACGCCCCATTTACTGTCTCTATACAACTCCCTTTTACAAGGCAAGCTCCCCCATCATACGTTTCTACACTCCTACATCTCGGTCATACCCAAGCCAGGCAAAGACCCACCCCGTCCAGACAATTATAGGCCGATAGCTCTTTTAAATACTTACTACAAAATCTTTACAAAGATCCTGGCCAACCGTTTTTTCCAATTCCTGACAAAATTGATTGACAAGGATCAAGTCGGCTTCGTCCCTACCAGACACACGGGAGACAATACCAGACGCACCATAGACCTCATAGACATGTTGAATAGAATACGCAGACCTGCCATAATTCTTAGCTTAGACACTTAGAAAGTATTTGACAGATTGAGCTGGCCCTACATGTTCGCCACCCTAACCAAATTTGGATTCCGAGGCCCCTTTACATCTGCTCTAAAAACCTTTTACTCAAACCCTTCATCCCAGATCCGAATGGCCTCTTTTTTTTATCTCAGACCTTCCCAATGACTAATGGCACCAGACAAGGCTGCCCTCTCTCCCTGTTACCTTTTATCCTTTGTTAGAACCCCTGGCAGAGGCTATCCGGTCCCATCCTGACAGCCGAGGTATATTTATAACAATTTATAACACTTGTATCATGTGTTTTTTTGGATTTTTGGTTGATATTCTGCCTCAATCATTAAAAATGCACCTATGATAATAATTACAGACCCTTAATTTATTTGTAAGTGGACAAACTTACAAAATCTGCAGGGGATCAAATAATTATTTGTCCCACTGTATATATCTATATATATATATATATCTATATCTATATATATATATATATATATATTCAGTATCTCACAAAACTGAGTACACCCCTCACAATTTTTGTAAAGATTTTATTATATCTTTTCATGTGACAACACTGAAGAAATTACACTTTGTTACAAAGAAAAGTAGTGAGTGTACAGCTTGTATAACAGTGCAAATTTGCTGTCCCCTCAAAATAACTCAACACACAGCCATTAATGTCTAAACCACTGACAAAAGTGAGTACACCCCTAAGTGAAAATATCCAAATTGGGCCCAATTAGCCATTTTCCCTCCCCAGTGTCATCTGACACGTTAGTGTTATAAGGTCTCAGGTGTGAATGGGGAGCAAGTGTGTTAACACTCTCACTCTCTCATACTGGGCACTGGAAGTTCAACATGGCACCTCATGGCAAAGAACTCTCTGAGGATCTGAAAAAAAGAATTGCAGCTCTACATAAAGATGACCTAGGCTATAAGAAGATTGCCAAGACCCTCAAACTGAGCTGCAGCACGATTGCCAAGACTATACAGCAGTTTAACAGTACAGGTTCCACTCAGAATAGGCCTCGCCATGGTTGAACAAAGAAGTTAAGTGCATGTGCTCAACATCAGTTCTCTAACATCCACTAGCTCAGTGATGTCGTCATGGAGGAGTAAAAATGGACTCCAGTGGCAACCTGTGAAGATCTGGTGAACTCCATGCCCAAGAGGGTTAAGGCAGTGCTGGAAAATAATGGTAGCCACACAAAATATTGACACTTTGGGCCCAATTTGGACATTTTCACTTAGGAATGTAGTCCCATTGTAGCAAAGTGTAATTTCTTCTGTGTTGTCACATAAAAAGATATAATAAAATATTTACAAAAATGTGAGTTTATATTTATAAACTGTATCTCACAAATATGAGTACACTCCTCACATTTTTGTAAATATTTTATTATATATATATATATATTTGCTATACATGATGACTGTATGTTGGATGATTGGTTGGATGGATGGAAGATAGAAGTTGCTGGTTGCTATTCGCAGCTGCTCAAGAAACTGTCTGCTAAAGTTTTGATAAATTACAGTCTCTGTACATTCAGTGCTGGCTACGAATTCACAGAGATGATGAACAATGTTAACAATATGATATGAATGTGATGGGAATACATGGAAAGTGTAATGAGAATAAATAGTATATCATGTAAGGGATTAAATAGAATTGTATCTGGAATAATAGGAAAAAAATTATGTATCTACTGATAAGAACAACTGACAGGAGCAGCACCTCCAGCTAGAGTACAAACAAAATATAGTAACCAAGGTAATTTTGGGTAAAACAAAAGTTAGAATCCTCAGTGCAAAGTGGAGAACACTTGTAAAGTATAAAAGTAGTGGTCAGAGAGAGTCAGACTATATGAAAATAGGCAGAAACAATGCATTCAACTAGGTGATAGAACAATATACAAATTACAGATATGAAACATTTGTCGTGCACATATCAGTGCAAGATCCCCAGTTTAGAGCTGAAAGGTGGTATATACTGGATTGCAATAAATGAGGTTTCTCTAAACAGAAATAGAAATAATGAATAGATGTGTAAGTAGAATAATACTTATAAAAGATGATCTCCGTTGTGTTGACAACTAAATAATGGCAAACTTGCTATGACCAAATTGTTAATAAGCCCATTAGCACTTGGTTTAAACAGCAACCAGCTGTGCTGACAGACTGTTTAAATGCTGGAAAAGACACCAGAGGGCATTGGCATGGCTTTCTGCCTCCCTAACAGGCAAAACAGCCATATTGAAAGTGCCAAAATACCTTCCTCACTTCTGAAAGAGTCCACTGGTTCCCGTGCCAGACTGGTATGGATAATTCAACATAATGATGATCGTATGGACATTCAAGCCTCCAGGCAGAGACACCACAGATCTCCAAGACATGGCTCTCACTTATCAGCGGGTCATAGGTCACTCTTTGGCGCTAGCCTTACGGCCTCCCCAGCTCATCGTCGAGCCAGGCAATATTATTATAGCCCTGATGGTTCTGGAGAGTATCATTTTAGATTAAAAAAATCTTTACAAACTGTTAATAGTTTTCTGTTGACCATACTTTGTCTTGTTTGCTTAGATGCACACTTAACCACCTAATATTTGCATTTACTTTGGAGTACTGGACATAATCCTCTATTGGGATCACCCAGCCAGCTTTTCCCAGTTTCCCAAAGTGGAATATTTAGCTGTTTCCTACAAAACAGACCTAACACAAACTACCTGCAAGCTCGCACCCCCACCTACTGAACTACATGTTGTGCCTGAACTTATAATCTGACACATCCCGCCAGTCGAGGGCCAGAGAAATCATCGTAGCCCTTACAGACCTACCATCAGATGTCATCACACCCATGAACACGGTTACCTACTAAAAGAGTTGCTTTCTGACAACATATGTCTGACTACAGACCGGGTAAAACTCTCCCACAGATGTGATTATCTCTACACGCATGTTCCTCTCAGGAAAACCACTAGCTTTGGTTTATATCGGGGGAATAGCTGTCTTCTTCATTCTGGTTCCAACCGTACCCATACCTGCTTATGTCCTGTTATATTACTTTTACAATATAACTCTGTTTTAATTTTGTTACATCTATCTCCCTGGGTGTTCGCGGTCGCTGGAACACACAGCACTTACCAGACCTGAGATTAAGTCCCATTTCATTTCATTAAGAAGTCTTAACATTGTTTTTTTTTTTTGTTATAGCCTGTATACCTACTATGTAACGTAATATGAACAAATTGTCTCATGGACCTCTATGGCATATACTCTGATGTATTGATTCCCTTTAAGCCACTGTTGGAGCCAGTGCCCCCTCTGGCAGTTCAACTCTCAATTGCGGTGAGATTTAGTTTGGATGTCCCTTTGAAATGGCCAGCAAAAATTTAAACGAAACAATGAATGAGGGCTCCGTTTTATATTTACACCCGTTTCGGATGGCACTTGCCTGCACTAGAGGGTTGAGAATAATTGATGGGCTACTTAAACATCTGGCAGCCGCTTTGTTATAGATGGTTAGTGTTTGTAAATGTTTTTTCATACTCATGAAGGTTTATATATTCTTATAGTGTAAAGTTAAGTTTTAGATGCTTACTGATAAGCTATCCACTAACTGTTACAATTACTCCCCGACAACATCCCCCTCTCTAGGGCTCTATTGCTGGTTCTACTCCTCAGCACATACGATGACCAAATAGTGCTGATCCCTAAAATAAGGTGGATACACTCATAGCTCTAACCTTACCCCATCCTCTCCCCACAGTCTAAATAGTTTACAAGCAAATCAACGGATCTCCTCCTTATCCTTATAATTTGTAGTCCCCCATGACGCCATGGCTACACTTCACATACATATACAGACTACGACCCTCCACAGTGGATGGTTACACCCTGCGACAGATTCTTAATTCTCATTGCACCACCGCTGAACCAATCCGGACCTTTCTTCCACCTCTCATAGACAGGCAAGCAAAAACGTGCCTGTTCCCGGTTTACCCTTGCCTAGCACTTTCCCCACCTTTATCTCTACCCTCTTTATCCTACCTATTGCCTACACCCTTATCCTTCTGAAAGCCCCCCTCTAGGGAAGTCCATTATTTCCAGCTCTAAACAAGCAAAGGATAAACTATAGATATAACCTTACTGATATGCCCTGGTTGTTGTCACCAAAATGGCAACGCAGCAAACCATAGCCTCGCCAAAGACCCTGAAATTTGTTTTTATTAAAGCACAGGGATTGAAAAAAACAGAAAAGCACACTAAACTTTTATTGATAGCGAAGAAAATGAAGGTAGATATTGTCTTCATACAAGAAACGAACTTCCGCACCAATCAAATACCCAAGTTAATGAACCATCACTTTCCAGTAGCTCAGCATGCCACCAACATTCTAGCAAAAACGAAAGGGGTATCCATCCTTATCGCCAAACATCCTCCTATTTCCATAACAAATACACTCACAGACCAGGAGGGCAGATTCCTCTTCCTGAAGGGTATTCAACAGACCCAAATGTGAAACCTTTCTCAACTCTGTAATCAATCAACTTTTCAGTCAGGCATCTTAATTGTGGGCAGAGATCTTAATATCACCCTACAACCAATCTTAGACACTTCAGCCAGTACCTCATCACTACCGTATAAAGCCCTACAAAAAAATCACACGCAATTATACATTCTTCTCTTCACCACATAATCAATACTCTAGACTACACTATTTCTCTCCCAACCTGATATCCAATTTCTTTCAGAAGCTACCTTTGAACCGCAAACCATCTCTGACCACAACCCGATCACTATGACACTAATTTTCCCAGAACAGGCCCAGTGCAATGTACAGTGGCGTCTAGACACCTCCCTTCTCACAAACATAGCACATCTTAAAAAACTCCATACATGCTTAAGCCAATACTTTAAAGAAAACACGGCCCCCGACCAATCCCTGATTTCAACCTGGGAAGCACACAAGTGCATGATCAGAGGAGAATTAATTGCGTTAGCTTCAAAAAGACAAAAAGAGAGGAAGGCACACCTAGATACTCTAACTGCTTGCATTCGGGTTCTGAAAGCAGCCCACAAAAAATCACAAGCGGCCCAAGTACTTAACGACTTACTGTTGACAAGAAAATAACTTCTCGCTAATCTTGATCACATTATTAAATGCAAATACCTACTCTACAAAAGATTGTTCTATGAGCATAGTAAAAGTGTCAAGTTACTAGCAAGGGCCCTTCGGTCCAAAAAATCTGCATACATAGTACACCACATTAAATCATTAACAGGCCACCTCCTAGCTTCACCCGATGAAATAGCTGAACAATTCATACAATATTGCGCTTCTCTATACAATATTACACAGGAACCAACTACTGATCCCACCAGAGCTTTTAGACAGGAACTCATTTCAAAATTGCTCTCAAAATATAGCCCTAAGCCCATTCCTGAAGAGAAACTACAGAAACTGAACCAACCACTGACTACTGAGGCACTTACTCTATCCTTGAAACAACATAAACACAGGAAAAGCCCAGGCCCCGATGGCCTCTCGGCACCTTGCTATAAAACTTTTGTTGATATCCTCGCTAAACCATTCCTACAACTCACTAACAGCCAATCCAAAAGGTCTCCAATACACCCTTTAAGCACATATACCAGTAATACCAAAGGAAGGGAAGGACCCCACCCAAGTCTCCAATTATAGGCCCATTTCCTTGCTTAACGTTGTTTTCAAAAATACTGGCCAACTGTTAGCAACCTTTTTGCCATCAATAATAAACAATGACCAAGTAGGCTTTGTCCTGGGCAGGGAAGCCAGGGACAATACCCTAAAGGCCATAAACCTACACCACTGGCTTACCAAAACTAAGCGCAGAGGATTTTTTATTTCACTAGATGCAAAAAAGGCATTCAATATGGTGGCCTGGGACTACATGCAAGCAGTCCTGGAACACATCGGCAATCACAATAACATGCTTAACCTCATTCTTGAACTTTACTCTGCTCCAACCACCAGAGTTCCAAAAAACAGACACCTATTAAATGCCTTCCCCATCTCACCAATTCTGCCCTCTATCATCACTCCTGTTTGTTCTAACACTGGAACCACTACTGCAGCGCATTAGAGCTAACCACAATGTTAAAGGAATCAAAGTTGCAGGGCACACATACAAAATAGGGGCATTTGTGGATGCCATCCTGCTGTTCTTGACTGAGCCACAGTCCACTATCCCTAACCTCCTGGAAGATTTTGCACACTATAATAGCCTCTCTTACCTACAGAGCAACTTCTCTTAATTATTTGTCCTGAACACGATGCTCCCATCCCATGTTGTAACATCCTGTAAATATAAATTCCCTTTTACGTGACAAAAGCAATCGATCACCTATCTCGGGATCCAACTCCCAAAATCTCTCTGATCTTTAATACACTACTTGCCCATTGCCCACACGGTCACACAAACGTTCTCTGAAATTTCGACCATCAAGAACGCGGTGACGTACAACACTACCATGAGCCGAGAAAATTAAGTTCAATGCTTCTGAGCATGCATTGAATTGTTTCCGAGCATGCATGATTTTTTGCGCGTCTGAATTGTATATAGATGATCGCATTTTCGGATAGGAACTTTTCTCGACTGAAAAATAGAGAAGATGCTCTCAATCTTTTGCTGGCTGGAATTCCGCTAGCAAAAGACCGATGGAGCATACACACGGTCGCATTTTCAGACAAAAAGCTCTCACCTGAGTTTTGCTGGCGGCATTTCCGATCGCGTGCATTACATTCCTTCAAAAAATTAAAGCGCAAATTAAATGATTCCTGACCGCCGCATGTAGATGTATCAATGCATTTGCGCCACCGGCGGCACGCACGCCCACCCGCTGTAAGCTCCGTGATTCCATGTCCGTGGGGATACCCGCAATCGTCTCACGGAGAGGAAGAACGGGGAAATGCTATTGTAAACAAGCATTTCCCAATTCTGCCTAGTGATATTGTGCCACATGTAGCCCCTCCCTCCACAGTTAGAATCACTCCTAGGACACACTTAACCCCGACAGTGCCACCTAGTGTTAACCCTTTCACTGCCAGTCATATTTACACAGTAATCAATGCATTTTTAATCGCACTGATCGCTGTATAAATGTGAATGGTCCCAAAAATGTGTCAAAATTGTCCGATGTGTCCGCCATAATGTCGCAGTCATGATAAAAATCACTGATCGCCGCCATTACTAGTAAAAATCTAAATATTAATAAAAATGCCATAAAACTATCCTCTATTTTGTAGACGCTATAATGTTTGCGCAAAGCAATCAATAAACGCTTATTGCAATTTTTTTACCAAAAATATGAAGAAGAATACGTATCAGCCTAAACTGAGGAAAAAATAGTTTTTATATATTTTTGGGGAATATTTATTATAGCAAAAAGTAAAAAATAATGAGTTTTTTTCAAAATTGTCACTCTTTTTTTATTTATAGCGCAAAAAATTAAAACTGCAGAGGTTATAAAATACCATCAAAAGAAATATTTGTGGGAAAAAAAGGATGTCAGTTTTGTTTGGGAGCCACGCCGCAGGACTGCGCAGTTGTCAGTTAAAGCGGCTAGTGCCGAATTGCAAAAAGTGCTCTGGTCTTTGGCCAGCCAAATGGTCCGGGGCTGAAGTGGTTAAAGGCTACAGCCTATTCCACCTCTAATATAGAAGGGAAGGCCCTGGCTCGGCTCATAAAGGGATACCAGGCCAAATCCAAAATAAGTGAAAAATGAAAGAACCTTGTGCTATGGAATAGCTAAATGAACAAGTGCTAGAAAATTATAAATATATAAGAGCTGCTCCCCTCAAAGTGCAATAGTGCTAGCCTTCATGCTTCCTGATGACGTTGTGAAGATGAAACATACATTGAGGTGCATCCCGGTCACGTTTTACTTCCAACCACTTCCGGTTTCTGTCTCACCACTGCGGTGGAATGCACGTTGATCATTACAGCGCAAGCGGGACAGCTATTCCTTTCATCTACCTGGTGACAGATGCTTTACCTCCAGTGCCGAGGCAAGGCACCTACTAATGTAAGCGGCCATTTGGCTCATGTTTTTAAAACGTTTTTTTAATTAAACTGTATTATGCTATGGTCCTGTTTTTTCATTTTTTATAACTGTTACTGCGGTAGAGTATTAGCAAGATTCCAGCCAGATCTCCTCTGATATACCAGCAAGATCACAGGTTCACATTAAAAAAGCCCAGCCCTTCTTTTTAGTAAAAGAGGTCTTGGTGGTTTGGTAAGTAGGAATTCCCCTCACATCCACCGCGTATTTTTCTCATGAAGTTTTGCTATTGGTGATGGTGTAAAGATTGAAGTTGCATCACAAAATATTTATGGACTTTTTGTTTGTTGATGAAATATTTGTGTTTTGGTGAAGTATTAGTTTTGATGAAATATTTAAAATCACTGTTATTTCAGCACTGAATTATCAATTTTTATTAATTATTATTTATTTAAGCACCATACACTTTATTTGTAATGCTCAACCTTTTGTATAATTTATTAAGTTCACAGCGCCCCCTATTATTATACACCCCAAATTCAAAATAGCATATTTGCTTCACCCTCCCTTACTCCAAAGAAAAGAAAGTAAATCCTCAAGATATTGCAGATACCTTCAGTGCGTATTACAGAGACTTATGCAATATTAAACTATACCCTCTGACACATCAACATTCTACTGAAGATATTAATAACTTTCTAAACCACATCAAACTACCAACTCTATATGAAAAACAAATAAAATCCTTAAGCGAACCATTTACAGACACTGAGCTCCAATTGGCAATCAATTCCCTCCCCTTAGGGAAGGCCCCTGGCCCAGACGTGCTTACCAGCGAATATTACAAACAATTCTCCCATTTACTATCCCCTCTAATGACCACTGTATTCAATGATGCTGCCTCCTCTTCTTCATTTTCTTTACGAAATGCTACAGGCAATGATAATAACTCTCCCAAAACCAGAAAAAGAACCGAATACCCTTCAAACTTCAGACCAATATCCTTACTAAAACATTTTTCCCACCTTAATCCATCGAGACCAAACAGGTTTTACCCAAGGCTGCCAAGCATCCAATGCTATTAGGTGACTTATAGACATTTTCTACGATGCTGAGTCTAGCAGAATGCCATCTCTGCTTCTATCCTTAGGCGCAGAGAAAGTGTTTAACAGAATTCACTGGACCTATCTTCCTAGAGTCTTTATCAAATTTGGCTCCTGTGGCAGAATACTCCAAGCAATTTTAGCCCTCCACACAAACCCCTCAGCGAAAGTATATTCTGCAGAAATGCTATCCCAATCATTCCATATAACTAAGGGCACACGTCAAGGTTGTCCATCATCTTGTTTAATATTTAATCTACTCATGGAACCCCTAGCAGAACACATCAGAACTAACCCCAAGATCTCTGGCTTTACAATAGATAGAACCTCACATAAAATCAGCCTATTTGCACAAACCCAACCACTTCCCTGACAGAAATACAAACCAACCTCAAATGGTTTAGGATATTCTAATCCTACTACAAAGTGAACTAAACAAAGTCGTTTATATTTGACTTAGGTCTAGATGCCACAACAAGAAACCTATTACAATCCCAACTTCCATTTACTTGGGCCGAGAACAACATCCAGCTCACCAAAACAGTGAAAGTCCTTTTTGAAATGAATTACAAAATGTTTGCCAATAGACTACAAACCGAATTACATAAACTAGCGAAATACTAAATATCTTGGTCTGGAAAATTAGCTGCGTTCAAGAAGATTAATTTGCCATAAATACCTTTTCGGAACCCTACCAATATCCCTGCCCTATTCACAATTCAAATCCCTCTAAACAATGTTTAACAAATTTATATGGAAAGGGAAAAAACCCAGATGTGCTCAAAACTTATCAAACACAAATTTGCGGGTGGTTCAGGCTATATAGATTACAAGGACTACTTACTACATTGCTACCATACTATTACATTGGGTACAACTAGAATCCTGCTCACTTATTCGAACAGGTCTACAAACATGGGTCCTCGGGATCCCTCTAGGTATCACGATACCAAATGCCCTCTCTCCGACAATTAAAGCCACAACTCAGGCGTGGAAAATTATAACAAACCTCACAAACCACCTCCCCTCCCATTCCACTAGGAGTCTTAAAACACTTAACACCCAACATAGTGCTATCCCACCAGATCGCTAAAGGGATCCTGCATATCCAAAACCCCTTCTCTGACTCAAAACTAAAAACTTTCTCACAACTCCAAAAATAATTCACACTACCTACCACAGAGTACTTTACCCACCTACGGGTGGACCACTGTTTATCCACTATACCTAAAAATAACCCCTGCTACTCCCTACCCTTTATTCTAATTCATGTTATACTGTGTGTTACAAATGTAATGACAATTGTGTTATTCCTGTAATGACTGACTACCTTATATACACATCATATGTTTTCCTAACTGTTAAGTTGATCCTTGACAAAAAATTTCCCTGGTCTACTTTTTCTTTTTTTTTTTCCATAAGTTTTTATTGAACAAAAGTAACAAACAATATTACATCGAATACAAAGAAGAGAAATGAGGGGGAGGGAAACGAAGAAAAAAAAAGGGGAACAGTGCAATCCGGACAAGCCGGCAAAACGGTACAGCAGAGCAAAAACGTAAAACACAGGCACATGGTTGTATCTGGAACACATATGAACAGATATCGGAAAACATTAGGGCCTGAGCCTTTATTATCTCGGTTCCAGTTCCGACTATATGTCTACATCCTCACGTAGTTTAGTGTCTAGGGTGTCTAGGGTGTCTGGGGAAATGTACCTATAGGATAGCAAGGTGGAAATAGGGGGGGGGGACAGGGCTGACCAGTGTGGTAGGAGAGAAGATTACTAGGAAGTAGGGGGGGGACGAAGGAAGGGGGGGGGAGGGGAATAGACGGGGGAAATAAAAAGGGGGGGGGAGAGCTGGGGTGGGAGGGGGAGGAGAGAGTGATAGCAGGGACAAGGGGGGTGACCTCTCGTCCGGGCCTCTTTTGGGGGAGACTTCAGGTGGGGACGTGGGAGCAATCGTCTCCCTGGGGGAACTTTATCTAATCAGAGGGGACATGTCGTTTGTATTCAGGGGTTGTTTTAAAGTGTAGCCAGCACGCCCAAGTGGTCGAGAATTTCTCCATTCTCTCTTGGGAAATGTGGATCAATTCTTCCATGTCGCAGATTGTCGAGATGGTCGTAAGCCATTCTTTGATTGATGGTGATTGGACGGTGCGCCAGTGTCTGGGGATGCATAGTCTGGCCGCATTGACCATATGCATGGCCAGGGATTTGTAGTAGGCCTTTCTAGATAAGGACGTATGATGCAGGAGGAACTGCGCTGGGGAGAAGTCCAAAGTGTAGGTGCTAATTGATGAGATAAGTCTGTGGACCTCCTTCCAGAATGGTTGGATATGCACGCAGCTCCACCATATATGCAACATGGTACCAACTTCTGCGTTACATCTCCAGCAGGTGTTGGGGACTGAGGGTGAGAACTTGTGTAGGCGGGACGGGGTTCTGTACCACTTGTTCAGCACCTTGTATCCGTTCTCCTGGATGGCAACATTCAATGACCCCTTGTGTGTATATTCATATACCCTAGACCATTCCAGGGGCGTCAGGGGGGTGGGGAAGTCTCTATTCCAGGAGGATTGAGATGGGGGAGGGGCCAAGTCATTGGGTTCTACTAGAAGAGCGTAAATGAGAGATATGAGGTGTCTTTGGGGCGTCTTGCGGTGGCATAGGGCTTCAAATGGGGTGAGCTGTCTCGTCCAGGTGTCTTGAGTAGGGTGTAGGGATAGGAAATGGCGTTCTTGTCTATAAGTCCAGAAAGGAAAGGTTAATGTGTTAGATATGGTCCTGAGGTATTCTATCGGGACAAGTTTACCATCGGTAAAAAACTGGGAAGCTAGGACGTCCTGGTAGGGCCATTCCTGTCTGAGAAAGTTAGGCGAGCTACCCGGGGAAAAATCGGGATTTCCTCTCAGCGTGGTCAGTGGGCCTGGAATGGGAGCAAGGGTTTTTCCGGCCGACGCTTTCCTGAATAACGTTAGAGACGTATAGATGAATGGATGTGAGGTCAGCTGTTGGGGCCAGTGTTTCGAGAGTAACCATGGGAGGAGGTGAAGAGGGGTGGGCGAGAAGGCATTTTCAATGGATACCCAGACCTTTTCAGGGGCATGAATGTTCCAGTCTGCAATCCTGGTAAGGTGGCAGGCAACGTAATATTTATACAGGTCTGGAAGGGCTATGCCACCTCTGGACTTGGGCAGTGTAAGTCTAGTGTATTTGATTCTAGGCGGGGAGTCCTTCCATAGGAAAGTAGAGCATGCCTTTCGATAGGAGGAGAAGAACCCTGGAGGGATGGCTAAAGGGATGGTTTGTATCAGGTACAGTATTCAAGGTAGTATGATCATTTTAATCAGGGCGGCACGACCAAACCATGAGACATTGAGGGACGACCATTCCTTGAGGTGGGCTTGAGTTGAGCATAGGGCAGGGTGAAAGTTGAGCGAATAAAGATCTGTGAGACGGGGTGGGATTCGAATTCCGAGATACGTGATGGCGGACTTTTCCCATCGGAAAGGGAAGGACTCTTGGCAATGAGCTGCTTCCTGGGGGGGGAGGGTTATGTTGAGGGCCTGCGATTTTGCGTAGTTAATCTTAAGATTCGAAATTAGGCCGAAGGCTTCCAGGTCCTGTAGGAGAGAGGGGAGTGAGGTGCGTGGGGATGTTAAAGAGAGGAGAATATCATCCGCAAACGCGGCAACCTTAAATTCCCTATCCCCAACCAGCAGCCCCTTGATGTCCGGGTTCTCCCTGAGCTTGTTTAGGAGGGGTTCTAGAGTGAGAATGTATATCAGGGGGGAGAGGGGACAACCCTGGCGTGTGCCATTGGTGATGGGGAAGGCGTTTGACAGGTGGCCGTTAACCCTTACTGCTGCCGTGGGTCTGGAATATAGGGCCATTATGGAGGTGAGCATGCGTTCTTCCAGACCCAGGCTTGCAAGAGCTGCCTGCATATAGTCCCAGGCCACTCTGTCAAACGCCTTCTCCGCATCAAGAGAAAGCAGGAAGCCCTGGGATTTGGTAGAAGTAAGCCAGTGGTGTAAGTTGAGAGTACGAATGGTGTTGTCCCTGGCTTCCCTGCCCGGGACAAAACCCACCTGGTCGTTGGAAATAAGGCCGGGTATCAGGGGCATCAATCTGTTGGCGAGGATTTTGGCGTAGATTTTTATGTCAACGTTAAGAAGCGAGATCGGTCTATAGTTAGCCGCAAGGAGGGGGTCCTTCCCCTCCTTGGGGATCACAGTGATGTGCGCTTCTAGTAATCTATTTGGTCGGTTTTGAGGGTTGGCCAGGGCGTTGAAGGTCTGAAGGAGTTTGGGGTTGAGGACTTCTGGGAAGGATTTGTAGTATTGAAGGGTGAACCCGTCGGGGCCAGGACTTTTGCCTAATTTCATTTGCTTCAGAGCGGATTCCAATTCCAGAGCTGAGAAATCCCCTTCTAGAGAATGCGCCTGTTGTGGGGAGATAGGTTTGGGGCTGTATCGGGAGAGGAAATCTGCAATTAGTGCTTGGCGTGTCTCGCGGGACGTACGCGGCGGTTGGTTAGGGTGAAGGTTGTATAGTCTGGAATAGAAACTTTCAAATTCCTTTGCAATATCCTCACTTTTGGCTAGCATGGTACCTTTGGAGTCTCGTAGGGCATGTATATTGGATGATGGTTTGGTCGACTGAACTGACCTTGCCAAGAGTCTTCCACTCTTGTTCCCATGTTCATAAAATATCCTCTGGCCCAGAGTGTAGCGTCTCCTCGTGTGCTTGCCTAGTTCTTCTGCTAGGAGTGTGCGGGTATGGATCAGTTCGTTTAAGGTGTTCTGAGCCTGTGTCTGTTTGTGGGCCAGTTCTAGCGCACGCAGTGTCGTAAGGAGGGTGTTAATGCGTTCCTGGTGAAGTTTTTTGGCCTGTGAGGAGAGGGCTAGCAGCTCGCCCCGTATCACGCACTTATGCGCTTCCCAGAGGGAGATAGGTGAAACGTCCGGAGTGGCATTCTCTTGAAAATATAACTCAATGCACGATCTAACGCGAGCTAAGGCGACTGGGTCTTTGAGGAGGGCGGGGTTAAAGCGCCAGATTTTAGATCTGGGATATGTATCCGGGAAAGAGAGTGTGATTGTGATGGGGTGGTGGTCTGAGAGGAACATTGGTTCAATGGTAGATTGGTGTAGGGCGGGGAGGTCGGTCTGGGACAGGAAGAAGAAGTCGATTCTGGAGTATTTTTGATGGGGGGGTGAAAAGTAGGTGTAGTCTTTTGTTGATGGGTACAGTGTGCGCCAGGCGTCGTGTAAAGTCAGGGTCTGGAGGTGAGCCTTAATTTGGTGCAAGGCCTTGTATGTGAGGGAGGATGAGCCCGTGGACGTATCCAGAAGTGGATTCAGGGGAACATTGAAGTCACCACCCAGGAGAACCAGCCCGCTCTTGAATGAGGTCAGGAGTGTGCAAATCTTGCGGAAGAAGGTGACTTGGTGTTCATTGGGGCAGTAAATGTTCGCCAGTGTAACTGGTTTAGAGGCGTATGTACCCTTAATGAAGATAAATCTGCCTTCTGGGTCCACTAGGGAGTCAGTTACAAGAAAATTTGCGTGTCTTGAGATAAGGATCGATACACCCTTTGTTTTTGCGACTGGATTAGTGGCGTGAAAGGCAGAGCGGTACACATGGTTAGAGAGCTTCGGGATGGCGTCTGACCGAAAGTGGGTCTCCTGGAGAAAGATAAAATGGGCTTTATGCTTGGTGAGGGAGGATAACACTTGGGATCTCTTTTCAGGGACATTCAGGCCCTTCACATTAAGTGATACGCATTTCAGTGTCAGAGGGCTGTTGGAGGTAGAGTTGGTCTGCATCGTGGGAGACTTGAGAGGGGAAGGTGTAGATACCCTACTCTCGCGTGGAGCGGGTATTATGTAGAGGCCACGGACGAGGGCCACCCCCCTTTGCGAGGCAAGTAGTCGGAGCGAGGGTAGAGGATGGGATGAGCGGTGGGTGGAGGAGGGAGGAGGAGTTAGAGGGGCGGGATGAGGGGGGAGGGGAGAGAAGAGGAAAAAGAAAAGAAGCAGGAGAAGAGGAAGAGGGATGTATAGGAGGGAAGAAGAAAAATTTTAAAAAAAAAAGGGAAAAGGCCAGAGGTGGGTATAGTCTAACTAGCCACCTGGGGGGGTCAAGGAGAAATTCTGGTGTGTCAGCAAAGTCTCAATGAGACCGCTGTGTGGGGGAAGTAGGGTGAACGGTAACCACAGCATGGCTGCGGACATGGGAGTCAGGCGGGTGATAGAAAAGGACCTCATCGGATGTGAGGACCAGTGTGGTGTAGTAGGGAGCCTACCGTGCGTGGAGAGCAGGAAGGGTATAAACATAAAACACATAATAACTGTTCCTAGCATCCAAACTTTTCATGCCTAGGAGAAAGAACCTGGGTCAATGTAGATAAGCACTACTTTACATAAACAACATGCATCTTAGATACAGTAAACATAGAGTGAATGTAGACTAGGACTACGGCTTGGAATTGAGCAGGATAGAGTGTTGGTCCCCCCTGGACCGTCTATAGGGTCCTTCTTGGGGATGGAAGCTTGGGAGTATGTAGGAAGGGGGGATAGGGGTGGGGGAGGAGGAGAGGGGGAGGGGGGGGGGGGGGAGGGAGAGAAGAGGAGGGGAAGGGGGGGGGGAGGGCAGCAGGAAGGGGGTAGGGGGGGGGGGGGGAGGGAAGAGGGGGAGGGTGGGAGAGGGGGGGATGGGAAAAAGGGGGGGGGGTTGGGGTATTGGGAGCCCTTCACAGAGATTTGGTATAGAGGGGCGGGGCTTCCTGAATATAAGACTGAATCAGGTGCGGTAAGCCTGACATACATGGTAGTGGGAATCAGAAGGATTCAGTTACGAGTCTATCCAGTCTCCCATATAACAAAGCTTATAGTTTAGCAATGGACATAACAGGGTATATAGGTCTCTGGAGTGCAAGACACAATTACATCTAATAAATAATAAAGAAAAGTAAAAAAAAAATAAGGGGGAAAAAAGGGGGAGGATACATTGCCTGAGGAGGGATGCCATTAGTATCAGTCCGTCTGGGTCCCCTAGGTGGGTTGCAGAGGTATTGATGAGGTGTCAAGGGTCCATCCATCAAGTGTCCAGAAGAGAAAAAACAAACAACAAAAAAAAAAGGGACAAAAAAAAAAGGGGAAAAAGGAAGGACAAAAAAAGCATTCACAAGGGGATTATATACCTGAGCTATCCCCGGGTAGATGGAGTCATTATCGTCCAGGCAGTTAAAAACGGAAGCCCTCTCATGTCAGGGGCATCGGCGGTGTGTCCGTGTGAGGGCCCCAGTACGGTAGAGTAGAGACATGGGGATTCCGGTAAGTAACGGAGGTGCGGGGAGTCAATCATGGATCGGAGGTAGCTTGGAGGTGAACTGCTTGCGGGTGGGTAGGTTTCGGCAAAATGTCTAAAGCAGGGCTGGAGGTACCAATCCTGGCGGTGGTCAGGTTCCCCATCCCTCAGGAATGAGGACTCTGTGGTCGGGCCATCCGCTGATTGTTACAGGGGGATGGCGTGGGTATGGATGAGAGACAAGCAGTCCAGGGTCTAGGGAGACCAATGCAGTCATGCTAGTGCGGATCTGGGGCGGTGTCTGTTGAACTCTCGAGGGGGCCGTATGTCTAACGAGGTCAGGGGCCTCGAGGCAGGGACCATGCAGGTCGAGGTTAGTCTCAGAGGAAGTAGGGGGACAGAGGGGTGGGGGTACTCACAAGCCGTAGGCCACAGTCTATGGAGCGATCATTTAATCATCCGGTGCTTCTCGTCTCATGTGTGGAGGTGAAGGGCTGTGTTGGTGCAGGTCTCGGCGCGATGAGCGGGCGTTCGGGGACATCGGTCCTGGTCTGCGGCGGCGCGATCTCTGGCGGGAGGCTTTCGGGGATGGGTTAAGAGACACTGGAAGCCAGGGTTCCGCCGGAAAATAGAGAGCGTACCATTCTGGGAGATCAATATTGGGCAAGTCGAGTTGGTCACAGAATGCCTGAAGGTCCTCTGGGGTGCGGAGCAGGGCAGAGCGCCCCCTTGCGGATGCAGATAGGCCAAAAGGAAATTTCCAACGGTACTGGATATTTCTAGATCTTAGGGCATCTAGTAATGGGCGCAATGCTCTTCTGTTTTGAAGAGTGATTTGTGAGAGGTCTTGAAATAACTTCACTTCAGTCCCGTTAAAGAGAATGTGTCCCCTTTCCCTGGCTTTGCGGAGGATTTCTTCTTTAAGGGGGAAGCTTACAATGCAGCAAATTATGTCTCTTGGGGGTTCATTGTCGCGTGGTGGGGGACGGAGAGCACGATGAGCCCTTTCCATGTCAATGGGGGAGTCGGCGGGGCGCTCGATAAGGTCGTTGAAAATGGCGCCCAGGGTTTGCTGTATCGCGCCCGAGTCCACACTCTCGGGGATCCCCCGCACCCTAATATTGTGTCTCCGCCCCCTGTTATCAAGGTCCTCTACGTGCCTATGTAATTCAAATACCTGGGCGAGTTGAGAGTCGTAGGCCGATTGTACTTGGCGAATGGCCGCCGCGTGCGTTTGGGCGGTCTGCTCCACATTATCGATGCGGTGGGCAACGGCTTGCATATCGACCGTCAGGTCCGCAATTGCTGCTGTCACAGTGTTCTTGATGTCCGATGCGACCTTTTCCAGGTCGAAGAGGCTGGGGGGAAGAGCCCCGCTGGGGCTAGGTGACGCCGCTCCCGGCATCAGGGCGGATGCGATCTATCAGGTAAGGCCGCGGTCTGGGCCTGTAGTGGCGCGGACGCCTGTAGCTTTTGGGATCGGAATATGTCCGGGATGTTCCTCCCCAGGTGGGGGTGAGGGTCCTTAGGGGTGCGGGAGGTGGACGAGCTTCTGGTAGACCTGTTCATAGCAAGATAGACCCGGTAGGCTCCCGGTCAGGCAGATTTCTCGTCCCAGTCACGCAGGAGCTCAGAGATCAGGCAGCCATCTCGGTCTCCGTCCAGGCCACGCCCGTGGTCTACTTTTTCTATTACGATTCCTTCATACTTCTGCGCAATTTTTCATTTTGGATCACCAACATGTATGTGTCCCCTGCTGGTTGTCCCGGGTTTGGTTTCGGGTCAATGGGTTTATGCCTGTCTCTTAGCGCATGCCCATTTGGTCCCCCACTCGATGCACAGGGGCCTCTCATGTCATTCCAACGTGGGCGGCCTCTGTTTACTTTGGAGCTATGTGACCGGACTTTACGTCCTGGTCGCTAAGCTCTTGTTTGTGCTCCGCGGGAGGTTGACACGGGATGGCGTCACCTCCGTGCCACTTCTGGCTGTTTTTTTTCATGCTGGTCACGCCCCATTCAGCTTTTTCCATCTTTGTGGCTGGCATGTCTGGAGGTGCCGTTCACACGCCATCCTCTCTGGGGACACCCAGCTCAAGCTTTATTTGCCATATTTTTCCATATGTGTTAGCTATGAGTAAGCACTCTGGGTAGTGTGAAACGCGCTAGCGACTTTTCTGCTTTGCTGTGACCCATTTTTGTGTGATTCAAGTTTTACGAATAAAGGCTTTTGAATTTTTCTTGGAGTGCAGCCGTTCAGAGTCCTTAATCGCATCGTTATCAGCTGAATTAACCCCTGGTGGAACAAACTGGAGTTTGCAGGCATGCTGATGCTAGCAGGTTTTGCCCAGACATATTCCTTGGTGTGGACTGCGCCACAGTAACTAGAGACTGATAGCAGGTGTATTGTCCAATGTTTGCCTATGGCAACAATAACGTCAACAGCCAATGCCTCCCAGTAAAAGACTGACTTAAAAAAGTCGCACCCGCAGGCACCCCCAGGCTGCTTCCTATCCCCCAGAGTAACAGTAGACATTCTCACACACACTTTACCATTTGCAAGCAGGAGTTTGGAGTAAAGTTCAAGTTTCCTGTAATCCAGTGGGAAATGTCCGTACAATGCAGAACGCTGCACATATTTGTAATCCATGGGAGCGATCACCCGCCGTGGATTGCCACGGGTGACAGCACATATTTTACAGTCACTGAATTTCAGGATAAGTACAAGTGTCCGCCCCAGAACTGATTGGGGTAACTGGGTAGCAGGAGCAACAATATTGACAATCCTGGATGGTTGCTTGTAAAAGCTGAATTGCAGGCACACAGTCCTTTCCCTAGTTGAATCCTCTATGCAAAGGGACAAGCAAAGTCACCCCTCTTTTGCATTGCTAGGGGCGACGGCCAGCAGGTTAACTGCGATAGCGGATCTCGGTGGGACCTCCAAAATGTAGCGGTGCCCCCATGGGGTCGCTGCGTGTTTCAACATCCACACATCACCCTGCTGGTCAGACATCCATTATCAGATATCTCTGTTAAAAATATTATTTTTTACTCTTACCTAGCCAAATTGCGTTATCCAGTAACTCTACCTGGATTTCCTTTTTTTGTCTCTGTACTAGATTGCAGGCTGTCTTGTTTAGTCATCTGTTTGGTACCTTTGAGCTCTGTGGCGAATACTGTGGACAATGCAGCATCCTTAGGTCCCTGTCTCTCTCCCTGTATGAGTCTTGTGCACCTGGCTGGGCAGGTACATGTGCATTCTTATTTCTATATACAGATATATTTATACAATGATATGATATTGTCATTATGTCTTTACACATAACTGTCACCTTCTCAACTAATTTTTTCTAGACAAGCCTCTACATTTGTTTCACTTTTTAAGCTTTGTCTTATATTAGTTTGAATAAAAACCAAAAGAGTCCTTATGCGCTAAAACTGGCAGTCATTGGTAAGGATGTGCATGTCATGGAAGATATAAAAGGGTAGCTGGAACCCAGTGCAGCTGCCAACCACTGGAGAAGGTGGACAACAGGACATAAACAACAAATGCAGTGCTCAATGGGACCAGCGTGAAAAAAAACTTTGCAGATAATATGTTGAATGAGGTTCATTTATTGGATGCACACTTAAGCCCCATACACACGGTCGGATTTTCCGATGGATTCTGTCCTGTCGGACAATGTTGTCGGAAATTCCAACCGTGTGTAGGCACCATCGGACAGTTTCCATTGGATTGTTCTATCTCCTGCTGGATAGATTTTTCGACAACAAAGTCCGATCACACCAATTCCGATCGTGTGTAGCGAATTCCGATGGACAAAGTGCTACGCATGCTCAGATCACATTACAAGACCAAAGCTATTGGCTACTAGCCTCTACGTAGTCCCGTCGTACGCAACGAACGTCACCACATTCAGAATGATCGGATTTTCCGACAACTTTGTCTGACCGTGTGTACGCAAAACCAACATCGGACAAAGTACGACGGACATGATCCGACGGACCTGGTCCTCGGATTATCCGAGCGCGTGTATGGGGCTTTAGAGTATTTAAAAACAACTATTAAATGGGGATGAGATAATAGGAATAAACATTATAAAAAAACTCATTGCCATTGTTGATGTACTCTTAAGGAATATATGTACAATACCACCATTATTCCGGATGACGAGGGGTTAACATCAGCAAGTCTGCTCCAAGTTACGATCCTGAAAGGAATAACCGGATGTCCAGGGGAAATGACCAGGATGGAGAGGCACGGGTCACAATGATGCGGCCGGTGACTAATCACAGGTGTCCGACCCGCTGTGGCGTGGGAGGTGTATCGTAGTACACACCGCTGGGGGTTGTACTCAGACGAGCTGATCAGGCTGGCTGAGACTTGATGCAGACGTCGGAACCGGAAGCAGGGAGGACTCGGGTGTAAGAAGGTGGATCGCAAGCTCAATGTCGCCGTGGCGACCGTGGCTTACATGTTTCGCGCGCATGTGCCTTGTCCAAGTCCTAAAAATGAACTTGATTCAGCATATTGTCTGCAAAGTTTTTTTTTCATGCTGGTCCCATTGAGCACTGCATTTGTTTTTTATGTCCTTATATAAGTTTGGTCTACACACCATACCAATAATTATCCTCCCTTTTTCCTTCTAGCAACTATTGTCACCCGAGGATTATATGAGGGGAACCCTTATCCGGCTGTGCGAGGGCATCCTTTGTGAGGGACCATTTCCGCCTTTTTGGGCCCAGATGTGCCCCGAGCAGTGCTCTCATCTCACTGAACCGGAACCAATCGGGCTCACAATCACAGCACATTTTTAATACCTTCTCCCTGTTTTGGAAGCAAGATACTTTGAACAGTTATACAGTTTGTACGGTCAGTGTATCTACAATTGTGATATGGAATTAGAAATGGCGTATACATGCCTGTTATGATGGTGTATTATATGCATCGTATACTCATTTGTACCCTTTCTATCAATTGTAGGCGCTTATACGTCCTGCCGCAACTGCATATCCCTGAAGAAGAGAAAGTATATTTACAGACATGAAACACGTTGGGTACTTGTTGTCCTAATTTGTACTTCAACAGATTAACTGTGGATATTGATTGTGACTTTAACTGTGTTTATTTCTGTATTAGCATCCTATCCAATTTTCATGTATTGTACATTTATATGATTACCCTTTTAACCTTAAACTATTAAACTATTAAAAGATTTATATTTTTGTAATACCTCTGTGATACTCTAGCTGCTTTCTGTCCCTTCTCAAAGTCCCACCTAGAGGAAATTTGTCTTTAACTATACCTTTTAGTGCCTGGTCATTTCTAACTCATCCATCACCTAAGAATAAAGGCATCTCCCTATTGTACAACTTACTACACCAGAAACGTGACTCTGTTAGGTCCGCTTCCCACCTTTATTGGGAATCAGACTTAGGAAAGTCCTATTTAGAAAAGCAATGGCAGGAAGTGTTCAAATTCATATATAAATCTACAAGTAGTGCATCTCTGAGGGAATTATCCCCAAAAAATCTTTCAGAAATGGTACCTTAACACCCGCTAGATTGGCCTCCTTTAACCCCCAATTACCTGATACATGCTGGAGATGCCAAAGACAAAAAGGAGATTTAATGCACATCCCTTGGTCATGCCCTGCTCTACAATCTTACTGGTCCCATATTTTTCTGATCACGAGTGACATATTACAATGTCATGTCCCCTTCTCCCCTGCACTAGCACGTCTAAATTGAATCATAGAAGACATGCCTAGCACCTATAGAATGGTAATAACACATATAATACTAGCAGCTAAATTATGCATTACATGCATGTGGAAGTCAAATCAAGCCCCTTCCATAGAAGAAACCTTCAAACTGGTGAACACACATTGCAGCTATGAGGTCATGATGGCATCAAGAAGAGGAGTATACCACAAAGCCAACTTCTCATTGCAAATTTGTGCGCAGTGGCCAATCGCGGCACTATACTTGAAGCCAAAGAAACCTGACTGAAATAACTTGCTTTTGACAGTCATGACACGCCTTCCTGGTATTCCATGATACTACTAAAATCCTTAGATGTGCTATAACAACTTATATCATGAATCACATGCACTGGAAAACTAATATATGTTTCTTAAGTTACTTAAATATATTTCCTATTTTGCTCTCAACCTGGTTTATATACTTGTTCATTTATCTCATCCCACCCTACACTCTCCCCACAATTCACTTTAGAGTACTGGTACAACTCTTCAACAAACCTAGATGAGTCCGTCAATCAGATTAGATTGCTGACATATACTCAACCACAGCATATTCCCACCTGGGGTGGTGGAGTAGATGCAGTATCAGTGAACATCTGATACCCGAGCATGGGGACAATTTCACTTGAACACGTACCACTCTAGAAATCCACTAAAATCATCATCTTTCCACATCCCCTTCTCTACTGTTTTGTAATAAAATTTATTATTAGTATTATAGTTATTAATACTACTAATATGAACCGATAAGACTACCGGATTAACCAAGCAAACATTGAATATTGTTATGTACACTTATCCGTTGTCCAACTCTGTACTTTATATATTCTATGAAAAATATTAATAAAAATGTAGATAAAAAAAGTATATAGCTTAATGTCTGGTAGCTAAAATGATTTACCTTAGGATCAACATTTCTTTAGTATAGAGATGGTAATATGTATTAATTCCTTTTATGGTTGCACCTATTTATTTTCAGAATTGGCAGTGCTAATAGACCTTTCTATCATGCAGGCTAATCTGATATGATTGTCATAGTCATGCATTGATGAATATGAAACTGATATACTATACATCATCCCATTACAACCAGGGATTTTCATTTGTTACAAAGCTACTTGCTAACACTACTACGACTATACTGTATACCCACTAACTACAAATGAAAATATTTATCATCTAAATCAAAAAGCAAATGTTGTAATCAAACAAATACTTTATTGAGCCCATGAGTTGTGTTCGAACATAAAACACATAATTACTTTCAAGTAATGCTAAACTATTCATTTTTTAACAGGTATTTATATACTTTAACCTAGAGACTGTTATATGTGTGAAAATATAGTTTAATGTCTGATAGTTAAAATGATGTTGCTTAAAATCAACATTAATTCAAAGTAAAGTAATAGTGGAGTTTCTTTTTTTGGTTGTACCCATTTGTTTAAAATTTTGAGAATGCTATTAGTCCCTTCTATAGTTTTGTATTATTGTCAAATCCACGCATTGATAAATGTGAAACTGATATATATGATCCCACTACAACCATGGATTTTTATACACCTACTAACTAAAAAATGTAAATATGCATCATCCAATCTAAAAAAAAAACATACACTGTAATTATACAAATATGTCATTGAGCCCAGGAGTTTTGTTTGAACATAAAACACATATTTATCTTCAAGCTATGCTAAAATGCTCATTTTATTATCAGTATTTGTATAGCACCATCAGATTACACAGTGCTTTACATATACATCATTCCCTGGCCTTAAGGAGCTTACAATGTAAAGTTCCTATGTCACCTAATACAGGCAGTCCCCATGTTCCGAACAAGATTCATGAAGGTTCAAAAGGTTCTGTAAGTTTGTTCTTAAAGCGTTTGTTAACCCCCCCCCCCCCCAAAAAAAAAACTGATTCTGTTCCCTTAAAGCACAGTGCTTGTGCTGTGTCATTTGGCCCCCCGTAACACCTGAAATACCTGGCTGATCCTGCCTAGCTATGCCTTCCCACCTGTAAACTGACCACGGTGTATCATGGCTGCTGAGCCCTGACACTATGGTCAGTTTAGTTGTCTCCATCATACACAGCTTTGCTCTGTCCTCCTCTGTGCTCCTCTCCCAGAACACTGCTGCCCATTTACAAGGTGCAGCGTGCTTCACACACGCGCAGTAGGAAAGCAGCTGTGAAGCCGCTAGACTTTACTGCTGATTCCCTTGGTCAAGATGGCAGTGCCAGCACCGGATAGCCGATTTAAGAATCAGCTCAGGTGAGGACACTGCTGGATGCCTGAACAGGTAAGTGCCCTAATATTAGAATTAATATTACAAATTCTGTAGCTGCTGACTTTTTTTTTCTTTTAGGGGAGCCTGGAGCGCCTCTTTAAGGAGCTTACAATCTAAAATTACTATCCCAAAAGCTTACAAACCAATGCTGAAAGGCAGAAGTGCTAACTATTAAGCTAGCCATAAAATCATTCCCAATGTCGATCCCCGCCATAACAATCTTTACCTGCAATTTACGTGCATACAACCTTATTATCATGTACTAATAAACGGTCCAGGCATCAGGGTTCATCTACTAATCCAGCTCCTTTTTTTTTAAAAAGATTTTTAATGTATGTTTGATAGATACCATAATTGTGGATCATTGTTTTACCAAAGGGTCACTGTAAAGACTCTTTGAAGTTTATCTCATAACTGGAAAGTGCAAAATCTGGCGCAGCTGTGCAGAGAAATCATCAGCTTCCAGTTTTCTTTTTTTGTCAAAGCTTAATTGAACAAGTTGAAGTTGGAAGCTGATTGCTTAAATCGGATATACTGTGTCATTTTTAAAATTTTGATAAGGCCATATCATAGTCCATTCAAAATAAAAATCTATATTGTCTGTAATATCCAGCTCAAGCAGTAATCCAGATAATACTACCCCTTAAAGAAAAAAAAAAAAAAAAAACTTCCAGCTGTGCAGTCTATAGATACACCACTTGTTGGGGTATATATGGTATTGCCTATAGCTCTATACACTCTAATGCTTCCTGTATAACATAACTCTCCTAACAAGAATGTACTCCAGGTAACCATGACACAAACCCTCTGGATTATCTACAAACTCTGACTCAATTTACTCATTTCTACTGGTTCTGTTGTTTGTACATATTGCAATAAAATATTTGTTTTTGTAATTGTTTGGGGGGGGGGCATTTTTTAGTACATGCAATGTAAGTAGTCTTGCTGAACTTTTCTGTGCTAATGTCATGTATATATCCATGGTGCTTACTTCACCTACCTGCTACCACCTAACTACAAAAAAAGATTTTTGAATTAGGGCTTTACTGATATACATACATGACTGAAGGATTCTTCAGTGGGCCTACAGTCCTCCTTAATGGGGACCCACCCCTCCATATTTATTTTAATTAATATCATGTATAGTCTACAACTCAGATCTCAGACTCTTTTGAGGCCTATAATTTGATTAAAGTGTATATGCACCTATTTCCAAGTTCTGGAACTTTTATCACTGCCTGAATATCCTAGGCAGTTAAAAATGATTTTCAGATCTCTCAGAGGTATGAATAGCAGAGTGTACAGGAGTTACTGATGTATTAAAGAGTACGAAACCTGATTTTTTTAGGATGAGTCTTAATCTTTCTGTAATTTTCCAGAGACAATATTTTAAGCAATAATAATGTAGTGCCTTCCTCTTCCACGGTTAATTTGCATTTAAAACTAGCTGTATTAAAGAAAAAATAATAATTGAGTGTTTCAGACCACTAACAATTGCCTTTCATTTTCCAATATGGAGGCATGAATGAAACAAACAACATGCCAATAGTTTGCTATGGGTAAACAGAAGACAAATATAGATAGATAGATAGATCTACATCCACTATTAAAATAAAATAAGAAAAAAGGAAAAAAAGATGTTGGGGAGGTATGAGTGTAAATACAACTGGACTTAAGTAAGTATGTAGCAAACCAGTCACTTGGAGAGGGAGGATTTCAATCCAGTCGATAGAGACATACCAGGTAACATTTAAACTGCTTTGTAATGTTAGAATGAGCAAGACAGTGGAAGATACCAATATTACATTGGCTTACAACAAATGGCATAACAATGAGCAGCATTTAGACACCACTAATAAGCAACCATGCTGAATAAACTGCTTCATATCATATATTATTCAGCATGTTACTTTTTGCTAACAGAGCTTCATATGATTGTAGTTTAGCAATGGTTTTACTTGCATTTCAGTTATAAAAGTGTGCTTCTGAAATGGGGCAATTGTGGTATTTAGTTGGGTTCAATTAAAGTGTCTCGAATTGTCTACCAGTAATCCTCTATATCAATAGGTGAACAGTAATGTGCATTAACGTGCAACCAGTCTCTAACAGTCTCTTGTAACAGGTGAACAGTATTGGAGGATTACAGGTAGGGTCACATATCCTTTTACTCAAAGCTAAATAAAAAAAGTTTTTCTTTGAAGCCTCCAAGCCCTGTTTTCATATTCTCACTAAGAATAGGCTTATAATATTAAACCATATTTATTTATTCATTCAAGCTTACTGGCACTAAATAGTTTTAAGCTTGTGTTGGAATACCAGTAAAACTGTTTGGAGAAGGAGGTGGACTATTAACCCTTATCCTCCTATTATGTGTTCTTTTTCCAACACAAAAAGAACACATAATCCATCTCCCCTCCCTGAGGATCCTACACTGGCCAACCGTAAAGGATCAGATCCCATTCAAGACCCTCTGCCTGACCCACAAATGCACACAAGGAGATGCTCCTCAATACTTATGCGAAAAAATAAAACACTACACTCCCAATTGCAACCTCCAATCAACCAACCAAAACCTCCTCCTCATCCCCAAGTCCCGGTACAAATCAAGGGGAGAACGAAGATTTGCAGTCCAAGGACCACGGCTATGGAACGCTCTACCCACGAACATCCGCTTGGAAGGAAACCATCGGGCCTTCAGGAAAAAACTCAAGACCCACCTAAAAAAAAATAAAAAAAACCCTATCAAAGCGCTAACTAAATAAGATTTTGATGGTACCACACCATAAATAAGTACTAAAATAGCTTTTATTTGTAAAAAAATATAACACATATACTTAAAAACAAAGCAGAGAGTGAAACAGCATACAGAGTATAAAACCAAATATATTGATCCATTTGCTCACAGTGTCAACTGAAAGATATTTGATTTTATATTCTATATGTTGTTTCAGCACCCTTAGCAGGTAGTGATACTTAGAAACTGCTTGTAATTGTTATGTTTACACTGCTGTGTTGTTTACTGTTGTTTTTTGCTCACTATTTCTTCTCGTATTCTTAGAGATTGTTAGCTCTTCCTGACGAAGTGGGTATTGTCCTATGAGATGCGCAGAAGACATCTATCCACATGACTCTCCTTGGTAATACAATATTTGTGGTTTATGTTACTAACCTTTGACTGTATACAATAGTTGCAGCATGAGCAATTCATGTTTCAAGTATATTTTAACTCTCTGCTTTGTTTTTAAGTAGATGTTTTATACTTTTGTAGAAATGAGAGCTATTTTTTGTACTTATACATGGTGTGGTACCATCAAAATCCTATTTAGTTAGCACTTTGGTAGGGTTTTTTTGTTTTTGAATCTTTCCCAACACAACACTGTCTATGTATACAGTGCAATGCTGTCTATAATTTCCACTTTCTTTCTGTACATTTTTTCACAGCCTGAACTAACAAAAGAGCCTATTGACTGACAAATAAGGAGGGTTCTATAACTAACTAATTGAGTAGCAGTACTAAGTAAAACATGTAACTCTGCCTACAAAATTTAAAGGAAAGCTTATTCTGTATTTATTCAACTTCTCTAATCTCTGTAATCCAATCTTAGTGGAGTTTGTATGTCTGGCAATTTTATATCACTTGCCAATGTTGTCACATTTTATATTTTAGGCCTCTATGCTGATATTTGTTGGGTTTTTCAAAGTAAACTGAAATAGATATTAAACTGTGTGCTGTATATTGTTGGGATTGTTACTTGGAAACCTAATATATAGAAAGTTAAAGTGGACGTTTAGCTAAATATAGAGTTAAAAATGCATATATATGTTTACTATTTTATTAATCATGGGAATTATAACTCCTTTCAGCCTGTTTTGTATTGCACACACCAAGAAGCAGATAGACAGGTACAACCTATGTAGGAGGATTTGTTTCATCTCAGTGTATCACATGAGGCCAGTCACTTCACTGAGTATATGTAAGCTATGGATGTAGGCTCAAATCAATACAGGCTTCTAGGACCATAGTTATTGTAGATAATGCCCTTGTCTTATTTTGACTCTTAGCAAAGCTATTCATATACAAAATCATATTGTCACATAATGCAAACATTTATTGGAACAGTGGTTGGCAACCTTACCGTGTACAGGTTAAATTGATAGCATATGACTATCTCTATGTGTCAGGACATTAAAAGTCAGTTAAAAACTTAAGCTGGTTTCCCACTATACTCAGATGATTAGTCTGTCTCCCAAAAGGTTACAAGGGAAATCAAGATCTTTCATCCACATTTTTAGTTGTTGCAGCTACACTTTCAGCTATTGTATCGAGATAGCCACTGCAATCGCAGCTGTCTGAATAGAAGACAGCCAACAATTTTCTACTTGTTCTTAGATTTTACAGTTAAATTTTGTCGAGTCAGGTGGTGCTGACAGGGCCACCCAGAGCTTGAATTTCATCTGACTCTGGAGGCTGGAATTCAAGCCGCATAATTGCATTTGTTCATTGACTGTGTACAAGCCAGAAACAAACAATGGTTAAAATGTTTTATTGTGTTATGTTTTCTAGCAGACCTTGATTTAACAATAATTACATTAAATAGAATGTATACATTCAGTAAATATTTTTCTTTATATTTGTCTGAAACTAGTCTTCATTTTTTGTGAAAAATAATAATAATTAGTATAAGATATAATATGTCATTAAAACAGAGGTACTGGCTATTAAATAACTTAACTGAAAAAAGTAATGGTAGCAATTAGTATCATTAATATACAGTATATTGTACATAGATCCATTCTTACCACTTTCTTAACAGCTAGAAAATATTTCTTAATTAAAACTAGGCTACTGTTCTTTTGACATTGTAATACATAAACTATATTCTGTTCATGTTAATAAATATACATTTGTCTTATATCCGGATATGACCTTAATGTATTTCTTTATGAATATATTATGTTACACCACATACAGTAAGGGTGGCAGCTCTAGAATTAATCATTTTAACTATCTTCTTATGTTCCAGGAGGTAATAACCCCTGTGTTCCAGCAAAGTGTGAGTTGAGGACAGTTGTTTCCTGGAAGATGAAATCTTATGGGATTGAGAGTAAAATTATGTTCTGCAGTGTGATTTTACCTTTACCTAATGTTTTAAATATATTTGACCCCTGAAACAGTATACTATATCTACTAATATTCTTTTTTAATGTAATGCTAACTAAAAATGTGAGTTTTCAAATAAAAAACAATCCTCGCATGATCAAATTACTATATATTTTCAAACTAAATGTTAAAAATTACTGCAAAGGAAACTCCATATTACTGTATTAGGATTACTTCTTAAATAATTTCATAAATGCATTTTTTTTTCAATTATCTTTATAAGGAGGTAGTCGGAAGGACATAGTGCATAGGGTGGAGTCTGATGTTGCACATGTCCGGACCAGGAAGTAGGTGCTTTACCGCACGGGGGTTCATGTAGCTATCTCATTGTCTGCACAGAGTTTTTCTATTAAGCTCTCTCCTTTATCGGGCAAGTGCTTTATTGCACTTTCTTCGTAAGTGCATTTTTATTAATTTATTTTAAGAAATTAGCCAGACTTTCTTACACTATAGGGCTGTTATTTGTATCACCTTACCTCTGAATGCAGACTTAAAGTGGCTGTAAAGTCAGAAGGTTTTTTTTATCTTAATGCATTCTATGCATTAGGATAAAAAGCCTTCTGTGTGCAGCAGCCCCCTTGATACTTACCTGAGCCCCATCTTTATCTAGCGATGTTGCAGGAGTGTCTCGGCTGCTCGAGACTCTCACTCCTCATTGGCTGAGATGGCAGCGCCGTGCCATTGGCTCCTGCTGCAGTCAATCAGTGAGCCAATGAGGAGAGAGATAAGGCGAAGCTGGGCTATGGATCCGTGTTAGATCAGACACAGGGGGCTTGCAGCTCGGCAAAGGGGCCCCATAGCAAGCTGATTGCTGTGGGGTCACTCAACAGGAGGGAGGAGCCAGGAGCACCGAAGAGAGACGTGAGAACAGGATGATCTGGGCTGCTCTTTGCAAATTCACTACACAGAGCAAAAAAAAACAGGCCCAGCAGCAAATGTGACTGACACAGTCACTCACTAACGCCGGAACACACTACACTAGGCCGCCAGAGCGGTGGCCTTTTATAGTGTGGGCATCCTGCCTGTGGCCAATTATTGCTCTCCTCGCCGATGGCTCTATGATTGGCCAAGCATGCGGGGTCACAGTGCATGCTTGGCCAATCATCAGCCAGCAATGCACTGCGACTGGCGCAGTGCATTGTGGGCCGTTCGTATCACACGAATTGGATGCGAACGGCCCAAATAGTTCTGGGCTCGCCGAGCGGTCGAACGCCCGATGTTCGATTCGAAAGTGGGCTCGAATCGAACACCGGGCCCATCCCTATTGCACACTATAGACGGCTGCTGTGTAAGCAGCCTCATATAGTGTGGGGCATGGACTAAGCCCCCGAGCCATGATTGGCCAAAGGCACCCTGCCTTTGGCCAATCATGGCTCTCACAGCAGATCATGCTCTGATTGACCAAAGCATGCAGGTCAGGTGCATGCCTATGCCAATCAGCAGCCGTCACTGCACTGCAATCTCAAAGTGCATTATGGGGCGCTCCACGGCACTCAAATTTGCCGCGAATGCCCCATATGTTCAATTTGTTTGTGAACAAACGAATACCCGATGTTCAAGTCGAACTTATGTTTCCATTCCATTCCTACTCCTCACATTTCAGGTCTAGCCCACTATATCTCATGACCTCTCAGCAGCCTCCACTGACAGGGATGATGGTACAACGAAGGGTGTTACAGGTCCTTTCAGCACGTCTGCCAGTAGCACACCACCAGCTGTAGAGTATAGCAGGCAAATTTCTCTGCTCCAGCTGCTGCAGCAAAAAAAGAAATACAGTCACTGTCACCCACATGCACAGTATCTAAATTCCAGCTTTTCCAAGCTGCTGGTTTTCATACTGCTGCCTATCCGTCTGGTGGATTTGGCCCCCTTCCATTAATTTGCAGAATGTGCTGTATCACAATGGCAAGTTCCCAGTCACTATTTATTTGCACGTAAGTCAATTCCAGCTCTGTACCATCGTGTGGAAGGCAATAATGTGGCATCATTGGGCAAGGCATTCAGCAGCAAGGTCCCTGTTACTGCTGACATTTGGTCAGCAAGCATGGTCAGTGATGCTATATTTTGTTAACAGCACGATGGGTAACTCTGATTGCTGTCCGCCCTTCGACAGGAAAGTTGACACATATGCCATGCCTGGCACATGTCCTCGATATGGGGGTGCAGCATTTCTTAAACAGGTACCCAGGGTTGCAAGATCTTCTGAAGCGGGCCAGAGGAGTCTGTAGCAATTTCAGGTGGTCATACACAACCAGTGCTCAGTTGGCTGAAATTCAGCAGGAATTCCACCTGCCTGTAAACCGCCTGATTTGTGACATGCCCACCAGATTAAACTTTGGCAATGTTGCAGAGAATGCACATGCAGCAGAGAGCCATCAATGAGAATCTGTGTGAGTATGGCACAACGAACGGCTCAGAACAGCTCTGATTTTTACCCCACACCAATGGCTGCTGAGAAAGGATGCATACACTGTACTGTCAGCATTTGAGGATACGACAAGGATGGTGAGCCGGGGCAATGCATGCATCAGTGACACAATCCCTGTTGTGTTTCTGCTGGAGCAGACTCTGCATGGCATTAGGGACAGGCCACTTGAGGCAGGGCAGCGGGAGGAAGAGGAGGACTTCCTTTCCTCTCAAGGCCTGCTTTATGCAGACACCATTCTTGCAACGCTACAGAACACACAAGAGGAGAGAGAGAAGAAGGAGGAGAATTATGGCAGTTTTGGAGACATTGAAGCAAAGGAAGACATATGTCAAACCTGTAGAGATGTTTTTCCATCCCCAGAACCCTTGGAAGTAGTACGTGGCTTGGAGGAGGCAGTTCCAGATACTGTAATCCTCAGTGACCACAAGGACTGTTTCTCATGCCTCTGCAAACTTCCTGTACATGGGCTCCCTTATTCTTCAAAGCCTGCAAAAGGACCTGAGAATTTGTGGCATCAAGGAGAAGGATAATTTTTTTGGTCCTCAGCACCCAGGGCTGTCAGCTTCCACATCCTATCAGCAGCATCTCCATCATATGGTGGGAGATTATATAGGGACAAAATCAGATATGGAGAGCTCTTCAGTCAACGATCCACTAGGTTACTAGGTCATGAGAATAGACCACTGGCCAGAACTTGCCCAGTATGCAATTGAGCTACTGGGCTGCCCTGCATCCAGCATGCTTTTTGAACAGGCATTCGGTGCTGCCAGAGGTTTTGTGACAGATAAAAGAGCACGTCTGTCCACAGACTCTGTTGACTGGCTAACATTTCTCAAAATTAATCATTCCTGGATTAGCAGTAGCTATCAAGCCCCTTATGCCGATATCACCGATTTTGAGTTTTTGGGATGTGGAATCTCTGCAAGACTGTCTAAGTTGCCTAGCTTTGTGGGTGTTGATATTATCTGGAAGAAATGTTTTGGTATAAGTTTCATGGGCACAATTAACACCCAAGGACCAATTTTTCTGCACCTGTTTGACAGGTGCATATCATTTCATTTTTTTACAGCAAGGCCAAGCCTTGCTTTCATCAACAGTACCTCTATAGAGTTTCAGTGCAAAGGCATCACCAACACCCAAAGCCCAATTATTCCACACCTGTTTGACCAGGGCATATAATTATTATTTTTTACTGCAAGGCCAGTTCTTGCTTTTATCAATAGTATCTCTATAGGGTTATGGGGTGAAAGAACAACCAACACCCAAAGCCCAATTTTTCTGCACCTGTTACTTCAATCCAAAGTCTGCGAAACTGACACCAGAATTTATCCAAAAAATATCTAATCTTGTTCCAAATGGACTAAATTGTGGCCTCATCATACAGCCTGGCTCCCCAAGCTGTTGTTTACAAAATAAAGAAAGCTTGCAGATAAAAAGAAATGCTATTTATTTTCTGCAGGTTCTATATACGGTACAGATGCACCACTTTACAGGAAGACTAAAGGGACCCCCCCCCCCCAGGCACTACATTTTTCATTTTTATTGTTTCACTTTAAGCATCATTAAATCGCTGCTCATTTAAAAATGAAATGAACATTTAAAAATTTTTTTTA
Organism: Lithobates sylvaticus; assembly: GCA_028564925.1. Lineage (NCBI taxonomy): Eukaryota > Metazoa > Chordata > Amphibia > Anura > Ranidae > Lithobates > Lithobates sylvaticus. Next base: position 463,146,142 of record CM053027.1, on the reverse strand, counting down.
CATTGATACATGTCCTCCAGGGCAGTACCCAGACTCTATACCCTTTGTATGCCCAATAACTTGCATATAAACCTTTAAAATGGTCACTTTTGATTTTTCCAGTTTGGGTCCCATAGACTTTATTGGGGTTTATTGTTCAGCTCTGAACTTTTGCGATGTTTGGCCCATCTCTAGTTGGAACGATACTGAGGACCTGGTACTAACACACAGATAAACCCATCTCCACCATCATGAGCTCTGGTGAACAGCACTTAGACTCCGCACCCCAGGTGAGCCTGCATAATTTGCCAGGGTGACCGGCTTGTATACCAATCCTGCTGGTTAGTGGGAGTCCCCCTACTGCTATAGCTACTGGTGTCAGAGCCTGACCCCTGAACGGGACACCTGGGCACCACTGGCACATGCAAAAACAGCAACAGATAGAGAGCATGCACAATTTTCCATAGACCATAATAACATATTTAATAGTACTAATATTAGTTAACAAAAGGTAAATGTACGGGGGCGTGGCCGAACGCTGAGCTGAGCAGACGTGCAGGAGAGAAGCTCCAGCTACTCTGAGGCCTCGGAGACAGGGTTGCTACCCCCTGCAGCCCTACCTGGATCCTTCTGCTCAGATCCCTGGGTACCTTAACCTGTCAGGGGATCGCCGTGTGCCGCCGGTCATGAGCGCATCCTCGCTCCGGCCACCCGGAGGACAATCCGCAGCTCCGGCCTACTAACGGGGATCGGCCATCTTGCTACACCCGGCGGCAATACCATCGCCGCATACAGGCACTCTGGGCTCTCCCAGCCTATTCCCCTCCACACACACGGACCGGGACTGTTCTGCACAGCCTCCGCAGCTGTTGGGGTCCGCTTTCCGGAGAGTACACCAAAGATATGGTAAAGTTGTGAATCGAGGCCCTGTCCCCATAGCCACGTGCATCGGCCATCTTGCTCCTCCCGGCAGCAGTATCATTGGGGCCTTCCTGGAACCTCCGGGCCAGATTACGGTATCCAGCCACAATCACCTCCACACTCACAGGCTGAGGCGCCCACAGAACAGGCTACCTGTGGATCCCAGGGGCGGCTATTGATCCTGCACAGACAGATACTCCAGTGACAGAGGTGATAGGCGGCCATCTTGGGACACCCTAAGCCCACCAACAGCTCCCTTGTCCCCCCAGAATCAGTTCCATTAGCAGCGATCCCCTTATTACTCCCACACAGTCCAGTTCAAATATCTGAGGGGACCCCAAAGCTGCCCAACCACATTGATACCCCCCCTACTACACCTCACTGACTGTATTTTCTTAAGTCCTGAGGATTGGTCCTCTACCCGAACAAGGCTCCATACACACCCCATCAGGCAACAGTTAACCATACAACGGTCTTGATGCAATCAATAATCCTATGACAGTAATGATATGATGAACTAAAGGGGGTGCATGCGCAGCGCGATGGAGTACGGACGCCTATGACGGAGGCCCCGGCTGTACTGAGACAAATCGCATCCCACAGGGCCTAATCTCGCTCACCCAAGCTTAAAATTTACCTGCACCCCTGTGGGAACACCAGGTGTATGCCGTCACGGAAAAGCGGCACAAAAAACAAGCCACAGGGGTCTTTAACAACTTATCTCCTCCGCACTGCTAAGAAAGGAAGCATGACTAAAGAAGGCGCTCGAACCCAGCGTGACTCCCCTCCTACTGACACCAGCCCAGGGATCTTGGCTCCAGTCCATGACGAAGGTGAGAGCTCCTCACATTTAACTAAAGCTGATCTGGAGCACATCTTGTCATTGATGTATGAGAAGATAGCAGGGACATTTCAGTCGGAACTGCATAAAGCAACTAACACCTTATCCCTGGAGATCACTTCCCTGGGAAATCGCACAGATCTCTTAAGCCCCATACACACGCGCGGATTATCCGAGGACCAGGTCGGCCAGATCCTGTCCGTCGTACTTTGTCCGATGTTGGTTTTGCGTACACACGGTCGGACAACGTTGTCGGAATTTCCGGTCTGCAAGAACGTTGTGACGTAAGTCGTCTTCCACGAGACTAGAAAAGGGAAGTTCAGCACCACGTCAGGCACCCGTTGGGCTCCTTCTGCTGATCCCGTGTTTATCGCGAGTTAGTCGAAGTTTGGGGACTTACGATTCGCGCTTCTCAGTTTTCTGACTCAGATCGTTACTGCTCTTCAGTTTGTGCTTGTCGTGCGTATCTGTTTATTAGTGCGTGTAGTCAGTTCGCATTTGTTGGTCATTGCGGCCTATATCTTGATATAGGATGCTTTGATTTGCACTGCTTATTGTCTGCTCGTTTCTGGTATTCATTTCGTTCTTTCAGGCCTTGCTGTTTATCGGTGCTTTCTGTTTGTCCGTTCTGACCAGCCGACCGTTTGTGAGCGATGTTTCCCGTACGTACTCGTCGCCGAGTTCGTGCTGTACGCGGAATTGGTGTCGGGCTTTTAGCTTTGAGCCAAGACCCATCCATGAACAGAGTGACGAGGAGTATGTGGACCAAGAATTGGTTGCTTCAGCGTGATCAGTTCTCGCACATGCCTTTGCTTAGTGAGATCCGGGAGAATAATCCTGATGATTTCAGGAACTTTCTCCGGATGACGGACCCCGTGTTTCACCGTCTTTTGGCTTTGCTGACCCCTTTTATCAGCCGGCAGGATACCTGCATGAGACAAGCCATCACTCCGGAGCAGAGGCTTGTTGCTACGTTGAGGTACTTGGCGACAGGGAGAAGCCTTCAGGATTTGAAGTTCTCTTCAGGTATCTCTCCCCAGGCCCTGGGAATCATTATTCCAGAGACCTGTTCTGCCATCATCCAGGTCCTGCAGGAGGACTATATTAAGGTAACATTTCTACTTTACTATTCCATTCTATGTATGCTCTGTTTGCTAATGTATTATATTTTTGACCTCCTTCCCTAATTACCATGATTGCAATATGCTCTAATATGCTGTGCCCCTTTTCTCCTTCATGCATTTTTCCCTTCACTTACCTCCCCAGCATGCTCTTCTGGCCCAATAGACACCTATGGCCTAGTCACTTAAGCAATGTATTTTGTCTGTTGCATAGTATTGTTTTCCCACAAACACCCCCTAAAATATGCACAAATGTTTGCTGTGTGTTTTACTTCATGTAGAGCCCCTTTTTTTTTATTTTTGGTGGGGGGGGGGGAACTCATTAGGAACCCCCTCCCCAACTGCTCTGTCAGATGGTACCAATCCTCTATCTGCTGGCTTTCCCAAGGTCAATAGACACTATATACCTACCTCTTTATAGTGGGCATCTTTGGGGATGAATTCAGCAAAGCATGTAGTGCAAGGGGCTGGCTCCATACTTTCCATTTCCTCTTTTTTTGTGTTCTTTCCCTCCTATTAGCTTGCTTGGTAATTTCAGAATGTCACAATGTGCTTTTCTTTTTTTTTGGGGGGGGGGGGGGTGTTTGAAATGTTATTTTATCTTTCCTGTGGGCTGCCAATAGTGTTAAGTACAGAGGGTCTGGCCAAACTAGCACACATTATTGAGCCATTTGGCAATCAATGAAGTGCAGAGGGTTACCTGTCCAACCCCCCCCCCAAAACCCTAGTTATTGCCAATGGCCCATCAGAAGTGGGGGGATTGATGGGGGGTGAGTCATCTGCGAAGGGGACCCTCTACTTTTCTGTGCAAATACTTTCCAGCCTAAAATGTTAAAGTATGCTCTTGTTCCAAGATGTTGATTGTCTAATCTGCTTGCAATGTTTATGTGCAAAGTGACTAATTATTTTTTCTTGTTTCACTCCACAGTTTCCTTCCACGCCACAGGAATGGCAGACTGTGGCCTCCCACTTTGCCAGCCGTTGGGACTTTCCTAACTGCGGAGGGGCAATTGATGGGAAACACATCCGCATCGTCCCACCGCCCAACTCGGGGTCCTACTTTTATATTTATAAGGGGTTTAATAGTGTAGTGATGTTGGCGGTGGTGTCGGCGACATACGAGTTTATGTATGTGGACGTGGGGATGAACAACCGGATCTCGGATGGTGGTGCCATTGCGCACACGGAGTTCTACTGGCGTCTCCAAAGTGGCAGTCTGTGCTTGCCACCTCCAGAGGAGAATGCTGAAGGACTCCCCTTCGTCTTTGTCGCAGATGAAGCATTTGCGTTGACTCCCCATCTGATGAGGCCCTTCCCGATGAGGACCCTCACCCCAGACCAGAGGGTCTTCAACTACAGGCTGTCCAGAGCCCGAAGAGTGGTGGAGAACAGTTTTGGCATCCTGGCCAGCCGCTTCTGCCTGTTCTTGACGGCTATTAACTTGGCGGAATACAAACTCAACCACATAGTTCTTGCCTGTTGCATATTGCACAACTTTTTAAAATGACACAACAGCAACTACGTGTTGCCCGTTGGCCCAGATGTGGAGGGCCCTCCAAATGCTGACCTCACAGCCCTTCAAGCGGCACGTCCAGGCTTGCCCCCTCTAAATGCCCGCGCGGTCCGCGAGCAATATATGGACTACTTTGTGGGTAGGGGGGCCATTGCTCAGCCTGACGATGTGTGAGAGGCATTTTTTAATAAATCTCTTTTTTTAACCAACCTAGGATTTCTTGTCATTTCCGTATTATTGCTTATTTGACCTTGAAATTTTTGACCTTTAGCTTCGACAGTGGGAATGCACTTTCTGGGCAAAAGGATGTAACAGTCTCTTCTTCCCAAAAATAATCTTCTCATGTTGTGTGTTTGATACCTAATCTTTGGTCTAGAGAAGGTTTCTAGTGCATAACTGACACCCAAAATACTCCTTGTCATCACCATGACAGAAATGTGTGTATTACCCAAAATGTTGTGCTACGTGTTTTCCAACAAATCACTGTGGGTGTCATTTACATAAGTCAAATCCACTATGCTCTACAAGTGCAGTGCAAAAGTGCCCTGGAAAAGAAACTTGCAGTGCAAACTGGACTTGCCTTTAGTAAATAACACCCATTGCCCCCAAATCCTTTACATTTGACATACATAATGCTTTTTTGTTTTTGAAATAAGGAAGCCACACATTTAGAAAATTAAAAAAGTTTACTTGCAACACATTCACAAGTGCGTTTACAAACTTCTTGCCAAAACTGACAAGATCTGGTTTATTGACAACATTGTTTACAAACATTCCGCATTTGGTAAAACCAGGCATGGAGCAAAACAGAACATAGGAACTCGGAAAGATCAACTTTCTAAAGTGAAGACAAGATCAGACATGACTATATGTTCAAAGTGTGTTTGATCTTGCCTTCATCACATGGGGGGTCACCCCTGGAAACTGGAAATTTAGAACATGCACACAATTTGGTTATGAAAATGGTCATTCGATGGTAAAACACATGCCTAGAATCTTCAAAAGTGCCATTTTCCATCATGGGGATGAATGGACGTTTTTTGGGGGTGCAACCCCTTCACCACAACCACTTTAGTAGTTCGTAAAGTGGTTGCACCCCCAAAAAAACGTTGTCATTCATCCACCATGATGGGAGCTAGCACATGTGGACACAATGTGTGCATGTTCCAAATTTCACACAGTTCTTAAGTTGAAAATGTGTTCAGAAGCAGCCACAAATGTGTGTTAATTACTTGGTGCGTTTTCATATTTTTCCTAAAACATCAATGATGTTCTTCAATTTTTGTTGAACATCATTGATGTTTTGCTTTATGTCATCTAGATCTCTATTGCAGACCATTATCTCCCGATGAGTACGTGGGCACTCTCTGTGGTAAAGTGCGATTCTTCTTCCACAACATCCACGTCACCTAAAATCAACCAAAAATAAATAAAAATGTCTGGGAAATGAGGCAGGCATACATTTATTAGCTTACCAGTAGCTGTGTTCTCCCACACTCACCTGTTGTGGTGACAAGTTCTCCAATTTCTATGATCTCTCCTTCCTCCTCCTCCTCCTCTGCTTCTGGTCTTTCCCCTTCTTTGGGAGGTGTTGGTTTGGTGGTTTCCTCAGACGTCACAAGTTTTCGCTCCCCTATGAGAAGGTTCAAAAGGAAGATTGAGCAACACAATCTATTGAGGGCAGAAATAGGAAATGTCAAACATTGCTTGAAAGTGAGGGACAATATTTTTGTTGGGACAGTTACAAATGACAACAACATGAATGTAGTCACTTTTTAAAGGTGCTTAACTTAGTAGCTTTTTGGTAGAAGTTTGTCTGATGGAGAACCCCCTCTAGTATCCACTGTAGCACATGTGTAGAAAAGCATAAGAAAAAGTGGGTTTGGGTGTCCCAGCACTAGTGCTCTAGAGTCCAGATGGGTAATCAGCTACTGGGTGACGTCTCCTTTACATCGAATAAATTGGCTTTACATTCTTGATGACATTTCTAGTGAGAACAAACTTAATTTCCCCCCCAAAAAAAAACAAACATCGTATTATAAGTGGCCGAACGATCGAGGTTGAGTACGATTGAATGGACACACACGAACATGACAGTGGCAGAAAGATTGAGGTTGAGTACGATCGAATGCACAGACGAACATGAAAGTGGCCATTTTCTAATGTACAACTTTGTAAAAATCCAAACACATGGAGCAGTATGCAAGCAAGAAATCCAACACAAAACACAACTACTTACTTTTTTGAAGAACTCGCTTGATCTTTCTGTACTGATCGGGCTCCCTCAGTTTCAGGTCTGACCAGCGTTTCCTCAGTTGCTCCTTGGATCGTTGTACCCCAAAATGATTGTACAGCCTCCTCACAACTTTAGACATGATCTTGGCCTTGCGGACATTGGGGTTGAGGTAAGGCCCATACTTCCCATCATAGTCGCTTCTCTTTAATATGTCCACCATCTCCAACATTTCTCCAAATGACATATTGGAGGCCTTGAATTTCAGGCTCCGGGATCGGGACGTTTCTGCCTCCGGCCTTTCCTCGTCCTCCTCCTCGTTGCTGCAATATTTCGGGGGGCACCTGCTGTGTCCCAGCCATGTGCTCTCCCCACTGCGCCGTAAAGAGAAGGGGTGGGGAATAGACGAGAAAGATCGTCAGGGGCGGGCGGAGTTTGACGCATGTGCACTGTATATAAAACGTCACACGCCTGTGTCGTAGCCACGATCTGTGAGACGAGGGGAGAGAAAGCTCACGCACGAGACGATCGCTATAACGAAGGTACAATTTGACGTTGGTACATAACTAGCCTAGACTGATTAGACCTTGAGGCTTCTTTATGGAGAAGATTAGGAGAGTTTTGCCTGACATTATTTATAGTGTTTTGTGTGGTGTTGTGTCTTGCAGAGATTATGGACAGCTTCAACCATGTGAGTTTTCTCCCCCTCTTCATTGATAAATATAGGGAAATGCCCCTATTATGGCAGGCAAAACACCGAGACGGTAGCAACAGACCAAAGAGGTACGCAGCCATGCTGAAACTTGTGGCATTTGTAAAGCCAAGGTTCCCCACGACAACCATGGAGAGCTTAAGAATAAAAATTGCCAACCTGAGGAGTACCTATTTCCGGGAGTGCAATAAGGTCCGGAAGTCCCAAGCATCTGGAGCTGGAGCAGATGAGGTCTATGCCCCCACGCTCTGGTACTATGACAGGCTCCATTTTCTCAAAGACCAGGCTAATGTCAGGAAGTCACTCTCGACTCTTCCTTGCACGCGTCCTTCCATGCACGCCACCCCTGATGAGGCTTCCGAGGAGCAACCTGGGCCTTCCAGTCTGGAAGAGGTGGAGGAGCCCAGCTTGAGCCAGGTATAGTAGTTTTGTACCCATTTTTGTTAAAAAGGAATGATGTTCACTTAATTCAGGATCCCCAATTGCTTAGTTCCTAACGTGTTTGACATATCAACTGACAGTAGTGTTGGAGACAGTTGGGCCAAGAATCTAAACTGCAGGGCTGAGAATTGTATGGTTTTCTATTTGTAAACATTTTGCAACAGTCACTAGATGAGAATTGTGTGTGTTTGATGAACAAATAACTGAAACGATGTCACTTTTTCATACACAGTTAGACCTCAGCCAGGAGGTGGCTGTGGAATGTGGCAGTCAGGAGGAGGCAGGGGTTAGTGGCAGCCAACAGGGGGGTAGACGTAGGAGCCTGACTGGCTCCCAAGTCCCTCCCCTCCGCTTTCCCTACAGAAGGGCGAGAAGGATGGGGGAGGTGGGAGAGTCAGAGCTCAAGCTGATCCGAGATGCTTCAGCCTCCCTATATGCCACACCCACCTACGAGGAGGCCTTTGCCTCCTTGGTTGCCACTAAAATGATGGGTATGGAGGCGGGGCAACGCAGCATGTGTGAGGATGTCATCCTCAAGGTCCTAAATGAGGGGATGGCTGGGGGGATGACTCCCCTCTCACATGTTTGCGATAGTCACCTTGCTCCGCCTCCTCCTCCTCCTTCTGCCACCCCACCAGCACCACAGCGTGGAAGGAAACGTACAAGGAAGACCTGAGAGTGACGACCTGGATTCAGTCTGGTCTGAGAGAAGATGGAGCCTCTCGTAGGACCAGAGCCTGGGGACCTAGATGGCATCTGCTGCAGTTCCGGATGTTTTGGACTTCAGGACCAGATAGCACTCCCTTATTATTTAGATAGGTACTCCTCAGGCCCCCAATTTTAGAAGCTTCAAAAAGGATGGTTGCCGTGGGGGTCCAAGGCTTTGCAAATTCCCCAAGTTTCTCCATCGCTGCGTTCCTCTTTGGTTTGTTGCTGAGACCTAAATAAAGGTATTTTTGATTTGAAATAATCATTGCCTATTGTGTTTTACTTTTCTACAATGACAGTTTAGTTGTGAGTAGGCAGGTACATTTCACTAATCATAAAGTATAATTAACAAGGGGCACCAACAACAAACAAACTCCTAGTAAATTTAAGCAACAAATACAAATGTTAATAATGTTGTTTTGCTAAGTTGAGACACACAACCCCCCCTCAAAAATCTAAGGAAATTATCCTTAAAATATGTATTCCAAACAAAATAAAAAAATGAGAAATCATCCAAAAAATATAACAAACATTCTTTTACGATCTGAGGAAAAATAAACATCTAGTCTAGAAATCCTGAAAACTAATAAAGAAATAAGTTTGGGAGAAGTGCGGGTGAATAGGAGCAGCTAAAACATGTCATTCTTCTTGCATTGTAAAGAAAAAGAGAATGCGCTGCATTAAAGACATTTTAACATTGCAGCGTGACGAATGTGCTGTGTCGATTAGGAAAGGTAGTTTTACCTGACCGAGCGCTTCCGTCACAGAATTTCTTCTGAGCATGCGTAGCACTTTGTCCGTCGGACTACCATACACACGATCGGATTTGGTGTGATCGGACCTTGTTGTCGAAAAATCTATCCAGCAGGAGATAGGACTTTGTCCGTCGGACAATCCGACGTACACTGTCCGATGGTGCCTACACACGGTCGGATTTTTCGACAACATTGTCCGATAGGACAGAATCCATGCGGAAATCCGACCGTGTGTATGGGGCTTTAGAGACTAAACACGACGAACTTGCTTTAGCACACGCTGACCTCCGCAAATATTATGAATCCCTAGCTGAAAATTTCCAGTTGGTGCAGTCGCAGGTCGAAGATCTCGATACCCGAAATCGCAGGAATAATCTGCGACTGTGTGGCATCCCAGAAACGGTTACCGACCTCCCTGCAGCCGCTAACAAGATATTTCATACTCTCCTTCCCTCTGCACCACCATCAGCATTTGTCTGCGACAGTATTCACAGGGCTCTCCGCCCCAAACCCCCTGCAGAAAAACCGCCACGTGATATAGTCCTTTGTCTAAAGGATTATCTCACTAAAGAAGATATCTTGCGTTCCGCAAGAAATTCTGCCGCCATTAATTTCGAAGGAGTCAAGATTCAAATCTATCCTGACATTTCATAAGCCACTTTGGATCGCAGGCGCAAAATGAAAGAGGTCACGTCAGTCCTCCAATCAGCCCATATCCATTACAGATGGGGCTTCCCTTTCAAGCTCACTGTACCACACAACGGATCCACTTATACTGCATATAATGCATCTGAGGAAACAGAAATCCTAATTAAATTGGGCCTTCTGGAACCGGATCCACAAAACCGCCGTCCCCCCACACCAGGATCCAGCCCAATCTGGAACACTCCGTCCTCACGTCGGATACCAGGGTAATTGGCGCCAATCCTTCAGGGACAAACCAGCTTAATCTACCCCCTGGGAAAAGAGAGTATATTTTTTATTTTAATTTTTTCCTACTAATCTTCACGTAGACAGAACTGCATAGTGTTGGGTACTTACCTACAGTAACCTCATCTTTCATACTACGGAGATGAAACTCCCACAACTCAGGTGGTCCTACCCGTTACACCTACCAATATCTTGAAGATCTTTCTATGAACCCTTGAGGCTCCCTTCTCCCCCCCTGATTCTGCAACAATGGAACAATGCAACTTTCCGTATGACTTAGCCGCACCAAATAACTTTTCACACTATACTAATGCCTTTGGGCGGTAAGTCTCCTCGCGTTCACAGTCATCCCCCCTGCCAACCATTGGGCCCAACTCATGTTGGCTCCTCAGGATTTCCTGAACCCTATGGTTGGTATTGGACTCGATTGTCCAAAGAAATGTTTTTATTGGTCATTAAGAAGGTTTTCTTTTGACCCCCATGTTCATTGCTTATTTCTGAGCAAACTGATAATTTTTTTCATTTTTGTTTTTTTCATTTTTCCTTTCATTTTTCTTAACAAGTCTATTTCAATACTGTATATGATAAGTTTATCACAAGTATTGACATTTATTGTTGTGTATCAGACAAAGATTTTGCTTTTTATTAAGATAATTCAATTTTCCCTCATACCTCATGATGTAGGTCTGGCCATTCCGCGACACTACTCGGCTAATTTTCATTACAACAAGCACCAAGCTATATATTCAAATATTTTCCAATGACATTAAAAGTAATTTCACATAACGTACAAGGCTTTAATCTTCCACAGAAACAAAAGAAAGTGTTTTGTCATTATAAAAATTTAAACGCTGACATCCTCTTACTACAAGAGACCCACTTTTCTGACGCAAACCATCCCCAATATTTTGACAAAGCTTTTATACTACCTACACCACTAAGTCTCGCGCAGTGGCCATATTCATAAAAAACTCCACAATATTCTATGTAGAGCATATTTACAAAGATCCTGATAGTAGATTTATTATATTACAAGGTAGTCTACAAGGTCGCTCTACAACTATTGCCTCTATATATGCTCCAAACGTAGCTCAAGCAACATTTTTCCAACAATTTTTTAACATCCAAGATCGCTATCTATCACCTCACTTAATAGTGGGAGGCGATTTTAACCTTACAGCTCACCCCACCCTAGACAGAAGCAGAACTACCCCCTCCTCCAAGGCTTTTCCCAAATCTCTGACCCGCAACCTAAACACACTCCAACTTATCGACACATGGCGAGCACATAACATTGGATGCAGATCTTATACATTCTATTCCAACCCACACGACAGCTCAGCTCGTATAGATTGCATTTTCTGTACTCCTACAATCCTGGCCAACTCTATTAATGCAGAAATACATGTCTGCCCATGGTCAGACCATCACATTGTTGCTTCCACACTCACCAGAATAGGTCTTAAACCCACAACTTACACCTGGAGACTTAATGACTCCTTATTAACGGACCCTTCCACTATTGACACTCTCACCACGAATATAAATGATTACTTTACTGAAAAGCAGCTCCCAGACACCCAGCCCGACACACTTTGGACCGCCCATAAGGCTGTTATGAGAGGTCATATTATCAATATAGCCTCCAAAAAGAATAAGGCTAAACTTCTTGAGCTCCGTTCTCTCACAAAAACATTGGATAAGCTATACAACCGATATAACCAATCTCCGACCCCTGACATCCTACAACAAATAACCGACAAAAAAAAAGCATTAGATCTTCTACTCTCAGATAAAACAAAAAAAGCTCTAAGATGGGCAAAAGACAAATTTATGCTATATAGCAATTCAGCATCCACTATGTTTGCACGAAAACTCAACCAAGCCACAAAACCAACACACTCATATAAACTCCTCAATTCAACAGGAGCTCTGGTCTCTCATCCAAATGGATATATTTGTTGATTACTACAAAAAGCTTTATACAGTTTCCCATCCCACTAAAGACCCAACCTCCCAATCTTGGTTTTCAAACCTGACACTACCCTCTCTATCTAGGTTACAATATGAACAATTAAATGTCCCTTGCACCGTAATTGAAATTACATCAATTATTAAATCCCTTAAATCCTCCACAGCCCCAGGCCCTGATGGATATTCTGCCTCCTATTATAAAAAAAAATTCACACATTTTATCACCTAAATTGGCCCTTCTATATAACCACATCTTAAAGGGGAACAACTTCACTGCAGAAATGCTATTAGCCAACATGCCTCTCATCCCCAAACCTCATAAAGATCACACCCTACCACAAAATTTTCACCCTATCTCGGTCATCAATATATCAATAAATTGCCGAAAAATATTCGTCAAATTACTAGCGAACAGATTAGCATCAGTTATCACCTCCCTAATCTCCCCAGACCAAACTGAGTTCATCCCAGGAAGGCAAATCACTGACAATATACGTTTAGTTACCAATATAATACAAGACGCCAATTTACACACCAAACAAACACTCCTCCTTAGCCTAGACATTCATAAGGCATTTTAATGGCGTCAGTTGGTCATACCTGAACCATATACTTCCCAAATATGGCATCTCGGGTGAATTCCTACAGGGATTCCATGCCTTATATAGAGACCCTCAAACTAGAATTAAACTCCCAGGTAACAATTCCCAATTTTTTCCTCTCCAAAAAGGCACCAGGCAAGGTTGCCCACTATCCCCCCTCCTTTTCGCCCTTGCTATTGAACACCTTTCCCGTGCCATCTCAGAAAATGTCAACATTAAAGGTTATCACAAAGGCCCCGAAGAGTTCAAACTCAGACTTTATGCTGATGATGTCCTCTTGTTTCTAACAAATCCCCTCATAGCATTACCCAATTTAATCTCCTTATTAGAATCATTCCACACAATCTCAGGCCTAGGGGTAAACTTATCCAAATGCTCAGCCATGCCAATAAATATCCCTAACGATGTTGCATCTTCATTACAGAACTACTTTTCATTTACCTGGTGCACCCATAGTTTCCGCTATCTGGGGATACAACTTACCCCCGACTTTCAGACGCTTTTCCAAACAAATTATCACCCCATAGTCTCTAACATCAGAACACTCTTATTAATCTGGGATAAATATCACATCTCATTTCTGGGTAGGGTCACTGCTATCAAAATGGCAATTTTACCTAAACTTCTTTTTTATTTTAGATCTCTCCCCATTTATGTTTCCAAATCTTACATAGATTCAATTCAAAGAGATGTCAAAAAATTTATTTGGCACCATAAAAAGCCAAGATTTCACAAATCCATACTATACAGACCCCAACCTCTCGGAGGATTGGGGCTCCCAGATCTATGGCGCTACTATTTATCAGCCAGACTCGCGCAAACAGCCTAATGGCATGCCCCGCCTTCTCACATACCATGGTTAAAATTTGAGTCACAAGCCATTCTCCCCTTTATCCCCTCAGGACTACTATGGTCCAAATCTATCAAACCTAACCATTTTATCACCCATAACACTATAGTATATCAATCGTTATACCTTTGGTCATTATATGGAAAGAAATTTCAACTGTCATCTCCCCTCTCTCCCCTACTCTCATTTATAGGAGATCCAGACTTTCCACAAGCGTTCCAAGATAGCTCCCAGTTTCTCCTTTGGCACTCAGCCGGGGTCACCACATACCAAGCCTTTAAAATAGGACCTAATTTTAGAACTTTTCCCCAACTACAAGCAATCCACAATTTCCCCCACTCTGAGATACACAGATACGCACACATTAAACAATTCTATCTTAGCAGAGGTTCATTAGAATCCCGTATAGCCAATGGGGAGACTAAACACGTATCCAGAGAAATAGCAGCAACATTTAGGCAGTATTATGAAGAACTTTACTCAGTTGCCCCGGAGGGCGGTAATAAAGGGGGCGAAAACAGTACGAAAATAGACGACTTCCTGGGAAGGGCAGGGTTGGCATCCTTAAATATAGAGGACAGTGAAGCTCTGGAAAGACCGATCTCAGAGGACTAAATCCTCAGAGCCCTAAACAACTCCCCTTCAGGTAAGAGCCCGGGCCCCGACGGGTTTACCGTTCTATATTATCAGACCTTTAAGGAAATTCTAGTCCCAAGACTACAGCGTTATATGAATGGCCTGGGGACAGAATACGATATGAGCGAGGGTTCACTCTTGGCGACGATAACCGTCCTGCTCAAGGAAGGGAAGGATGGTTCAGCGTGCTCAAGCTATAGACCCATCTCACTACTAAATTTTGATACAAAACTTTACGCTAAGATTTTGGCTGAGCGAATTAAGGGACACTTGAGCACGCTGATCCATCCAGACCAAGTGGGCTTTATCCCGGGCAGGGAGGGGAGAGATAATGGGATCCGGACACTACTGGCCATGCAGAGGATGAGGGATACGCGAACCCCCAGTCTACTGCTCTCAATTGATGCAGAAAAAGCATTTGACAGGGTAGACTGGGGGTTCATGTTTAAAACTTTACAAAGAATGGGACTTGGTCCCGGGATCATACAGAAAATTAAAGTCCTCTATGCACATCCCAAAGCAAATATAAGAATTAATGGGATAGCCTCGTCTATGTTTGAGATGCATAACGGGACTCGGCAGGGTTGTCCGTTATCCCCTCTCCTCTTCGTCTTGTCTCTGGAACCACTGCTGTCTACAATCCGAGGTAGCTTGGGAGTAGAGGGATGCAGAGTCGGCAGGGAGGAACATAAACTCGCTGCGTTTGCAGATGACGTCCTTTTTTACGTCGGGTCACCGCAGAAGTCAATCCCCAACCTCTTAAAAATCCTAGCCAAGTACGGTGAATTAACAAATTTTAGAATTAATAGTACGAAAACCTTTATTTTAAATATCAACCTCAACAAGATCGAAAAACAAAATATACAGAAAGAGGTGAGTTTCGCCTGGAAAAAACAGATAAAATACCTGGGCATCGAGTTGGCCAATAATCCACGGAAAATGTACAAAATAAACTTTATTCCACTGCTAGAGGAAATTAAAAAAAAAATGCCAAGAATACAACGGAAGAGCCCTATCATGGATAGGTAGGGTCAATACAGTAAAGATGATGATACTTCCGATTATCACGTATAAACTCCAGATGCTCCCACTCCCTCTCCCAAAACAGTATCTTGGAAAATTAAGAGCATTGGTCATGAACTTTGTGTGGAAGCACAAAAAACACAGAATTTCCCTTCAAATCTTAAAGCAAGACAAGAACTTAGGCGGCCTAGCAGTACCGGACATTGAGGGATACTATCACGCTATAGCGCTACTTAGAATACCAGAATGGGTTAAAACACACAATGTTAAAAGATGGGTTGGTTTGGAGGAGGCACTTAGCGAAGTAAAATTGGGGAAGATTGTATGGAACCCCCCAAAATGCAGATCACTGGGTGAAAAAACGCACACAATTACACGGAACACACTCAAAATTTGGGATAAGACATATAAAATATTTAATAAAGTATATAATTCACCACTAATTACACTTAAGGAAAACCCCTTTTTCCCTCCTGGGAAAAAAGGGGTAAGCGGAGATTGGATCATAAAGGATAGCACATGTATAGGAGAAATTATTAGTAATGGGAAAGTATTGGCACTGCAGGAGTTACAGACTAAAGGTGAGTTGTTTTCCATAGACGCATGGCGGTATCTCCAAATAAGTCACTTCGTCAGCTCGCTCCCAGGGCCGTTAAGGGACATTAACGACCTGACGAAGCTAGAAAAAATTTTTACGGCAGAGAACTCCAAAAAAAGAATCTCGAAAATTTACAAACTACTCTTGGAGCAAGACAGACCGGAGATACCCCCATACCTCAGGAAATGGGAGAGGGAACTGGGCTCACAATTAGATTTAGACACAGCTAGGAAAATATTAAAATTAGCACACGGTTCAGCTGCTGACTCTAAGACTGCGGAAATGAATTTTAAGCTCATGGCTAGGTGGTATAGGACCCCAGATAAGCTAAGCAAATATCAGAGGGATACATCAGCCAAGTGCTGGAGGGGATGTGAGGAAAGAGGGACCATGGGTCACCTTTGGTGGGACTGCCACAAAATAAAAAAATACTGGGAGACCATCTTAAAATATATAAAAGATATTACCTCAGTGGAGGTGAAAAGGGACCCCTGGGTTGTTCTCATGCACGCAACTACGCAGGGAATCAGCCAATATACAAGCTCTCTGGTCCCCCACCTTCTTAACGCAGCTAAGGGGCGATTCCGAGATGCTGGAAGGACCGGGAAAGCCCTCCTCTGTGGCTCTGGGTGGATGAGGTAGAATCCGCATATACAATGGAGTGCGTGATAAATTGCACGGGGGGGGGGGTAGAGAAGCAACGAAAGAGAAGTGGGAAGGCTGGAGAAAATTTAAAAAATCATGGAGCTACTCGGAGGCCCTGAGGACCCATCCATAGTTGCCCAAGGGGACAATAGTCTGAACAGCAAGTACCCCCTAGGAAAAAAAAAAAAAAAAAACAAAAGGGGAAAAAAAAAAAAAAAAAAAAAAGCGCCGTATGTCAGTAGCGGAGGGGGGGGGGGGGGGGGGGGCGGGGGGAGGATGAGGGGAACATTACATAAGCAGGGGGAAAAAAAAGAAAAAAAAAAAGTAAACAAGCCAGAGAGAGCATGTAAGAGAAAGCCTTTCCCGGGAGGCTGAAAAATGAGGAGGGGAAAATGGGCCTAACCTATATACCGACCATGGGGCAGATCGGAAACAACCCGGCCCACTACCCTTACTGCTTTGACTTATGCATGCCAACGATGGAAAACCTAAACGGAATAAATCCCCTAGGGTAAAAAAAAAAAAAAGGGGGGGAAGAAAAGAAATTCAAAAGTATCCACAAATGATGTTAAGACAAAAAGGGGACGGAGATGTGGGCCGTGCTGACATTACCCCTCACTGATCTATCTGAATGTGGAAAAAAAAAAAAAAAAAAAAAAAAAAAAAAAAGAATCCCGTATAGATAGCACTAATTTTGAACGCCTATGCCGTTCCTCTTCCAGAGACAGGGGGATTATTTCCAAACTATACTGCATGCTTAACGAGTTTGCCCTAGCAGAAAAAAACAAACAGATGCTTAGCTGGGAAAATGACATAGGCCTTACCTTTGAACCACATGAATGGTCAGAAATGTTAATTAACATGTTTAAAACACAAGGTCAAACTCAGTACGTGAAACAGCAGTTAAACTGCACACAAGGTGGTATATGACTCCCACCTAAATTCACTCCATATATCCTGCAGTATCACCACTATGCTTCAGAGGTTGTAACGAACTAGGCACCCTAACACATATTTTTTGGAGTTGTAATCATCTTAAATCTATTTGGAAGAAAGTGTCCTCCAAAATATCCTCTATCACAGGTCGTTCAATCACCCCAAAGATACAAATGTGTTTATGTTTCTCTTCTATTCCCAATATCCCCACACCGTGTGAAAAACTAATTTTTACCCTTTTTGTTGCTATACATTGGGTTATAGCTTTCAACTGGCGCTCCCCAGCTCTCCCTTGGTCACAAGTCCTAGCCAGAATGGAAACAATTAAACTTTCAGAACGTATCTACCACACTTTGTATGATACTTTGCATACATTCAATAACAAATAGATACACTGGAACACAACAACTTTGTGATAAGAAAAATGCCATATACCTACAGAGAAATATATTGTATATTGAATGTCTTTTTTGCAACATTCCCTACTCTTTTTGTCCCTATTCTCCATAATGTAGCAAAAAACCATATCTTGTTCTCGTTTTTGAACTTTGTCTGACACAGTTACTGTTTTCTTTTATGATTTTTCAATAAAAACTTTAGTAAACAAAAGGTAAATGTACAACGCTAAGACTACAGAGTAACAGTGACTATATACATTCAATGCATACAAAAGAAGTGAAAATCTGCATTCTTATGATACCTGGAACTGACATTGCACATTCCAATGATACTTGGGAATAGCAATTTACATTCCACTGATTCCCAGGGTCGAGAATACACACTCCACTGATACCCAGGACTGACAATATACATGCAAGAGTAAAATATGGCTGACAATACACACCTCACTGATACCTTGACACACAATACACATTCCATTGGTACCCAGGACTGACAATACACTCTCCACTGATACCTAGGACTGACAATACACATTTTACTGATACCTGGGACTGACAGTACACATGCCACTGATATCTGGGACTCCCAATTTATATCCCACTGATGCACATGACTGATAGTATACATTCAATCAGTTTCCTAGGACTGACAATACATCTTTTATAACCGGGACTGGCAAATATACACTCCACTGATGCATGGGGCTCACAATTTACATTCCACTGATGCACAAGACTGATCATATACAGTACATTCAATGGTCACCTAGGACTGACAATAAACATTCCACTGATACCTAGGACCGACAATACACATTCCACTGATACACAGGATCAACAATACATATTCCACTGATAGCCGTAACTGACAATACACATTCCAATGATAACTGGGAATGGTAATTTTCATTCCACTGATACCCATGACAGAGAATACACACTCTACTGATACCAAGGACTGACAATATACATGCAAGAGTAAATTAAGGCTGACACTACACACACCACTGATACCTTGATATTAAATACACATTCCTATGGTACCCAGGACTGACAATACACATTTTACTGATACCAGGGACTAACAATACACACTACACTGATATCCGGGACTCATGATTTACATTCAACTGGTACCCAGGGCTAACAATACACACTCCACAGGCAACCAAGACTGACATAACACAATACATTGAAACTTAGGTCTGACAAAACACATTCTATTGGTATATCCAATATTAACAATACACACTTTGCTGATACACAGGACGGACAATTTACAATTTAACGCTGCACAAGACTAACTATATACATTCAATGGTTACCTAGCTGACAATATACTGTACATTCCACTGATACCTAGGACTGACAATACACATTTCATTGGTACCCAGTAGGGATGAGCCGAACACCCCCGGGTTCGGTTCGCACCAGAACCTTCGAACGGACCGAAAGTTCGCGCAAATTTTCGAACCCTATTCGTTATAATGGACGCGAACGTTCGAAATCAAAATTGCTAATTACAACGGCCAATATGCATGTTAATGTCATAAAACAGGTTTGGGGACCCGGGTCCTGCCCCAGGGGACATATATCAATGCAAAAAGAACTTTTAAAAACTAACGTTTTTTCGGGAGCAGTCATTTTAATGATGCATAAAGTGAAAAAAAAAAAGTGAAATATTCCTTTAAATATGGTACCTGGGGGGTGTCTAAAGTATGCCTGTGAAGTGGCATGTGTTTCCCGTGTTTAGAACTGTCCCTGCACAAAATGACATTTGTAAAGGAAAAAAAGAAGCCATTTAAAACCACTTGCGGCTTTAATGTCATGTCTTGTCCTGGCCGCCATATGGCTGAAAATCCTTGAAAAAAATGGCATGGCTACCCCATCACCCCTCCCCCCCACCCCAGCCCCTTTGGGTCTTGTATGGATATTAAGGGGGACCCCGCACCCAAAATAAAACCCTATACCTACAACCCTATATACTCTGAACAGCAGTATATAGGCGGTGCAAACAAGAGAGGGACTGTAGGTTTGTTCTTAAGTAGAATCTGAACAGGTACATTATGAAGTGTAGCTCCATCCCAAAAAAATCTATTTTTAAGCTTTTTGGAGAACATAGGGAGGGGTTATCACCCCTGTAACATTTGCTGTCTTTGCACATCTGTTCAGAACATTTCACCTCACTTTCCGTCCCAATGACAAATGTTTTTGGAAAAGTGGGGTTTTAATTGAAACAAGGATTGGTGATAAAGCATCAGTAGAGAGGAGATACCCTTTTCCCAAATTAAATCTAACAGGATAGAATTTCCCTTCCTAGGGGTAGATTTCCTCTCACTTCCTGTTTTCTCTTTCCGTTTGCAAGTAGGAGTCGTTTGTAAGTTGGATGTTTGAAAGTAGGGGCCTGCCGTATATACTCTGCAGAAATTTGCCCTATTAGATGTTGGTGTAGCCACAACACTGTAAGCCCTCACAGTTACTCTTGGTGGGCACAGGAATGGGCCCTGCTGTGAGTTATTAGATCAAGATTTGTAATTGCATGCACCTGTTGAACAGGGCAGAAAAATTGGGCCTTTGGTGGTGGTGGTGGTGGTGGACGGTGTTGCCACAAGACTGTAAGCCCTCACAGTTACTCTTGGTGGGCGCAGGAATGGGCCTTGCTGTGAGTAATTAGATCAAGATTTGTAATTGCATGCACCTGTTGAACCGGGCAGAAAAATTGGGCCTTTGGTGGTGGTGGTGGTGGACGGTGTTGCCACAAGACTGTAAGCCCTCACAGTTACTCTTGGTGGGTGCAGGAATAGGCCCTGCTGTGAGTTATTAGATCAAGATTTGTAATTGCATGCACCTGTTGAACAGGGCAGAACAATTGGGCCTTTGGTGGTGGTGGTGGTGGTGGACGGTGTTGCCACAAGACTGTAAGCCCTCACAGTTACTCTTGGTGGGTGCAGGAATGGGCCCTGCTGTGAACTATTAGATCAAGATTTGTAATTACACGCCCCTGTTAAACAGGGGCTGAAAAATTGTGCCTTAGGCATTGGTGCTGGTGCCACAACACTGCAACCCCTCACAGATACTGTACTCTGAGCACAGCAATGAGACCTGTTGCAAAGCATTGCCTAAAAATTGTAATTACACGCCCCAACAGGGGCTGAAAAATTGTGCCTTAGGCACTGGTGCTGGTGCCACAACACTGCAACCCCTCACAGATACTGTACTTGGAGCACAGCAGTCACACCTGTTGCAAAGCATTTTTTTTAAAAATTGTAATTACACGCCCCTGTTACACAGGGGCTGAAAAATTGTGCCTTAGGCACTGGTGTGGTGGCATGGATCATTGAGGAGGAGGAAGAGGATAGTCAGTGAACATAACAGGACAGTCACTCAGCATCAGCATAGGCAGTCTTGAATGGATGTGACATTATAAATTATTCAGTTATATCCGCTTCAGGTGCCTGGTAGCTGGTGGTGATCCAAGACTGATTCATTTTTATGAAGGTCAGTCGATCAACCGAGTCGGTGGACAGGCGCACCCTGTGATCGGTGACAAATCCTCCAGCAGCACTGAATGTGCGTTCGGAAAGAACGCTGGATGCAGGACAGGCCAGTAGCTCAATTGCATGCTGTGCAAGCTCTGGCCAGTGATCCATCCTCAGGACCCAGTAAGCCAGAGGATTTTCGGTGGGAAAGGTGTCCAAGTCTGACCTTGCCCCTAGGTATTCCTGCACCATGTATATCAGACGCTGGCGATGGTTGCTGGAACCGATCATACCTTGGGGCTGCGGACTAAAAAATTGTCTGAACGCATCAGTCAGACGTCCACCTTCCCCACCACTCCTTCTGCTACTGACCGAAGCCTCAGCAACTCGTCGTCCAGGACCAGGAGTTTGTAACCTCCCAGTTTCTGGGAACACGTTGCACAGACCTTTCTGCAAGGCCTCCCTGAGATGTTTCATCTTCTGCTCCCTCTGCGACGGTAAGATAAGGTCCGCAACCTTACCCTTGTACCATGGATCAAGGAGAGTGGCCAGCCAGTAATGGTCCCTCTCCTTGATCCGAAGAACACGAGGATCCTTCCACAGGCTTTGCAGGATCAGGGAGGCCATGCTACGTAGGTTAGCTGAGGCATTCGGTCCGGAGTCTTCTGGGTCACTGAGGACGACATGATCGCCAGCCACCTCCTCCCAGCCACATACAAGTCCACTGGTTTGTTGAGACTGTACATCATCCCTAAAAGACTGCTGCTGCTGATGCTGAGTGCCAGGCTCCACCTCCATGCTCACACAATCCTCTTCCTCCTCCTCCTCATCCTCTTCCTGTGTGATGGGTGGGACAGAAGGAACACTGTCTGGATAAAGGGGGCCTTGAGAGGCAAGGAAGTCCTCCTCTTCCTGCCTCTGTTCTGCCTCAAGTGCCCTGTCTATTATCCCACGCAGAGTATGCTCCAACAGGTGGACAAGAGGTACAGTGTCACTGATGCATGCACTGTCACTGCTCACCATCCTCGTGGCCTCCTCAAATGGTGAGAGGACAGTGCATGCATCCCTGATCATGCTCCACTGGCGTGGGGAAAAAAGCCAAGTTCCCCTGACCCTGTCCTGTTGCCGTAGTCGCAAAGGTACTCATTGATGGCCCTCTGCTGCGTGTGCAGTCGCTGCAGCATGGCCAACGTTGAGTTCCACCTGGTGGGCATGTCACATATTAGGCGGTTCTTGGGCAGGTTCAGCTCCTTTTGCAGCTCAGTCAGCCGAGCACTGGCATTATAAGATCGGCGGAAATGCACACAGACTTTCCTGGCCTGCCTCAGGACATCCTGTTAGCCTGGGTACCTGCCCAAGAACCGCTGCACCACCAGGTTGAGGACGTGAGCCATACAGGGCACATGGGTGAGCTGCCCCTGTCGCAGGGCGGAGAGGAGGTTGGTGCCATTGTCAGAAACCACCATTTCTGGCTAAAGCTGGCGTGGCGTCAACCACCTCTCGGCCTGCCCCTGCAGAGCTGCCAGAACCTCTGCCCCAGTGTGGCTCCTGTCCCCCAAACACACCAGCGCAAGCACGGCATGGCATCTTTTTGCCTGCATACTCGCGTAGCCCCTTGTACGCCTACGGAGCACCGCTGGTTCCGAGGACAGAGCACTGGAGGAAGAAGAAGAGGAGGGGGTGGAGGAGAGAGGTGTGTCACAACTAGTAGTAGCATTTTGGAGGCGTGGTGGCGGAACAACCTCCAACACTACTGCACCTTGTCCTGCATCCCTCCCAGCTGCCAATAGAGTGACCCAATGGGCCGTGAAAGAAAGATAACGCAGGCATGGTCCATGCCTGCTGGACCATGAGTCAGCGGTAATATGAACCTTACCGCTGACCGCCCTGTCCAGTGAGGCATGGACATTGCCTTCCACATGCCGGTAGAGAGACGGAATCGCCCTCCGTGAGAAAAAGTGGCGTTTGGGAACCTGCCACTGAGGAACCGCACATTGAACAAACTCACGGAAGGGGGCCGAGTCTACCAACTGAAAAGGCAGCAGTTGAAGTGCTAGCAATTTAGCCAAGCTAGCAATCAACCGCTGGGCATGTGGATGGCTGGGAGTATACTTCTTTCGACGGTCCAGCAGCTGGGGCAGGGAAATTTGCCTGCTACAATCGGACGTTGGTGTACTGCAAGTACTTGGTTGTGACACACCTAATTCTACACCTTCAGTCCTCTCAGATCAGCTTTCAGCTGATGAGGAGCAAGGAGAGGTGTGGGTTCTTTGGTGTGGGTCTTTTATGTGTGCTTGCCAACGAGCTGCATGGCAGGTCGACATATGTCTGCTCATGCTTGTGGTGCCCAAGCGGCTGATGTTTTGGCCACGCGAGATACGCTTGAGACAAATATTGCAAATAGCAGTGGTGCGATCTGATGCACTCGTCTCAAAAAAGGCCCACACCAAAGAACTTTTCTGATAACGTGCAGAGGCAGCGAACTACACAGGCGGAGCTCTGCGGTCTGATACAGTTGGTGTGCTGGCCTGTAGCTGGCCTCCAGGGGGCATCCTGCCTCGTTGGACATGTGACGCCGCATCTTCCTCCTCCTCCTCCTCCTCCTCTCTCCCTTCAGGCACCCACGTCGAGTCAGTGACCTCATCATCCCCTCCTCTTCACCACTAGAGCAAACCTGGCAGTAAGCTGCAGCTGGTGGAACAGTACTGCCAGATTGCTGTCCTTCAGCATCCCCTCTCTCTGAGCGCACACTACTGCCTTCATCAAGCTGGGTATCATCATCCGACCCTTCGAATCGTTGGGCATCCTCCTGGAGCATGTACCCAACACTGTGCTCAAAGAGTTCGGGGGACTCCTCAGGAGGACATGGTGGGTCTAGGGAAGGGGTGGCTGATGATGCCATTGAGTACGCGTTGGCAGCTGATCTGCCAGTACCCTGAGCCTAGGTGAGAGAGGATGAGGAGGATGAGGAGGGCTTGGTCATCCATTCTACCAAGCCTTCGGCATGATGCGGCTCAACATGTTCAGCTGCCGAAAACAAAGACAAGCGTGCCCCATGGCCACGTGCTGATGACGATGCACGACCACGTCCACGACCAGCACTGTTGTCTCTAGAAACAGAGCCTGCTTGCCCTGTGTTCTTGCCTCGGCACGGTCTGCCTCTCCTTGGCGGTCTTCCAGCCATTGTAGTCGGTAGTGTATATTGCATAAAAAATAGAGCTCCTATGCGTGCTCACAACACACTGTAGGTCCTATGGGTGCTGACACTAACACACTATAGGTACTATGTGTGCTGCTGACAAGAAAATATAGGACCTATGTGTGCTGCCACAAACACACTATAAGTCCTATGGGTGCTGCTGCTGACACAAAGACACTATAGGTACTATATGTGTGCTGCTGTCAAGAAAATATAGGAGCTATGTGTGCTGCCACAAACACACTATAAGTCCTATGGGTGCTGCTGACACAAAGACACTATAGGTACTATATGTGTGCTGCTGTCAAGAAAAAATAGGAGCTATGTGTGCTGCCACAAACACACTATAAGTCCTATGGGTGCTGCTGACACAAAGACACTATAGGTACTATATGTGTGCTGCTGTCAAGAAAATATAGGAGCTATGTGTGCTGCCACAAACACACTATAAGTCCTATGGGTGCTGCTGACACAAAGACACTATAGGTACTATATGTGTGCTGCTGTCAAGAAAATATAGGAGCTATGTGTGCTGCCACAAACACACTATAAGTCCTATGGGTGCTGCTGACACAAAGACACTATAGGTACTATATGTGTGCTGCTGTCAAGAAAATATAGGAGCTATGTGTGCTGCCACAAACACACTATAAGTCCTATGGGTGCTGCTGACACAAAGACACTATAGGTACTATATGTGTGCTGCTGTCAAGAAAAAATAGGAGCTATGTGTGCTGCCACAAACACACTATAAGTCCTATGGGTGCTGCTGACACAAAGACACTATAGGTACTGTATGTGTGCTGCTGTCAAGAAAATATAGGAGCTATGTGTGCTGCCACAAACACACTATAAGTCCTATGGGTGCTGCTGACACAAAGACACTATAGGTACTATATGTGTGCTGCTGTCAAGAAAATATAGGAGCTATGTGTGCTGCCACAAACACACTATAAGTCCTATGGGTGCTGCTGATACAAAGACACTATAGGTACTATATGTGTGCTGCTGTCAAGAAAATATAGGAGCTATGTGTGCTGCCACAAACACACTATAAGTCCTATGGGTGCTGCTGACACAAAGACACTATAGGTACTATATGTGTGCTGCTGTCAAGAAAATACAGGAGCTATGTGTGCTGCCACAAACACACTTTAAGTCCTATGGTTGCTGCTGACACAAAGACACTATAGGTACTATATGTGTGCTGCTGACAAGAAAATATAGGACCTATGTGTGCTGCCACAAACACAATATGGCTCCTATAAATCCCTGCCTGGGATGGGACAGAAGGTTGGGACAGAAGTTGGGGTGCAATGCTGTGCTAACAGAACTGCGGTTGGTGCTACTGCTATGCTGTACTAACAGCACGCACACACCAGACTAATCCCCAGCAGCAGCTAATATCACACTCACTGTGCAATCAACAGCAATGAATGATCAGTATTCAGTAATGATGAATGACTCAGGTAGCAATGGTTTACCAAAGAAATAGCAATCAAGCAAAGACAGAATCAGCAGACTGCTCCCTAAAGCCGGAACACATGTGACCGGGGCCGACAGCGTGGCGGCCTTTTAAATGGTGGGGCGTGTACTAAAGCCCCTGAGCTTTAATTGGCTACAGGCATCCTGCCTGTAGCCAATTATTGATCTCCTAGTTTCCGGCGCTGTGTTTGGCCAAGCATGCGGGGTCACAGTGCATGCTTGGCCAATCATCAGCCAGCAATGCACTGTGCCGGCCGCAATGCATTGCGGGGCCACTCGCATCACACGAATGTGATGCGAACGGCCCAAATAGTTCTGGGCTCGCCGAGCGAGCGAACGCCCGGTGCTCGATTCGAACGTGGCTTCGAATCGAGCACCGGGCCCATCCCTAGTACCCAGGACTGACAATATGCAAACATTAAAACCAGTAGGAATAACACCATGCAATAAAGACAAGAAATGCATGTGACTATAAATATAAATTCATAAGACTTTAAGTTTACTGGTTCAAATCCAGCAAATCACACATCAAGTTTTTCTTACTTCATGTCTTCTCACACTGAAACTATCAATGTTCCCCGCTGAGACCACCGCCTGTGGAAGTGAATTCCACATCCTTGCATCTCTTACAGTAACCCTCTACGTAGTTTAAGGTTAAACCTCTTTTCTTCTAATTTTAATGAGTGGCCACGTGTCTTGTTAAACTCCCTTCCGCAAAAAAAGTTTTATCCCTATTATGGGGTCACCAGTACGGTATTTATAAATTGAAATCATATCCCCTCTCAAGCGTCTCTTCTCCAAAGAGAATAAGTTCAGTGATCACAACCTTTCTTACTAACTAATATCCTCCAGACCCTTTATTAGCTTTGTTGCCCTTCTTTGTACTCGCTCCTTTTCCAGTACATCCTTTCTGAGGGCTGGTGCCCATAACTGGACAGCATACTCTAGGTGCGGCCGGACCGGGAGAAAAATCCTTTTATCTCTGGAGTTGATCCTCTTTTTAATGCATGCCAATATTCTGTTTGCTTTGTTAGCAGCAACTTGGCATTGCATGCCACTGCTGAGCCTATCATCTACTAGGACCCCCAGGTCCTTTTCCATCCTAAATTCCCCCAGAGATTCTCCCCCCAGTGTATAGATTGCATTCATATTTTTGCCACCCAAATGCAATATCTTACATTTTTCTACATTAAACCTCATTTGCCATGTAGTTGCCCACCCCATTCATTTGTTCAGCTCTTTTTGCAAGGTTTCCACATCCTGCAGAGAAGTTATTGCCCTGCATAGCTTACTATTGTGCGCAAATACAAAGATTGAACTGTTTACCCCATCCTCCAGGTCATTTATGAACAAAATAAATAGGATTGGTCCCAGCACAGAACCCTGGGGGAGAACTACAAGCCAACAGCTAGCTGCAAAGGATGTTGGTACTTGTAGTTGATTCATTCACATGTGGGCCATGTGGGAAGAGCCCCACATGGCTGGACTGTTTTCAAAAAGTGACAACTGGTATGGGGAACTTTTCCCCATACTGCTGTCACACAGAGGACTCAGATCATAGAGCAGCTGCAGGGGCGCTAACATATTACATGAAGGTGAACTTATCCTTTAAGGGTAGTTTGGTTGCTGGCTATTTCCTGTTGATAACCGGTTTAATAAAATCATAAATAATATATGCAATGAGCATTCTGAGGTGGAAGACACAGCGTACCTTCAGTAAATGCAAGATAGTTTAGAAAATGTCAGTAACCTAAAAATACATTGTTGCCAGCATTCAAATAATATAAAAGATCTGTTAAAAATGTTAAAATGTGGGTTAGTTAATTTACAGGGCCTAAGCTTTACATTTGTAGAAAATGTACATTCTCTGAGTATTGACTTTCAGTTATTTAGATTTGGGCCCAAAATATATGATCAGCATTTGAATTTTAACCATAGTCACCCACCTGCAAAATGCCATTAAATGCTGCTGGACTACCATTGCTTCCCTGCAAATGCAATGCCAAAGTCAATGATTTGTCTTTTACTGGCTTCCCTTTCAGTTCAAAAATTGGTTCCTCTCAAGGACCAGTAATACAGGCACTGGTAAGAGAAGATAATCTAGGAAACTTCACCAACCATGGTTCTACCCACTATGCAGTCTGTAAATGAAGTGTTGTTGCAATTGATAAATAAGAGGGTGCCGGTAATTGCACGGTCCTGTATCACAGATACAGATGCATATCACATAGGCTTATTCAGACTGGCCACATACATTCTCCTGCTGGCCTACATTAGCTGTCAAAAGGAACTACACGTGATTTTAAATATGAAGTCTTGATTTTAAGATTTCACAACTTGATCGGCAACTACAAATAAGCTTTATTCTGAGCTTGCCTATGCTAGTCTGAAAAGCATCAAGTTTTTTATACAAACCACTAGAGTCTTACCACTTGCCAACAAGGTCATCTGTCACAGTGATGGGTCAGTACGAAAGTGCAGTGGGTGAAAGTACATGGTACTGCCCCAAGATTTAGGAATCCCAGGGTGCATAGTAAGCTGACACCTGTAACTGGAATGTTACATACTTTCTCTTCACAACTGGTAGGCTATCATGGGAATGCTGGCTACAGAATAAAAAATAAGCTTTTACCATGTTTTAGCAGGCTTTTATAAGTGTTATCCTTATGAGATGTATCCATAAAGTGAGTACTGACAGGCAGTTGTCCAACATGTTGTAGAATTACCGGCATCCACAATGCATTTGTGCCCTCTCTACAAATCAAATAGGAAGGGTTATCTCATCAGTTTTCCACATAACACTGTTGTAGAAACACATATTACCCAGTGTCTTATTGTCCACAGACCCGAATACATCTAAATGTTGCTCAAAGCCTTTGATTAAAATCATATTGCTTTACCACCACTGTATATAATGAGTTTGTATGTGTTTTCTCCCATTATTACATACAGTACATTAAAATGGAATTTTTAGTCTGTTGCTTTTTTGATAAAAGATAATGCACATGCAAGTACATACAGTATACTTTATTGATGAAAGCTGCTCTTAGACACATTGTAGTGTTTTTTTTTTTTCTAACACACATATGAGTCCACATTGAAAACTAAAATTATTCTTGCAATCAGACAATTCAGTACAGAATGTAAAAGAAAACATCGGTGTACTTTTGTTATTAGTAAAAGAAAAAAAATAACAATATGTTTGTTGTTGTTGTTGGGAACAAATACTACATGTGTTATTGTGTGCTACTGCATAATTCATTTTTTTTTTTTAATTATTCATATACACTATATTACCAAAAGTATCAGGATGCCTACCTTTACATGCACATGATCTTTAATGGCATCCCAGTCTTAGTTCGGAGGGTTCAATATTGAGTTGGCCCACCCTTTGCAGCTATAAAATGTTCTATCAGATTGTGCAGGCCAGTCAAATTCCTCCATCCCAAACTTGCTCATCCATATCTTTATGGACCTTGCTTTGTGTACTGGTCCAAATCATTTTGTGGAGGGGGGATTATGATGTGGGTTTTTTTTCTCAGGGGTTGGGCTTGGCCCCTTAGTTCCATTGAAGGGAACTCTTAAGTCATCAGCATACCAAGACATTTTGGACAATTTTATGGCCCCTTCCTGTTCCAACATGACTGCACACCAGTGCACAAACAAGGTCCAAAAAGACATGGATGAGCAAGTTTGGGGTGGAGGAACTTGACTGGCCTGCACAGAGTCCTGATCTCAACTGATAGAACACGTTTGGGATGAATTAGAGGGGAGACTGCAAGCCAGGCCTTCTCGTCCACATCAGTGCCTGACCTCACAAATGTGCTTCTGGAAGAATGGTCAAACATTCCCATAGACACACTCCTAAACCTTGTGGGCAGCCTTCCCAGAAGAGTTGAAGCTGTTATAGCTGCAAAGAGTGGGCCAAATCAATATTGAAATCAAAAAGAAAACTCTGCGCTTATCTCCTCTCACCAATCAAAGTAAATTTGACTATTTAAATCCACAGAAATAATGGACAAAGATTATTTGATTAACCTGCTTGCAATATCCCATTTAAATCTTTATCTGTATACAGTATTGGCAGATCCTTTTTTATTATTCTGACTATTTGATTATATTCTAGGGAAAATGTAGTTACATAAAGTAATATTACATAGTTACATAGTAGGTGAGGTTGAAAAAAGACACAAGTCCATCAAGTCCAACCTATGTGTGATTTTATGTCAATATTACATTGTATATCCCTGTATGTTGTGGTCGTTCAGGTGCTTAGCTAATAGTTTTTTGAAACTATCGATGTTCCTCGCTGAGACCACCGTCTGTGGAAGGGAATTCCACATCCTTGCCGCTCTTACAGTAAAGAACCCTCTACGTAGTTTAAGGTTAAACCTATTTTCTTCTCATTTTAATGAGTGGCCACATGTCTTGTTAAACTCCCTTCCACAAAAAAGTTTTATCCCTATTGTGGGGTCACCAGTACGGTATTTATAAATTGAAACCATATCCCCTCTCAAGCATCTCTTCTCCAGAGAGAATAAATTCAGTGCTAGCAGCCTTTTCTTTATTAGCTTAGTTGCCCTTCTTTGTACTCGCTACATTTCCAGTAAATCCTTCCTGAGGACTGGAGCCCAGAACTAGACAGCATACTCTAGGTGCTTCAGGACCAGAGTCTAAATAATAATAGGTTTGCCCATTCTTCTATTTCTAGAGTTGTAAGGTTTATAAGATTATTCTTATTTGTATACTCTCTCTTGGTTTTAGGCTTATCTGACAGTAATCCCTCTCTGTCCATTATCAAAACCTTTCCAGTCCTGGGTGTAAAACAGATTTGTTATAACCTCAGGTCAATAAGCACTAATGAATGACATTGAATTCCAGCACAAAGACTGAGTTTGTTGAACAGTTGCGTTTGGCTCGAATAAACTCCTCATAAGGGATGGCATTGATGGTGTGGGATTGATGACAACTGGCTGCAAAAAGTGTAGTGTTACCAGAGCATGGTTTCCTATAGGTGCATGTTGAAACATCGCAAAAAATGTATGGGGATAAGGTAAGGGAAAAGGGGAAATGGAGAGGGGAAATTGGCTGGATACAGACAATAATAGCCGAGTATAACTTAATCGGCTCCGATCAGAACCAAAATAAGGTAAAAAAATGTCACCGTAGCTAAATATATATGCAAAAATAGGAAAAAAGGAATTTCTGGAGCAGAGAACTCTGGACCAGAAAAAGGAAAGAGAAAAGGAAAGCAGCTACTTTATGGAGACATTAACTGATCGATTCAAGATGCTTAATTTAAGTAAGGGTATTTTTATTATTTAAACACTCACAAGTGTGCTTCCCATAAAAGACTAAGACAGATCAACTTCAAATAGTTGTTATGATCACAATTACTAACAGTTACCGACAACACAAAACAAGACATGTACGGACACCATGTAACAACAAATGCACCATATGAAACAACTGACTAGATCAAATATAAAGTGCCTGAATATAATGCAGGTAGTGAGATATTATTTCATTTAAATCATATAGACAGACTTCAGGCACGATAATTGACGCTATACACACTAGGG
The DNA here is from genome assembly GCA_028564925.1 of Lithobates sylvaticus. Lineage (NCBI taxonomy): Eukaryota > Metazoa > Chordata > Amphibia > Anura > Ranidae > Lithobates > Lithobates sylvaticus. The sequence goes on along the minus strand of CM053027.1, from coordinate 463,114,578 downwards.
CGTGATTGGAAAACAGAATTATTGTTGGTTTCCTGAGAAGCTTAGTGAAGTCGCATGTGGGATATATTGATTCAAGTTAGGTCATAGTTTTGTCAAATGAATATCCCACGGAAGTGTTCTCTATAGGAAGCAAAACATATTCCAGTGTGGCATTTTGTAGCTTTTTAGCTGTGTGAATTCTAAAATAGAAGCACTGCTATTTAGGAAAATGTTCACAGCTGTTTCCTATGTTGAAACATCATCTGTAGTTGGATTGCCCACTAGAGCGATGTCTAAAAAGTTGGTACTGAAAACATCATGTTCAATTGAAAAATGCAAATTTTACTGATTGTCATTAAGGCATTTCCAAAATTCATGCAATGCTATAGTGTCACCATCCCACACCATCACAAGGTCATCGATATAGCGACCATACCATACAATCTGCCTGGCAAAGAGGTTGCTAGGAGAGAACAAAAACTGTTCCTCCCCCCAACCCATGTAGAGATTCACCATGAACGGTGAGAATCTAGCACCCATTGACACCCCACAGCGCTGAACATAATACATGCCATTGAATAAAAAATAATTGTGCTTTAATAAGAGCTTATAAGAGAATGGGAGCTATAGTGTTGAAGATGATATTGGATGGCCTGCAATCCAGCGCTGTGGGGGATCGATGAATACAGTGCCCTCACATCCAGTGTAGCCCACACATAGGTAGAGGTCCATTTGACAGATGTAATATGGGATAGGACTGTGCTTGTATCTCTAATGTAGCCAGGCAATCTGTGTACTAAAGGCTGTAGGTGCCGGTCTACCCATTCTCCCAAACGCTCCAATAAGGAACCAATTCTGGCCACGATTGGTGATCCCTGTAAAGGACAATCAATTTTGTGAATTTTTGGGAGATGATGTAATCCCGGCACCACAGGTTTATACACATAGAGATACTCAGCAGTTTTAGATGACAAAACTCTCATACTAATGCCCAACTGTAAATGTTTTAAAAGAGTTGATTGAAAAGGCGTAGTGAGATTGCTGGATAGGGGACGATATGTATCACTGTCACTAAGCTGTCTGATAGGGTTTTAAATGCTGCTGTGTACATCCTCATTAAGAAAGTAGAAGAAGGATGTGGGGCACTGGATCTCCTAGGGCTCGTTTAGACATGCAGCAGCATTTTCTATCCTTCTGAAAAGTGATCTACACTGGATGGCTTTTCAGGAGATGGCTGACAGGTGGTGAGGAGGTGATATGTTTTAATCCTGAAAAGTCTGTACCACTATGCTGCTGTGCAGCTCCATTAACACAGGGGCTTTCATTTCTTCCATGGCAAAGCATCAGTCACAGAAAATGTACAGGCTTAAGAGGTTGCATATCCTTGTTTAGGTGGGTGGTCAGGGGGCTGTAAACAGGCCCAACGGCCTGTTTTTACAGCCCCCCTGGCCACCTGTGTGAACAAGCTCTTAAAACAGAAGAGGTTCTCAGTCAGGTCTTAAGCAGTGTACAGGGAATGATTCTCATAAGCAGCTCTCCCTGGGGTGTTGGCTGAAGGCCAGCTCTTTGCTCAAGTAGGAACTGGTTGTTTAATGAATAAAGAGCTAAAAGCAGAACCTATAAAGTACATATTTGATTTTTTTAGACTCTTATTTCAACAAAATCCAACACAATTCAGGAGCAGTTTTAAATCTTCCTAACCCTGCTAGACATTGAATTAATGCCTCCTCTCTTTACTTTTTATTTTGTTTGACACCTATCAAATAGACAGAATGTGGGTAGATGTTTCCTAATTTGCTCCAGACTTCTCAAATATACTAGATGGACAAGTCTTTTATATAGAGGCAAAGAGAGCAATAAATAATATGTATATACTGTATAATATAACAATTGCAAAGCTTCTAAACCTTCCACATTATTATTATAAAAACTATGTTTTTGAGTGGAGATTTAATTCTTTGTCCTTTGTTACATTATGAAAGACTTGTAGTTAACATGGATTGCCATCTTAAATCACAGTTGAGTTCTTTATTCATGGTACCACCTCCCCTATCAACGAGCTTGCCTTAGAGGCACTTTCAGTATAAAATTGGAACCCTCTAGCTACATTTTCTAATGATAAAAGTTTTGCACAGTATTTGTTTTGTAGCACCATTTGTTGTCTTTTGGTTTTTGATTTTCTGAAGTTCAAAATGTTAATTTAGCAGTCACATACCTAATTTGGGCAAATTGCTGTGTAGAGATTTTTCCCTGCAAATATATATACTTTTGGCCTTGCAATTAACTTTTTTGTATCTGTTGCTAATTGTTTTCATTGTGTTCACAATATATTGTCATAAGAAACAAGAAAAACAAAAGCAAAATTGCTAAGAAACTTGTTACGTCTATGTTTTCAAGCAACTGTTGATATTTAAATAAACAAAATATTCTCTTGGGTATTTTTGTAACTTTATTGACCATACGGTATATCAAAGTTATGAAATGCCTTATATCACAGCAAATTAAAGATAATGCGTAATTCTTACCATTCATGTAAACATCTGTGTAGTCACCTGTATTCTTCTTTAAATGATTTAAATCTAAGGCCGGTTTCACACTGGGGCGGTGGGGGCGGCGGCGGTGGGGGCGGCGGCGGTAAAGCAGCGCTATATTTAACGCTGCTTTACCGTTGTTTTAGCCGAGGTATTCGGCCGCTAGCGAGGTGGTTTAAAACCCCTCGCAAAGTGCCGCTGCAGCGGTGTCCCATTGATTTCAATGGGTAGAAGCGGTATAGGGATGGTGAATACACCACTCCTTCACCGCTCCAAAGATGCTGCTAGCAGGACTTTTTTTACCGTCCTGCTAGCGCACCGCTCCAGTGTGAAAGCCCTCCGGCTTTCACACTGGAGTTAAAGGACCCGCTTTTTTCAGGCACATTACAGGTGCTATTTTTAGCGCTGTAGCGCCTGAAAAATGATTAGGTGTTAAAGGGGCCTTATAGTAAGGATCCTGCTTGCTGAAATAAAGCTGGGTATACACAGGGCCAGCGCTGCCGGTAGGTGAACTAGGCAGCCACCAAAGCACACTGCTGCTTAGGAGATGCAACCACGGCCACTGACTTCCCTACTGGCCTGGCTGGGGAACACGAGGGGCTGAAGACTGTCATCCTAAATAGGGCTGGGGAGCTGACTGACTCTCTTCTGATTGCTGGCCAATCAGAGAAAGCAGCAGCCGTGGAGGCAATCCGTCATGGCTGCTGTGGAGAAGGTCAACGGCAGCTCAGCCTGTGAGGTGGTAGTCTTGCCTAGGGCACGCAATAGTCAAGCACCAGCCCTGGCTATACATGGATCAAAATTTGGCCAGTTCAGCAGGGACAGGCCAAATTTTGATCCATGTGTGGCCACTGTATTTGAAAAGAAGTTGATTTAATTGCTGTTCAACTGCCCTGTCTTTTTTTTTCTTTCTTGTTTAGTGTTACAGGCAATAGGATGCAGTGCTGAACAGTGTATTCTGATGGCGGTGAAATATCCCCACTATCAGAATACAAAAACATTACCCTATGCCTTGTGGATGTGTGGATGGGGTGTAGGGGCTACCTGCACAGGAGCCAGATTCCAATGAGGTATCCTTGTGGGTCCAGCACTCATTTTCCAAAAGACAGCAATAATTCTAGGTGGGTGTATTGTGCAAGCATGACTGATTTCCCACTATGTTTATTGCCATTTGTAGTGTCAACTATAAAAATGTTCCTTTAGCCAACATAAACCCTTCTACAGGAATGTTGACTATTGCTGGTTGATTGATGTGTGCCTGAAAGCAAATTGGGATGGAGAGGGTGCTCTATCTTACTACCAGCGTAATATCAATTAACCTAGCAGTAGTTGTTTTAAAAGTAATATGAACACCTAAAGGGACACCTAGTGGAAACCTATAGGAAACATATTTTAAAGAGGTAGAGGGTGTTCAAAGAGGGAGAGGGTGAAAAAAATGCAGGGCCCACCATTGCAAGGCCACAGTGCAACATTATTTTGTCTGTCCATCTGTCTATTCATATTTTTTAGTGTGTGTCATCTATTTTATTGTATTGCTTCATCTAATGGAAAATGAAGTAAGTTGGATAGCTTTTATATTTCAGTTCTGCAGTTAAAGGAAATATTGCACATGATAGAAAGACTCATCACATCTAAGATGCAGCATCTATATCAAACATAATGCTCCACAGGAAAATGGTAAATTTATATCAACAAATGCTTAGTAATTTGTTTTTAAACTGCTGTGCACATCAGGTTTCTTTCTTCCTTTTTAAGATTAAAGTTGAAATCTGTTGTGAATGTGTGTACAGGGAATTTTGAGAATTTTTTCCTGCATCATTCACTTTCATGTCACTTTCTGAAGCAGGAGTCAAGGCTTGAATTCCCTTTCTTTTCAGAGACACAACTCCTTCACTTCTCTTTGGTTTGTCTTGTTTCTTCAAGCTGTGACACAAACATCTAAAAGAAAAATAAATAAAAGGAAATGTTATAACCTGGGGAGACTATTACTTCCCTGTGGTGCTGATTTTAGTTCCTAAATGACCTACTGCCGTTCATCTTTTCTTCAACTGGAAGGCCCCAGTCTGCTGTTTGGTGTTTTTGAGCACACTATGTGGAAATTCTGCCCCCTTACCCTAGGAAGCCTTTTCTTTAAAATACATATTATGCAGGGTATTATTGTTCCACGTTTTTTTACGTTTTGAGATAAAAGAAATTTATATTTGTCAAAATCTGAATCATGCTGTGCTAACAAGTGTTCTGAGAAATCAATATTCTGCAATATACTGTAACTAATCAATAGCAAAAGCATGCTGCATTAAAACAGGCTATTTCATGCTTTTCTCAGTCAGTTACCACTGGAAGGCAAAAGGTGCTTTCTTGAAAGGTGTATTGTGAAAAATGTGGGACATATTTAGTTGTAAAACTTTGGAAGATGTAAGTTTGTTCAAAAAAAATAACTTTTTGCAAATTATCTCACAGTATAGCTTACTTAGAAGAAAGTAGTTAGTAAAAATTGATTAATGCTGTTTTTTTTTTTTTAAGTATGTAAGTCCTGCTGCATTACAGTGATTATTCATAGCCACTAATGAAATGGTGCTATCATTACAACATTACAAGAAAAATGTGCATATAAAATCCCTGTTACACAGATATGTATTGGTATTAAAGCAGTGGTTCTCAACTCCTGTCCTCGGGACCCACTAACAGGCCAGATTTTAAAGTGATTGTAAAGTAGACATGTGCAATTTTTTTTATTTTTTTTCGTTTTTCGTTTTTTTTTCGTTATTTTCGTTCGTTCGTTTTCGTACGAATGAACGAATCATTCGAATCGTACGAATCCGAATAACGAATCATAACGAATCGTTCAAATCGTACGAATCCGATTAACGAATCATTCGAATCGAACGAATCCGAAAAACAACGAAAATCCGAAAAAAACGAATTAGAAACAACGAATGTACTACTGAAGAAAATCCGAAAAACGAAAACGAACGAAAAAATTCGTACATTCGTAACTTTTTTTTTTTGTTGAATTGGTAATTTTCCGTGTCCCTTACAATGGTGCTGCTAAACGTGCTTCGAATGGATTGAACAAAAACATTCATACATTCGTAACTTTTTTTTCAATTCGTAACTTTTTTTTTTCGATTCGTATTTTTTTTTTTTTTTTTTTCGATTTGTAATTTTTCGTGTCTCTATTGAACCAAAAAATTTGTACATTAGTAACTTTTTTTTCGATTCGTAACTTTTTTTTTTTCGATTCGTAACTTTTTTTTCAATTCGTACCTTTTTTTTTTTTTTTTTTTTAGATTTTTAATTTTCCGTGTCTCTATTGAACCAAAAAATTCGTACATTCGTAACTTTTTTTTCGATTCGTAACTTTTTTTTTTTTTGATTCGTAACTTTTTTTTTGATTCTCAACTTTTTTTTTTTTTTTTAGATTTTTAATTTTCCGTGTTTCTATTGAACAAAAAAATTCATCCATTCGTAACTTTTTTTTTCGATTCGTAATTTTTTTTTTCGATTCGTAACTTTTTTTTTCGATTCGTAAATTATTAAAATGTAATAATAGCATACACATTACATCAAATTATGAATTATGCTCCGATTACGAATCTACGAATGTTACGAATGTACGAATAAATACGAATGCGTCCGAAAATTAAACTAACGAAAAAACGAATCAACGAAAAAATAACTCTTACGAATGTACGAATCGTTACGAATACGAACACCGACGACTTCCGAATGTACGAATCGTTACGAATCCGAACAATGACGACTTACGAATGTACGAATCGTTACGAATCGATGGAAACGAAAAAAACGAAACAAAAAAATTTAAATTTTTTCGGAAACGAAAAAAAAACGAAACGAAAATAAACACATTTTTTTGTTGTGCACATGTCTATTGTAAAGCTTTGTTTTAAAAGAAAATAACAAACATATCATACTTACCTCCACTGTGCAGTTTGTTTTGCACAGAGTGACTTCTGGGCTAGATCCTTCCTGCATTGTATAACCCCCTAGGAAAAGCAGGGGTTACCTTGCGGGCATGCTCCCGAGTCCAGAATTTGCATCCATAGATGCAGAATGCCGGACTCGGCCTCCTCCCCTCCCCCTGGCGCCCGCGTCATTGGATTTGATTGACAGCAGCAGGATCCAATGGCTGTGCTGCTATCAATCTATACAGTCAAGAGCCGAGACAATGGGCAGAGGGGAAGAGCGTGCCTCCAGCATGTAAATTATGGGGCTTAGGTGAGTAAAATTGGGGGGCTGGGGGGCCAGTCACTGACAAAAGTTTTTTCACCTTAATGCATAGGATGCATTAAGGTGAAAAAAACACTAGGGTTTATAACCCCTTTAAATATTACCTTTGGGATATGCAGACTATAATACTGCAATCACTGAGAAGCAAATTATATCACCTGTGCTGTATTTCAGTTATCTTGTAAACTTGGCCTGTTGGTGGGTCCTAAGGACAGGGGTTGAGAACCACTGATTTACCACTGACCCTATTTTAACAAATATGTTCCCATAAGATCACATTTAGATTTAACATATTATATGCATGTCATTTACCTGTAAAGGGCCCCCTTGTGTAGACATCCAAAAAATCTGAGACTGCTGCTGGGCACTAATATCTTGGATTTGAGGTCAGGAGCCACAGCAGACTCAGTTGTCACTCAACTGATACTTCATAATATTCACTGTTGCCCCCCTCTGGCAGCTAAATAAAAGGCTATGTAGGGAGACATTGAGAGGGGTGGAGATGATGGCTTGGCACAGAAAGCAGTTAGAAACTCACAGAAGAGAAAAGGGATAGGAAGTGCAAAGAGGGAGAAGGCTGTGCTAGTGACACTCATGGAATAGTAAATATTTCCAGAAAAGTCAAAGGCACATTGCAAGTGAATAGCAATCATTATTAAATAGGAAAACCACAGCAAGTAAGCAATTAAAATGCTTGCCTTTTCTGTGCTCTTACCTACAATTCTTATGTGTTCTCATATTTTTTCATCATTTGTTATATCTAAGTATTTATGGCTGCATGGCAGGTTTTCCTGTTGTTGACAGCAGTGTATCCTGCCTGCACAGTGAGCAATAATACGGCCTTTGCAGTGTCTGTTGGAAATGCCTGTGACAAGGTAACAAGGTAACAAAGCAAGAGCATATTTAGGAGACCGGGACAGATTGGTGTCACTCTATAAAGAAGAACGTCTACACAAAAACCTTCATGGCAGGGAAAAGAGGTATTTCTTTATGAAAGATGCATATTTTAAATGATTTAAAATGCCTATTAAAATTACAATGTTAAAGCATATATTGGATTTAATGAGAGCCTTTTATACACTTCAAGGCAGGGAATCTCCAAACTATGACCCTCCAGCTGTTGCGGAACTACACATCCCATGGGGCATTGTAAAACTCTGACATTCACAGACATGGCCATCGTTTGGGGACCCCTGCTTTAAGGGGTCTATTTATATTGTACTCATTGGGTGGATGTCACAAGTTTTCAGGCTTGTATTAATGTCCCTATATTTTCTCTAATAATAAGACTTCTGATAATCATCAGCTTCATCAGAAAAATACACCACATATTGACCATTAGGGATGAGCTGAACACCCCCGGGTTCGGTTCGCACCAGAACCTGCGAACGGACCGAAAGTTTGCATGAACATTCGAACCCTATTAGTTACAATGTACGCAAACCTTCAAAATCTAAAGTGCTAATTATAATGGCCAATATGCATGTTATTGTCATAAAACAGGTTTGGGGACCCGGGTCCTGCCCCAGGGGACATGTATCAATGCAAAAACAAGTTTTAAAAACTGAAGTTTTTTCGGGAGCAGTCATTTTAATGATGCATAAAGTGAAAAAAAAAGTGAAATATTCCTTTAAATATGGTACCTGGGGGGTGTCTAAAGTATACCTGTGAAGTGGCATGTGTTTCTCGTGTTTAGAACTGTCCCTGCAAGGGGGGTCAGAGAAGCCAAGAGACGTAATGGTGAGGTTTCACCATGCGGAAGAGAAAGTTTTAATTATGGGGAAAATTAGGTCTTGCCCAGGGGTGACCTATGAAGGCGCAGAGCTGCAGGTCTATTCGGATCTGGCAGTGGAGACACTGATAAGGCGGAGAAGACTAAAGCCTTTAACTGAACTGATGATTGCATCTGGGATCCCCTGTCAATGGGGGTTCCCAGCTTGTTTGATAGGGAAAAAGGAAGGACAGTCTGCAGTTCTGCGTTTTCCAGAGGATTTAAGTGTTTTTTGTCATCGGCTGGATATCCAACCCCCCCATTACCGGGATGGGCAGAGGAGGACAGAACCTGGGTGGTCCAGAAAAAGCTAAGATGGAACAGAAAAGAGGCAAGGGGGAGGCAAGTTAGTTTACATCAGCTTGGGGGAATGGGGAGTAGGGGCGGCTGGCGGTCGAGGGGGGGAAAGGGGGAAGGAGGCCATTTGGAGGAGTCTGGGCAACCTAGGGCCAGAACCCCAGGGAACTATGGTGAGAAGGCGACATCCCCAGAAGGATGTTAGCCCGATCCATAGTATAAACAAAAAAATAGGGAGATTTCTGCCCAGCCTGCACAGGCGTATTGTTTCAGAAAAAGGGGTTAATAAAGGTTGGAGGGGAGTTTTTTTTTTGTTTTTTTTTCTCTCGCTCCTTCCCTATCAGCAAGGCAGGAACCCTTTGGGTCTGGGCAGACGCTCCTACTAAATCTGTTTTTTACCACTAAAAACCGAATAAGTAGCAATAGATGGTAGTGATTAATGTGATCACTTATAATGTAAGAGGCCTAAACACAAAAATAAAAAGGCATAAAGTAAATAATGAATTTCAATTTCTGGGGGCAGATATAGTTTGCCTCCAGGAGACACACATAACGCTAAATTCGGGTATCCAATTGGCTACATACCAATTTCCAAAATGGTACTATGGAGACACACCATCTCCACACTCAAGGGGAGTAGCCATTGGCATTAATAGGACAACAAGGTTTGAGGTGGAGGAGCGGCTGGTAGACCCAGAGGGCAGATATTTGTTTATAAAGGGTAGACTGTTTAACATGAAGTGTACCATTGTGAATATGTATGCACCCAACAAGAATGCTGACACATTTCTAAAGAAAGTCCTACAGAAACTAGAAGGATTTAAAGACGGCAAACTGATTGTGGTGGGAGACCTGAATTGGAGCATAGACCCACGGGTAGATACATCATGGGGAGGGAATAGATCCACAGCACATAGACAAAAAATTGTTAAAAAAGCACTGGCAGGTTGGCAGCTTCAAGATGCATGGCGAATCAGTCATCCAAGGGAGCGTGACTACACCTATTTCTCTGCTGTTCATAACTCCTTCTGTAGGATAGATTATATCTTTATAGAACACCAATTAGTCCCAGTCATTAAGAAAGTAGAAATTAAAACAATCACTTTATCAGACCATGCCCCAGTCCAGATTCAGTTAGAGATACAGGGTGAAGCGGGATCGGGGAAAACCTGGAAATTAAATGATTCACTCCTTCAAGACCAATAATCAATAAATAAGATTGAACAGGAGTTGACAACTTTTGTTGAGTGGAATGACATGCCTCTAGGTTATCTCTTGGTCTACGCTTTGGGAAACACATAAAGCGGTAATCAGGGGGACCTTAATTGGAATCTGAGCAGGGAAAAAGAAGGACAGAGAGAAAAAGAAAACCCAGTTATATAAGGAAATTCAGGAGTTAGAACAAAGCACAAGACCTAAAGGGATCCCGGAGAAGCAGGAGTTGATAGCTAAAAAGAGAGAGTTAGAAGAGTGCCTAGAGCAGGAGAGTAAATCGGCGTTCCATAATATAAACAAGGAAAAATACCAGTGGGGAAATAGATCAGGTAAATGGCTGGCTTATAAAGTAAAGGAAAAAAAGAACAGGACTTTTATCCCAATAGTTAGAGATGAAAGGGGGGAGACTTACATCTCTTCTCCGGACATTGCATGTAAATTCAATTCTTATTACAGTGCCCTATATAACATAAGGCAGAAAGAGGAAGATAATAGTAAGCAAAGGGGGGCAATAAGAGAGTACCTATGGGACCTGGACTTCCCGAGGGAGGAGATAGAAGAGATGGAGGCATTAGATGCCCCCATATCACCCGAGGAAGTGGAGAGAGCAATCAAGAATACTGCCCTAGGAGGAAGCCCGGGTCCCGACGGATACTCTATTTTCTATTATAAGAAATTTAGTAAGCAGCTAGCCCCCAAACTATGCGACTATTTTAACGCAATAGGTAAAGAGGATAGGTTCCGAGAGGAAGCACTTTTGGCACATATCACTCTGATCTTGAAAGAGGGAAAAGACCCCGCAGCGTTAGATAGCTATAGGCCAATCTCATTACTAAATTCAGACTTAAAGCTCTTTGCCAAAATAATAGCGGCAAGATTGAAGTCATATCTGCCAAAATGGATCCATAATGACCAGGTAGGGTTTGTTCAGGGGAGGGAGGGGAGAGATAACTGTTGGTACAGGAATCCATCAGAAGGGGCACCCCCACGGTTCTGATGGCAATCGATGCCGAAAAGGTTTTCGACAGAGTCGATTGGGGGTTTATGTTTGAGACATTAAGATACTTGGGGTTGGGTGAGAGGATGATGGGATGGATAGAGTCCCTCTATTGTCACCCAACCGCCAGTTAGAGTCAATGGCACCCTGTCTTGCCCCCTTGAACTTTTTAATGGGACAAGACAGGGTTGCATACTCTCACCACTTTTATTTATAATAACGCTTAAACCCCTTCTGATGGCAATACGGGAAAACCAGGACATCCAAGGTATTAGGGTGGGAGAGAGGGAATACAAGTCGGCTGCATTCGCAGACGACCTGCTCCTCTATATCACCAACCCCAGAACAACAATTCCGATAGTCCTAAAGGAACTGAAATGCTACGGGAAGTTATCGAACTTCAAAATAAACATGGTCAAATCTGAGATTTTAAATTTAAATCTACCGGAAGAAGAGCAGAGAGCACTACAGGCCAAATTACCGTTTAAGTGGAGTAGGGAAGAACTGGGCTATCTAGGTATAAAATTAACAGCACAATCAAGTGACCTGTTTGAAGCCAAATACATACCTCTGCTCAATAAAATCAAAGATCAATTAAGTAGGACTTACAATAAAGCACTCTCTTGGACGGGCAAGATAAATACAATTAAAATGTTTATACTGCCTATGTTAATCTATACCGCTCAAATGATCCCTATCCCTCTCCCACAGACCTACCTAAGTAAACTAAAGTCTAAAATTTATTTGGGAACGTAAACGACCCCGTATTGCGTACAACACATTAGCCAGAGAAAAAGATAAGGGAGGGCTAGCAGCCCCCGACTTTAAAAAATATTATGAAGCCATTGTGATCTCCAGAATAATAGACTGGACCCATAATAAGGAGGAGAAGGGTTGGGTGGAACTAGAAAGGACACTTAGTAGAACAGATATAGGTAAAATGATATGGATACCAGCACAGCACCAAGACTTAGGCCCTAACACTAACACTTTGACTAAACACACACTAAAGACGCGGGATGGAATAAATAAGAGGCACAGATGGGAGTGTAATTCACCATTAATGTCACTACTAGACACACTTTTTTTTTTTACCAGGGAAGGGGGAGTAGTTATATTTTAGCACTTATATCCAATAAAGAGGATATATTACTACTGGATGTGATGGAAGGGAATAGAATATTCATCACGTGGGAATGGGGCCACAAACCATTAGATAAATGGAGGCATACTCAAATCCAGCACTTTGCACAAGCTTTGCCACAACCACTACGAGGAAAGAGACAATTAAGACCCCTAGAAAAATTACTGACGCCCCCCCAAAGTTTAGAGAGAAGGATATCAAAAATATATAAAATATTAATTCGGGAGACAGAACAGGAATACCCAACTTTTCTAGAAAAATGGGAAAGGGAGATAGGCCCCCTAGATAGTGATGAACATAGGAACAAGATAATTAAGCTGGTCCGCAAAGGATGCACAAACATCCGAAATGTCATACAAGCTCCTCTCAAGGTGGTATATAACTCCACAGAGAGCTCACGGTTTTGGAGGAGAGAACCCGATAACGTGCTGGAGGGGCTGTTCGGCAGTGGGGACATTTTGCACATTTATGGTGGGAGTGCCCTAAAATACAAACTTACTGGGACAAAATAATAGAAGCAATCCTTGACATAACAGGTGAAAGGATTAAAAAACAACCATGGGTATGTCTGTTCCATGACACAGAGAAGGGATTAGCCCAGTATAAATTAAATGTAATTCCATATCTCCTGAACGCAGCTAAGGCCCTCATCCCATGCTACTGGAAAACACAGGAAACCCCGACTATAAAAGACTGGATAGAAAGGGTAGAGTGGACAAGATCCATAGAGGAGTCTATACACATGATACAAGAAACAGCGTGGAAATATCAAAGCATATGGGATCAATGGCTGGTATTCAGGAAAACAGAGAAATATCTAGGACTTATGGAGAGAGAAGATGGATAGATGGATAGATGGGGAAGGAGGCGAGCGAAGGGGGGGAAATATTTTTTTTCTTACATTGGGGGGAGGGCGAAAAGGGGGGGAGGGCGAAAAGGGGGGGAGGGGGGTGAGGGGAGAACAAGTTGTAAATGAAATGTATTGTATTCCTTAAAAGGTTTATTGATGAAATTAAAATGTTTGTAAAGTTGTATAAAATATGAAAATAAAGAATATAAAAAAAAAAAAAAGAACTGTCCCTGCAAAAAATGACATTTGTAAAGGAAAAAAAGAAGCCATTTAAAACTGCTTGCGGCTTTAATGTCATGTCTTGTCCTGGCAATATGGATGAAAATCTTTGAGAAAAATGGCATGGCTTTCCCATCCCCCCCCTCCACCCCAGGACCATTACCAGCCCCTTTGGGTCTTGTATGGATATTAAGGGGAACCCCGCACCCAAAATAAGACCCTATACCTACAACCCTATATACCCTGAACAGCAGTATACAGCAGGTGCAAACAAGACAGGGACTGTAGGTTTGTTCTTAAGTAGAATCTGTGTGTAATTTTGAACAGGTACATTTTTAAGTGTAGCTCCATCCAAAAAAATAGATTTTTAAGCTTTTTGGAGAACATAGGGAAGGGTTATCACCCCTGTAACATTTGTTTTGCTGTCTGTGCACCTGTTCAGAACATTTTACCTCACTTTCCGTCCCAATGACAAATGTTTTTGGAAAAGTGTGGTTTTTATTGAAACAAGGATTGGTGATAAAGCATCAGTAGAGAGGAGATACATTTTTCACAAATTAAATCTAACAGGATAGAATTTTCCTTCCTAGGGGTAGATTTCCTCTCACTTCCTGTTTTCTCCTTCCGTTTGCAAGTAGGAGTCGTTTCTAAGTTGGATGTTTGAAAGTAAGGGCCTGCCGTATATACTCTGCAGAAATTTGCCCCATTAGATGTTGGTGTTGCCACAACACTGTAAGTCCTCACAGTTACTCTTGGTGGGCACAGGAATGGGCCCTGCTGTGAATTATTAGATCAAGATTTGTAATTGCATGCACCTGTTGAACAGGGGCAGAAAAATTGGGCCTTTGGTGGTGGTGGTGGTGGACTGTGTTGCCACAACACTATAAGCCCTCACAGTTACTCTTGGTGGGCATAGGAATGGGCCCTGCTGTGAATTATTAGATCAAGATTTGTAATTGCATGCACCTGCTGAACAGGGGCAGAAAAATTGGGCCTTTGGTGGTGGTGGTGGACGGTGTTGCCACAACACTGTAAGCCCTCACAGTTACTCTTGGTGGGCACAGGAATGGGCCCTGCTGTGAATTATTAGATCAAGATTTGTAATTGCATGCACCTGTTGAACAGGGGCAGAAAAATTGGGCCTTTGGTGGTGGTGGACGGTGTTGCCACAACACTGTAAGCCCTCACAGTTACTCTTGGTGGGCACAGGAATGGGCCCTGCTGTGAATTATTAGATCAAGATTTGTAATTGCATGCACCTGTTGAACAGGGGCAGAAAAATTGGGCCTTTGGTGGTGGTGGACGGTGTTGCCACAACACTGTAAGCCCTCACAGTTACTCTTGGTGGGCACAGGAATGGGCCCTGCTGTGAATTATTAGATCGAGATTTGTAATTACACGCCCCTATTAAACAGGGGCTGAAAAATTGGGCCTTAGGCACTGGTGCCACAACACTGCAACCCCTCACAGATACTGTACTTGTAGCACAGCAATCAGACCTGTTGCAAAGTATTGCATTAACAATTGTAATTACACACCCCTGTTGAACAGGGGCAGAAAAATTGGGCCTTTGGTGGTGGTGGTGGTGGTGGTGGACTGTGTTGCCACAACACTATAAGCCCTCACAGTTACTCTTGGTGGGCACAGGAATGGGCCCTGCTGTGAATTATTAGATCAAGATTTGTAATTGCATGCACCTGCTGAACAGGGGCAGAAAAATTGGGCCTTTGGTGGTGGTGGTGGACGGTGTTGCCACAACACTGTAAGCCCTCACAGTTACTCTTGGTGGGCACAGGAATGGGCCCTGCTGTGAATTATTAGATCAAGATTTGTAATTGCATGCACCTGTTGAACAGGGGCAGAAAAATTGGGCCTTTGGTGGTGGTGGACGGTGTTGCCACAACACTGTAAGCCCTCACAGTTACTCTTGGTGGGCACAGGAATGGGCCCTGCTGTGAATTATTAGATCAAGATTTGTAATTGCATGCACCTGTTGAACAGGGGCAGAAAAATTGGGCCTTTGGTGGTGGTGGACGGTGTTGCCACAACACTGTAAGCCCTCACAGTTACTCTTGGTGGGCACAGGAATGGGCCCTGCTGTGAATTATTAGATCGAGATTTGTAATTACACGCCCCTGTTAAACAGGGGCTGAAAAATTGGGCCTTAGGCACTGGTGCTGGTGCCACAACACTGCAACCCCTCACAGATACTGTACTTGTAGCACAGCAATCAGACCTGTTGCAAAGTATTGCATTAACAATTGTAATTACACACCCCTGTTAAACAGGGGCAGAAAAATTGGACCTTAGGCACTGGTGCTGGTGCCACAACACTGCAACCCCTCACAGATACTGTACTCTGAGCACAGCAATCAGACCTGTTGCAAAGCATTGCATAAAAATTGTAATTACACGCCCCTGTTTAACAGGGGCTGAAAAATTGGGCCTTAGCCACTGGTGGTGGCACCCAGAAACAAAAATGTTCTTCCAAGCTATCATCAGGATCATTGAGGAGGAAGAGGATAGTCAGTCAACATAACAGGACAGTCACTCAGCATCAGCATAGGCAGTCTTGAAGGGAGGTGACATTTCAAAATAAATTATTCTGTTATATCAGCTTCAGGTGCCTGGTATCTGGTGGTGATCCAAGACTGATTCATCTTTATGAAGGTTAGTCGATCAACCGAGTCGGTGGACAGGCGCACCCTGTGATCGGTTACAAAGCCTCCAGCAGCACTGAATATGCGTTTGGAAAGAACGCTGGATGCAGGACAGGCCAGTAGCTTAATTGCATACTGTGCAAGCTCTGGCCAGGGATCCATCCTCAAGACCCAGTAAGCCAGAGGATTTTCGGTGGGAAAGGTCCAAGTCTGACCTTGCCCCTAGGTATTCCTGCACCATGTATATCAGACGCTGGCGATGGTTGCTGGAATCGATCATATCTTGGGGCTGCGGACTAAAAAATTGTCTGAACGCATAGGTCAGACGTCCACCTTCCCCACCGCTCCTTCTGCTACTGACCGAAGCCTCAGCAACTCGTCGTCCAGGACCAGGAGTTTGTAACCTCCCAGTCTCTTCTGCAAGGCCTCCCGGAGATGTCACATCCTCTGCTCCCTCTGCGACGGCAAGATAGGGTCCGCAACCTTACCCTTGTACCGTGGATCAAGGAGAGTGGCCAGCCAGTAATGGTCCATCTCCTTGATCCGAAGAATACGAGGATCCTTCCGCAGGCTTTGCAGGATCAGGGAGGCCATACAACGTAGGTTAGCTGAGGCATTCGGTCCGGAGTCTTCTGGGTCACTGAGGACGACATGATCTGCAGCCACCTCCTCCCAGCCACGTACAAGTCCACTGGTTTCTTGGGACTGTAAATCATCCCTAAAAGACTGCTGCTACTGAGTGCCAGGCTCCACCTCCATGCTGACACAATCCTCCTCCTCCTCATCCTCTTTCTGTGTGATGGGTGGGAAAGAAGGAACACTGTCTGGATAAAGGGGGCCTTGAGAGGCAAGGAAGTCCTCCTCTTCCTGCTTCTGTTCTGCCTCAAGTGCAATGTCCATTATCCCACGCAGCATATGCTCCAACAGGTGGGCAAGAGGTACAGTGTCACTGATGCATGCACTGTCACTGGTCACCATCCTTGTGGCCTCCTAAAATGGTGACAGGACAGTGCATGCATCCCTGATCATGCTCCACTGGCGTGGGGAAAAAAATCTGAGCTCCCCTGACCCGGTCCTGGTGCCGTAGTCGCACAGGTACTCATTGATGGCCCTCTGCTGCGTGTGCAGTCGCTGCAGCATGGCCAACGTTGAGTTCCACCTGGTGGGCATGTCACATATAAGGCGGTTCTTGGGCAGGTTCAACTCCTTTTGCAGCCCAGCCAGGCGAGCACTGGCATTATATGATCGGCGGAAATGTACACAGACTTTCCTGGCCTGCCTCAGGACATCCTGTAAGCCTAGGTGTCTGCCCAAGAACCGCTGTACCACCAGGTTAAGGACGTGAGCCATACAGGGCACATGGATCAGCTGTCCCTGTCGCAGGGCGGAGAGGAGGTTGGTGCTATTGTCACAAACCACCATTCCTGGCTTAAGCTGGCGTGGCTTCAACCACCTCTCGACCTGCCCCTGCAGAGCTGACAGAACTTCTGCCCCAGTGTGGCTCCTGTCCCCCAAACACACCAGCGCAAGCACGGCATGGCATCTTTTTGCCTGCGTACTTGCGTAGCCCCTTGGACGCCTACGGAGCACTGCTGGTTCCGAGGACAGAGCACTTGAAGAGGCGATGAAGGAAGAAGAAGAGGAGGGGGTGGAGGAGAGAGGTGTGTCACAACCAGTAGTAGCATTTTGGAGGCGTGGTGGCGGAACATCCTCCAACACTACTGCACCTTGTCCTGCATCCTTCCCAGCTGCCAAAAGAGTGACCCAATGGGCCGTGAAAGACAGGTAACGTCCCTGTCCATGCCTGCTGGACCATGAGTCAGCGGTAATATGCACCTTACCGCTGACCGCCCTGTCTAGCGAGGCATGGACATTGCCTTCCACATGCCGGTAGAGAGCCGGAATCGCCTTCCGTGAGAAAAAGTGGCGTTTGGGAACCTGCCACTGAGGAACCGCACATTGAACAAACTTACGGAAGGGGGCCGAGTCTACCAACTGAAAAGGCAGCAGTTGAAGTGCTAGCAATTTAGCCAAGCTAGCATTCAACCGCTGGGCATGTGGATGGCTGGGAGTAAACTTCTTTTGACGGTCCAGCAGCTGGGGCAGGGAAATTTGCCTGGTAGAATCGGACGTCCGTGTACTGCTAGCAGAGTGCCTGCAAGTACTTGGCTGTGACACACCTAATTCTACACCTTCATTCCTCTCAGTGCAGCTTTCAGAGAGTACTGAATGTATAGTGGGGTTGGAGATCCCAGCTGATGAGGAGCAAATAGAGGTCCGCTTTGTTCTTTGGTGTGGGTCTTTAATGTGCGCTTGCCAACGAGCTGCATGGCAGGTCGATATATGTCTGGTCATGCTTGTGGTGCCCAAGCGGCTGATGTTTTGGCCACGCGAGATACGCTTGAGACATATGTTGCAAATAGCAGTGGTGCGTTCTGATGCACTCTTCTCAAAAAAGGCTCACACCAAAGAACTTTTGTAATAACGTGCAGAGGCAGCGCCCTGCACAGGCGAAGCTCTGCAGTGTGATTCAGTTGGTGTGCTGGCCTCAAGCTGGCCCTCGGAGGGCATCCTTCCTCGTTGGAGATGTGCCGCCTCCTCCTCCTCCTCTCTCCGTTCAGGCACCCACGTGGAGTCAGTGACCTCATCACCCCCTCCCTGTTTACCACTGGAGCAAACCTGGCAGTAAGCTGCAGCTGGTGGAACATGACTGCCAGATTGCTGTCCTTGAGCATCCCCTCTCTCTGCGCTCACGCTACTGCCTTCCTCTAGCTGGGTATCATCATCCAAGCCTTCAAAACTGGGCATCCTCCTGGAGCATGTACTCAACACTGTGCTCAAACAGTTCGGGGGACTCCTCAGGAGGACATGGTGGGTCTAGGGAAGGGGTGCCTGATGATGACATTGAGTACACATTGGCAGCTGCTTTGCCAGTACCCTGAGCCTGGGTGAGAGAGGATGAGGAGGATGAGGAGGGCTTGGTCATCCACTCTACCAAGCCTTCGGCATGTTGCGGCTCAACATGTCCAGCTGCTGAAAAGAAGGACGAGCGTGTCCCATGGCCACATGCTGATGACGATGCACCCCGTCCACGACCAGCACTGTTGTCTCTAGACACAGAGCCTGCTTGCCCTGTTTTCTTGCCTCGGGACTGTCTGCCTCTCCTTGTCGGTCTTCCAGGCATTGTAGTGGGTAGTGTATATTGTGCTGGAGTCACACAGCACACACACTAACTCCTGCAGATGGCTGTCTTAGATGACAACAGGGCCTTAGGGCAGATAGAGGCTGAGGGGGTTTAGTGTGCTGAGCTATACTCACACAGCACACACACACGCTAACTCCTGCAGAGGGCTGTCTGGCTGCCTTAGATGACAACAGGGCCTTAGGGCAGATACAGGCTGAGCTGGTTTAGTGTGCTGAGCTATACTCACACAGCACACACACACGCTAACATGGGTTTGAATCGAACACCGGGCCCATCCCTATTGACCACTAAATGGAGCTGACAATAATAGGAAGCCAAATGCTTGTACATTCATCCAGCAAACTTTTTAGGCCCCATGCACCCTGGATATTTTTACAGCTGCTGTTTTTGGCATCAGGCTGGAAAAAAATCCCAGAACTTTAAAGAGGATTTTTTTAGCTGTAAAAATGCTCTAAAGCTGACAAACGTGGCAAAGAGCTGCAAAGCACAACTATCCTGCATTTATGAGCATTTACGAGACTTAGCCATTGTGGGAAAGTGGGAGTTAAAAATAGCAGAGAGGTGTTTTCTTGCTAAAAATCGCTAAAAAAGGCTAACACGGCCAAATGCTAACAATGCAGCAAAACACAAATGGAAAAAGTGGCAAAACACAGCAAAACTCACGTTTTAATGTGTCAATGCTACTGGGGTTTTTTATAATGTCCAGTGTGCATGAAGCCTTATGCGGCGTACACACGCTCGGACATTCCGGCGGGATTGTCCGGGATTGACCTAGTCCAGCGGACAAACCGCTGGACTTTCCAGTGGAGGTCCGCCGGACTTTCCGAATGTGTGGACTTGCCCACACACGCCGTACTTTTCCGGCTGACTTTTTTGGCCAAAGTCCGCGGGACTTTTGAAATGAACGGACTTGTCCACACACGGAGGAAAGTCCGTTCATTTAGAACGTGACTCCAGGTAGATGGGGCTAGCGAAGGAATCCAATGCCACCACCTCGATCGGCGACATTGACACCTCGCTAGCCCCGTCACCTTGTATGGATTTAAAGGGGAATCCCTACGCCGGAAAAAACAGCGTGGGGGTCCCCCCCAAATCCATATCAGACCCTTATCCGAGCACGCAGCCTGGCCGGTCAGGAAAGGGGGTGGGGACGAGCGAGCGCCCCCCCTCCTGAGCCGTGCCAGCAAGGGCCCTGGGGAAAGGGGGCCCTGCGCCCCCCCACCCCAAAGCACCTTGTCCCCATGTTGATGAGGACAAGGGCCTCTTCCCGACAACCCTGACCCCCGAAGACCCCCGAAGTCGGAACAAGACCCCCAGACGGCGGCAGGGACGAAGAAGAAAGCCGGCCTCCTCCACTAGTGAAAGAGCTAGTAAAAGAGCAGAAGATAGCGGAGGAGTCTGGCGAGAAGACCCCCCAAGACGGAAGAAGACCCCCGGAGCTGTGCAATAAATTTTTTTTTAAAATTGTGTCGTTTTTTTTTTTATTTACACTTTTTTCCTTAGGTTAATGGGTAGGGGTACATCGTACCCCATACTCATTCACATAGGGTGGGGGGCCGGAATCTGGGGGCCCCCTTATTAAAGGGGGATCCCGGATTCCGATAAGCCCCCCGCCCGCAGACCCCGACAACCAACGGCTAGGGTTGTCGGGAAGAGGCCCTTGTCCTCATCAACATGGGGACAAGGTGCTTTGGGGTGGGGGGCCCTGCGGCACCCCCCATGTTGAGGGCACGTGGCCTGGTATGGCTCAGGAGGGGGGGGTGCGCTTGCTTGTCCCCACCCCCTTTCCTGACCGTCCGGGCTGTGTGCTCGGATAAGGGTCTGATATGGATTTGGGGGGACCCCCACGCAGTTTTTTCAGCATAGGGATTCCCCTTTTAAATCCATACCAGGTGACGGGGCTAGCGCGGCGGCATTCACTGCCTTCGCTAGTCCCGTCTACCTGGAGTTACGTTCTAAATGAACAGACTTTCCTCCGTGTGCGAGGCTAGTCCGTTCCTTTTAAAAGTCCCGTGGACTAGCACACATATGGCGGGATTGTCTAAACGTAAAACTTAGCCTGCCGGACTTTTGGGAGGAAAAAGTCCACCGGAGCCCCACACACGGTCGGATTGTCCGGCGGACAATCCCGCGGGAAAGTCCGCTCGTGTGTACACGGCCTTATAGGTAGACCTTCCTGTGTTTACCTAATACCTCTTAATGCCAACAACAGAGAAAAGAAGCTAATTGATATGTAACTTATCTGAAAAATTATTGTAGAGTATAAGCAGTGGGAGATAATGTTCTTTTTGTTCCTCATAGACCAAATTTGTTTGTCTGTCAATATGTGAAAACTTTGAAAGTGAAAGAATTCTTTAACCCAAAGGATAGGGAAACAATAGATATTCAACAATTTTATAGCTGTAGTTGTAAAAATGACAAGGCAGTTAAAATGATAGATCCTAGAAATATGTAAACAACATTCTGCTAAAACAAGAGAAAGCTCTAGCAAGACATACTATATATAGGCAGGATATGGGCAAAGCCTAGATTGCCTTCAAGACAAGAAATTGGGTCTGAGAAAAGGGGACATGAATAAAATATAAATTCAAACGGCACCACAATGAATGTTTAGGCTAAATTCTAAAGCACCGTAGGCAGGTCATACATGATTATTTTATTTTTTTTGTTTAACGAGCAGGTTAATCAAAAAAACAATGAACTAGTTCCCTTATTCATACATTTGATGTAAATGGGGGAATCACTCTCACTAAGCTATTGTATTCTGCTGGCGGGGACCCTTCCTGGTTGGCAAATTACAATGATCAGTGTTGCCAGCTATAGCCATCAGCACTGATCAGTCAGGATAAATCAGACAGGCTGGTTGTACACAAGTCGATCGATAGAGTGACCTGTGTGTGTACAACCAACTAGATCATACATGGAATGAAATTTGGGTGGTCCCTGCTGAACCGGACAAATTTCAATCCATGTATCTTTATAGAGCATGTGGCCTGGTATGGCTCAGGAGGGGGGCTCTTGTTCGTCCCCTCCTTTCCTGGCCTGCCAGGCTGTGTGCACTGCTCAGATAAGGGTTTGGTATTGATTTTAGAGGGGACTCCAAGCAGTTTTTTCTTCTTAATTTTGGTGTGGGTTTCCCCTTAAAATCCATACCAGACCCAAAGGGGACCCCCACACCATTTTATTTTTCAATTTTCTATTGCAAGCTAATTCGGCAATGTTTTTTTTTTATTTAGCTGTCAGCGGGGAAGCCATCAGTGATGATCTTATGCACCTCCTGCCAAAAACTCAGAAGCTTTGCATAGGACCACCATATGTGCATCATTGTGCCTTCCTCCTGTTCAAACATCAAGCAAAGGTTTGGGACTGTGGGAGAGAACTTATATAGCAGAGTGTTCTGATCTTGGGTGTTTCATTGAATTGCAACATTTAAGGAGCCCTTATGAGCATAGATATTTATGGACTCTTAGCCCCCGTACACACGGTCGGAAAATCCGACCACAAAATCCGTCAGATTTTTTCCGACGGATTTTGTCCGACGCTGGTGTTGCATACACATGGTCGGACAAAGTTGTCGGAAAATCCGATCAGTCTGAATGTGGGGACGTTCGTTGCGTACGACAGAACTATGTAGAGGCTAGTAGCCAATAGCTTTGGTCTCGTAATTTGATCTGAGCATGCGTGTCACTTTGTCTGTCGGAATTCTCTACACACGATCGGAAAAAGTCCGATCGGATTTTGTTGTCGGAAAATTTCAGAGCAGGATCTCAAATTTTTTCCGTCGGAAATTCTGATGGAAAAAGTCCAATGGAGCCCACACACGGGCGGATTTTCTGACAACATGGTCCGATCGGATATTTTCCGTCGGAATTTCTGACCGTGTCCTCCTTAGATTACGTTAAATCCTTCCCGCAGTATAAACACACCAAACCTGAGATGAAGAAAAGATCCCTAAACAAGCATGAGTAGAGCGTGTGCCTTTGAGGAGAAAAAGACTCAAATGACGTAAGGGTTCTAGACCTGGTACTATGTGCTATTAGGACATCTAAGAAATGTCTAAACTGCCAGTGGTCGGGGCCTCAGCCTTCCGGGATGCCGAGGAAACCACACAGCTGCGTCTTTTGCAGCCATGACACCACATCCTGTGGGAGGAGGGAGGCGACATCTGCACTTAGTGATTCCCCCTAATTAAGCCTACTAGATAAATACCAGGTTGCAGAAGGATTAATACATGATCCCCTGCACAACCTGGACGGATGTTTCCTGCATAGATATGGCTCAATGTAAGTACAGCATTTCCCATATAGGATAACCGGCTATTTTGTTGTAATAAGCTTTAAGTCGATTTAAGCTGTAATTAATAAGTATATTTAACCACTTCAGCCCCGGACCAATTGGCAGCCAAAGGACCAGGCCCCTTTTTGCGATTCGGCACTGCGTCGATTTAACTGACAATTGCGCGGTCGTGCGACGTGGCTCCAAAACAAAATTGGCGTCCTTTTTTTCCAACAAATAGAGCTTTCTTTTGGTGGTATTTGATCGCCCCTGCGGTTTTTATTTTTTGCGCTATAAACAAAAATAGAGCGACAATTTTAAATAAAAATGCAATATTTTTTACTTTTTGCTATAATAAATATCCCCAAAAATCTATAAAAATTTTTTTTTTCCTC